>JAFCMP010000335.1:0-600000 GCA_017506865.1 Tribonema minus | reverse complement strand
TTACATGAACCTCTTGCGCCTGTCTGGTGCATGCGTGCAAGTGCACACCGTACTGGTGCGCTTGGCATGGTGTGCGCTGTTGCAGAGCCACCGCTGTCAATTGTACAATAGACAAGATGAACGATTACTGTTCTGGCATAGAAGCCTCTGAGAGCATAGCGAGATACTCCTGGTGCGATGCAACCTCTACATGCAGACTTTTGCCTGACAAGCATCAGGCGCAAGACTTTAAAGGTCAAACACTTGTTACAGCCCGAAATTGTGCATTTCGTCGTGTAGCTACGCTCTCCATCACGGTTCTTCTCATGCTATGAGTATCACATCAGCGGTAGACCGCAGATCAGCCAGACATGGGGTGTGTGTCGACGACACCATGTGCATCAACGGCTATGCATTCAAGCGCTGGTGATGTCAAGCACCATCTTTATGCAACTGCTGCAGCCATGCACAGCCAATCATGGACACATGCTTGGCAGCGCTCGCTATCGTGTTGGCGTGACCCGAGCACCATATTTCGCAGCCCTGCTTCCTAGCCATCAGCGTAACTCGTGTGTCAGACTGCGATTGACCTACATGGCCTGTTGGCGACAACTCAGACATTGGCAGCTATAGGGCCCAAATGGTCTTTGAGCCAGCCCTGTGCATTGCACCTTCCATTGCCCTGGGCCTAAACCTGCCAGCACGGCTGGTGCTGCTTCTCGTTACCGCTAGTTCCACCACTGCACACATCACTGCAAGCTGCGCACCCCGCGCTGTCCCTGTCAGCAGAGCTGTCCTTATGGAGCTTCAGGCAAGGGCGGCTAGAATATGCGGGGTGATGCCAGCAGCGCTGGAGGTGCACATGGTTGCCTTGATGCATTGCACCCGTTGTCGCCTTGGTCTGTCAGCCTTGTGAAACGCGCCACTCATATGCGTACGTTGCTGGTGCACCATGCGGGGGATGGTCCATAAATACTCAATGCGGACATGCCCCGATGACAGTGCAATAAAGCAGTTGTGCTGATGGCAGCCTCAGCCAGCGCAATGGCAGAGCGCTGGAGGCATCATTGCTTTCGTCTTGACTGCAGAGCCTGTAGGACGGCCTCCAATGCGATGGCGACGGCCATGGCGCCAGGGTCAGGCACATCCTCCAGCGTGGCTCCGCCCTGCAAGGGCACGAGCGTCAACGAATCACAAGAAACAATGGGTTCATCATTGGCTGGATAGTGGAAGTGCAACGTGAGGGTCCATTTGAAAACGACATCGCTGTGCTGATTTCAGCAGCCGCAACACGGGGGTTGCTATGCCATGCAGCGCAGCTCCGCCCTGGGCACCATTGATGAGGCTGTGTCAGCATTACACCAGACAGAGTTCGTGAGGGGCTTGAAGCGAGATTGGACTGCAAGAGTGGCTCAAACTGACGCAATGGCACCTGGCCAATCGGCCAATGTTTTTGAGACTGTTCAAGTTCACATGACAGTGGACCTCACATGCGCTAAGCGCCAATGCTAGCATCCACCATGTACGGAACGGCAGAACCAATAACAGAGTATTTGATGCTTTAGGAAGCATACATTGGCAGCAAACCACAGTGGCATCCGGCAACTCTAACCACGTCCCTTGTCGTTACCTAACTCGAGCAGGGAGGTGAGGCGGCGGTGCATGTATAAATGTGGTATGTGTGCGCCTGCCCCTTTTTTCAGTGCCGCAATTCAGCACTTTGGACCCCGATCTCGCCCGATACACTCGCCATCGCCGGACACATCCAACCAACACTTTCGGCCTGAACCGAACACACAAAACAGCAATCAATGTAAAACCCCCGTGGATATTAAAAAGGTTGCACATAGAAGTCTTTTAACTACTGTGGATATGATGGCACTGTTTGACCCGTGGCCAATGACTGCAACAGCGGCGACCACGGTTATTGGTGGAAGGCACTTGCGGCTGACCGCTCCTTGTCACCTAGAGCTCTACGATCTTTCGATTCGTTTCCATTAACTTCAGCAGCAGCAACTTTAAGTACCTGGACATAGTTGGCGCGGCCAGCTTGGGCCTGCATGCCGCGCGTGGATTCGGCCCCCGTGCGAGCTGCCGCAAACGCCACTTCCAGCGCTTCCACCCCTGAGAGCGTAGGGGCAAGTGTCAGTACGAGGCGTGACAGGGGATTGTTGCAACGTGACAGGGAATTGTTGCAACAACTCAGAAGCCGTGGCCAACAAAAGGTGAGCATGGCGATCACTGTCACCTGCAGTCTCCGGCTTCGTAACTTCAACAATGAGGTTGCATGCCTCTGGACAGCCACATGGACACCCACCGAAAGCAATTGGGTACTTCGAAGCACAACAGTAGAAAAATCTTTAATTCGAAATCTGCTAAGACTGACATTGAGACCACCATTCATTGTAAGTGCGCAACAATTGCTGTGACTGATAAGCACAATGCATTCATTGATGCTGCTCTCACAGGCATTACCATAGACGCCAAGCCCAAGTGCAAGACCCTGCACTCGGAATCAGGATTGCAGCATCGTAGAGTTGGCCAATGCGCATCACCCAGCCGCTCATGTTTGACACAGTGCGGCGCGTGTAATGCCGCCACTAATGCTCTAACGGCATGTGCACCATGACTCTTTTGGATGGCTGCTGGCTGGCTTCGGCAAACCTCACCATCGCAGTCAGAATGCGTGCTGCTGTGTGCCGCCTGGTCCCCCGCCCAACTTGCCGCTAACGCAAGTGGGCGGGCACATCTCAGGCACTTTGAGTGTGACGTAGTTGAAGCGAGAAACTCCACCATTCAGCACGCGCGTGATCTGACTTGTCGGCCTTGCGCTGCGCAGACACTGCATCCGAGCATCGTTGCGCAAAACCCTCAACTTCGCAACAGCCAACTTCAGCTCTGCCATCTGCGCCAGTGCTGACCTGACGTTCCTGCCCGCTGCTGCGCAAACACCGCGTGCTGGTGACTTTCAACAAATGTACTCGAACTCCTCAGCAGCCAACCCTGACATCTGATTCAATGCCCTCACCTGTCACGCCTGCCTTCTGCTGCTCTGACAGCGCATCGGAGAATGGCTGCAGTGCATCTAGCAGTGTGCGCATGCCGGCCTTTGCGCCGCCGTAGAAGCTCACGGCGTTGAGCCCTGCTGCCACAACGGCCGGCCAGCCCTGCACGCCAGCAGCACCATGAATAAGAGCAAGCAGCCGTGTTGAGGCTGAGGGTGAGCTTGTGCCCTCGGAGGATGGGCCTGCGTGTGTGCCTGCATGGTAAACAACTTGAAGTAAACTGTAGAGCAATGCAGCAGTGTTGAGGTTGGAAGAATGCGCCGTCTGCAGATGCGGTAGCGTGCAGGGCGCTCACTGCTTGTTTGAAATACACATTGATGACAACGGCTGACTGCCTGTTTTACTACACATTGATGATAGCGGCGCTGCTGCGTTAGGTATCAAAGCCAGGGTCGCAAGGCAGTGCGCACGCAGGTGCCACGTCATGCCTGCCGATGCAAGCACCAACGCATGGCATCTCACACAGTGCTAGTTTCAGTACAACTCCCTTCCTGTTCCAGCCCGCGTACTACGCAGCTAGCAGGATGAATGTACAACAACGTGGTTCCCCAAAGCGGGCTCTTCCACTGCTGCACCTTCTCTAACTTGAATGTGGAAGATTCGTACACAGCAGTTTAGCAACCGGCCCTGCCGCAGTCAATTCAGCATGCTCTGCCATGTCAAGTTCCAGGCGCAGCCGCTTCAAGTGCCAGATTCATTGGCTCCTGACTCAAATGCGCCACGGCCCGAAAGCCCTCTGCCAACTGGAGCCAGGTTTCAATTGAAGTGTGCAGACAGAAGTGAGTCCACGGCGCCCTTCTCTGGAACATGGTTTACTGCCAAGCATATGCATAGCCTACGTACACTATTCCCTTAGTGATGTCTCGAACACCAAAGAGCTTGCACACAGAAGTCTTTTGACTACTGTGGATACAGTGACACTGTTTGACTTGTGGCCAATAACCGCAGCAGTGGCGTCCACGGTTATTGGTCGAAGGCATTTGCGGCTGACCACACCTTGTCACCTAGGGCTCTAGAATCTTTTGATTTATTCCTGTGATACATGGACAGCACTGATGCGAGATGCAAGCAGTGCTCAGCGCGGCGTCACCTCCGTTGCGGCGCCCGCGCCTGCAGTGAAGAAGATGTCCACGATGGCGCCGCTGGTGCCTGCAGTAGCAGCGCACAAAAAGGGTACACATCGCATGGCAGCAGCGCGTGTGCAGCGTGCTAGAGTTAGGGCTGGATTTGCACCGGGCTGGCAGTGTCAACGTCAAGTGGCACTTGAGGTTTGATAAAGGTTACAAGGTTTGTGCTCACTGTGGTGACTCTGGCACTACCACAGAGCTAAGAAGCTTGTGCACACTTGGCAGGGTAGCGGTCATCTTTTGAGGTGTCAGCATACATGCATACAGCATCCTTACACTCAGGTCGCCCCCATCGACCTTGGCATGGTCCCTCAAAGCGCCCATCGTGGGCCAACGCGACCTCAGAAATGAAGGGTGAGAGGTGGGGGTGGAATATATAACTACTTTGATGCCAATGCTGAACGGGTATGTTGGGTAAGTATCATGGTCATTGTGGGTGCAGGCAGCAGTGCTCACACTGTCCAAGAACAGGAGAACACCATTACTGTTTGTGAACATGGTATTCATGTTGCCACCCAAACTGCTGATGGCTCGACATCTAAGCATCACACTACACCAAAACTTGAAAATCGCAGCCGCCCCCAGGCCCCACTGGAAACAAACATGACTTCGCATAGAGTGAACTAGATTATGCCCAGCCACAACTCATGGCCCCTCCGGCAGCAGAGGCAATGCTGTACAACATCCCTTCACATTACAAGCACCATCCTTGCAGCATGCCAATACAGATTCTGATGAAGCGCGACTAAATCTTCAAGCTGTGGTGACGCGCTTTCAAGCGACTACTGGCATCTGTGTGCAGCACCCTTCCACGTTGTGAGACACCATACGGCAGAATGCCAGTATGGAAGTTGTGAAGCGCCGAAAAAACTTCAACTTCACTTGCAGTGACGCACCGCCAAGCAACTACTGCAACTGCGGCGCTGCCCCCTTGGCCGTCCCTTGACCACGCGCAACGCGTCAGCGCAAAGCACGAAGGTCAATTATAAACCTCAACGCACAAACAGAAAGCGATCAGAACCTCAATGCCGGGTGACGCACCTCCCATGGCGCCTCCCGCGACGGCGGCGACGCCGCGCAGCAGCCCCGCCAGATCGTTCCGCGGAACGGCACTCGCGTCAGCGCTCAGGAGCGCCTGCGCGCCGCGGCGGAACGTCTCGCCGCAGTCGCCGTCGCCCGCTATGGAGTCCCACTTGGTCAGCTGCAGCGGCGTGCGCGCGAGAGAGAGGGGAGTGTGGGGGCGGTTCGACGGTAGAAAAGGGGGTGAAGGCGGCAGCTAGCAAACGAGAGGCGTGATGCTGCTATGGAGTCCCACTTGGTCAGCTGCGGCGGTATGCGCGCGCGGGAGGGGGCAGCGTACACGGCGTGTAGGTGGTGGTGTTGGACATTGAGTTGTGAGGTCAGAGATGAAGGTAGGATCAGGCAAATGAGGGGCGTAATTCTGCTTTGGAGTCTCACTTGGTCAGCTGCGGCGGTATGCGCGCGGGGGGAGGAGGGGGGGGGTGATGTCAGGGATGAAGGCGGCAGCAGGCAAATGAGGGGCGTGATTCTCCTGTAGAGTCCCACTTGATCAGCGGCAGCGGCATGCGTGATTCTGATGTAGAGTCCCACTTGGTCAGATGCGGCGGCGCACGCGGGGGGGGGGGGGGGGCATGTAGGCGGTGGTGTCGGAGATGAAGGCAGCACAGCAACAAGCAAAACGAGGGGCGTGATTCTGCCAGCGAGTCCCACTTGGTCAGCTGCGTCAGCGCGCGCAAAAGAGAGAGGGGAGTGCGGGGGCGGCTCGGCGGTGGGGGGGTGAAGGCAGCAGCAAGCAAACGAGGGGCGTGATGCTGCTGTAGAGTCCCACTTGGTCAGCTGCGGCGGCGCGCGCGGGAGGGAGCGCGCGAGAGAGGGGGGAGTGGGGAGGGGCAGTGCGGCGGTCGGGCAGGGGATGAAGGCGGCAGCAGTTGAAACCCTAACTCAGGTGGTGCGGCAGCAATGACTGTGTGGTAGCGAGCGCTGTGATTCTGATTGGGCTGCGCGCACGTCGACAGCTGCAGATTGCGACAGACAGAGCCCTAGAGAAGTATGGAGCGGCATCAACGGGTCGATGGCTGGGACGGCGCCTGTTCAGTGCTGGGTGAGCCTGACTCTGACATTCACTCGCCGCGACCGGCGAGCGAGCACTCCAGTGCGACGTGGCGCTGGCAGCATGTTTGAGAGAGGTGGAGGCATTGCATGCAACGTTGGCGCAATTGATGCACAGCGTCTGTACTCTAGCTTGAAACCTAGCCCTAGCCCTAGTTGGAGGCGCCCGCAGCTGCAGCCGAGCGTCGGGGACTTGGTGACAGCAGCATGCTTGAGTGATGGCCGTGTGCCCACATGCGTTTGGAATGCCCTGCGGCAGTCGCCGTGGTCCATCGAGCCTCCTTTGACGCAAAGGCGTGCGGAAGCCAACCCTACCCCCGCGACCTTAAGTGGCTTGCACAGCAGTTCGTGGTCATGCGCGTTTGGAGGCTGATTACTAAGAACAGACATCCACAACCTTGTGGTGGCCGCTGACCTGTATAGAAGGGCTGTAGAGCGGCAGCAGCGCTCACACCAGCGCTCATCACAGGTGGCGTTGATGGCATGTGCGTCCGGCACCGCAGGCGCATGCGGCGGGTGCGGCGCTGCAAGCGACTGGTCTTTCCCAGGAAACGGCAACACCAAAGCACTGCCGTGTGCGCTGGCCCGTCGGCGGCGGCGAGCGCTGCTGCTCCCCCTGCTCTGAGCGCTGCTGTTTGAAATTGCACAGGTCACTGCATAGAAATATTTAGTGCAATCGGCTGAGCGATGTCATTCGAACCGCTGCGGCACCAAACAGCAAACCACCAATACACAATACATGCTGCAGCGTACCTCAGGCTCTGCGGCGATGAGCGCTGCTGCCGCCGCTCTGAGCGCTGCCTCCACTGCGGCGGCAGGCCCTGGTGCCACTGCGGGTCGTTGCGCGGCAGAGGGCGCCTCCGCTGCGGCTGCGTGGCGGAAATGGGCATGCGTGCACTTGGAATTATCGCCGGCCAGCAGGTGTGAGCAGCACTCGGCAGATGCGCGCAGCGTTCTGCCTGGTACACAGGGTGCCAACTGCTCACAGCGCAGCGAATCTGGCCGACTTGAGTGCGTATCAACTCTACCCTAACCCTGACCCTGGCCCTAACGCTGAGACTGGCCCCAATACGCCTCACCTTTGACCCGCTGACCCGACTGACCGAGGCGATATTATCGTGCTGCTGTGAACGAGCCACTGATGCGTGGGGGCGCGTGCCGCAAGGTGCGCAGGCAAGCGATGCTTAAGTGCCCATGATCAGCTCTAAAGATATGTCATTCGTAAGACACAATCACGCCAGGACACGGAGCACGCGCCTGGGCTGAGCCGTGCGACGGGCAAGCACTGAGCAACGCTGCCGCATCTCAGAATTGCCATGATGACGCATGCCAGACCCTTTAATGGCTGTTGAGCACAGCGACCATCCTGCTGCTGTGTGAAGCCTGACTGCAGTTCGTAACACGTCGCGAGCGAGGGGACATGCCGTGAGGTCACTGCGCACCGTAAAACATAAGTGTGACGCTCCTCGCAAGCGCAGTGCAGGCGCCGGGGCATGACACGCTCGCCAAAGCTGCACTTCTGGAAGCTGCGGAGGGTGCGAGCGCGACATGCTCCCACGTCTAAGCTGTGAGGTCACTGCACACTGTAAACGCAAGTGTGACGTTCCCCGCAAGCGCAGCGCGCTGGCGCATGCCGTGCTAGCCAAAGCTGCATTTCTGAATTGCGCCGGTGCTGGGACATGACACGCTGACGAAAGCTGCATTGCCGAAATCCGCAGAGGCGGCAAGCGCTACATGTGCCCACCTGCACTCGCTGCAGAGCGCGGCTGCGGCGCGGCGGCGGCGGCGGCGGCGCGCGGCAGCTTGGCGCCGCCGTGCCACACGGGGACGGCGGAGGCAGCATCGAGCCGCGCTAGCGTCAGCGCGTCTGCTCTGTTGGCGTGCGGGCAGCGGGGCGCAGCGGAAGCGGTGTCACGGTCAGGAGCGCAGCGCTGGCAGCCCGCATGATCCACTTATTTGCCTGGTGCTGACCTTGCGCCTGCCTGCTTGGAGGACCTTGCCTGTCTCATGCACCACTGTTCGCACGTGAAGAGAGGGGCCTGTTGCCAGAACACTGCAATGGGATCTGTCATTCAGGCCTTGACCCCGCAAACGCGACGACTGCCCAAATATAAACTTTCAAGGGTATGTACAGTGCGCACAGTGGGCACGTACATACATACACAGGCATTTGATGACGGTTGCACCGATGCCGCACATGTCGAGCGCTGTCACGGCAAGTGGCCGCACCTCACTTCTTCGGACAGCAGGTACCCGAGAGCCCGCCAGCGTGCGCATATGCGTGCAAACCTCACGACGGCCACGCCGATGCCGCACATATCAAGCGGTGTCATGAAGTGTCTGCACTCTCATTTCTGATGGGGTGTACAGCACACCTGAGTGAGTAACTTCATCTGCGTCTGTCAGCACACGTACGTACCTCATGACGGTGGCGCTGATGCCGCACATGTCGAGCGCTGTCATGAAGTGTCAGCACACGCTAATTTATGACGGTGTTTGAAGCACACCTGCCGCATACGTACCTCATGACGGTTACGCTGATGCCGCGCATGTCGAGCGCTGCCATGACGTTTCTGCACTCTTCTTTCTCATGGGGTGTGAAGCACACCTGAGTGTGTAAATTCATCCGTGCGCTAAGTCTTAAGCCCACCTGAGTGTGTAAATTCATCCGTGTGCTGAGCCTGCCAGCATACGTGCCTCGTGACGGTCACGCTGATGCCGCACATGTCGAGCGCTGTCATGAAGTTCCTAAACTCTAATCTCTGATGGGGTGTAAAGCACACGTGAGCGTGTCGATTCATCTGCACCCTACTTTTGGATGGGAGTGCCAAGCATGCCTGAGCGTACAACTTCATGTGAGTCTGCCAGCACACGCACGTACCTCATGACGGTGACGCTGATGCCGCACATGTCGAGCGCCGCCATGAAGTGTCAGCGTGCTAATTTATGGTGATGTTGAAAGCTTCTGGTTATGTTCAAAGCACACATGCCGCATGCGCACCTCATGACAGTTACGCTGATGCCACACATGTCGAGCGCTGTCATGAACTTTCTGCACGCTTTTTTATGGTGATGTATAAAGCACGCCTGTCGATTACGTACCTCATGACCGGCGCGCTGATGCCGCACATATTGAGCAGTGTCATGATGTGTCTCCACTCTAACCTTTGATGGGGTTTAAAGCCCATTTAAGCACCTACAGGAAGCATGTAAAATCATCTGAGTCAGTCAGCGCACATACCTCATGACAGTTACGCTGATGCCGCACATGTCGAGCGCTGTCATGAAGTGGCCGCAGAACACGCGCCTCACGCACGCGCCGCGCTGCGCCAGGCCCTTGAGCACGGCTCTGCTCACGATGGCCTCCTCAATCTTGGTGCTGCCCCCGAGGTTGTTCACCATGACGACTACCTGTTAGCGTAAGGGGGGGGGGGGGGGGTACAGAATAGGTGGGGTGCAGAACAGGTGGCGTTTTTTGTGGATACACTGCCCCGGAGGAATTTCGCCATTACAACTACTGTTGGAGAGACGGGGGGGGCGGGGGGGGGGGGGGGGGGGGGGGCTTTTGTTGTGTATACACTGCCTCAGGGGTGCTTCACCATTATGACTACCTGTTTGTGTGAGGGCGCATGCAGGGGAGGGGGGGAGGGGGGGGTCACGTAATCAGGCGGCGAACTTTGGTGGATACACTACCCACCAGAGACGGGTGACCATTACGACTACTTTTTGGGGGGACGGGGGGGGCAGAATTAGGCGGCGCATTTCAGTGATCTCAAAGGGACCAGTCCAGTCCGCGCCTTTCTATCCGCGGAAATACGTCATTGAGTGAGATAATGCACATCACATCACATGCTTCACAGTACTTCGTCGTAGTTCTCAAACCGGCGACGTGAACGCAGCTTAGACGCCCGGTGACTATGTAGTCAACGTGTCCCAACGCGCTGAGCGCTGCCAGCAGCTGAGCGTTGCCGCATCACCTGTGCGCCGCTCTGTGACAATGACTGCTATTTCGTGTGAATTGCGGCCTCCAAACGTAGGTGCATGTACACGCCACAGAACCGTGAACACCCCCCCCCCCCCCACCCCCCGGCCCTTTGGATGCGAACGCTCAACTTCAGTTCGCTGGGACTACGTACATACCCCATCGTTCACGCACGGCACTCGATCCGCATAACAAACCGACGAACCACACCGCCTCACAGCAGTCATGTAATGTAATGCGCGCCATGGTGTGGGTGACAATTTGATAAAGGTTGGTACAACGTCCCGCAGATGAGTCGGTGACGTGGTGGTGCAGTGCTGAAGGTCGTCTCTGCGGCACGTGTTCAGGGCAGTCTGGGAGGTGGAGATGCACGCGTGGCTTCCGAATGCGTGATCATGTGCAGATGATGACTGTGCAAATCTCATGATCATGTGCAGATCATGATTTTGCAGAATGCAGATGGCGCCGCCAGTCAGCCGCGCGACGAGCGCACTGGCAGCCGACGCCCTCATGCAGCGCCGCCACGGTGTGGCATGCGCCGCCATTCGCACAAAGCGCGAGCAGCAATCTAGGCGGTCAAAGCCAAGTCTAGACTGTTGAGCAGGCACGAGCATGCTGCAAATTGGCATCTGCCACACCGTGGCCTGCCAGGGGAGCCAAGGGGGTGCCCGCCGCACGCGCAAGCCGTCTCAGGGGCTGATTGAGGGGCGGGGCGCCCTTTTTTTTTTTACAGCACTCCGTGAGACAGCGGCGGTCGTTGGATTACCAGCTCTGATTCGATGGCTCTTTCAAAAAAGCTTGCCCACCTGGGGCGGCGGCCTCACCCCTCACAGCGACCACCCGAGCTCATAGTTGGATGACGGTACCAGCAACCTGCGCCGCATACTTGAGCTGCCGCCGCATGGGGCCATTCTGCCAGCCCCCATCATCTTCAGCTTCAACTCTCAACGTCAATGCTTCCAGGAAACGGTGTAACCCCCCATCACTTCCTCGGGGGCAGCTCTCACGGGCCAAGCGGCAGCAGCTCGGCTATGCGGCGGACGTTGCTGGTGCCGTTACCCAACTTCTATGCGCCTTGGGCGCTTGGGTTGTCGCTGTGACGGGTGTGGCCGTCGCCTGACGTGAGCAAGTCTTTCGAGAGCCATCGCATCGAATCTGGCAATGCAAATGGCGGCGCATGTTACACGGCGTCACTTGATGTTAGCAGATGCGATGCGGAGCTTTGCCCACCTGGGGCGACAGCCACACCCCTCACATCAACAACCCCAGCGCCCACGGCGCATGGTAGTAGTAGTAGACTAGGCGAGTGACAGTTCGAGGGGCAGGTAGGGGTCCCCCCCCCCCCCCCCCCCCCCCATCAGCTTCAAGTTCAACCGTCAACTTCAGCATGTCAAGGAAACTATGTGACCCCGTCGCTTCCTCGCATGCCCAGCACCGCCGTTCTACCTGTTCGCCCTGATTCAGCAGCAGATAGGGGTCCGCGCCCCCACACTCAACTTCAACGTCAACCCCCACTTCAGCGAGTCAGGAAACTAATGTGACCCTTCGCTTCCTCGCATGCGCAGCGAGCACCACTCTACCTTTTCGCCCTGCTGCAGCGGCAGATAGGGGTCCGCGCCCCCCCCCCACTCAACTTCAACCTCAACCTTCAACTTCAGTGCATCAAGAAAACGATGTGACGTGTCAATTCCTCATACCCAGCATCGCCATCCTGGTCTTTCCCCCGCCACCCCTAGGAGCAGATTTCAGGGATTAGCCCGTTGCATAATCCTGCATAATCCCACAAAGCCCCCGCCCCCTCTCCACCCCACTTCCCTCACCTACTCTTGACCAAAATAGGCGTGGGCGGAGGGAAAATTTGTTGCCTTCATGTCGAATTCCCTCTACCTGGAAAATTTCGGTGTCTTCATGTCGAATTCATTCTACCTGGAAAATTTCGTTGTCTTCATGTCAAATTCACGCTACCTGGAAAATTCCGCTGTCTTTATGTCGAATTCACTCTACCTGTTCGTCCTGCTTCAGCGGCAGATAGGGGTCCGCACCCCCTACAATCCCCTCCAGCATCACGGCAGCGAGCTCGTCTGCGGGCGCCAACGGCTGCCGCTTGACACCGGGCTCGCCGTGAATGCCTGCGGGTAGGTATGTATAGGCGAGTGGCAGCGATCAGCATTGCGGAAGCGAGGTCATTGACAGTCCCCCACGGCTGCCGCTTGACGCCGGGCTCACCGTGAATGCCTGCGGGTAGGTATGTATAGGCGAGTGGCAGCGATCAGCATTGCGCAAGCGAGGCCATTTGACAGGCACCCAGTGGCGGCCGTTTCACGCCACAAGTGCCCGTTGGTAGGTGTACAGACGAGTGACTGCGATCAGCATTGCGGAAGCAAGGTCATCGACAGGTGCCAGCGGTGGCCATTTCATGCCAGGCTCGCCGTGAATGCGTGCAGCATGTGAGTAGCATCACGATGCATCAGACACACATCACACGCCCCCCGCTAGATCAGAGCACCCGCGCTCGCGCAGACGCTGATCACACAAGGCTACAGAGCCAAGCGCACGCCGACTGTGCCTGCCGCCTTCGCTTAGCGCAAGTGTATGCTTCTACTTGGACTATCTGACGCTTGGAAGAGTGCGACAGAGGTACCGAGTCATATGTATACTTCTATAATGACTGCTGTCCGTCCAGCATACCTGCTACACTGGAACAGGTGCATTGTGCCACATATGCTGGCAAGCATGCGTGGCATAAAGAACCAATCAGTGCGAAGCAGGAGGCAAGCAATGGCTGTGAGGGCGGGCGGCCTTGCTTCTGAAGCGGGGCACAAGCTGACAGGCATGCTTGACATAGCGAACAAGCGGTGGGAAGCGGAACGCTGCTTGGTCGCTGCGGGCTTAGGCTTTGAGGGGGGGCGGCGACGCTTCTGCGCGAAGCACCAGCTGCCAGGCATGCTTGACACCAAGAACAGGCGGTGCGAAGCAGACGGCTGCTTAGTCCAACCGAAGTTCGACTTTGAGGGGGGGCGGCACCGCTTCTGCGCGAAGCACCAGCTGGCCGGCATGATGGAGCTCAGCCGAGTCTATGGGGCTGCAGGGTTGTTGTGCTTCTTAGTGCAACCTTGCCGTGCCACCGTCAAGTCACCGCTGCTAGCAGCCCCAGCGCAGCCACAGTGCTCAACCGCCGCGCAGCCGCAGTGTGACACTAAGCAGTCTCGGGATCCGGCGGCAGCGCGGCCCCCCTTCTGCAGCTGCCTGACACTCCTGTCACATACGCACGGCTGGCCACATATGGTGGCAGCCACGCACAGAGGGGGGCATCTGAGCAGGCGCGTCGTGTCGCCTTTCAGCAGTCACAGCACTTAGCCGATATAACTTAGCCGTTATAACGGAGACATCACGCAGCTGCTCAGATGGCCTCCTCTGTGCGTGGATGCCACCATATGCGGCCAGCCATGCGCGTGTGACAGCACTGTCAGGCAGCTGCGGAAGGGGCCCCGGGGGCTGCACTGCAGCCGCATCCTGAGGCTGCTCAGTGTCGCGCTGCGGCTGTGCGACAACTGAGCGCTGCTGCACTGGGGCTGCTAGCAGGGGTGACTCGACGGTGGCACGGCAAGGCTGCACAAGCAAGCAGGCACAAGCGCAGCACCCCCGCAGCCACGCTGGCTGGCAGAGATTCGGCTGAGGTTCAACATGCCGGCCATCCGGTGCATCGCGCAGAAGCGATGCCGCCCCCCCTCAAAGCCGCACTTCAGTTGGACAACGCAGCCGTCTGCTTCGCACCGCTTGTTAAAGCCTTGTATCTCATGTTAAGCATGCCTGGCAGCTGGTGCTTTGCGCAGAAGCCACCCCCCCCCCCCCCCCCTCAAAGCCGAACTTCGGGTGGACTAAGCAGATGTAAGCCTGGTGACCAATGAAACGTTGTTGTGGCAACTTGAAGGCTGAGGGTGATCATCTACTTGATGTTCGATTGTTGCTGCGTATGCACGCATCACACACTGATAGCACCCCCACAGATAAATGAGAGTCTCACAAGTACATAATGTTGGAGCATATGGCAGTTGCATGCTCATTGTCGTTTGCACGCTTGACAGTTACGGCAGATACACTTGTCGTCGGTAGACAGACTACAGCTACATTCAAACCTAGCAGCACGCTACTGGCGTCGGTCTTTTGTTGCATTTGTCACCTTGATGTGGAGCTCTGCGGGTGTGGTGCAACAGCGGCTCTCTACATTGCAGTACATACCTAGGCCCACCTCAATGGTGGCCGCATCGAGCCTGGCGTTGGCGGGCTGACCAGGCAGCGAGCACACTGTCAGCGCCACGCCCATGGTGCCCACGTTTTCCGCTGCCTGCGTCGCCTCCGCCAGGACCTGCAGGCACGGCATCAGCAAAGCAAAGAGGACTTAAGAAATAAGATAACGAAATGAATAGGAAAATATGAACATGTAACCACATGCTCCGCCGCCCGCATCGCCTTGGACAGAACGCAGCCATGGCATCAGCAGTGCGAAGAAGACAAAGCGGTCATAGCAGCCAAGCATTCAGTCCCTCGGCTGCAAAGCACTTGGGTCGTGACCACAGTCTGCAACACCGCTTGCGTGAAATGAAATGGTCTGGCGCAGGAGCTAGAGCTGTACAGTCTACTTGGCAACTTCACTGCGTGACATGGTGAGCTGCCGCTGACTTGCACTTGAAGTTGAAGTACATGACATCAGCACTGAGGCTTCCACACTTTTCCGAGGTTCCATGTCCACCAGCGCTCTCGCAATCTAGGGTAAAATGCGCAATGCAGAAGGTGCAGCCCTCCACCGCCCCCCGCGCATGGTGGCCCAGATAACCCCAGACCGTACAGTCAACCTGCAATTGCAAAGCCTAGCCCTAACCGCAACCCTAACATTAAATCCCGTCAAACATGGTCTGAGCACTGCTGTGGACGCGCAGCACTCCACCTCTGCGATACTCGCAGCACTTCAAACTTCAAGTATAGATCAACAAGAAACCTGGGACTGAGCACTGCCATGTACTCGCCTCGTCCAGCGCCATGCCCGCCTCCGCCGCCGCGCACGCGACCTTCTGTACGAGAATGGTGCCAGCGATGCCGCGCCGCCCCGTTATGCCCTTGTCCCTGCGGTTCATTCACGCACGCGAGGTTCGAGCGCTGTGGTCACAAGTTCAAACTTGAAGTTGTGCATCAAGGCCGCCCCGTTATGCCCTTGTCCCCGCGGTTCACGTTCACGCGTGCGAGGTTGAGCGCTGAGGGCACAAGATCAAACTTAGGCCCTTGTCCCTGCGGTTCACGTGCACGAGGGCGAGCGAGCGCACAACTTCAAACATGACGTTTTGAATCAGAGGGGGCGGCGCCAAATGTGCTGCCATAAGCTGGCGCTGCACATTGAGTGTTTTGGCGTGCAGCTACTGCATGCATACATGGCTCAGCATCTTGTACACTGAGGCCGGTGTCCGGTGTACGAGGCCCACGAGACGCACAGCATGAATGCAGAGCACGAACGCGGGGCAGCTTGGTGACCGCATCTTTGAACATTAAGTTTGAATTCTGTTGGAGTTGGCTCATCATCATCAGCGATACAGGGTGACCAGCTGAGGATGTCAGGTGGGGGGTTTGGCGGCAGCTTGAGCAAAAAACTGGCATCTGTGCGAGCCATCTGATGTTTGCCATTGCAACACTGTGTGGCAGCATCAAAGTCAGCTGCAAAGCCTGGCAAAGCGTGGTGCCTTCGCATCTGAACGCTGCGGCGAAGGCGCTTGACCAATGATGCTCATCACCACACCTGGATCTGAGCATGTAGGTATACTACACAAAGGTAACCTGCTATACCAATGATGATTGAGTCACCGCCGTGCCAGAGATGGACGTCCAATGGACCCAAGTAGACAGAAGGCGTGCGACTAGCGCATGAGTTGCCAGAAGTGATCATTGAGAAGCAGGACGCCAAACATGGCAGCCACGTAGTGCCCGACAGGACTCAACATCGACTTGCGCTGAGCTGTGCGCTGTCACTGATCATCACCACACACCGTTTTGACCTGAGTAAGTAGGTATTACAACACAATGGCAACCTTCACATGGTGCGATTATCATACCTCGGCAGCGCACAGTCGTCGCCTACGATGAGCATCGCCACCTTCAGCCCCTCCCCCTTGGCTTGCTCCTGCGTGTGCAGATGCACCGGGCGCACGCGGCAGGTGAACGAATGCGCATACTTTAAGGGCCATACATACTGTGTCCAGCCACCACTTGGCCTGGCCACCTAGCGCTGTAGAGCTGCCGCCGCCCCCAATGTGTGGCATTTAGGTCAGCGCGCCGCTGCCTTGCTAATAAGGTGAGCCTGGCGCCTGGGTAGTCGGCTGTGTATATGTATGTAGGTATACATCCCCCTGACAAGTACCTACGCGCCAGAGACAAGAAACTGGGTGCGGCTGCAAAGAGGCAGAGTGTTTACAACTCATTCTTTGCATGTGCGGTTCTCACGGCCAGCACCAGCACCGCATCAGCCATTCCGACTCTGACCTGCACACAGTCATCACGCAGTGAACTGTGAAGTTCAACATCACCTCACACACAGCCATATCATCAACTTCATTTCACAAACCGCAACAAAGGTGCGACTCACCACCGCCTTGCCGAAGTTGAGCCTGTCGCCCGTGTAGTTCATGACTATCACCAGCACGCCCGCTGCCCCCCCCGCCGTGCGTATTGCCGTCAGAACCGCGCTGGACGAAGGGCTTGCAAATACGCCTCCGCACACAGCAGCGCTCAGGTATCCAGGGCCCACGTAACCGCCAAAGGCGGGCTCGTGCCCGGAGCCGCCGCCAGTGATCACCGTGACCTGCCTGCATTTTAATGTAGTCGGGGGGACGAGGCGGTTGAGTTCAACTAATGAAGTGCATTGCAATATGGTAGTTGTCAAAGTAGGCTTATGTGAGTACAGCTGCAGGTGTATCTACCCACGAACGGGTGGAGTTGAGAGTGATGGATTTCATGTTCTGCCTGCACTTGTGGGCACCACACAACAGGTGCTCGAGCGCTTGCGAGCATGACACTACAGAAGGTGCTCTCACAGGCATGCGCCCCTTGATTCATGGAACAGGGACAGTACCATTAAAGAGCACAAATTCGCAACGCTCAAACAATCAGAGCCTATCCTAGCAGCAGATGTGTTCCTGAAACATTGGCAGCCATTAGCTCGTGCTGTGACTTCCTGCAATCAGGCACTGCGCCACTTTGGGGGCGGTGACAGAGTCAGAGCAATCATGCCGTAGAGCCGCAAGCGCATTTGATCTTTACCTACTAGCAAAAAGATTGCAGGCCTGCAAGAGCACACGTTGACCAGGCTCGGGAAGCGTGTGTGGGGGCCGCATATAGTGTCACGCTACTGCTCGTAGGTGAGGAAAGGAGAACGCTACGGACAGCTCGTGCTAAACAACATGGAGCCACCGTGTCGCCGCACGGATTGGTTCAAAACCCGTTCATCACCTTCTGCACTACACGCATTCAAGAGCGCTGTCGCAAGCTGCTGAACCTCTGTGTTGGGCTGTGGGCTGGAGCTGGCCTACCGAACACGTGAGACCTGTCCATACTGAACACCCATGCCTCGAACGCTAAAAAGCTTGCACACAGAAGTCTTTTGTCTACTGTGGTTACGGTGTCTACTGTGGTTATGGTGGCACTGTTTGACTCGACTGCAGCAGCGGCGACCACGGTTATTGGTGGAAGGCACTTGCGGCTAACCATCCCTTGTCACCTAGAGCTCAACGATCTTTTTGATTCGTTTTTCATTCCCATACATGTCGACACACAGAATGCTGCTGGCCAAACCCGGAGAGGACCCCCACATTGATGTCAGCTGATAATCATATATAGAGGCAGTTTGTGAAATTTGAATCATAGATAGAGGCAGTTTGTGAAATTTGAAGAGAAGTAGTCGGACCGTGCGCTGCGACGTCAGCACCACACTTTAGAAGAGCGGCTCTCGCGATAGTAAATAGCAGAAACATGCACATGTTCAAGCACTTGAAGGAGAGGAGAGGTTCACTAATACTGTGTTGCTGATTGCAAAGCAGGCAAGAAGTGGAGCTAACAAATGGTGGTGGGAAACAAGCAGCTGGTCAGCTGACCATACCTCTGCTTTACGGCCTCGATATCGCTGCGAATCAGCACATTGGCGCCACGCACGAAAGAAACTCTTTCAGGATCTGACAGCGCAACTCCCTCCAGCTGCTCCACGACCACATCGGCTGCCGCATTGATGAACTTCTTGCTCACCGGCTCCATTCTAGGCATAAACACGAACGGGATCTATCGATCCCGATCCAAAAGTCAAGTTCAAGAGCTTGAAGTTTTGGGTTTTTGAACCTTCATGAACATCCCGGATCCCGCCGGATTACTTGTTGCATTGTAAACTCGTGACAGATCCATCAGCTGCAGCTTCACCTAGGCAGTGCACGATGACAGTCGACAAGCATTGGGGGTCAGGAGATTAGCAGCGACATGGAGGAGTCGAATCCAGTGCCGCCGCAGGAGAACGCGAGCAGACGCCTCCCGCTATGTGCCAGAGAAGCGACGGCGCTTTCTCGCCGCGTCATAGCAGGTAATTTGCGTTAGAATGCATGCTGGGTTGCATTGTCACAGAGTCTGATGAGCGTAGACAGCGACTTTGCGAGATCTCTGCACTGGATAACGTGTCAAACTGCTGCCTATGTGTTTGAGTCATGCTGACCTCGACAACTGGTGACGCTTGACGGGCTTGCATGTGTCTGCTGTTGCCTGGCAGATGTCATGGCTCGGGCGGCCACGCATGCGCAAGTGCACGCAAGCCCGGAGGCGCTGGTGAAACTGCGCACTGCGTGGCGGGAGCATTACCGTGTGCTGGCAGACCTGCCGCCGGATGAAGACACGGTTCATGACAGCGCTCAACAATCCGCAAGAAGCCGGGGAATCAGTGCTGACGCTGGCGATGGCAGTTGTGGGGGCGGGGAGGAGGACACAACCGCACGTGCCGCCGGTGACGGTGGTGGTATCCCAACAAATATGCAGCGACACGAGCAGATAATTATCCGCTCTGCCGCCGTTGATGGTGCCGCCGCCACCGCTGCAGCCCCTGCTGCCGCTGCAGGCGATGTCACTCCTGCGCCCGCCACTGCCTCAACTGCAGCAGGCGTGCCGACGGTGAGCACTGCCGCTGCGCCTCCGGCTCCCGTGCCAGCAGCAGCGGCTGCAGCAGCTGCGGCAACAGCAGCTGCTGCGGCGGCAGCAGCGGTGCCACCACCGGCGGCGGTGCTCAATGTGTCCAGACCTGTGCTCATGGCGCCTGAACAGTACATGGCGCCGCCCGCGAAGCGCCTCAAGATCGCGGACAAAAAGCCCCCTGCTGCTGCACCGGTGAAGCGCATACGCCGCAGCAAGCAGCGGCTGCGCGCCGCTGACGGCAGCGGCAGTATGGCTGCCGCCTGCATCGCCGGTACAGGCGGCGGCGCTGTGAGCAGCAGCGGCAGCGGTATTGGTGGCGCCAGCGCAATCAGCGGCGGCGAAGCTGTCAGCACTGGAAACGGTGCAGCTGGCAGCGCAGGCGGTGCCAGCGCCGGCGGCAGCAGCGTCACTAACGGCGGCGCCGATGGTCGTGGTGGAGGCGGGTCCAGCGACCAGCTGACAGGCACCGGTGGCGCCAGCAGCGGCGGCGGCGACACCGGTGGCGGCAGCAGCGCCGGCGGCGCCACCAGCGCCACCAGCCGCGGCGGTGACTCCGGCAACAGCGGCGGCGGTGGCGCTGGCGCCCAGCCCACGCAGCTGTGGGGGTACGTGCGCGGCAAGCCCCTGAAGCGGTCAGGCGCCAATCCGTACTGGCAGCTGGACCTGGAGGCGTGCATCGCGCGCGGCGCGCGGCGCGACTTTGTCTTCTCGCGCGTGCGCTGCTGCATGTACATGGACGCGCTGTCCGACTTCAACTTGGGCGCGCCCGAAGACGAGGCGGCGCTCGACGCGCTGTGGCCCGAGTTCGGCGACGACAGGGCGGCCATCATGGCGGAGGCGGCAGCGCACGCGGCGGCGGGACCGGCGGCAGCGGCAGAGGCAGCCGGCGTTGGAGAAGCCGCTGTGTCGCCTGCTGCGGCGTCAGCGGCAGCAGCGGTGGCGATGCCAGAAGCCGCGGCGGAGGTGGTGGCGGCGGCGGAGGCGGCGGCAGCGGCAGCGGCGGCAGATGAGGAAGCCGAGTTGTTTGACTTTGACATGGCTGACGCAAACGCGCTCGTGACGCAGCTCTATGATGCGGGCGTCATTGATAACCATGACATGGGGGGTGCGGGGGAAGAGTTCGGCCGGCAGCGGGCAGGCAGTTTTGACCAGATGTAGTGGCCAAGATGCTGCTGCTCTTGTTGCAGCAGCGCTGGCAGCGATGTGGCAGTGCGCCTACACGTCAAGTGCGCAGTACATGTTGAGTCACACATGTGTGTGTGTTGGTTGATTACGCAAATGGATATCGTGTCCCAAACACCTGCGCTGCAACAGTTTACCAGTCACTTCCTGCATGTGTGCAAGTCATCATCATCATCATGTATGCTGAGCAAAAAAAATCATCATGGATTCGCACTCTTGCTTCCACTCCAGCCTTATTTAGCCTCATCAGAACCTTGTGACTGCAACAAGTGCTGCAGCAATCAGGCCGTGCTACAGGCGGGCGTTGAGCGGAATCTGTGGCGCAACACAAGGGCCAGCGCTGCAGCAAGACAGCGATCTGCGAGCTGTTGAGTGTGAGGTGCTGGAGTTTGCAGAAGGCCGTCGTCACAGATTGCAGGCAGCTAGAAGCAGGAGCGATTACACGCTCAAGGGCACGAGTTCCGCTGTTGCTGCAGGCGGAAGATGTGTCGGTGAGGGTGCGGAGGCTGTGTGCGCCAGCGCGCGACTCGACGCGTCATCGTAGCGCACCGCAGCACAGGGAGGGAACACGTACACTCCGCGTTGGGAGGGAGGGCACAGACAGCGATGGTGCGCGCCGTGGAGCCTGCAGCGAACAGCACAGGCGTAAGGCCGGCTGTCAAGTGGGATGCACAGCAGGCCGCACTGCGGCGGTCACCGGAGAGGTGCGAGCATGCCTCGCCTCCGCCATGTTGCGGCGAGCCTGCGCGGAAGCCGCTGAAGCCCGCTGCCAAGCGCAACAGGGCCGTGCTGGCGCCACGAGCATTCCACGAGTCTCCTCCGGAGCGGTGTCCTCACGACACGAAGCCTCAGCCCACTTTCAGCAGCTCCAGTTGCGGTGGCGGATGGGGAGAGCGAGAAAAGGGCGAGGGGGAGGGAGGCGGCGTCTGCCTTGCGAGCATCCAGGCAGCTGCGCGAAGGATCGAGCCATATGTGCACCGCACACCGGTGATGACCTGCGAAGGCATTGACAAGCTGGCGGGACATGGGCGTCAGCTGATTTTCAAGTGCGAGTTGTTTCAGAAAACGGGCAGCTTCAAGGCTCGGGGGGCGTGCAATGCGACTCTGCTGCTGCCGCCCTCATGCAGGGCTGTCGTGACGCACAGCAGCGGCAACCATGCGCAGGCGTTGGCGTGGGCGGCGCAGGTGAGGCCTTCAGTTGACGATCATTTTACGCTCCGATGGTTGAGGCGATTTGTGCAAGTTTGCAGCAGTGCAGTCCATTGGCTCATTGTACTCTTCTCAGCGAGCAGTGCGAGCCTGGCTGACAGGTTCCGCCAACTCCCGCGAACAAGCGCCAACGTTGCTCAAACGACGGCTACTCCTGCTTGAGCATGTTGCAGTTCCACTTGCAGCAGACAGGCACCTGTTCAGTGTCGCATCATGCCAGTTGGATTCGTCTGCGGCATGCGCACTGCAGGCAGCCAAAGCGCAACCAACAACGCCAAAGTCCATCAGTGGCCCTTTGTGCAATTATGTGACAGGCTCAGCTTTTGTGTTCCATTGCATGCAGTAGTAACAGACATTGAGGGATGCTGATGGCTGCATACTCTGTTACAACGTCTGCGTATGCGTGCATTGAGGCACGTCACCGCGCTGACTCGTTGCACCGATCATCACACACATGCCGCGCGCTGAAGTACAGCGGGACTGCACAAACACGTCAATCTTTGCCACTACCTCAACCGTGACTCTCTTATGAAACCATACATACCTACCCGTCTGCAGGTGCACTGCGTCTACGTGCTCTGCTCATGCTGGTTGTAAAATCACGGCGCGTTGTTGCAACGACCGCTTCCTCATTCATTGCTCTTCTGTGAACACACGTCTCTGTACCATATTCCCGTTACACGGCGCGCACGTGCGTCAGCGTGCTGACGCCGCTCCGGCTACCACAACTTCAACTGTGTGACGCTCCTGTGAAGAGGTCTAACCCATACCTCAACTGCGACACTCCCGTGGACCCATGCCACCCACAGGTGCGCGGCGTGCGCGCGCACTGCGTCATGCCAAACGACGCGTCGGCCGCCAAGGCGGCGCGCGTGCGTGCCGACGTCGTGCTCACACCCACCTTTTCCAATCTCAACTGTAACTCTTCGCAATCAGTACCTCAACTGCAACCCGTCCGTGTACGCATCTGCGCCTGCAGGTGCGCGGTGTCCGTGCGCACTGCGTCATGCCGAACGACGCGTCGCCCGCCAAGGCGGCGCGCGTGCGCGACTACGGCGCCGACGTGGTGCTGTGCACGCCCAGCTACGGCGCGCGCGTGAGCACCGCCGCGGCGCTTGTGCGCGAGCACGACGCGGTGCTGGTCCACTCGTCCAACGACCCGCGCGTCATCGACGGGCAGGTGCGGCGGAAGGCGGCGCTCAGCAAACGGCGCGCGGCGGTGTGGTGCTGTTGAATGATGTTTGGTGATGGTGGTGTGGTTTGTGTTGGCGTACTGTGGAGCGTCATGTGCCCATGGCGGAGCACTCCCTCCTGGTGTGCTTTTGAGGAGCGCACTTTACTGTCCGGGGTTCGTGGGGGGGGGGGAGCGGCCAATCAGCACCGGTGACTTTGTCACATGGGTCTTCACGTCATCAGACGGGGTATGCATATTGCATGGCTGTGCCATCAATCGGGGTATGCAAGCCATCAAACGGGCGGCTATGTATACCTCTCAAGCCTCGTATGCACCCCCTCACGCACACCCCGCACGCTTCCCTCGCGCCCCCGCTCGCCTCTCTTCATCCGCAGGGCACGGTCGGGCTGGAGCTGGTGGAGCAGGTGCGCGAGATGTGCGGCGGCGCGGATCTGGACGCAGTTATCGTGCCGGTAGGTGGTGGGGGGCTGTTGGCGGGGGTGGCGGTGGCGGTGCGCGCGCTGTGCCCGCGCGCGCTGGTCATCGGCGCGGAGCCCAGCGCTGCGGACGACGCCGCGCGCAGCAAGGTGAGGTTCTGCTGTGGTGTGTACTGCGCGTATGCTGGCTCTGCGATGTGCCTTGAAGTGTTGGTCAGAAGGTTTAGGTCAGTATCGGAAGTACGATGCGCGCTGGCCATCGGCGCGCAGCCGAGCGCTGCCGACGGCGCCGCGCGCAGCAAGGTGAGCGCTGCTGTGCTACCATGCGCTGCGCCGGGTGCCTTAGTTATTGAGTAAATGGTAAGGTCGGTGTGAGTAAGTACAGCGCGTGCTGGACGTCGGCACAGAGTCGAGCGCTGCTGCTGACGCCGCGCGCAGCAAGGTGAGCGCTGCTGTGGTACTGCACGCATGCTGACTTCGTGAGGTGCCTTCAGCTATTGGTAAAGGTCAGTATGCGCAAGTACAACACGTGCTTGGGGTTGGCGCAAAGTCGAGCGCTTCTGACGGCGCGGCGCGCAAGCGGGTGAGCGCTGATGCGGCGTGCTGACTTGTTGAAGCGAGCAACTCCAACCGCGTTTGTGACTGGTGACACAGCAGCATGATAATGCAACACTTACACGATCACCCGAGTGACCTTTTGGTGACAGTCACGGTGTGCAATCGCATGCAAGGTCACGCCAATTTGCTGTGTGGTTGGCTCTAATCCTTGCGTCCATTGTGGCGGGGGACAGTGGCGGGGCATGTTTAATGCGCGCCGTTACTGTAGTGTCAGGTAGATGATGTCCACTGCTGTGAACCCACAGGGCATACCGAGGGCAACTGTCTCTGGCCTGGGCAGTAGCAAATGCTCTTAGCATTTGACCTTTCGATGGAGCCATGGTTATTGGGTGATGCTGAGCCTTGGTTTCTAGAAAACAGGGATGGCGATGCTACAGGGTAAGGTTGAAGTTGAAGTGGGCACTTGAAGTTTGCGCACCAGTCTTAAAACAGGTAGAGTTTGCGGTGGCACCGTATTCTGCAGGGCAAGTATTGCAGCTTCAAGCACAGGCGCTGACCGAGGTTTGTACAGGCAGACAAGAGCTCAGTCTGCACGGGCAGCGCCTCTGAGTTGCAGTAAATGAGCTCATGTGACCATGCGAACAACACAGCGGAGCAGCATGGCTGCCTTGCAGTATCCCTGTAGGGAGCCAGCCTCCGGAAGCGTGCTGCCTTGACATGCAGCTCCATACTGCGGGAGTGAGGAGTGTGCTGCATCAGTGTCACAGCTATGGTTATTGAAATGCCATGGGCTCACCTTATTTTGTGGTGTCGGGTTTCCTGGCGCACTATTACCGTCGTATGTGTTCTTGAGCAAGATACAACGTC
Organism: Tribonema minus; assembly: GCA_017506865.1. Taxonomy (NCBI): domain Eukaryota; class Xanthophyceae; order Tribonematales; family Tribonemataceae; genus Tribonema; species Tribonema minus. Next base: position 575,086 of record JAFCMP010000335.1, on the reverse strand, counting down.
ATGCTGCTTTTTCTCCATCCCTGTTGGGCCCAGCAGACTGTGCCATATCACGCACTGTAGCACCTGTCTACTGTGCGCTATGGTTGTAGTGTATACCTTGATCATGGCCCTTTCAACATAACCACAACGTTGTGTGCACCTCTGACAGCCTCGCTCAAAGAGCCAAGTTCATCATGACTGATTGCTGTCACTGCGTCTCTGTCGCGCCAGGCTGCGGGCATGCTGTTGGAGCACGACACGCTGCCGGACACGCTGGCAGACGGTCTGCGCACGGTGCTGGGCAGCTGGACGTGGCCGGTCGTTCGAGATCAGGTGAGCGCTGCTGCTGCTGCTGGTGTGTGCCGCCAGGCCATGATGTACTTTTGATTGGTTCTAGCTCAGGGCGCCAACAAGCCCAGATGATGTACGTCAAGCTTGCTACCAAAATGCACATGTGTCTTATATGTCTTATAATAGTTTGCACGTATCAAGATGCGCATTGACAATCACTTCTGAACAACAATGGTCCACCCATGACCCTCGCATAGGGAGAGTGTCGACAACACGCCCTATCGTTGAGACGCAGCACCGCTCATACATGTTTGCTTCGATTACGCTTTGCAAGGTGCGCTCATCGGCAACCATTGCCACAGCTCTCGCCGCCACGCTCTGTCAAGACCAGGGCACCTACACCAGCTAACCAAGAAGGCATCCTCCCCGCGCTCACATCTTCCTTTGGACCTATTACCCAGCCGGCTCACGCGCCCCCCCCCCCCCCCCCCCCGCCCCCCTATCAGGTCGACTGCATCGTAACGGTGTCCGAGGACGAGATCCGCGCGTCGCTGCGCCTGGTGTACGAGCGCCTCAAGCTCGCCATCGAGCCGTCTGCGGCGGTCGGCGTCGCTGCAGCGCTCAGCGACGCTGTCGCCGCCATGCCCGGCCTGCGCCGCATCGGCGTCGTGCTGTGCGGCGGCAACGTGGACATGGCGCAGCTCGCGCGGCTGCTTGCATGACGACGGCGGCGGCAGCAGCAGCAGCAGCAGCGGCGGTAGCAGCAGCGGCGGTGGTGGCTGCGGCGGTAGCAGCGGCGGCGGCGGCGGCGGAGGCGGCGGTAGCAGCAGTGGCGGCGGCAGTAGCAGCAACTGCTTGCATTTCAGCGGCGGTGGTGGCGGCGGTAGCAGCAGCTGCGGCGGCAGTAGCAGCAGCGACGGCGGCGGTAGCAGCAGCTGGCAGCAGCGGTGGCAGCGGTGGCAGTGGCTACAGCGCCGGAGTCACCGACCAACATGCCGAGGCGCTGCTGGTGCAGGAACCCTCCAAGGGGGCAGCCGCTGCGCGGCAGCAGCGGCGGCAGCAGTGGCGCCATCAGCGGCGGCAGGCTGCAAGAACGCTGCTGTCTGGTGCTGGTGTGGATGTGCGGGAGCGCGGGCATGGCATCCGCAGCGCGCGCTGCCAGCTCGTTCTGTAGGTCGCGTTTAGGTGCGCCGGTCAGTCATTGCGGAGAGCAGCAGCAGCAGCAGCAGGTCGGGGCATGGACTTACCTCACACGCCCCATATATCACCGTCAGCTGCCCACTTGGCAGCGCACGGGGTGCGGATGGCACAGAAGTGCCTTGCAACCGATCAACGGCCATCATCACAGGGTAGCATCACACAGTAGATGTGCAGTTCGTGAAGGCGGATCACACAGCCAGGTTAGACTGCAGCAGCCCTCAGGGGTGCAGGAAAGCAGCGGCTGCTGCTGCCACCGCTGTCGCCGCCGCCGCTGCTGCTCCTGCAGCGTCAGCAAGCAGTTTTGGAACGTCATAATGTCACCTGTAGGCAAGCGCCATCAATGTAAGATGACGCCTGCGCTGGCAGCAGCATGTCACTCTGCGGTGCTGTTCCACTGCAGCGTGCATGCGTGCGTGCGCGCGCAGTTGGGGGGTCGTGCGGCAGGCTTCCCCGCCCCCTACACACATATGTTTTGGTGGCTGTTTGGAGTGTGTTGCTGAGCAGTATACACACCATCAAATAGCGCTGCAATAATCACATCAAACGCCGGAACTGCATCCTGTGACGCAAACAACACATTTATTCACCCCCCTGGAAGCTGCTGCTATTTTCTGTGCGTTGCACATGTGTTTGAGCCTTGAGGCGCAGTGACTGGAGTTCTGCCTGATGGTTTGCTTGTGGTGGTGTGCGGACTGATTGGGCATGATGGGCACAGGATCTGTCGTGACAATGCAGGAAGCTATTGGTAAAAGCTGTCTGTCCCCCAATGACGTGCATTGCCATTGCAAAGACAATTGGTATGTGGTGGTTCTTCTGTCACTGTCACATGCAGCGCTTTGTTTCTCACCTTGCGCTTATGACGGTGGGCATCCATCCTGTTGGCGCAGTGTTAAACTAAAACTTCTGATGATGTCAAACACTATAGTCAGCCCAGTGGGTGCTTTGCTACTATGTAGTGGGGCCATCTGGGAGCTTGATCACAAGGCAGACATGGTTGATGTTTTGAAATGTGATGAGTCTCAGAAAAGAACTGGATGCGCACAAGTAACTTTAAGCTGAGGATTCAACAAAATACAAAAATGTGCTGTGCGGGGCAGTACGTATGGACTTGTATTTATAAAGGCCCAAGGGAGGCCGGGTTGCCTATGCAATCGAAAAGCTTGCGTCAACGCAGCAGCCTAGTCTGCGCTGTGCAGTACTGACGTTACAGGCGTCTGCAGACAAGTATCATCTTGAAGTATGACAATCGTATATGCCACAGTGCTTTGCATTTCTCAAGTCATTTAAGGTGTATCTCTGTGACTGCAAAGATTGTGACCAGCCACTCATGGCTTGAGAGTCTGATGCAGGCTAGCCCAGGCTGAGCCCAACATGAGTTTAGAACAGTTAACAATTGCGTCATGATGTCATGGCTCGTTAGCGTGCGTACTACTAGTATACTATCTACAGCGGCGCCTTTTTCCCAGCAGGGGAGCCCTGGCGACTTGCTGCGCAACAGATTCAACTCGGTGGTGACTTGAGTTAACTTCAAGTTGGGACATTGATACTTCAAGTTTCGTATTGCTTGCAAAGGTGGTGGTGAGCTACTGGCCGCAGGCGAGGGAAGGTGCTTGCGGTGGACATCGCCTGCACTGGCATGTCAGGCTTGATTTTTCTACATTTTGCCTAATGACTGCTGCCTCATTCACCCTCGTCAAAATGATTTGCAGATTTGATGTACGGTAGTTCCCAGATTTGATGTAGTTCTAGCTCGGACATAAATCTGTCGTCCGAAAAGTCGAGGTGATCTCATGATCCGCATTTGAAACGAAAACTGTTACACGTCGAGGCTTTTGACTGACCCGGCCGCCATACAAAGTGCATCACAATGTCATGTCATGTGTCCCCACATATATGATTGTCCACTCCCGGCCGTTGCGTGTGCAAAAAGTTCAGCAAAAGAAAAACACGCTGCTGAAGACTTCAGCTGCACTGACGAGCGGCCATTGTAGAGATGATGTAGCATGCAGCTTCTCTTGCTGGTTGACTTGCCTGCCACGGAGCTTGCTCACCAGCCTCACAAGCCTGCCTGGCAAAAGATTTGCATATTTGCTAGTTTGCCTTTCACTTCACACCGGCCCGGCACGATATTTGCCGAACAAAAATAGCTTGTTGCATCCAGTGCGAACAACGTGCGAACAACAGCGCACACGTAGCAGCAGCCGCGCAAAGTGCTGCACGGTCGCAGTCATTTAACCGCTGTGAAGACCATTTAAGGACCCTTGGCATCGCATAGGCATTTTGGAAGCCCTCAAGAGGCACGCCGTTTAGAGAGTGGATCGATCATCCCTCACACACACACCCCCTTCTTGCTGTCTGCTCGATCGAGACAGCGCTGCCACGCTCGTGGAGCGAGCCCCGCAGCACTCACAAGGCGCAAAGCAGAGCGTTCCACTTTGCGGTTTACAACAGTTTGGAACATAAACAGCCGTTAGCTTTGCATCGTGCTTTGCCGCTGCAAGCAACCGTCAGGGCGCGCAAGTGCTCGTGATCCCTTGCTAAGACGACGCAACGGGACTGGCGAGACGCATCAGCACGAATGGTGGAGCTAGGAGGACCGCTGTGGCCCTTCAACCACAACCTCGAAGGCTGGGCAACGCCTCCACCTGGCCAATTGCCACACCTGTACGGCGAGCCTGGCGACATGGAGCGGCAGCAGTATGACGAGCTCAGCTTGCTGAATAACATCATGGCGCCATTCTCCCCCTACTCTATCAAGAGGTGCCAGGGCTTCATAAGATGTGGTAAGTTGAAGTGGCAATTTGAGTGGGATATCGTAGAGCAGCAAACGTTGATTGCATTGCCAAGCTGACTGTAGCAGCGGACTCTGGCTGCGCGGACGGCTATGAAACGCTCATGTCAAGCTTGGACGTGCACATGCTCGCCCTGCTCTGCGTGCTTGCAGAATGCGGAAGATGATCTAACATGCGACCGGTACTTCCGCCCTGGCCCTGCTCGCTTTTTTTTTTGCCAGATATGGACATCGACGCTGAGGTTGTGGGGTGGGTCATAGGAAGGAACGGATCCACAATCAAGGATCTCAAGAACAAGACGGGTTGCAACATGTGGGTCGACCAGAGAGCCTTGAAGCTCACGATAACGGGCCCTGACGTCTGCGCGGTGGAGCACGCTGCCAAGTGCGTCGAGGCGTACGTCGCTGCTGCGCCCATCAAGGCGGGCGCTGTGGAGGCGGCGGTGACGCGGTCCCTCGAGTGTCCCCCCCATCTGCTGGACATGTTGGGGGACAGGGCGACTATTGCTCGCATCGTCAAGGAGACGCGTGCACAGGTGCGCGAGTCCGTGAGCTGCACACTCTGCCTTTTCACGCCTGTTGCATCGCGCCACATTCATGTTTCGAGCACAGCAGAGTGAGTGACACGAACTAAAGTTGATGCCGACGGGTGCCTGCATGCTTTCTTGTTTAGCCACTCAGCAAACCTCTGTCATGCTAGATCAGGACAGGGGGGCGCCGCAAGACTTGACCTGGGAGCATCGCATCTGCCGGTTGTGCAGCGCCCAGCTGATTTGCAGCTTCGTCGCTGGTGCTTGCCGTGTGCTCCAGTCTTTGGCCCTGCGCCGCACGCGCATTGCTGTACCGGGCGCAGTGGTTGCTTGTAGCGGGCAGCTGGGCTCAGAGGGCGACGCACCATCTCTGGGGTTGCTGCATCCCAACAGCCGCCGCTTGTGACGTGCAGATTGAGTGCGCAACGAAGACCGCCGCGAGTCCAGAATTGCGTCCACATGTTGATGTTGCCTCGGGGCTAGACCGCTGCCCGCTGCACCCAATCTGCCTGCTTTCCGCGGCGGCCTTGACGCTCAGCAGTGCGACGCGGTTGCACAGCACTGGTCACTGAGCGTACTGCAAGCTCTGGAGACAATGTTGTGGATCAGCTGGGCGCTGCGCCCTGTAACTTCAGGAGCCGGTGCTTCGCCTAGGGTTTGAGCCATAAGCTCTTGCTCCGTTCTCGAAATGATTTGAGCACGCAAACGCCTAGCTCATTCATTAACATGGGTACAGTTGCTCACAAGGAAGCAGGTCGTTCGTCGCACCGTTTCCCGCCGCGAGCGTGCGTCGGCGGCCAACTTCCCTAATGCTGACGCGACCGTGCACCCCCCCCCCCACCACCACCACCACCACCGCACACCCCCGCCGCCCCCGCAGGTGGTCGTGAACAAGAAGATGGCGCGCGTCATCATCCGCGGCAACGCGCACGCCGTGCACATGGCGTGCGGCCGCATCCAGACCATCATCGCCGCCGCCGCCGCGGAGCACGCGCGCCGCGCCATCCTCCACGCCTCCGACTACGGCAGCAGCGGCGGCGGCGGCGGCGGCAGTGGCGCGCTCTCCGACGCCGAGTCCGAGGAGAGACCCCGCAGCGTCGGGTCGGGCCACTCGCACAGCGGCGGCGGCGGCGGCGGCGCGGGGTCGCACGGCGGCTCGCCGCGCAGCAGCGGCGGCGTGTCGTGGAGCCTGTTCAGCGGCGCCGCCGCGTTCAGCGCCGCCGCCGCCGCGACGGCGGCGGGGCTCGCTGCTGGCGGCGGCGGCGGCGCCGAGGCGCACGCGTCCGGCGGCAGCAGTCACCACCACCACAGCGGCAGCGCCGCGCCTGCCGCTGCCGCCATGACGACAGTGACCAGCGGTGGCGGCAAGCAGCACGAGCGCCGCCACCACCACCACAGCGTCGACGCCGCCGCCGCTGCTGCTGCCGGCGTGGCGCCGTCCTCGACGCTGAGCGCTGCAGCGGAGGAGCGCGAGCGCCGCAGCTCGTCGTCGGCGTCCTCGGGCTCGGCGGCGGCGATGTGCGAGGCGGCGCGCGTCGCGAGCCTCGCGGAGCTGCTGTGCGCGCTCAAGCTGACCAAGTACGCGCGCCCGCTCGAGGAGAACGAGGTGGACCTGGACGCGCTGCAGGTGGGGCAGGGGCTGAGCGCTGCTGCTGCCTCTCTCGTGCAGGCGCGCGGTGTCGGTGGTGTGGTTCGCGCTGTGTTTTGTTAGGCGTATGCACGTGCGTCCGTGTTTGCCTGTGGATCTGAGCCGCTGTGACGCGATGCCTGAGCGCTGCTGTGCGCTGCCTTTGTGGAGGCAGCGCCGCAGCGCGCCGCAGGCCAAGCGTGCTGCTGTTTGCGCTGATTGCATTTGCAGAACTGAGCCGCTCGATCACTGGGTCGAGCGCTGCCATATCCTTGTCGGCTTTTTCACGAGCGGGTTTGTTCACTCTACGGGCACATTTCGCGCGCCGTCCGTAGTGCTCACGTGCCCGCCCTGCGTCCACCTTAACTCAAAATCCCAACTTTCGCCACGCTAACCCTAGTCCCAACCTCAACTCCAACGCTGCGCAGCTCATGAGCGAGGCCGACTTCACCGACCTGGGCATCCCCAAGGGGCCGCGCCTCAAGATCATGAACGCCGCGCGCGCCCTCGGCGGCGATGTCGCTGAACGCTCTGACTAGGAGTGCTCCCCCCCCCCCCCCCACCCCCCACACGGCCAGGCCGGGGACTGGTGTCGACCAACCCCCAGTCCCTTGTGTCGCGCATAGCGGCGGGGGGAGCCAGGGTCTCACCCTACTACCGTGTGCCGAGGTCTGGCCCTACTATTCACCCCATGCACACGCGGCCCCTTTTCCATACCCCCCCCACCCCCCCCATTCTGCCCCCACTGCTCGGGGAGGCCCTCCTGCCGAGGACCCCCCCCCCCTTCCCCGCTTCAAGCACGCGTCACAGTAGCTGCCCCCCCCCCACACCCACCCTGTGGCAGCAGCGATCAGCACCATCAAATCGCCTTCGGCCGCGCCTTGGCAGCTGAGGGTTGTCGTGCACCCCCCCCCCCGCCCCCCCCCCTCTGTTCGCTACTGGCGGCAACGCCCCCTCCACCCGGCCGCCAAGCCCCCCCCCCCCCCCCCCCTTGTGACGGTCCGTATTTGACTTAAGATGGCGGCCCGGCGCAACGCGCCTCTGCGCCCCCCTTCCCTCCGCGGGTACCCCATTTCCGTCACTGAGCGAGCGCCCTTAACCCGCAGTGAAGATCGAGAGAGTGATAACGGCTGCCCTTGATTCCCCAGCTCCGAGCCCCCTGCTGCGCCGCACGCCAGCGGTGGGGTGGGCCGGGGGCAGCCATTTGTGCGTGTGTGCGTGTTTGGGGAGTAAAGCGGCCAAGCGGGACTGCGGCTCGGACCCCCTCTTTCGTTGCTCCCCCCCCCCCCCATATTTCCCCAGAGTACCAGCAATCCAAGCCGTAGCACCCCCCAGTGCTGCGGCCGCAACTCAAGTCTTGCGTAAGGGGGGGAGAGGGGGGGGGGGCAGGGGGCAGCGATTGTGGGGCAGCCGCACTGCTAGGTTGTGTTTGTCTGTTGTCGGTGTTCTGTAGCATGGTCTGAGTGGGCTGTGTGTCGTCGTCTTTGAAGAGCGCAACGTGCACGTGGCTTTCTTTTTCGTGCGCGCGCACACCTCCACACAAACACACATGCACGCACGTAGAGCTGGTGCAGCGGGCGTGCGCCGCGTGTGGCTGGTAACACAGCTTAGCTGTCATTTTTAAGCCATACTGCGCGCGCGTTTGGGAGATCAGTGTCAGAGCAGCCTCACACACCGCTCCAGTTTCAAGATGACATTTTGCGTATTACCACCGGGTGCCTTTTTCCCCTTCCCCGCTGCGCCTTCTTTGTGCGTCTGAGTAGCATCCAGCTTTGCAGCATGCGCACTGGCTTCCTCTGCTTTGCACTGCATGTATGCATGGTGCCTTCTACTCTCGCCATTTTGCCGAACTTCTGTCACGCTGTGCATACAGGATATGTTGCAAGCGCGTCCTAACTACAGTCAGCGCGCCTCATGATGAGATATGTGCACCAATGTATGCTTGATGCGTTTGCACTGCGTATGCAGCTTGCTGTGGCTCGTTTGGCCATACACTTGCCACCAAGTACACACGGCAATGGCACTGGGTCTGACAGTGATCATTGAATGCACATCGAAATAAAAGATAAACCATTACATGATAGCTCAAGGCAGCAAACTTGATTTTTATCATTTGGGCTTTGCCACGCCCCACGTAGGCTTTTCGTTTACAAGAGGTATACAAACAAGCAGTGTACACATTCCCCGTTGCCTACTCTGCATACTCCTTGTATCGAGTCGAGAAGCACACGTCACGTGATGTTCGGCCACCATCACCCCACCCCACACCGTTGGCATTAGATAGTGGCAACTAGGGTTGCGAAACGTACATCTGACCATGTTTATCGGCCGGGCGTCACGGTCCGCGAGCGGACCGTAACCCTAACCCTAACCCTGGCCCGGCGGGGCGTCATTGCGCACGCCGTACGCACGCCCACGCCTTCTTCGTGCAGGGGGCTGGCTAGGGCCCTATAGGATGGAATTCATGAACCTCTGTGTGTGGGGGGGGCTATTTAGCGAGGGCCCCTATAGGATACACAACAGCAACTCCTCTTCGCACTTATATCTAGGAGGGACATTCAGGACGAAAGAGCCTCTGACGAGGGCAGCTGTGTATTGCACAAGAAGCCATGTGTACACTGTGCAGCAGACATTTGATGTTTGCGCTATAGTTGGGTCATACGCAGTGTCTGCAAAGAATGAAGCATATGCTGCAGCATGTACACGTAGCTACCGAGCTTGCAGACAAGGTGGAAACGGACCTGCAACAGCTGCCGCAGGGCACGCAACGCACGCAAGCACTTGCTCGATTCCGGTCACAGCGCCACATGCACTCGATCGGCATGGCATTCCTCAATGAGCCCATGTACTCCACAACGGCTTCGTTCGATGGCCTATCCTGGCAACTGGCCGTCAAACGCGCCATCGGAGTAGAGGAACAGACGACAGGCTGCAAGCTGTGCGGGAAGTCGCCGAGCGGCACCCTGCATGCACGGCTATGTCAAGCGCCACGCGTCAAGGCGCACGACACCATCGTCCATAATAGCGTCAAGAGGGCCACGCAGCGCATCCTGCGGCAATACCTCAAAACAGGACTGGTGGACGAGGACTACACACGTTTCTGGGGTCCGCCGGGCCGCCGGGGAGTCGCAGGATGGACATCGTGCTGCCGCCGACGCCTTCCCGGTGACCGGCTACGACGACCCGACACGCCACCTACCGCTCATGGTGGACGTTACCTGCTTCGAGGCACAGGTGGCGTCGCGGGCGGCGAAGACTGCAGCAAACCCCGAGCGATGCTGCCGCGACCAAGAGGCCGCCAAGACTACCCACTATTCTGGTCATTATGATCAGAATTGCTACAAACTTGCCACTTTGGCAATAGGGTCATTTGGCAGCATCGGGGAGCAGGGGCGGAAGCTGCTGGAGGCTGTGGCGACGGAGTATGCCAGCAGGATGTCAGTGCCCGGAGGAGCGCGCCCTAAAGCTCTCAAGGGCATCGCCCTGGCGCGCTTACGCTCGGCCCTGTCGGCAGCGCTCCACATGGCGTACTCTGGCCATGTCATGACACACATGGCAGAATCCAGGGGGGGGGGGCACATGGAGGAGGACGTAGGGGAGGACCCCGTGATGCCATTTGGCGGCGGCGGCGTTTGAGTGGTTGTCGTTGCGACACTTTCAGACTGTCATACGACACGCAGATTCCTTACAGCTAGATGCCAATCATCTGGGCTTTTTCGCGCCCTGAGCGAGAATTAATAAAAAGTACACGTAGTAGGGGTGTGTGGGGTAGCATGTACCCTCGTGGCTTTGTTCTTAGGGATAAGGTTTATTATGCACAAGCTTCGTTGAATGATGGGGGTGGCACCCCCTGCCTTGGAAAGGAGGCAACACTGCAGTAAGGCTCTCATGGCAACTCCAGCTATGATGATTAGGGGTCGCACATGTTGACATGTTCACACTGCCACTGTTAGCGCATGGTTGGCGACCAGCCACCAGGCTCGATGATCGTGGGTGAATGTTCAGCCTCAATCTCCTTCTGAACGGTTGAGGTTCAAATGACGTCTGTACTGATGGCAGCATCAGCGCCACTGCAAGTTGATGTTGCGTGCAAGCGCCAGTTGACGAGCACTGTGACGCTTGCAGCCACGCCGCTCAACGCGCGTGGCGATCCACTTGCATGCATGCATGTATGCATGTATGATCTGGCTGTGTCACACGCCATGTCGCTGGCATCAGCGCGCAGTGCCCTTCCATTACCTGTGTGGGCCGCGTTGTAGAGTCTTTGCATTCACACATCAGGTGCATAGTCACATTGATCTGCACAGCGGCAGAGGCAGTGCTCTGGCAACATTGGAAGATGGCAGTGTAGACAGCAGCACGCAGCGAGGAAAAAACATGCAGTACATACACCTCGTGAACTGAGACTTGGTAATTTACTTGCTGCACTCAAGCACTGGTGCACGCAAACATGACGTCAGGAACACTGGACAACATCAACCCCGGGCACCCCTCTGCCCCCGCACTTTGATACCCCCCCCCACCCCCCCTCAATCCCCCTCCCCACTTTACCCCTTCCGCAAAACTTACCCGCTCTACAGGCCTATGTTCTCCCGCCCTGTGCTGACTGTCGACTGGTGTACATTGTTTAGGTGCTTCACATGCCGCGCCGTCGCTGCATATGCGCGCGCAGCGCCTGCCTGCATCCGTCTTTCACGCTGTCACAAGATGTCAACGCTCAGCTGCCACACCGCTTGCAGCAGCGCTCCGAGCACGGCGGGAAGGCGTTACCAAGCCAGCCAACACCACAAATCAGTGTTACCCCAAGCGCATCGCGCAGCATCGCAGCCAGCTGGCAAAGCCGCTGCCGCCGCCGCCGCCGCTGCAAGCGCAACCGCAGCCTGCCGCGCTGCGGTCCGTCCCACGAGCGCCGCTGCCAGTTCTCCGCGCCTCTGCCTGCACCAGACGTCAAGGCCCGGCCTCGTTTTAGCCGCCAACTGCAGCTGTGGGCACCTGGGCCATGTTGCATCCCCCAGCCGCCGCCAGCGCCGCGTGCTGTAGCCCCGGCGCGCGCTGGTCCGCCTACGCAGTTTCAGAGGAGGGTGGCGGCGGCGGAACGTCAGCCGCGTTCTCCGCTGCCGCCAGCGCCGCCTCCTCCACTGCCACGGCATCATCGGTCGCAGCCTCCGTTGAAGCCACATCCGCCTCCGGCGCCCCCGTTCCCGCAGCAGCAGCGCCGGCAGCGGGCGCCGCCGCCGCCGCAGCGGCCGCAGGGGGCGCAGCAGCGGCGGCGGCGGCGGCAGCGGCAGCGTTAGCCATGGCGGCGGTGGCGGCGCTGCCGGCCTTGCTGCGCGTGCCCTGCGGCGAGCGCGGCGGCAGCCCGGTGCTGCCGCTGCTGCGCGGCGACAGCGGCGGGCGGCACGTGCCGCTGCTGGCGGCGCCGGGCGGCGGCCTGGAGACGAGCGTCGGCGCGAAGGTCTCCTCCGGGGAGCGCAGGCCCGCGTCCGCGCGCGCCGCCGCCTCGGAGCGCTGCCTCTCGCCGTCTGCATACAGCGACGCGAAGACAACGCCGCCTGCGAGCGTGTGGGTTGAAGTTGGGGTATAGGGTTTAGGGTTAGGGTTAGGGTTTAAGGTTAGGGTGGCGGTCAGAGTTGGAGCATCGGGGTCGAAGGGGTTTGGGGTAAAGGGTTTAGGGTCAGGGTGAAGGGTTGGGGGACCTCGGAGCGCTGCCTCACGCCGTCCGCGTACAGCGACGCGAAGACGACGCCGCCTGCGCGCGCGTGGATTGACGTTGCGGTAGAGGGCTGAGAGTTACTTTGTAGGGTTGTGGTATACCAACTTTAGAAATAGGTTGCCCCTTGACAATCGCATTGAAACCTTCTTCCAAAAATATCGATCAATCAGCGGAGGGCATGGGGGTCAGGGTTAGGGGCAGGGTTAAGGTCAGAGTTGGAGGGTCAGCATTTGGAGGTGGTGGAAGCCGCTGCTGCAAGGGTGCAGGTGTGGGGCTTGGGGTTTGAAAGTGCCACTCAACGCCAGGGTGGGCGTCTCGGTCAGAGGAACTTGAGCGTGCGCTTTCACAAAGCATCTACGGACGTCGGTCGGCGGTGAGAGCTGTCCGTGGCAGCGCTCAGAAGGGCAGCACGACACCGACTTCGCCTTTGACGCAGTGCACGTCAGAGCTTGGGCCCGTGTGCATGCTGCAGAGGGGGCGGCAGTCGAGCACCGTTGCCGAGCGCCCGTGCAGCTGGACGCTTGGGTATGTATGCTGCCCATTCGCTCTCGATCACCTGATGCTGAGCACCGCGGATGCAGCGAAACCGCACTTGAGCGCAACTCAACAGCATCATGCCTTGCCGTGTGGGCACCGTCGTGCGATCCCGAGGCAGTGCTCTACGACAGCAGGTGGACACACCATTAATGTTCGGCATTCGGTGATCATCGAAATTGGGAGCTTAGGAGTGCGATCGAGCGCCCCCGTGGCGGCGAGACAGCAGCTGGAGCGCGAATGCGTACTTTACATGCGCCGCCTCAGCGGCCGAGCACCGGGATGCATCAAGCTTGCACTCAAAGCGGCAAATGTGATCAATTATCTTACCCGGGCGCTTGGGCGCCTGCGAGCGTACCGTGGCAGTGCGCCGCCACAGCAGCTCGCGCGCTACTGCTTGCTCTGCGCACGCCACCTGTTTATTGCTGGAAACTGTGGATGCATCAGGATTGCATATCAGCGTGGCGAATGCAATCGCCTTGCATACCTGGGCGCTTGGGCGCCAGCGAGCGCCCCGTGGCAGTGCTCTGTGACAGCAGCTCGGGCGCGAAGGAGTGCTCGGCGCGCGCGGCGTCGGCGGCGGCTGCGCGCGCTGCGGCAATGGCGGCGCCCTCCGCGTGCAGCGAGTCAAAGACGGAGGCGGGCGAGCTGTTGCCGCGGCGCGTCGGCTTGAAGGCGGACTTGCTCGTGGGGCTGCGGGGGGGGGGAAGGGGGGTCGATGCGTGTGAGCTTGACGACTTGATGTTGGTATTTGTGTCGGTGAATTTGTTAATGGGGGGGGGGGAGGGGGGGGGGATGCGGCGCTGACATGCATGCAGAATTTGATGCTGGGAGGCAAATGTGCTCGTAGGGCAGGGCAGGGGGCACGGCAGTTGTGGCAGCTACGGTGATACTTTTGGAGATGATAATCCAATTGCACATGCGTTGCTGACTTGCATTGTTGACAGAGGAACGGTGCGTTGCTAAGGTTTTGTAGGTGCCAAGGTGCACGCACAGACTTGCAAGCAAACATCTGCACCTCTTGGTTACTGAGCAAGTTGAAGTTGGGGCAGCGCCTTCAGTATTGGAAATTCTGCAGATGATGACGGTGTCAAAACTTCAAGTTTCACTCAGATACATACATACGTACCTCGTGTTGGGCTTGAAGGTGCACTTCTCGAGCTCCTCCGCCTCTTCGCGCGCGCGTATGGCGGCGGCGGGGTTGCGCGGGCTCATGGAGCGCCGCATCATGAGCGCCTTGCCCTGCTCGTATAGCTCCTCCGTGCGGCGCTCGGGGCTGGCACGCCTGTGATTCACAAACATGAATTCATGAAGAAAGGCTTGATCAGGGGCTTCATCAATGCGTCATGAGCGCCTTGCCCTGCTCGTACAGCTCCTCCGTGCGTCGCTGAGGGCTGGCGCGCCTGTCATTCATGAACATGGATGCATAGATTCACGAACAATGTCATGATCAGGCCCTCGACCATGAACATGAATTCATCAATTCCCTTTATTTGTATGTCACGATCAGCGGCTCCATCATTGCGTCATGAGCGCCCTGCCCTGCTCATACTGTACTGCGGTGTGCCGCTTGGGGCTGGCGCGCCTGTCATTCATGAACATGAACTCATGAGTTCATGAAGTCGGATTGTAAAGAACCAGGGCCTACATGCATGCTCCATGTTGTAGGGGCGCCGTCATCTGCAATGACCCTCTCGTGCCCACAACCTCTCTGTTGGGGCTGGCAGCAGTGCCGGCGGTCATGAATGAAGGAACGGGGGGGAGTGAGTGAATGAGCCACGTGGGCACATGGGAGTGCACGTCGCGTAAACTCTTGCATCAGCACCGGAGTGAATTGCCCTAACCCTATCCCTAACCCGAACGCATCATGCAGGCTGACTTGACCCCCGTACACTGGTGCCCCACATCCATAAATACATGTCGCCTGCCGATGCCCATGATCCAGACTTCTGACCAGACCTGGACAAGCTCGAAGCCTCTCCAGTGATACCGCAAAATCACAAAAGCAAAACACCATACCAGTAGCCTTGCCCACGCAACGTGGCCTCCGCTTTTGCAAAATTCTGCACCTTCTGTGGGAGGGCCGACGGCTGCTCTGTGCTGTTCGGGCACCACATGCTTCGAATCATGGTGCTGATGTTTGCGGGTGTTGGCAGCACCATATGTACCGAGACCAAATCTGGCCAGATCCGATCCGATCACATCCGGCCAGCGCTGCCCGCCTGCGCTGCCAGCTGTTGTGCCAGCTGTTTCGCGCTGGCGAGGCAGCACATCCAGCAGCTGCGCTTGCAGTGTCTCGGGCGCTACAGACGCGCAGCAGATGCGCTCACATCAACTCAGAGCCAGCGCAGCAGATGCGCTCACATCAACTCAGAGGCCAGATTCAACCATGCCTAGCCAGATCCTGAGCGCTGCTGCCTGCGCCGCCCCCTGCGCACCTGCTGCCCGGCGCCGACTTGGTGCTCCTGCTGGTCATGCGCGGCGTGAACGTGCACTCGGGGTCTTCGCTGCTGCCGCCGCCGCCGCTGACCGCACCCGCGCGCGCCGCCGCCGCCGCCGCCGCCACGGCGTACAGCCTCTCGTGGACGGCGAGGGCGTCGCCGGCGCCGCCGGTGCTGCGCGTAATGGCAGACGGTTGGATGCGGAGACAGTGGCAAGGTGAGGTTTTGGCACACGCTTGGAAGGCATAACTTCAAGAGTGAAGTTGAGTGACTGAGACGAGGCCGTCGCCGGCGCCGCCGGTGCTGCGCGCAGCAGCGGGAGACGGGGGCCACAACGAAGTGAGGCGTCGGTGGAAGTGATGATCTCAAGTGTGCGCAGCGGGAGACGCGCGGACGCGGGGAATTTGACGAGGTGAGGTGATGGCGTACGCATGGAAGGCATAACTTCAAGAGTGAAGTTGAGTGACTGTGACAAGCCTGCGCCGGCGCCGCCGCTGGTGCTGGGCGCAGCGGGAGACGCGCGGTCGCGGGGACCGTGACAAGGTGAGGCGATGGCGCACTCGCAAAAGGGATAAGTTCAAGAGGAGCGCAGTTGAGTGACTGCGGCAAGTGTGGGGTTGATGGGCAGTGCACAATCGCCTCAACGTGTTGCCGCAGAGCGAGTGCCGCCGGCGCCGCCGGTGCTGCGCGGAGCCGGAGAGGGGGGAGCATGGGCGTCCTGACCAGAGTGAGGTTTTGTGTGCAAGTCACTTCATCACTGAAGTTGAGTGGCCACTTTGAGTAGAGTAGGGACTTGTGTGCGCGGATTGTCACCTCATAGAGTCTGGAGGAAAGTCCTTCGCACAGCAAGGATGTGCAGCTGCGTGCCTCACTGTCGTGCTCAAAGCATGAATTGACACATGCCCCAGCACACGGGCCGCGACTGCTTGCGACTGCTTGCGACTACGGCTTTGAGTGAGTTCACAAATTCTTGCGCAATCCCCCGCAGCGAGAGCGGCACACCTCTCACCTCCAGTTCGAACCCCGCCCCCCCCCCCCCCCGAGTCACAACGACAGTGCTGAGCATCGCTGCAGCAGCGACCAGCAACACCGCATTCACGCCTTGCTAAGCACCGCCGCCTGGGCGCTGCCACATCTCATGCGGTATGTTGGTAGCTTGCGCTTTGGTGCTGCGCCGCTGTGTACCCAGTGTTGAGCGCTGCTGTTTTTGTTACCGCCGCCGACAGGTGTGCACTGAGCTCACCTCTGCACATGCCAGCCACATTTTCGGCAGCTCAAGTGCCCATTTCAGCCCCGACAGCTTCATACAGACCAAGCAAGTAGAGGCATGCATCCCCACCCGCCGCCGCCTGCCTCTCGGCATCTCATGCCCGTTCACCAGCTGCAAGATGCATGTTGATTCAGGCGCGCACACCAGCGGCGCGCTGTGCACCAACCTCCATACGACACACACACACACACAGATACATACATACGCAGGCAGCGGAGCGCTGACACACCTGGCGCGCGCATGGCGCGGGCTCGCGACGCGCGCGGGCGCGAACGTGCACTGCGCCGCCGCCGCCGCCGCGAGCTCCGCGCGCCGCCGCCCCGTCGCCTCCCGCGCGCGCGCCGCGTCCTGGAACAGCCGCTCGTGCACCGTCGCCTCCCCGCCGCCGCCGCCGCCGTCGCCGCTGCCGCTGGCGCTGTGGCGCGGCGACCCCGCGGCAGCAGCGCCGCTGCCGCCACGTTTCGCGACGAGCTTCGGCGAGAACGTGCAGTCCTCGAGCTCGGCGCGCGCGCGCTCCTCGGTGAGCGCGGCGTCGCGCTCGCGCAGCGCCGCCGGCGCGTAGAGGCGCGCCAGCAGCGGCGCGCTGCGGCCGCCGAGGAGGCGCTCGTTGGCCTCGCGCGTCGCAATGGCGGGCGCGAAGGTGCACTCGCGGTAGGCGCTCGCCTCCGCGGCGGCGCGCGCGTCGCCGCTGGCAGCGTCGAAGAGCCGCGAAACCGCCTGCGCGGCGATTGGTGTCGGGGGGAGAGAGGAGGGCGCGCATCGGCAGCGGGGGTGCAGGTGAGACCTCAAAGTGTGTGTGGCGGTGGCAACGGTGGCAGCGGCGGTGGCGCGAAACTGCCGCGACACCGCCTGCGCAGCGCCGTGATGATGAGGGGTGATGGGTGTGTGGGGGGGGGGGATTACGGGCCAGCGGTCTGGTAAGCAGGGCGGAACTTTACTGCACATGCCGTATATACTGTATGTATCATTGTGTGTAGAGCCGCGACAACTCCTGCGCAGCGCTGCTCAGGAGAGAGGCGCACAGCGGCAGCGGGGGCTCTGGTGACGACGCGAGATGCGAGACGGCGACGGCAGCGGCAGCGGCAGCGGCAGCGGCAGCGGCAGCGGCAGCGGCAGCGGCAGCGGCAGCGGCAGCGGCAGCGGCAGCGGCAGTGGTGTGAATGATGCGGCCTGCTGCGGCAGTGAGCTTGCAGGGGCATGTGCTCGGCAGGAGGGGCACGTGCGCGGCTGCAGCAGCAGCGACGCAGTGGTGGACGCAAATGGCGGCGCTGGTCGTGACGCACACGGCCTTTTGTGAGGTGAACCCATCACTGTAGAAAAGCCTATACCAAGTCTCTGCTGCTTCTGCAAAGTGTGGGCACTAGTCTACAGCACACATTCGCGAGCGAGCCGAATACCTACCTTGGAATTTGTCTTGGCCGTGAGGCTGGTGTCTGGCTTAAAGTCGCCGTGGCTGTTGTCTGCCTCCTCCTTTTTGGCATTGTTCTTCTCCTTCATTCTTTGCGCCTGGAGATACAGGCTCTCGTGCACATTCTTCCCCTCCTCTCGCCTCACTTCCTGGGGAGCAGATATTAGCCTGGGGACGAAAGTGCAGTCGGCCGTCGCGGACGCTTCACGCTGCGCCTCCTTTTTGGCTGCAATGAGAGCAGCTCGCTCATAGAGCTGATCCACTCTGCTAGCGCGAGCAGAGTCCCGCTGGGTTGCGTTATTGCCATCCGCTACCGCCAGGGGCTCGTCCATTTGGCGATGAGCCGTCCAGGGTCAAGACCTGCGGGGACTGTGGGACAGCGACAGAGATGTGCTCGGCCCTGCAGAGGTCGTCTGCAACAGGTGGCTTCAGATGCTCACAGTAGTTAGCACTGTCCTGACCTCCCTTGATGGCCTGACTTAGCTCCTGCTGTCACGCACCCGCTTGCTTGAAATGCTGCGGCTTGTTGCGGTGCTGTTCTGCCCCTCGCGTTCAACTGACTTGCGTCGAACTGGCTCAAGGCTGTCGATGCTACACTTTTAGATCCACCGTGCAGTCAGAGCAGCACACTGCTACTGCAGGAAGGGGCTGGTCTGATGATCAAGTGAGAGCTGCAAAATGTCGAAAGCGGTTACATAATGTGTGTGATTCACGAATGTGAACTGAGTGAATTCATGTGCTGAGATCTGACATGAGGCAATTGTGGCAGGCACGTCAAGATGCACATTCACAAGGGAAAGAGGTTGGTGTGCCTGGAGGTGAAGTCGACTGGGATGCCTCGACGACCACCATTGTTGAATACTTCGAAGTACAAAAAACGTCCAGACCCTCGGCACTGTCGGCAGCGCTCCACATGGCGTACTCTGGCCGTGTCATGACACACATGGCAGAATCCGGGGGGGGGGGGGGCACATGTTGGAGGACGTAGGGGAGGATCCCGAAATGCCATTTGGCGGCGGCGGCGGCGTTTGAGTGGTTGTCGTTGAGACACTTTCAGACTGTCGCGCGACATGTAGATTCCGTACAGCAAGCTTGAAGTAGATGCCATCCATCTGGGCTTTTTCGCGCCCTGAGCGAGGATTGATAAAAGTACAAACAGCTGCAGTGTACACATGTACATAAGCTAGTAGGCCTCCACGAGATGCGGATAGGTATGTAGCTGTAGCATGTAGCACCATGGCGTAGCAGAGATCATGAAAAGAATATCATGGCGGCGGCGGGAGGCCCGTATTGCCAACTCTGAATCAGCGCAGAAATGCAAGGAATCCGATCTAGCGTGCGCACAAGCGCAGGATATTAGCACCAGTGCTGCAGATGGCAATGGCGCTTGTCAACAGGACGATGGCACGAGTGGCAGCAGCAGAGCAACTGGAGACGGACGCGCAGCGCACAAACGCAAGAGGGTACAGAATGACGGTTGGTCAATTTCCGATCAAACAGGCGAAGGGGAGCACACGGGCGGGCAAAGTGCAGTCAAGCGCTCTAGAACAGGTCATAACAGTCTGGAACAGCAACGTCTGATGCTAGACGACGAAGCTGGAGGTGGAGGCAGTGCGGACCCGGAGTACAAGTGCAACTTATGCGACCTCGTGGTGAAGAAGGGCATGTCGCTGCTCTCGTTACAGCAGAGGTTAAACGCCCACATCGCGGCGAAGCACCAGCGCAAACACCACAGTGGGACAGCAACAACGTTCCTGGAGCGCTCCGACCTCAGCACGTCGCACTTGCAAACCATCTACACCGAGTGTGCCTTGTGCAAAACCTGTTTCATGCCAACAAGACATTCAGAGTGGACAGCAGCGATGCCAGCGCGGGCAAGCACTGCCGCAAATGCAGGCCTATCACTTCACCTGCTGCAGTGGCGGCAACATTGTCAACAACAGCATCAGCAGCACCGCTAGCACCTGATGCATCGACGGCAACAGCTACCACGTCGCTGCCACAGCAGCAACCGGCGTGCACACCCATCGGCAACCCCTACGCAAAGGGACCAGCGCACGCGCAGCAGGCACCTGCTGCTCAGGCTGGTGGCAGCAGCTCCTCCGGCAGCTCAAAGAGGCCGGATCGCGGGGGCAGCAGTGCTACACGAGGGGTCGGGGTCGCAGTGGAGGGCGCGGACGTGGCAATGGAGGACGCGTTCGCAGCGGCAGCAATGATGCAGACATCAGCAGTAGCAGAGCGACTAGCGGCAGCAGAACCGGAGGCGGCAGCAGCAGCGGTGCCGGCGGCGGCAGTGCCGCCGGTACTAAGGACAGCGGCGCTGGCAACGGCCGCAGCAGTGATGCCAGCAGCCGCAGCGGCGGTGCTAGCAACAGCGGCAGTGGCGCGCGAACTCAAAACGGCCGCGGTGGCCGTGGCAGAGGTCGCAGCAGCGACAGCGGCGGACGAGGCTGTGGTCGTGGCGGCCGCGGCGGCGGCGGAGGGGGCCCCAGAGCGGCAGGTGCGGCGACAGCAGCGGCAGCGCCAGGCCCTGCAGGCGCAGCAGGTGGGGCAGGTGGGCTTTTCACGTGGACCATCTCAACCCCCGCAGTCGCAGCAGTGCTTGACAGCATCAGCCTCGATGAGCTGTGCAAGCTGCAGTTCGCGACAACTAGAAGCCTTGCTAGACCACGCAATCGTCGCTATGTGGGAGCTGCACTGGAGAACGCAGCAACACATCTGTTGGCACACACAATGACGATGTTCGTCAATGCGGCGCGGGAGCCAGATTCCGCAGGGCGGGTGCAGCGACTGCAAAGATCCACGATTCTACACCACCTCATGCCATCACTCATCACCTCCACCGATGGCGCACCTGGCATCACTCGCTCCGACAGAATCAGAATGTTGGCACGCGGTGAGCTTGACCGGTTGGTGCCAGCGCTCCTCGCACACGCGCGTGCGCACCGGCACTGGCGCGCGCGCCAGCAAACGGAGGCAGCGATCAACGCCTACGTCCTACAGTGCATGGGCACACGGGGGGGGCTACAGCAGGCAGCGCGTTTCCTTCAGCCCAAAACGGTGGCGATACCTGATGATGACTGCTTTGCCGCCATGCAGTCCAAACACCCCCCCGCTGCGCCAGGGGAACAACTCCATGAGCTATCCGGCATGGTTGATCAGCTTGTGGCGAAAGCAGCCGACATGCCAGCAGAACTCAGCCTGTTACAGGGGGAGGGAATTGAGCCAGAGACGGTTGCCAAGCTCATCCAGCGAGCAAGCCCTTACAGTGGAGCAGGCCCATCGGGGCTGCGCTACAGCCACCTGCAGGATGCGCTACGCACAAGCTGGGGACGGCATGAGTTTGCTGCTGTCCTCACACGGTGGCTTCAGACCGTTATGCGGGAGGCTGCGCGGCTGCCGGATGCCTTCTGGCAGTTGCATGGCGCGGGGCGCCTGACGCCACTTGCAGAACAACAGGAAGATGGTACAGCTAAGCAGCGGCCCATCGTTTGCGGCGAGGTGCTGCAGCGACTATGCACTTCGGTGTACGTGGCAGACCGCAAAGACTTCCTGGCGGAGCTCCTTGAGCCAGACGGGCAGTATGGGGTAGCCGTCTCAGCAGGAGCGGAGAAAGCGGCCATGGCCGGCAAACTCGCGTATGAGCTCGGTCACTGGCAGTTCATGCTGGACCTCAAGAATGCCTTCAACATGGTGTTCGTCCTGGCGGCAGCGGAATGGGTAGCAGCACAGCTGCCGGACTTCCTCGACTACTTCATCGGCACATACGTTCGCACTCGGCCACGCCTGCTGTTCCAGCACGTTGACGGCTCCACGCGCATCATCATGTCTCAGCGCGGGTTTAAGCAGGGGGACCCCGCGGCACCGATGCTCTTCTGCGGCGCCATTGCTCAGTGCTTGAAACGGTTCAATGAGGCGGCGGCTGCGCAGCGCGCGCGGAGGCGGATGGGCGCCTACATGGACGATGCCAACGTCTGAACAGGCGCTTGCACGCTGACTCAGGATGACATACAGGCGGTGGCGCAGCTCAAACAACACTTTGCGGAGGTGGGGCTGGAGCTAAACCTCACCAAGTCACGCGCGCTGCCTGGCAGGGGGCATGTGGTGACAGACCACGAGCGGCAACTGCTGCAGCAGCTGGGCGTTCAGCTAGTGGGGGATACGGATGAAAATCAGAACCGTGGAGCTGTGTTGCTGGGGGTGCCGGTGGGCCACAGCAGCTTTGTGGACGCATGGCTGCGCAGGGAAGCGGGTGCAGGCGGGGCAGGGGCTCGATTTGCAGAGCGATGCGCGCGCCTGACATCTCCGAGGGCTATGTTCAGGTTACTGCGCTACTGCGTGGTGCCTCGCATGACGTACTGCCTGCGCACCATTCCCACTACGCAGACAGCGCCAGCCGCCAAGGAGTGGGATCGGGTCACGCAGTGGGTGCTTGAGCACTCAATGGGCCTGCAGCCACCAGGCCAGACCTGGCGCCAGTTTGAGCAAAGTGGGGCCCACTTCCATCTGGCAGCGCACGGCCCAGCCTTACAGCAAGCGCGACTCCCAACACGGCATGGCGGCCTTGGCATTACCAGCGCCTGCGACATCGCTGATGCTGCGTATGTGGCGGGCACGTTGCAAGCGCTGCAACCAGCACTCTCTGGATGGGCGGGGGTGCTGCAGCAGGCGGCTCCTCAAGCGGCTGCAGACAACGCTGCTGAGGATGCGGCAACACAAGCGGCACCGGCAGCAGCGGCAGCAGCACCAGCACCAGCAGCATCAGCAGCGGCAACTGTTACAGCGGCAGCGGCGGTTGCCAGTGGAGGCGCGACCGCTCCGGCAGCGGCAACTGCATCAGCGGCTGGCCGCGCTTATGGCGCAGCCATTCCGGCAACACACGACGCATCTGCCGCTGGATCAGGGGCCGCGGCGGCAGCACAGGCGGCACCAGCGGCAGCAGCAGCAGCGGCGGCGCACGGCGCAACTACTCCGGCGGCAGCAGCAGCGGCGGCAGCAGCAGCTGCTCCAGCATCAGAGGCTGCTGCAGCAGCGGCAGCACATGTTGCACCTCAAGTGGCCTCGGCGGCATCACTAACTGCAGCATCAACAGCAGCGGCTGCGGGCATAGGCAATACAGCTGCTACAGGCCCTACTAGCCTAAGGGCTGCTGCAGCACCTGCAACAGGAGCAGCGTCGGCAGGCGGCGCCGCAACCGTGCCGGCTGCGACAGCGGCAATGGCGGTGGCAGCGGCCAATGCGGCAGGTGCTGCACCAACACCTGCGGCAGCAGCAACACCACTGGCAGCAGCAGCAACGGCAGGCGGCACAGCTGCAGCACCAGCGCACGCAGCAGCGGCAGCCGTCAATGCAGGCGCTGCGCGTTCCACACCAGCAATGCTACAAGGCGCAGCAGCAGCAGAGGTGGCGCGCCTGCCCCTCATGCGGACGATCGCCACAGCTGCCACATCTCTACGTGCAGCAACAGGTGACAAGCTGGAACATATACTGCCACCAGCGCTAACGCCACTGCAGCAGCAACCACCTACGCAGCAGCCGCCGCTGCGGCCGACAGCAGGTGGTGGCACTGGTGCGGATGCTGCTTGCGTACTTGACGCCAGTGCTCTGCAGTTGCAGTGTAGCCTGAAGCGCCCCAATCAGAGTGCGCTTGCAGATGCCGTCGCTACCGAGCTTGCAGATAAGGTGGAGGCGGACCTGCAACAGCTGCCGCAGGGCACGCAACGCACGCAAGCACTTGCTCGATTCCGGTCGCAGCGCCACATGCACTCGATCGGCATGGCATTCCTCAACGAGCCCATGTACTCCACAACGGCTTCGTTCGATGGCCTATCCTGGCAGCTGGCCGTCAAACGCGCCATCGGAGTAGAGGAGCAGACGGCAGGCTGCAAGCTGTGCGGGAAGTCGCCGGGCGGCACCCTGCATGCACGGCTGTGTCAAGCGCCACGCGTCAAGGCGCACGACACCATTGTCCACAATAGCGTCAAGAGGGCCACGCAGCGCCTCCTGCGGCAATACCTCAAAACGGGACTGGTGGACGAGGACTACACGCCGTTTCTGGGGTCCGCCGGGCCGCCGGGGAGTCGCAGGATGGACATCGTGCTGCCTGCCGACGCCTTCCCGGTGACCGGCTACGACGACCCGACACGCCACCTACCGCTCATGGTGGACGTTACCTGCTTCGAGGCACAGGTGGCGTCGCGGGCGGCGAAGACTGCAGCAGACCCCGAGCGATGCTGCCGCGACCAAGAGGCCGCCAAGACTACCCACTATTCTGGTCATTATGATCAGAATTGCTACAAACTTGCCACATTGGCAATAGGGTCATTTGGCAGCATCGGGGAGCAGGGGCGGAAGCTGCTGGAGGCTGTGGCGACGGAGTATGCCAGCAGGATGTCAGTGCCCGGAGGAGCGCGCCCTAAAGCTCTCAAGGGCATCGCCCTGGCGCGCTTACGCTCGGCACTGTCGGCAGCGCTCCACATGGCGTACTCTGGCCGTGTCATGACACACATGGCAGAATCCAGGGGGGGGGGGCACATGGAGGAGGACGTAGGGGAGGACCCCGAGATGCCATTTGGCGGCGGCGGCGTTTGAGTGGTTGTCGTTGCGACACTTTCAGACTGTCATACGACATGTAGATTCCTTACAGCTAGATGCCAATCATCTGGGCTTTTTCGCGCCCTGAGCGAGAATTAATAAAAAGTACAAACAGCTGGATTAATAAAAAGTACATAGCCTTTCTTTCTAGCGTCAGCGCCTGGCGCCCAGTGACTCCCTCTGCTTATCTTTATGATATCGGGGTTCACGTAGATAGCCACAATCTCCAGTTCAGGGCCCATTATGGTGACCTTGGCCTGCATGAAAACTTTGAGATGGAGTCTGCGTGGAGCTGGGTGGCCCTAAGACGGGTCTGTCTGTGGGGGGAGAGTCTTGTAGCTTTGTTTGGTATCCCTGCTAGTATGTGGGGGACAGTCGCTTGCGGGTGCTTTGTTGGGGGTGATGTGGGGGGCGGGGTGTGGCGTGCAAGCTTTGCATGCTACATCCAAGAGTGAGAACAAGGCGACACACCTACAACATGGCATTTCCACAGCCACAAGTGGAATATAATAAAAGTACAAACAGCTTGTAGTTTTGTTTGGTATCCCTGCTAGTATGTGGGGGACAGTCGCTTGCGGGTGCTTTGTTGGGGGTGATGTGGGGGGCGGGGTGTGGCGTGCAAGCTTTGCATGCTACATCCAAGAGTGAGAACAAGGCGACACACCTACAACATGGCATTTCCACAGCCACAAGTGGAATATAATAAAAGTACAAACAGCTGGCTGCTGACCATGGTGCAGCTGGCGCGCACATTGCCGGCGCCCGGGCTGCTGCTGCTGCTGACATGAGTCATGAAGCTGCTACACTCTGCACTGCATTCGTAGCAAGTGGAGCAGTTGAGGTTACGACGCCGCAGCCGCGGCGCCCCGACCAACTGAGCGTTGTGCACGAGGTGCTGTAACGCACAGCAGGAGAGTTGCATATGTGATGCCCCTCGCTGCAAAGTGACTGTCTGACGGGCATGCGCATTTGGCACCTACTTGGGCCTACGCACTCGCCGAACCGTCTCTGCAGCTCAAGACGCTGAACCTGAACAGCGTGCGTGTGATGGCGACGGCGGCGCTTGCGTTCGCGCTGTGAGCGCTTTGAAGTGCGTTTGCTGAGGTTTATGCAGTGTTCTGCAGCCCCCCTGCCAGTGAACACGCTTGAAGGCGGCCATACTTGCAATCCACCGCTGATGCCGCTTTCACGGCAAACTTGCAGGCCCAGAGTAGCTGGTGTCCAAGTTGTTGCCGCAGAGACTGAGGGTAAGGGATTGCATGCGCCAGCTTCGGCTGATCTTTGCTGTCGGAAAAGTACGATTGTAGGCTGGACTTGGTAAATGAGGCGCCGCAACGCGTCAGTTTGTCAGGCACACGCGGTGCATCCACTGCACTCATGCTGTCAGTCTGGCTTTGCGTAGTGCAGCCCTGCATGATGCAAGGTACACGCATGCCATAAGTGAGCTGTTTCGCCAGCAAGGATCGTGGGTCATACATGTTGTATGGACATGTTGTGTTCGTGCATTGCACAGCCACGGGCAGACTCTTGCAATGCACGTGGCATAGCATACACACGCATAGTACATTCAGCAGTTAAAGTTGCCAAAATGCCCAGCATCAAAGCCAGAGCGACATCCTGCATCCAGGATCACTGATATCACGGAGTAACCTGTAAATACCCGTTGTCGCATGACCAAGTCTCTGCAGCGACAACAGTGTCTGCAGGCCAACAAGCCAGCACCGCAACTTTGCAGAACACCACTCACCACCACGCACATGTGCACACAGATACCCTGACCACTACCCAACACTAAAGCGTGCTTCAAAAGCCTATCAAAACCTACACGCGCAGCCGCTACCCGCCGCGCGCCTCCTCGCACGGCGCCGCCGCCGCCGCCGCCGCCGCAGCAGCAGCAGCGCGCTTCCCCGCAGGCCATCTCTTATATGCAAAGTCCCCCGTCCCTTTGTCGAGCCCCCACAGCCGGTCTAGCGCGAGGCACTGCGCCAGCGTGGGCCCCCCCACCCCCTGCCCCCGCCCCTGCGTCGCGACGATCACGCGCTCCCACTCGGCGCACGCGCGCAGGTGCGGCGGCGGCGGCGCGCCGCGCGGCAGCGGCGCGCGCGGCGCGGCGGCGGCGGCGGCGCGCTCCGGGAAGAGGAGGTCGCGGTGGGAGAAGGTGGGGCAGCGCTCGCCGGGGAAGGCGCGCAGCCCCCCTCCCCCGGGGGGGCGCCCCGCCGTGCGGCAGCGGCGCTCAGGAGGGATTACGAGGTGCTTCTTGCAGTCGGCCGCGCTGCGCATCTTGTCCCACCTGTGGCGGTAGTACGTGTGGTCGGTAGCGTGCGGCGGTGCGGTCAAGGGTTAAGGTTAGGATCAGGGTTAGGTTGCGGTTCACGTTAACCCTAACCCTAACCCTAAGTGACAGGATTCAGGCGCGACTCGGAGGCGGCGGATGGTGGCGGTGCGGCAGGTGCCTGCACGCCGCGCCGCTGCAGTAGGCACAGCTGAGCACTGCCATCAAGGCCAAGGCACCACCGTCCAGCAAGTTGTTGTCCAGGGAGTCAGCCAGCCACTCGTGTGTCTCCTCCCGTGTCTACATGGCGGTCGGTGAGCGTAACGTTTGTGGACGGCGTCACCTTTGCATCGGCAACTGCCAAAGCTTGCCGACGCAGAGGCAAGGGCACCCCCTTCCAGAGGCTCATTCTAATTTTTCTTTTTTTTGCGCAACAAACAAGATTATGGTTGTAGACAAGAGCACAGTTGCGCGTGTAGTGCCATGATGGGCCTGCATGTGCGTCAGTGGGCAGGTGGGAATTGTTTGCTGAATCATTGTGAACATGGCGCAAGGACGCACATCGGCATCACGATTCTCTCTGCGGCAGATGCCAGTCTGCGAGTGGCAGGCTTCATGCGCCCCCCCTCACAAAAAGTCGTGAACGCAAGCCTTCGACTGCTGCCTCTCCCCCTCCCTCGTCAACTCTTGCACGCACACTTCAAGTAGGCAACACACAGTGCAGTGATGAGCACTCTGCGCACCTGCGTCCATCGGTGCCAGTGGGCTCTCCACAGGCCCGGCCGGAGTCTGCTGGGTTGACCACTATCCTGATGCCCACAGGGTGGGGCTGGGGGTGGTGTGGCCGAATGCAGAGCTTTCCGTGCCATCTGAGCATGAATGATGCAGCGCAAGCGGTGATGGTACTTACATGTTCACACAAGGATGCAAGCGTAATGCGGGTACCACAATGATGCTTGCTGGGAAGCATTATGCGCTGCTGTACACAGAGACCAGTGTTGCTGAGCAGCCAGCTGACCCTTGCCCGGCATACGTAACGACGTCAATCCTTCCATCGTCAAGAATATTGGCAATTGATTGAAACTGGTGCTGGCCATATTGCAGCTGGTACTGATAAGCGCGCCACATAGCAGGAAAATAATGCCATTAACCTCGGTCAGCACAAGCGGTGTGACAAAGCATGTCAGGCGTTTTCATATTGCTCTCATCGTAAGGTCAGCCCACTCACCAATGGACATGCGATGCAGTACTACCTGCATCTGCGACATACCAGCAGCAAAACATCGCTTACCCTATATTCGGTCTGACACCGGGTTCATGTTCATAATGCCGTCTGCCAGGATAGCCATGTCTTCTGCTAGCGGTAATACTATTCGGATCTGAGGGCTTGTCGACGCTGGCCACGAACGCACGCACTTCTGCAGCACGGGATGGCAGCCGGCATCTACTGCTCTGGTCGGTGCTCTCGGTGCTGCAGGACGCTGGCCATGCAAGCATGGGCTAGCAGCTTAGTTTGACGCAGCTCGTCTGACCAGCAGCACCAGCAGGAAGGCTCATTGACACGCCAGCGATGGATATCGGATGGGATGTGGTTTCAGTTCCTGAAACGTTCAAATTCATTCCTGCTTTCATTTCATAGTTGGTGGCGTCGCACCGAGGAACGCCTGAAGGCGCGCGCCAACCCCACAGGTGGTTTAGAGTTCTTTCTATACTACTGTGCAGGTATCGCTTCAGCGACGCACAGCGATGAGTGCTCAGTCTGCAGAGCCGCGACCGAGGCATGTACGCGCAGGTGAGTTTTCAACATGTGCAAAACTGCTGAGGGTGTTGATGTCTCGTGCTGTCAAAATCAACCAGCAACACGCTGACCGCCCCGTGCACTGATAATTGAGCGCCCACGCGTACCTTTGCACATCGCGTTCGATTTTCTGGTTGTGGCCTGGCCCGTGTGCGAGAATGCCGACGACATCGCCTGATCTGGCATCAACATCGCGCACATCTCCTGCCTCACGCAGTCTCCAGCTCCACGTTCTTCAAGGCAATCAGCAAAGGCGACATTTCAGGTACCACAGCACGAAAGCACCTCACCCCTGCGCTCATGTAGTGATCTGTGAGCATGTTTTCACACGATCCCCTATGTAGCTTCATCATCTGCAAGTGGAAGAGGCTCGAACTCATTGCATGTATGCAAGTCTCTGCACATACATTCCAAATTCATGATCATCACTTGTGGCCGTCTAGCGATGCTAACATTGCTGTTGCAGATGCAGTGCCTGTGAGGCCATCTCAATCATGCACAATACATCTAGCAGCACCAGCACTCATCAGGCCAGCCATGCATGCAAGTGCGGCTCTCAGCAGATCGTACATCAGTTCAAAACTCGTTTCATGGAGCCCCCCGGCTTGCAGCTGCCTCGCACATGCTGTTTTGACTGCTGTGTCCGTCGCTGCGGCGCGAGATGGTCTGCAGCGCACAGCCCTCATCAAGACGGCAACGCACACACCATGCACAAATACCGCATGCCAGCACACCATTCCAGGTCCACATGGACCGCTGCTCCTTGCCGCCCGCTCGCACTGCCGCAGACATAGCAGTGCTCAACAGTGCCATCAAGTCCACTGCCGATGGCGCGCTACACTGGCAGCAGCTGCGCACGGCACCCATCAAGGCAGCAACGCACGTGTAGAATGCACGCACATGCATGCATATATGCACATGCATATGCATGCGTGCCAGCGCAGAACACCCACCCCTCGACATGCTCTCACCACCACCATCGCCGCCTCTCTCGCCGCAGACATTGTGCTCAACAGCACCCTCGAGTCAATAGCGACGGCGCGCGACTGGCAGCAGCGCACCGCGCTCATCAAGGCGGCCGAGCTCGGCCAGGAGGGCGTCCTGCGCCAGCTGGTGGCGCTGGGCCTGGACCTGCACGCGCGTGATGTTTTTGGCTACACCGCGCTGGGCCTCGCGTGCCAGAAGGTAGGTAGGGTATCACGAATGTCGTGGCGTTGGGTTTCACCGTGTCGGGCCTAGAGCACCGGAAGGTACGTAGGGTATGTTGAACGCTGCAATGTCTCTGGCTACACCGCGCTGGGCCTCGCGTGCCAGAAGAAGGTAGGTAGGGCAGCAGGAACTAATGCCGTGACGTGTTCGACTACGCCGCACCGGGCCTCACGAGTCATGACCTCAAGGTACGTAGGGTCTGACAAACGCCGCGACGCCTTTGACTACACCGCGCTGGGCCTTGCGTGCGAGAAGGCAGGCATTGAATGGAGCGCTGAGCGGCCGTGCAGACGGAAACGCACAGGTCGTGTGCACGTGCCTGCACGGAACGACTTCCACTGATGGAGTCCATGGAATGTTGCAAACTTTAAGGCTTCGCCTGTGTGCGAGAGGTGAATGGAATGCGTTCTGCCTCAGCAGCACGAGCAGCGACACATTCGAGTGACTCGAACATGGCGGCTGCCTCGAGCCCTAGCCCCTCAGCCTGAAAGCTTCTGTAACCGCACTCACGCGTCTGGTATGGCTGCCCGGCTAACCCTAACCCTAAGTTAACCTAACCCTCACCCTGACCCTAATCCTAACCCAAAGTCTCACCGCCAGAACATGCAGATGATCCTGAGGGGTTGGGACTGAGCTTACAGCGAAGGGTACTACTTGTGGTAATTCTTGGAGGATTAGGGGTAACGCTAGGGCTAGATCAGCGAGCTCGCCGCGCTTGAAGCATGCGACACAGGTATGCGCGGAATGCGTCACTGCCCTGCTGGAGGCAGCGGCACCGTCGGCACATGCGCGCAGCAGGGGGTAGGATACCTGGGGGCAGCATGAGTAGTAGGGCTAGGGCTAGCTCAGAGAGCTCACTCGCCACACACAACGTGGACACAGGTGCACACGGAGTGCATCGCGGCACTGACCATGCCACAGCATCTGAGCAAAGATCACACCTACAGTTGGGGTTCAGATCAGGATCTGCATCAGGGTCAGGGGCAGCTCGGAGAGCTCACTGCGCGTGCCGCACACAACCTGAAAACATTGGAGAGCTCACTGCGCGCACAACGCGGACTTCGATGAGCGCAGGTGCGCGCGCAGTGCGTCACAGCGCTCACACCGCAGCACTTGAGCAAAGATCACAACTACAGTCAGGGTTACGATAAGAGTCCGCATCAGGGTCAGGGGCAGCTCGGAGAGCTCACCGCACCCCCTGTGCACAACGCGAATGCTGGCGCGCGTGGAGTGCGTCACAGCGCTGACCAAGCCACATCATTACAGCAACGATCAGCGTCAGTCTACGGTTAGGGTTGGCATGAGCGTGTGTGTCAGGGTCAGGGGCAGCTCGGAAAGCTCACCGCGCACAACGCAAACATTGGAGAGCTCACCGCATGTGCCTCGCGCAATGCAAACGCAGGTGCGTGTGGAGTGCGTCACAGCGCTCATCCAGGCGGGCAGCGACGTCGGCGCGCGCACGCAGCAGGAGGAGACCCCGCTGCACCTGGCCGCGGCGCACGCCGCGGCGCATGCCGCGGGGAGCCCCAAGGAGGTCACGGCCATCGTCAGAGCGCTGCTGGCGGCAGGTGAGGCAGTGCTCCGCAGTTGCGAGGATTGATTTGCTACTGTTCATAAATGTATACATGCGTGAAGTATACGCATATAGGAGCATAGTGGGCATGGATGGTCGAGGAGAGCCCCAACCGCATATGCAGAGGACAGAGGATTCACTGCAGTGCCTGGGGTGCAGCGCACATTGAGTCGCTGCAGCCTTAGGAGACGTGACTGCAGGCACACACCAGACATCAGGCCTGTCTCGGGGCCTCTTTGAGTATGCGTCCATCAGCATGTACTTGTGCCAGCCACACTCAACAACCACTTGAGCATTGCGTGAACCTCGCTGGAGATGCCCATCATCACAACCATGCACTAAACGCAACGTTTACTCGTCAACACGATGTTAATGCCGAAGACAATGTACTAAAGTGACTCGATTGCTGTCGTTGCTGACTTGGCTGGGGACAGGTGCGGACCCCCTCGCAAAGGACAAGGGGGGGTTCACTGCAGCAACGCTCAGCACCAGCAACGATCTCAAGGCGCTGCTGCAGGAGGCCGAAGCAGCGGTTATGTCCAAGCTGGCTGAGCTGGACAGCCCGTCTGCACTGGCTAGACCGCAGTGGCGCGCAGGTGAACGTCAGCCACTGAGCCACTGCCATGATGACGAGTCATTGTCAATGATTCATTGGCAGTTCGGGGTACTGTTTGCTCACGTCAGGGGTTGTATCGGTCATGCTGAGCAGCAGCACTGCGATCATGATCATCAATGCTTTCAGAGCAGCAAATAAAAATAACTTGAACAGCACATGCATTATGAGAGGGTGAGGCGGTGGTGGCGACAGTTATACTTCGAAGAACTGTCAGAGCTGGACTCCGCATCTGTAAAGCACACAAATGAGACTCTCTCAGCAAGTAAGTGAGAGAGTCAAGGAGTCCCTGATACAGGATACTAAGGCACTGACAGCACGCTCAATCAGCTCCAGCACTGGCGACAAAGAGGACAACTCGTCAACTTCAAAGTTGACTTTGAGACCCAGGATGCGGTAGCTCAGCCGGCCCGGCTGGCCTGCAAGTCGTCGGTGAGGACAGGTGATAATTCTGTAAGTCTACGAGTGAGTCAGCGAGTATGGGATGCAGTGCGGCTCAGTGTAAAGACGGATGTTGTCCCACCCACAGCCAGTGAGCGTCTCTCGCTGAAGCTGCTGCGGCACACAGCGTAGACATTAGCACTATGGGAGACTGTCGCCCTAGCACAACCCTAGCGGAAATCGGACAGGCGCAACTTCAACTGTGCTGTCATCTGTGCCTCGATCATCTCGCGCAAGTGGAACTGAAGCGCAACAGCAGCCACGCCATCAGGTAATGAAGTAGCCTCGGTGCGTGCAGTTTATGTCATGTTGTTACTCAAGCTGACAATGCGTACTGTGGCCACGAGCCGTCACATCACACAGCACAGATGCCCCACAACCACGACAAGTTGAACAAGGCAGCTACCCCCCCCCCCCCCCCCCCTCTCCGCCCCCACCGCCAAACACCCGCAACCACAAGGGCCAACAATCGGGCCACTCTGCTGCCTCCCACGTCCCCATCCTTCCTTGCAAAGCAGTGACTTGCCCTAACTCACACTTCAACTTGAACTCCTGCTGCGCACCAGCGGGCAGCGACGAGGAGGCCAACTGCGGCAGCGCCAACACGCCGCTCTGCTGCCTCACCAGGAGGCCATCCGAGCAGCTGCAGAAGCGCCGCGCGGAGGCGGCAGCGGCAGCAGCAGCGGCGGCGGCGGCGGCGGCAGCCAAGACATCCAAGCGGGCAGCGGCAGCGGGCGGCAAGAGGCGGCGCTGCGTGGTCGGCACCATACGCGTTGTGGAGCTGCTGGCTGTCAGCATGGTCATTGCATTCTCCGTGCGCATGCTGGACTGGGGGCGGGGGCACGTTGCGGTGTTCGCCGCCGCAGGCTCCGCTTAGATGGCCGACTTCAACTTGATGTTGTTTCAGTGCGTAGGGGGCGGGGCGGGGCACAGATGGGTGGGGAGGGGCGCAGTGGCAGCATCATGATCACCAAGAGAAGCATGACTTCACAGGGTGGCGCGGCGTGCGTGCCGCCATTGGTCGTGCGCACTGCACACCAGCTGAGGCGGGGGCACTGGCAGCTGCATTCATCATCAGCACCATGGTCGCTGGCGACTGTAGCTGATGTTGGCGATATGTGCGCTTGCCGCTGTCGGCGATCACGGCAGCAGTGTGCCATAAGCGTCGCTGCCGCGGCCGCAATGTTGGCGGCTTTGCTGATGTGGATTCAAGGTGTCTGCATGTGACAGGTGCTGACTCATCGTAATCAGCCACACCTGAGGTCATGTACTTCGAAGTACACATGTTACGCAGTACCAGCGGCGTGCCGGCTGCAGGCATAGTACGGTGCACTTGCAGCTCATCAAGCGACTGCTGCGTTGCTGCTACCCACGCAGCAGCAGCTGTGGCCGTGGCATCAACTTCGGCGCAATATGCTTTGAGCTTGTGTGCGGAAGTGTGGTATGTTTATGTCACATGTCAACCATTACAGGGTGTACATGGTCGTTAACGAGACTTCAAGTGGGATCCTTTCGAGGCTTGAATGCATCTGTTTATAGGGCATGCGGTGCGGACCGCGGTCAGTTGTCACTTTGTGAAGGAAAGCTCACAGAGGATTGTCAATGTACGTGTGAGCTTACACACCTTTAGCTGTCAGTCTGGTGTGTTCCTGTGGTCGCATCGCATACAGCATCCCAGTCTGCTGCGGTGCTGCATCTCAAAAGCTAGCTTGACCAGTCAATGACAACGTCAGCAATGCTGCAATAACCTCTGCACCTGCAAAGTGCTGTTTGTGCGCATGCACATGCGCGCGCCGCGCCAGCGTCAACATGGTGCGATGCGGCTGCCTACGATGTACGGTTGTACCCTGTAACTTGAAGTTGAAGTGGGCCTGCGCTTGACCATGGCCACCGCTGCAGTGGCAAGGACCCAAATCTTGTGCACAGCCCCTCTAGCGGCAGCGGCGAGAGATGGACAGTTTGGCTTCGCAGTGGCAGATGCTAGCCGCCTATGATGAACCTGAGCCGCCAGTTAGAAGTATGAATCACGACTCATGAGTCTTGATAGCATCACGACTCATGAGTCATGGCACCATACGAGGGTGTGCCGACCTCGACCCCGGTGTGTGTGATACTGCTGGCCTTGTTGCGCAACTGTTGTGTCGCTTCGCAGGGTTTAGATACCTGCGCGCACTCGAATGGTCATCGGCAATCGGCAAAGAGTCTGTAGTAGTACGGGCTAGAATGCGCCATGCAAGCTGTTTACTTCGAAGTATGCTGCACCCTCGATTGACATGAGGTCCGTCATCAATCACCGATGGGTATCTCCATCCACTTCATGGAAAACCACCAAAAGTGCAGTGTTGAAAACTTTGCCCCCGCCACACTTTAAGGCCCGCAACTTCAAGGTCGTACCTTACGCTCTCAATCAGTGCTCAGAGCCATTTGCCACGTGCCAAATCATACCGGGCACGATGCTTGACTCCCATCAGGGTTCACGAGCTGCAGTATTTGTGATGCAGATGTCAAGAGTGCGAGTCGACCAGCCATTTTTCATTGGACAGAACGCTAGCAGGAGACATGTCATAGGTCATGGCAATAAGCAAATACGTCGGGACAGTGTGCTGAACATGCACCTTTCCCAGCAAATCAGCATCTTCACCAAGTGTGAGTGATTGGCAGAGGGCCCCGCTGGCTCCCATGGTAGCCGAGCACATGTCACTGGCAAAGGTCTAGTCGTGTATTTGACACAAACCGTAACACGTGGTACACGCAGTAGATCGTGCTCCTGCATCAGGCCTGGGGGCTGTCCCTGCAGCACCAACAAGTATGGCAAACATGCCTTCGAGGCAAGAAGATTGCCAGTGGATGCTGCCATGTAATGTGCATTTACCCCGTGCACGTGACAAAATGGCGCCCGCGCGCGCCTCCTGCTGCTGCTGCTGCTGCCGCTGCTGCCGCCGCCGCTGCTGCCGCCGCCGCTGCTGCCACAGCCTCGCACAGCGCCATGCGGCACAAAAGTGCCGCACCGCCGCCACCGCACCCGAAGCAAACGCCACAGCCTTGGCTGCCACTGCAGAGCCTGCAGCCACGAAGTTGAGCACTGCCGACTGAGCAAGCCGACAGCAGCTGCTGGGGCGGTGCAGTGCTGCTTCTGCTGCGCCGCCGCCGCCGCCGCCGCCGCCAATGCCGCCGCTGCCGCCGCCAATGCCGCCGCTGCCGCCGCCAACAAGAGGTGCGAGCTGCTGTGATAACGAGGTTTACAAAGACGAGCTGGTGCAGACATTGCTGCTGCCGCCGCCGCCGTTGCCGCCGCCACTGCTGCCGTCCGTGCCAGCTATAGGTGCAGTTGGAGTGGCTGCTGCACTAGTAGCTGCAGTAGCAGCAACAGCAGCAGCAGCGGCGACTGGCTGCACCGCTGACTGTACAGTCTGACCCAGCTTCAGCCGCTGCTGCTGATCCTGTCCCTGCACTGCTGCCATGCACATTCTGCTGCGTTTGAAGCTGCAGGCCGCACACGCGTCCACCAACGCCACCGCCGCCACAGTTGACCGCCGACTTTGCTGCTGACACCCAAATACGCTCTCCCTGCCGCTGGCGCAGCTGCAGCCAGCGGCACACGCCATTGCCGCCGCCAGCGGCGCGCAACTGCCGCCGCTGCCGCCGCAGACCACCGCTGCCGCCGAAGACTACCGCTGCCGCCGCCGCCGCCGCTGCCGCTGCCGCCGCCACTGCCGCCACCGCCGCTCCCCGCGCGTACTGGTTGTGAGGTGCGCGCACGCGCCCACTCAGAGCGTGAGGAACTGGCGCGCGGCGACGCGGAACGTGGTGAGGCGCTGCGTGAAGCGGTCGCGGTTCGTGTTGTCGAGCGAGCGCTGCACGTCGGCCAGGAGCTTGTCGAAGCACTCGTTGAGGCGCGCGGCGTTGTCCGGCGACTGGCTGCTGAGGAGGTGCTCCTTGTAGCGCGTGAACGCCTGCGCACGTGCGCGGCAGCGGCGAGGTTTTGGTGTCAGGGTACAACCCGTACAAGCCGTGCGAATGGCGACTGAGGTGCACAAAAGCGGATGCGCTCGTTGATGGCAGAGGCACAGCGCTCCAAGATGATTTGTGCGCACGGATCAACTGCAGCGCCCGCGGCGTCTGGCTTTCAAGGAGGTGCGTTACAACGTGTGTTTGTGTGTACGCGCGAATGCATACAAAGCCAGTCGAGTGGAAGAAGGCCGTGGCACAACCAAATAGGCCATGCACGCCTGGCGGCAAAGCACTGACTGCACGTATGCATGAGGGGTAGCAGCTGGCGAGCCAGTGTAACTTGCACCTGGTGACTTCCTGTGCAGGCGGGGCGGTTCGGCATTCAGACACTGCAAGAGCAACACTAGTTTTAGCTATCATTACAGCACCTTGCTGTATCGACTCACGCCGACTTCAAATGGCACTGCAACTGAGATAATGCAGTGAGCCATCGTATTACCACTGTGTGAATCGCCTCAGCCAACTTCAACAGAAACTTCAACTTAGGTACTTCTGAGGTTTTTCTCACCGCTTCGTCTGCCAGCAAGAGGCTCAGGATGGGCCGCGTGACCGCCCACTGGTTGGCCGTTTGACTGGACGCGTTGTCAAAGAGCAGCAGGTTGAACAGCGTGCCCAGCAGCTGTGTGAGCAGGCTCGGGTTGCTCTGCATGGGGGGGAAGGGGGAGGGGGGGGGTATTGCACGGGCGATGAATGAGGCACGTTCAGATGTACAGTACTGCTGAGTATCTGAGCGTGTGCTAGCAGGTGCTCAGAGCTGGATCACTATGCAGCATCCTGAATGCATGACAGACTTTATGAAACCGAGTCAGCACCTCTTTGCACCTCTGGGTGATCAAACACGCTCTACTTGAAGTTCAAGTCTGGACCAGACTCTACTGAACTGAGCCACAGCCTTTGGTGGGCATCTCTGGGAGCACATATATGGTATACCTCAACCACCAGCTGCAATGGCGGTACCAACAGCTTCGCCCCCACAGGCAGCGCACATCTGTCGTTCCTTCCGCAAAGGTGGAGATTCAAACTGTAATGACCCTTGTGCGCCTGATGCACTGGCATGATAACACCGAGGTGTCTGTCGTAAATACTTGACGACCCTCGATAGCCAGAGATCTGTACATCAGAAGTACTGCCTTCCTCGACGTACAAGAGGTTCACATCGCGCAGCCAATGCCACAGTAAGCGCAGCAGTGAGCACAGCAGAGCACAGCATGATCGGACCTGGCACGGCCGAACTTCACACACAACTTCAACTTCAACTGACCAGCTTCAACTGTACCTGCAGGTGCGCCTGCAGCGCGCGCACCGCCGGCGTGCCCTTGGGCGCCTTGGTGAAGTAGAAGGTGGCGAGGTGGTCGATGGTCATGGCGCACTGCGCGGACAGAGGCGCGTCCAGGCTCTGCAGGCCCTCGTGTTGCGCCGCCAGCACCTGCGGGAGCATCACAGCGCGCAGTGCGGCGATTCACGTTCGTTAGCTTACTTTACGGCAGCAACTATGATTATTGCAGCCCCAACAGGTATGATTTGTTTTAGTTGCATTGGACACCGGCGCGTCCAGGCTCTGCAGGCCCTCGTGTTGCGCCGCCAGCACCTGCGGGGAGCGTCACAGCGCGCGGTGCTCAGCGCGACAACTTCAATTGGATATTGTAGCGTGCCCGCCGTGCAGTCAGGGCTGATGGAGGCTGGAGCGCAATACACGCGACACTGGCGCTGCAACGCGAGCGGACGCTTGTGCTTGGGGTCAGGTTAGTGTTAGGCACCTAATTGATCGCGTGTTGTTCCTTGCTAGCACTTGGGAGTGCTGGCACCATCATAGGTCTGCAAACGCTAGCAGCCGCCCCCCCCCCCCCCCGACTGGCACTGCAGCAGCTGATTGGAGGTATGTTGCCCTACATGAAGTACAGCTTTTAACAAGCACGCACCGACGAATGACGCAGAACACTTAGCAGCTTGTGAATAAGGATAGGGTGCTGCTCGCCGTGCACCACTGATGCTGAGCGCTGCTGCATGACTGCGACGTGCGTCATCAAGCGACGGCAGCTTCCATGAAATGCTAGAGTGCCTGATGCTGGCTGTGCCTCACATGTGCGGAGTGCTGCCACGTGAGGTGCAGCAGCGTGACAGCAATCTGCCGAAACTGTTGCAGCGCAATCGCTCACCAAATGGCACCCACTGACGAGGTACATTAGAGCCCACATTACTTTTTATATAATGCAAACGATTGGCCATATACCTGCATGCTACACTTTCCAAATGCGCAGGGAAAACACAAACGAAAAACCTCTGGTATATTTGTGTGAACATACATACCTGTGTGAACATGGAGCTGCGTTGCGAGCTGCAGCACTATGTTGATGTGGTTGCAGAAGAGTATCTCAAAGAAGGCATAATTATGGCCATATACTTGCATACAAACAAGCAATCACAACTCCTGTGTGAGCATACCTGTGTGAACATGGGCGTGTCGAGCTGCAGCACAATGTTGATGTGGTTGCGGAAGAGTATCTCAAAGAAGGCGTAGTACGCGCGCGCGAGCTTGGGGAAGGCCGTGATGTCCCGCTGCGGGATCTGCAGTCAGGCGCAAGAGGGTCATTGCAGACAGAGCGAGGCACAACAATCATTTTTTTGATTTTTTTCACAAATAACACAGCACCAAGCTCAGGCCTGCAGAGCCCACAACGCGCATGAAGCACAAATTGCCAAGATTGCTATGTAGGTGTTCGAGACAATTGCTGGCGGGCGATAGTGTATATGGAAGTATGGGAAAGGCCGTGATGTCCCGCAGCGGGATCGGCAGGCATGCATATTGGAGAGGATCATCGCAGACAGAGTGAGGCGAATCAATTACTGGTTTTCAACAGCGCCGCGTGCCCAGGGCTGCAGCATGCACAAAACGCGTCAACTATCAGTTGCCGGTGTTGCTATGTAGATGTGCGCAACAGTTGCTGGCAGGCGACAGTGGACATGGAGATTGGAGAAGGCCGTGATGTGCCGCAGCGGGATCTGCAGGCAGGTGCAAGAGGGTCATCGCAGACAGAGAGAGGCCACGTCACCACTATTTTACAATGCGCGCACAACGTGTGCAAAATACAAGATACTGGCACAGCTACTACGAATGCGCGCAAAGCTGCACATGGCCCTTGCAGAAGGCCGTGATGTCCTGCAGCGGGATCTGCAGGCGTGCGCATCCTAGCGGATCATCACAGGCAGAGTGACGCAAAGTCATTGTTCATAGAGCGCAAAGTGCTCAGACCTGCAGCACGAACAACGCTTGGAAAGCACAAGTTGCTAGTATTGCTCTGTATGAATGCACGGCGGTTGCTGGCGGGTGAAAGTGCGCATGGACATCAAAGAAGGCCGTGATGTCCCGCAGCAAGATGTGCACGCATGCAAACTGTGCCACCATGGGCGGAGTGAGAGGTGGGGAAATTCAATCATCCATGACTTTCAATCATTCAAGTGTCACATGTGGCGCGGCGTGTCATAGGTTCCAGTGGACTGAATGAAAAACGAATCAAAAAGATCGTTGAGCTTTAGGTGACAAGGGATGATTAGCTGCATGTGCCTTCCACCAATAACCGTGGTCGCCGCTGCTGCAGTCATTGGCCACGAGTCAAACAGTGCCACCATAACCACAGTAGGCAAAAAGACTTCTGTGTGCGAGCTTTGTAGCGTTCGAGGCATGGGTGTTCAGTATGGAAAGGTCTCACGTGTTCGGTAGGCCAGCTCCAGCCGGCAGCCCATCACAGAGGTTCAGAATGACATGTGAGCAGACATTTGTGGTTCTGCGTACTTGTAAGGGTCATCGCAGGAACGGTGAGGTAAACCAAACCAAACCAAACCACCAAAAAAGTGATTTAGGGTTTGGAGCAGACTTCAGCCCTGGGATTTAGGTTTTGACTTCACCCCAGGGCACTGTGCAGCAAAGTAGTGCTGCAGGCTCACGACGCCCGGGCCGCTGTGTACAGATTCAAGCGCTGTTGTCCTTGTTGAAATTCCGTAAACATGCAGCAGCATCCACGATTAATGCCGCCAGCCACCAGCACCTTACCTACTGCATCTTTTGGTTACTCGCAAGTGCGCACGGCAACAGAGCCGACAGCATGGGCACATTCGTGGCCCCAGTCAGAAACTATAAGAAGTCGGAGTCGATGTTCACTCACGCACATACGCATGGTAACAGAGCCGATAGCGTCGGTGTTCCACAGCCCCAGCACGACAAACTGGAACTTCAAGTTGAATTTGAATATCAAAGTTACTCACATTGAAGGCCAGCTTGAGCACTGTCTCGAGCGCGTTGTCCAGGGCCTTGTCGCCGTACAGCGCAAACACGCCAAAATTGACGTACCCGCCCGCGAGCGCCGTCGTGAGCGCCGACATGCACAGCGCCGCCCCCTGAGCCGTGCCGCAAAACAAACAGGCACAGTTGAAGTTCAGCATTGAAGTGTGGGGCCACACGAGCGCGTTGGCATCTGGAACATTGCAAGCTTGCGTGTTGCTGTTGTGCAGCAGCGTTGTGTGTGCATGGGCATCGAAGTACATGACAGAATCCGGGGGGGGGGGGAAAGCTGTCTTGTACGGATCCCCCCCCGGCGCGTTGCCGCTAATCGCGCTGCGGAACGTCGCTGACTACCACAAAATCGACTTCAAATACTCAGGTTCTTCTATAGAGTTCGAACATGGCAACTTATGCGACACGCGGTGTGCACCTTGTAAGCCGTCTTGTACGGATCGCCCCCCGGCGCGCTGCCGCTGGTTGCCCCCCTGAACGTCGCCGACGCCGCGAGGCGGTTGCCAAACGCGCACACCACCTTGCTGGCCTCGCGGAACAGCAGTATGCCGTTGGGCGAGGACTGGTCAAAGACGAGGCGCTGCGCGCGGTTGTGCGTGAACTCCTGCAGGAACTTGAGGAGCGCCGTGCTCACTTCCACGCTGTCCGCCCTGCAGAAAAGGGGGAGATCGGGGGGGGGGGGGGGGGGGGCTTGCGTTTTTGAGTGTGGATTGTAGCTGTACAAATGAGGGTTGTAGGGGGGGGGGGGGGGCTGGGCTTATGATGAGGGGTGGATGTTTGCCGCTGAGTTCGAGTGCAGTCATGTGCGGAGCGATGTAGACTCTGTTGTGCGGGACCTAATGCTGGAGTTGAGCAGCGGTGCCTGGATGTGTCTCAAGTTCAAGAGGCCCTGCGATTGCACTCTACACAAACTTAAGGAATGCAGCAGTTACACGTGCTAATTCAGGCACTGTGCAAGAGGGACTTGGGCTGAGAGGGACTTCTGCTGGCGCGCTTCCTCTGCGCAAACTCCTTTGCTTCAAGTACGCCTTTTTGATTTGGTACTCGGGACTCTTGTCAGAAATAGCGTTGGGCGGGTATGGCCTGCAGAAAAAGGCACCTGTGCGTACAAAGCTCACAATGCGCAGTGACTTGAAGATGAGCAAGCGGTGCGTCACAGTTGAATTCTGAGAGCACGCGCACCACTCATGCTCTTCATGTACGCCTCTCGATTTGGTACTTCAGGACTCTATCAGAAATAGCATTGGGTGGGTATTGTAATGCAGCAAAGACAAGGCACCTGTGCATACACATCCACAAAGACCACAACTTGAAGTGCGTTGACGACGACTGAGCGCAGGGTCACAGTTGAAGTTTGAGGGCACGCACCACTCCTCCGCGGCGCGCACAAAGACGGGGAAGTGCGCCGGGTACAGCGCCTCAAAGAGCATGCCGTAGGTGCGCTTGTTGTTCGTAGCAGCGCTCACCCCTCGCAGATCTGCACACAAAGACACCCCAGAAATAGGCGCACAGGGAGGGGGGGGGGGGGGGGCATATGCCATAAGCACATGGGCACTGCACAAGCGAGCACGCTGCACACTGCGTCGGTGTATTGAAGCAGATTCGCGCATGCGGGCACTGCTGCGCAGCAAAACTGCGAGTCATCAACTTCGAGAGCGACGCACCCCTGCTGATGATGGCGGGCTGGACTCTCTCCTGCCGGAACGACGGCAAGGTGCGCTGCACAGCAAACTTCAAGTCACTGACTTAGAGCGACGCACCTCTGCAGATGCCGATGATGGCGCGCTTGACCGTCTCTTGCCGGAACGACGGCGCTGCCGCGAGCACAGCTAGGATGAGCGCTGCTGCTGGCTGCTGCTGCACAGCAAACTTCAAGTAAACAGCTTCAAGATTTCTAACTTCAAGAGCGACGCACCTCTGCAGATGCCGATGATGGCGCAATTGACCGTCTCATGCCGGAACGACGGCGCCGCCGCGAGCACGGCCAGCACAAGCGCTGCTGCACAGCAAACTTCAAGTAACCAACTAAGATTTCTAACTTTAAGAGCGACGCACCTCTGCAGATGCCGATGATGGCGCGCTTGATCGTCTCTTGCCGGAACGACGGCGCCGCGGCGAGCTGCGCGAGCACGGCCAGCAGCGGCGCCATGAAGGCCTCAAAGAGCGCGTCCGTGTCCTCCGTGGCGGCGAAGATGAG
Source organism: Tribonema minus (assembly GCA_017506865.1). NCBI lineage: Eukaryota > Xanthophyceae > Tribonematales > Tribonemataceae > Tribonema > Tribonema minus. The sequence continues at coordinate 532,306 of JAFCMP010000335.1, read as the reverse complement.
GCGCGAGAGCGTCATGTGGAACGTCGTGCGGTGGCGCGTGTTGGAGGGGACCGCCAGGAAGGGGAAGTGCTCCTCGTTGTGGTGCTGCGACAGCGGGGGGAAAGAGGGGGGTGCGCGGCGGACGACGTTCATCATCAGAGGTATCGCGTTTCACGTGCTCACCGACTGTTGTGGTTAGGCGGACAGAGAGAGAGAATGGGGTGACTGGCGGGCGACGTTGACGTCAGAAGAGGTGTCGTTTCATTCCAGATGTACACTTTTAGCTGCTGTCATCCGCATGTTAACTGTTGACTCCTGTCCAAGGCGGACTTAGGGTCGTGGTGCCACCTGGGGAAGCAAACCGTAAGCGACCCGGAAATTACTGGGCCATCTGGCAATGGCACGACCGAAATGCCGTGCTATTCGCGATGCTGTGCGAACACGCCACAGACATCCACCAAGACATAACACTAGCAGCTACTTGACTGTATGAGAAAGGCGATCATGTTGAGGCTCAGCAGCACCTTGCTGGAGGAGTAGGAAGGCCATTACTTACAAAGTATACGTACATTCATGGATGGGAAGTATACTTTAGAGACATGCGTACATACATGTATGGTATACTGCACTACACGTATAATGACCATCAGCAGCTACTTGCCTGTATGAGGAAGGCGACCGTGTCGAGGCTCAGCAGCAGCTTGCTGGAGGAGTAGGAAGATGCCATGTCCAGGAACAGCTGCAGCGTGCTGGAGATGACCTCCTCATTCTGCGGCCAGTACTTCAAGTTGTTGCCCACCTGCGCGGCGTTGTCGCGCAACGGGGCCGCAAGAGGTGCACAAGCAAAACTTCAGGACTTGAGAGGATGGTCTTCTGTTCCAGACACGCGCCATGTGCAAACGCACAACGAGCACTTCAAGAGTTGAGGAGGTTGGTCGTGATGCGAGACACACGCAACGCACGAACGCGCCGCGCGCAGTTCAGATCTCGAAACAAATCACAATCAAAGACACGCGCGCGTGAGCGTTTCTATTTTTTACGTTTCTATGCAATTCTTCGTTCTATTGCTGATGAGCAAGGTTCAATGAAGCCCCCCCCCCCCCCTGGGTGGCGATGTTGCGACTTGGGCCGGGGGTAGTGACAGGAAAAGAGAGAACTGCGCCGCCACGGCGTGACAGGGCTGTCATCAGCGTCGAGGTGCTTTTCAGGTTCACGAAAAGGCATTTGCGCGTGCACAGAGCGAGTAAAGCGCGGGGTCTGCGCACTAAGCACCTGTTGTGAGCAACGCCCGGCCATGTTTTATATATATATATGGCGCGCTCAGTGCGAACCTCAACTGCAGTACAAACCTCAATTGTAGTGTAGGCATGGTGACAGCAGGGTTGGATCACCACGCGAGTTTCCAGCCGCAGGCGTAGCGTACCACAAAAAGCTGACAACAGGGCGAGGGCAGATGATACACAGCGCTGGCTAACGCTGACTGGAGCGTCGCATGCGCCATTTTTTGACACAGCGCCCACCTGATTGGAGAATCATGTGCGATGTTCAGTCGTTTCCGTTGCGGCCGCATGGCTCGCTGCAATGACGCGCCACAAAACCTGGCAACTGTCGTTGGATTTCTGGTGCGCAGCCCAGCAAATACCGCCTTACCGTGGTGACATGATGCTCAACACACTATATACACAGACATGTTACTAGACGACAAATGTTACAATGATGTTGGTCATAATAACCATGTACCTCGAAGTTTACATACATGATAGAGTACAAAACGTGCGATGTGGTCGCTGCGTGCTCCCGCGCCGGCTGCGTAGGCCGCCCCTGACAATACATGACATCTGCCGTTGACACTAAATTCGGGACACGCTGGCGCGACAGAGACATCAGTCTTACCTTGGTGACGATGATGTTAGTGACAACAGCGTGGTCCCCCAGCCCCATGTGGTCAAAGAAGCACTGGAACACCTTCTGCTTGTTGCTGGGCGCGGTGAAGTCAGGCCGTGCCGGCAGCGCCCCCGACTGACGGTTACAGCGTAACAGTAAAAAGTGCGCGTGCGTCAGGTGAGCGTGAAGCATGAAGCTGGGTGCTGTCAGTAGAGGTGCATTCCGAGCCTACAGCGTGCGTGAAAGTTTGTACGTGTGCGTGCACACAACGTTTGCCTGCGAAACCACCAAGGCACTACTATCGTATCGCCTGCTTCTGCTGCTGCACACTCCTCTAACGCGCCGCCTGCTGTCTGAACAAGTGCTGCGCATCGGCAGAGTGCCGCCTGCGTAACAGCGGCGCCTCCCATGTGACCGCAATGCATGCTGTACCTCTCCAATGACAGCGCGACGAGCACGCACGAGGGACGCGCAGCCTGCAATCACGCTTCCTCTGTGCGGTGTCCATTTCATAGTGTACCGCCCCGTGCCCCAATTGAAGCGGCGCGCGCCACGCACTGACAGTCCAGCATGGCTCGTCCGACAAGCCCCCCCCCCTCACTCGCTGCCGCCAAGTCACTCATTTCTTCTGAGTAGCGATCCATCATTGCACACGCACACTCATGTTGACACAGCCACGCTGGGCGGCGCGCAGCGAGCGCTGCGCGTCGCGTTGCAGCGTGTGCACTGAACGCAGGCGCGCAAGAGGCAGGCCATGGCACGGTCACTAACAGGTCTGGCGCAGCGCCCCTTATTGTGCCGAACGTAGTACTCACCAACTAAGCCCTCAACGCTGCCACGATAGTCAAGATGCTCGGGTGCCGAGGCCTCACCGTCATGACGCCAAATCAAGGTGTTCACCAACCGCAGCGCTCATTAACGCAACACCACAATGCTCAGCGCTAATGATCACAAGCCTCAGTGCTCGTCGACACCGCGCGCGCTTGCTCGCCGTCAGGAGGATCAGCGTTCTCAGCACCTCGCCATCATTTGGTGGTGAGCGTCGCCAAACCGAGGGGTCGGTGCCCTGCGTCATGATACTCACCGCTGAGTGTCCGCCACCGCCACAATGCTCGACGCCGCAGCCCTCAACACTCATTGCTCCCACTATCGCTTACCGTGTAACTTCGAAGTATTACTTTACTGCCAGCCCAACAGCGCTCTGCGCTCACCACCGTGATGGTGAAGATCGTCGCCGCGCGTCCGCGGAAGTACAGTACGATGAAACTGAAGTTGGCATCCATCAGCGCCCATCATCATCAAGTCCAGAGTGCCCCAGCCTTGATGGTGGTGAGCTCAAGTCAACAGTGATGACGGTGGTGAGCATCACTGCGCCCATCATTATCAACTTCAAGTTGATCAGAAAGTCAACAGTGCTCAGTGCTCACCATCATGATGGTGGTGAGCGTCACCGCGCCGAGCCCGTGCTGCTCCCACATGTACATGCGCCGGAACGTCTGGAAGAAGTACAGCAGCGCCAGCTCCAGCCGCGGCGAGCACTTCCCCTGCCCCCCCGTGCCACTCAGCCTAAAGTCCACGCCCTGCGCCAGCTGGAACATGCGCCGGCAGAGGCTGCAGCGCGGCGGCGGCAACAGTGTGAAAAACACAGCGCATGTCAGCGCTCAGCTTACTGGATAGCTTACTACAGCGTGTGCTGCGGTATCATGACACGGCACACGCACTGTGCCTGCGCTGGTATGTGCGCCGACAGAGGCTGCAACGCGGTGGCGGTGGCAGAGATAGCGTGAGGAATGGCTGAAATTGGAGGCGGGCCGCACAGGCGAGCTCAAGCTTGACAAGGGAGGCTGCATGGAAGCGGGGCGCGGCGCGCTGCTCACCAACGAAGCCTACACACATGAACATAACACAGCCCCCATTAGAGTATATGTCTGGTAGCTGTGGCAACGGCCAGCACTCTCCCCGCTCGCCACACTGCTGAGTCCAAGAGTCTGCACCCTAGGCCCGTTGAACTACACGCAAACACATCCTTATCCTGCGTCCTGCTCTCTCACCCACGATGCTCTACGCCACTCTATCTGTGCCCCTCTTTGCAGTGCGCCTTGTGCACATGTATTGCAGTCTGAAGTCCTTCAACTTCACACTGTGACATGCCCCCCCCCCCCCCCCCCCCCCCTGTGCGTATCGCTTGATGAAGATTGCTCCCTACGTAGAAGCACTGCTGTGAATGGTACCAGCAAATGCCAACGCGAGAGCTGACCGTTGCGGATGGTCCTTCCGCTTGTATACACCTCGCTGCGATAGCCTCCGCCTCATTCATAGACGGCGCATGGCTCCGGCTCACCTTCCCACAAACAAGTACAATCTACATCTGCCTTTATACCAGATATAGGTATGGCTTTCTGCCGCAGGCCTTCCTTGTGCGACACGCTGGTGCGCATAACTGAAGGCCAGTTCAACCATACATACCTGACATTGATAGCCTCCGCCATTCTGCAACGTTGCGCCGCTCCAGCTCACCATTCCGCAAATACGCGTGGTCTACACATAACTATACATAAAGGCCTTCTATCACAAATTACATGAGCTCGGCAGTGCATGATACACACCGCGCATCATGTACAACCTCCAGGCGCCCTTCTCCACGTCGTGACTTGAGCCCACGTATCGCGCTGAGGAAGCATTTACATACATAACTACAGAGCCGCACGCGTACCTTGCATCGATAGCCTCCTCGCCATCCTGCGACGTCGCGTCGCTCCAGCTGTATCCCCCCACCAGCGCGCCGCAGATGTAACTGTACGCATACACATATGTACATACATGAGTAAGTACATACATACATACCTTGCGTCAATAGCCTCCTCGCCGTCCTGCGACGTCGCGTCGCTCCAGCTGTACCCCCCCACGAGCGCGCCGCAGATGTACACAAGCCACGTCAGCTGCCCCTCCAGCGTCGCCAGGCGCTGCAGCAGCGCGGGAGACTGCGCGTGTCCGGCTCCCGCGTGCTGCCCAGGCAGCAGCGGATACACGGTGTAGGAAGCGGGGTGCGTCACGATGACTGCCGCTGAGACCTGTGCCGGTGCCCAGGGTTTGGGCGCGTGATGTAGGTGTGGCGGAGCGCGCACGTCACGAGGGCCGCCGCAGCAGGCAGGTACGTCGTTACGCAGGTACTTTGGTGGCGCGGTATGTGTTTCAGGCAGCCTAGCAGGCTAGCTTGGCATGTCGAAGTTGTCAAGGGGGTGGGACAAGCCATTCTGTAACATGCCGCTCTGCCAGGGCGGTTTGCATCATGAAGTGTTCTGCATGCATGTGTCGAGATATACTGCCGGGGCGCGCGGGAACACGGAAGTCACAGCAACTTCAACTGCTGTCACCAACATCAAGTTCAACTTCAAGGTCGCAGCACACTCTCACAGACCGACAAGCGCGGTCGCATGGTTCCTTGAACAGCAGCTGCTGCTGACAGCAGGCATGGGAGCCACGCCGCTAGCAAGACACCAACTTTAGCATTGTTCTTTCAAGTTTGCAGTTGAACTGTCCCTCACCTGTATTGCCTCGTTGTACTGCACCAGGAGCGGGTCAAATATGGCCAGTATGAAAGTGGCCAGTGACGCGTACTCAAAGCGACCAATCACAGGCAGCCGGTCCAGTTGCTCCTTCAGCGAGCCCTCATCATCTGCATATTGTTGTAAGCCACGCACCAGACCACGTGAATGAGCAAATATAAACTTCAAGAGTGTAGTTGAAGTAGGCGACGAAACCATTTGAAGGAGCCGATGCGCAGCACAAGCGTGCAAATGGACTACAACGTGCACAGACGTCATGGCAAGCTGACTGAGCGGAGAGATGAAGCACACGACACACAGCATTAGAGTCCTTGGGAGTCTCTTGAGCACAGCAGCACCACATGTCAGCACCTGGCACTGTGGTGTCCACTGCCATGCAGCAGAGTGCGCGGCACCGCATCCTACTCACGGTCGTCACTGCAACAAATTGAAGTGCGACATTGCACAAGCTGCAGCCTCGCATATCACATACTTGACCCAGCGCTGCACTGTTCTGGGCATGCACATGCTCAAGGCGCTGAGCAGGTAACTGCCACCATGTAACTGCCACAGGCGCCACCTGCATCTGCAGCGGCCGCAGCACCACCAGTGTGATCGGACTGCCACAACAACTGAAACTCATTGCTTAGCATACCTATGCCTCGAAGCATGTTCACTCTCAAGCACGCTTGGAAGTACCAACATGCCACGTTTTCCGCTTGCACCTGCGAGTGTGCGGTTGCGTCAGGCATGTCTGTACTTCAAGAAGTACATACTTGTAAAGTGCCATCAGCACGCACCGAGGGGATCGTCGATGGAGCCCTCGCTGGCTATCACCTGCTCCACGCTGTCCACCATGCTCCGCACATAGCACTGCACCACCTGCAGTTACAAATTCACGGGTGACGCCAGATGAAGGTACCAGTCAGACTTGAACTTTGTGCGGTGGTGAGGAGCTTGAAGTTAGAGTTCATGTAGAGCAGCGTGCCGCGCAAGCACTCAGCTGCATGCTACAACACGGAAGTATGATTACGCTTCAAGTTTGCTGGCAGAGCTTGGACCACCGTGCTCAGAGCCATGCCAACATAGCACTGCACCACCTGCAGTTGAGGATCCGCGGGCGACACCGAACAACAGTACCAGTCAGACGTCTTGGCAGCTCTCCCATCAAAGCTGGCCCAAGGCACTATCAAGGCGGTGCCGCTGCGTGTGGTGCACAAGGCAAGATCCATCCAAAGCTGCGACAACATCCTAACTAGAGGTACCATATTCCATGAACGTTGCTACCAGGTGCCGCAGCCTACCCCTAGCCCCCACTTAACCTTACATTCGCCCTGTCCCTACAACCTCCATGGGCAGATACGTACCAGGCGCACGCACTTTGGCAGCCGTTGCGTGTGGTTATTTGCCCCAACTTCGGGCCGCACGTACATACACAAGAGGCATTGATCCACAAGCGCAGCAACAATGACAATTATGTTTGTCATTGTTCATCAAGTTTGCTACCAGGAGCCACAGCCCAACTCTGGCCCTGACCTAACCCTAACCCTAATCCTATGCTCCCACGGGCAGGTACGTACCAGGCGCACGCACTCCTGCAGCCGCTGCGTGTGGTTCTTCGCCCCGACCTCCGGCCGCACATACGGCACCGCTGACACGAGCCTCCCCCACAGCGCCAGCAGGTAGTGCACGCTGTTGGCGCTCCACTGCCACTCCTGGAACGACTTGACGGTGAAGCTCGCCGCCAGTTCCACCCACTCCAGATAGCCGTCCACGCGCACGAGCTCGCTCAGCTGGTAGTTGGCCTTCAGCCGGCCCAGCTGCACACGAGAAGGGAGAGTCACATCACAGTGCTTGAAGATGTGCAGTTCAAGAGGGGGGGGCTCAGGTGTTGATTGGCCTTGAGCCGGCCAAGCTGCAGCGCGCGTGCAAGGACAGTCACACCACAGCGCTTGAAGATGTGCAGTTCAACAGGGGGCGCGCTGGTAGTTGGCCTTGAGCCGGCCACGCTGCGGCGCACGTGCGAGGAAAGGGAGAGTCACACCACAACGCTTGAGGATGTGCACTTCAACATGGGACGCACTTCAACATGGGGCGCTCAGCTGGGTAGTTGGCCTTCCGCCGGCCCAGCTGCGGCGCACGTGCGAGGGGGGGAAGAGCCACAGCGCTTGAAGATGCGCAGTTCAACATGGGGCGCTCAGCTGGGTAGTTGGCCTTGAGCCGGCCAAGCTGCGGCGCGCGCACATGAGAAGGGAGAGTCACATCACAGCACTTGAAGATGCGCATTTCATCAGGGGGCGTATGGGGAGGGCATCGTAGCGCCGGCGCAGCAGGATGGTTAGCCTCGGCGCGAGCCAGGTGTGAAACGCACGAGAGACGGGATCGCAGCGTCACAAGAGCAATCAGCCCCCCTCAGCAACCACGCGGATGACAATCATGCATGAACTCTGGGGGTCTTGATCAGCGCCGTCGCGCCACGACGCGACGCTGCTCAGTGGCGCACTCAGGTCCCCCTCGCGCAATCAGGGTTAGGGCTAGCGTCTGAGCGGCAGCGCTCGGCGCACTCACGATCGCGCGCAATCAGGGCTACGGTTAGCAGCGCCCTCAGCGCCCTCAGGTCCCGCGCGCGCAGTCAGGGTTCGTAAAAGCAGCGCACTCAGCCCCCCCTCCCCCCCCCCCCCCCCGCAATCAGGGTTAGGGCTAGCAGCAGGCGCTCGCCCACCCACCTGCCGGCAGAACTCGTGGTAGTTCTCCTGGTGCTGCAGGCCCTGCTGCGTGGACAGTATGTCGCGCAGGAAGTCCATGAGGAGCTGCAGGAACGCGGCGCGGTCCGCGTCCTTGGGGAACAGGCTGCGGCGCACGCTGCTGAGGAGGATGACGCTCTGCATGGCCAGAGACGAGCGCGGCGGGTCCGTGGTCTTGTAGAAGTCAAAGAAGAGCGTCATCGTCGCGGGGTCCGTGATGACCTCGCGCCACGCGCCGGGGACCTGCACGCGCGGCAGCGGCGCAACGGGAGGGGGCGGTTACGCTTCAAGATGAGAGACTGATGCAGATAGGCGCGTGACTTCTGGATGAGAGACTGCTGCAATTAAGCACGTGGTCAATGGTCGCGGGTCCGTGATGACCTCGCGCCACGCGCCGGGGACCTGCATGGCGGCGGTGGACGGCGACAGTTGCGCTTCTGGATGAGAGACTGCTGCAATAGGTGCGTGGTCAACGTTTCTGGAACAGAGACTGCTGCAAATAGGCGTCATGGTCGCGGGGTGCGTGATGACCTCGTGCCACGCGCCAGGGACCTGCAGGGGCGGCGGCAGCGGCGACGGTTACGCTTCTGGATGAGAGTCTGCTGCAAATAAGCGATTAATCTCTGCTGCAAATATGCGATTGGTCGTTGGTTGCGGGGCCCGCGATAACCTCGCGCGACGCGCCGGGGACCTGCAGGGCTGCAGTGTGCGGCGACATTTAAGCTTCCGAATGAAAGACTGTTTGTACGAGGCATGGTGGATGGTCGCGAGGTCGCGCCACGCATGGTGCTGAGGCACACATAGCGCATCTAGCGATTGGCCACACGATACAAGTCGACAGCAGCAAGGTGCTGAGGCATACATAGCATAGGAGGACGTGCCTATACTGAAGCACGGTTGACCGCACAACAAGACATCGATCGCGGCATGCTGCTGAACTTCAACGTAGCATAGGAGGACGTGCCTGTATGGTTCCGACGTCTTCGCTGGACTCGTCCGGGTTCGTCCCGATGAAGTCGAACGACAAGCAGCGCTGGCTCAGGTTCAGCGCGCTCTCGCCCATGGCCGCCTCCTGAGCATCAGCGTAACATGCGGCAGCAGTGCACAGCGTGTGTGTACACTCATCAGCGCACTTCAAGTATGTGAACGCACGCGCTAGGCCTTGCTCCTCGCCAGCCACTCTGGTTGTACCAGCAGTAAGTCATCACCGCGCGGGTTGTACCGGCAATCAAGCAATCGAGTAACGTGTAAGCGTGTGCCACGCCTTGCGCTTTGCCCGCCCCTGCCAACATATGGTTGAGCATCATCCACGCAGCGCCTGTGGGTCCTGCATGAACCACCGTGCCGTAAGCTACACAATACTTCACTTAATGCCTGTGCAGGTGCGTGTTTGCGCACTTCAATAATCAGAACGAGCATGTGATGTGGTGCAAGGCGGGGCGCCGGCAATTGCAGATGTACGGTTCATATTCAATTTCCCGCCGCCGCTGCCGCCGAGGTTATTCCTCTTCACATACAGAATTAAAGAAGCATCGTTCAAACCCGCTTTGCGCCCGACCAAAAGCAGGCGGCGCAAGTCCAGCGACCATTCGGCAGCGCGCCGCCCCCGTGCGCAGCCTCACGCGCAAGGCAGCAAGCAGCACTCTGCGGCGTGGAAGCCCAACAAAGCGGTTGCGGGATATGCGCAGCAGCAACGCTCAGCTCGCGGCGTCTGCGCCGCCAGCGCCGCTGATGGCCTCGCGTGCACATTCTGCGCATGGTCCCTGTCGAGCGAGAGAAACCATGCGCAGGATGAAATTTGGTGTCTCTTACTAAACTGAAACAAACCGCCTCGCAGCGGCGGACGATGATCGAGGACGGCCGCTGGCCACGCACGTCGGCAGCGCTCAGCTCGCACATCCCCCCCTCGACCCCCCGCTGATCGTCACACGTGCGCATGCTGCGTGGTCCCCTGCAGGCACCAGGCGTCAGTAGGCCCACCTGTGCAGGCCCCGATACCCGGGCTGGCATGCTCACTCATCACTGTGCTGAGCACTGCCTGTGTGACTGACACGAGAGACCCACCTGCTTGGGGTCCAGCGGCCCCTGGGTGCGGGACTTGAGCTGCTGCAGCGCCGTCAGCGCAATATTGAAGATGCGCAGCAGGCACGTGTCGCGGAACGAGACCGCCGTCTTGCGGTGCTGCGGCAGCGTGCGGCCGCTGCGGCAGCAGGGGGGGGAGGGGGGGGGGGGCACGCACGCGTTTTAGATAAAAGCGGATTGATATGGGCGCTGTCGTCGGCAGCGCGCTGTCACAGCCTCGGATGGCGACTCATGCCTCCAACCCTAACCCTGACCCTAATTCTGACCCTGTTCCTTACCCAAACTCTAACCCTGATCCGAGAAGTAGGGCGTGCACGTGAAGGCGACGCGCGCAGCCGATGGCGGTGAGACTGGCGATTTTGCGAATGCTGCTGCGGCAGCAGCCGCATCATAGGCACGAGCGCATGACACATCAGACAAAACGATGGAACGGGCGCTTTCGCTGGCAGCAAGCTGTTGTGACCGCAGTAAGGAGGATTGTCTGTTACAAAAGACTGACTGATGATGCGTTGGTCAAGGCAATGCGAGCAGATTTGAGGGGCTGCGGCGACGTGCTCCTGCTGCAAAGCGGCGGCAGCAGGGCGCGCAGCCGCGACGCATCACCGACAGCAGAGTGCATTTGCTCTGTTGTTGATGCTGCAGGCGCAGTACAGCTCGCCAGCAGGGCGTTCACATCGTGCTGGCTGCTGATTGAGAACCCGGTACGTCACTGTAATGCAGCAAGGGAGTACACATACCAATGATGCGCCGGATGCGGCTCTGCAAGTCACGTGTGGCCACTAACACCCGTGCCTCTAACACTAAGAAGCTTGCACACAGAAGCCTTTCGACTACTGTGGATATGATGGCACTGTTTGACTCGTGGCCAATGCCTGCAGCAGCGGCGACCACGGTAATTGGTGGAAGGCACTTGCGGCTAACCAGTCCTTGTCACCTAGAGCTCTACAATCTTTTGATTCATTTCCATTACTCACTTGCTAGGAATGTTGATCTCCTCCACGAGCTGGTTCAGGATCCTGAGACCGATGATGTAGTGCGCCGTGCTGGGCGCGCCTAGGAACTTCAACGTCTCATCCACCAGGTCCCTGTGCGCCGCGTCATCGAACCACCCCAGCTTGGTGATGCGGCACAGCAGCTGCACCAGCGCCGTCACCACGTAGTCCTTGAGTGACGGGCCCTGGCTGGCGAGGTACGAGAGGATGTAGTTGCGGATGTCCACGCGCTGCGGCACCGAGAAGGAGTTCCAGTGCTGCGTGATCAGCTGCGTGAGGGAGTTGCTCGCCAGCAGCCGCGCGTACGGGTTCTGGCTGTTGTCCAGGATGTACTGGCACTGCGGGATGTAGTCCACGCTGCTCTGCAGGGACATGAGCTGCTGCTGCGCGGAGGCCCTCTGCGCCTCATTGGCGGCGTTGTACAGGGCGTCGCACAGCGACTCCACCTGCGCCAGCTGCTGCGCGTCCATGGCCATGGCTCCTCCACCGGCTGCTCTGTCGTGTGATCAGCCAAGTCCGCCTGCCTGCGTTTTTTTTTTGGCGCTGCTGCAGTGCGCCGCTGCCTCAATCCGATGTGTGGGCCTGTGAGTTCCGCCTCGCTCCTGGATGTCAAAGGGGAGCCATGCGCGGTGGCGCCCTGCAAGTGAGCGCAACACAGTGCGTTGTAAGCGCTCGGCCTGCTGCTCGTTGCTTGATCTACACAGCACACATCAGATATTTCGTCAACGGGATCATGACGATCATCGCACCACCCAAGCTGAGATGAATGACAGCCACACCGGCATGACAGCAGCGACAAATCAAAAAAATTCAGCAGACGGTACTCCGGGCATCGCCAGAAACTGCACACATGGCATTGCAGCGATTTGCTTGAGCAAGCTTTCTTCACCTTTCAGAGTCTCAGCGGATCCTTGAAGCACTCGCCAGCCCTCCAGCCTAACACGTAGCGCACCACCAGAGGACGCCAGCAAGCCCAAGATCCCTCTGCCGCCACCAATCCTAGCCCAGCTGCAGTGGTTCTCGCGTGCTCTCTCAGGTTTTTTTTCACACAGCTGACCACAAGCCCTAGATCTTCCCTCGGGTTAGGGCTAAGGGATGGGTTAAGGGGGGTTTTCCTCCCCTGGGGTAGCCCCCTCTCCATACCCGCCTCACATGGCCCCGTACATATACAGCAGCCCTGGGATCCCGATCGACAACGCTCTGGATGATCCTACTTTTGACAGCAGCGACCGAATGTTGAGACATCACTGCACACGTTTCTGAGCAGAGTCAAGATCGGCAAAGATTGCAACACTTGGCGAACACTTGCACAGTGTTCACCTGTGACAAAGGGCCTGATCCGAGAGCTAGTGCCACTTGCACCACCAAATGAGCAGCGCCGACGGGTCTTTCTTTCACATGCAGCCTCAGGCTTACCATCATTGACTGAGCTGTCCACAGCACATGGTCTGCTAATCTGTCATACTATGTATCTGGATGAAAGGCGCTGATATTGAATGCCACGCACAACAGCCTGAGCATCGCCTCCGCATGGCCATCCCTGAGACGCGCATCATCACAGTGACCCCCCACACATGCACCCGTCTGCACACGCAAACATTCGACATTACATGTCTATCTCGGACAGGCATCCAAGCAAAGCAGCAAGCGATGAACCAACGCATAATGCATCTTAAGCGCTCCCGAAGACACGTGTACAAAGTCAAGACTGAGACCCCACACTAGCAAAGGAGGTGGACAACGTCCATGTGTGGCCAAATCGAGCTCGTGAGGCCTCTGTAAACTGGCTTAATTCCCGTCTAGTCACCGTACACATGCAGTTCACGCACCACCTGAACAGCGCAAGTGCAACGCACACACGCCATCGCACTTCACCACCCCAACAAAGCCAGAAACGTCCATTCAAAGCGCCATTTCGAGCGCGCGCGCGCTCTCAGAACTCCGGCGGCACCTCAAAGCTCAAGTCCTCCCCCGTCGCGGGGTGCCGGAAGCGCAGCGTGCGCGCGTGCAGCAGGCACCGCGGCGCGAGCGCGCGCGCCGCCGCGTGCGCGTACAGATCGTCGCCCAGTATCGGGTGCCCCAGCACCTGCATGTGCAGCCGCAGCTGGTGCGAGCGCCCCGTTACGGGCGTGAGCGCGACGCGCGTGGCGTCCGCGCCGCCACCGCGCGTTTCTCGCGACAGCACCGACCACAGCGTCTGACACGGCTTGCCCTGTGAGGGGCGGGGGGGGGGGCAGAGGCGCGCGCGGGATGAGCTTTGAGAGGGGCGCTATCGCATCGACTGCAGCATTAGCGGTTCGCGCGGCAGCCGGCAGATGCTTGCTACACCATGGGGGTGCTGTTGGGAGCGAGTTGGAGTGGTCGTTGCAGGCCACAACGTGACGTGGCAGCTGTGAGCTACGGTACATCAGCACCAGCAGACCGTTGTGTGAGTCATGCCTTGTTCATAAGGGGAGCGCTGCTCTGTTGATGAAGCACCAGGCGGGCAGCGAAAGTCTGCTTGAGTATGTTGGAAAGATGATGACGACTTGTAGAAGAGCAGCGCGGTGCGCATTCAGCACCCGCATCGCACTCCTGTGCATTCAGCACCCGCATCGCGCTCCTGTCCAGATTCACTGCTCGCAAAGAATGCGGCCTCCACGTGCCGCAGCAGCCGCGGCTAGCGCTGGCGCCGTCCGAACTTCAACTTCAACGCAAAGCGCGCTTCCACAAAACACCGAGCACGACAGATCATGGCGGTTCACCCCCGCGCCTTCTCACGTGCGCATGAAATCGACGCAGCATGTTGCCAGCGACAAAGGCGCGTAGTAGAATCACCACAACCAAGGGGTTTTAGGGGAGGGATCGTGGAGGTTCAACGTCACATTCAGCGTGAGGCGATGACCCGACCGTGCTCAATGCATGCGCAGAATCACCAAAGCCAGAGCGCTTGGTGCTTGCTCCTGTAGTATCAATGGCCAGCCACTAAGATTTTTAAAACCCTGTATGCATGCATATGAGTACTGGGCAGACGAGAGCCGCCAGGGTTCAGGGCAAGCGTCAGGCCTGTCTCGCGCACTGCCAGCGATGGCATGCTGCCAACTAGAACAGCGTGCGGGCAGGATCATCACAACCAGGGTGTGGCGAGACGATCAGTGAGAGTCAGGGCTACGGTCACGGTGAGGCCTGACCTGAACGTGGTCGATGAGCTGCAGAGGGGGGTTGTCCATGTCCTTGCGCATGGGCTCGGTGACCTCGCCGCTGTCCCCCGCGACGCTGCCATACACGACCGCCTCGTAGCACTTGCTGACGCGCCGCAGCCGGAAGTCCTCGTGCTGCGACCGCAGTGCAGGGCGCGCGCGCGGGTGAGCGACGCGACAGAGGCGGCTCTGCTGGCAGTGCTTGGCGACCACGCGCATCGCCGCGCGTGCCGTATGTATTCAGACCAGTCGTACATGAGTGGGCGCGCGCGCGGGTGAGCGACGCGACAGAGGCGCCCCCCTGTTCTGTTGGCAGCGCTGAGCGGTCACGTGCATTGCAGTGCATACCGTATGTATGCTTCCCGGGAACTTGTACACGCAGTACGGCGGCAAGTGAGCGCCACCGCTCGCGCGCGACGTTGGACTGCAATTGCAGCATGCGTGAGAGCACGCGCGTGCAGCGCCTGTGCTCAGGGAATGCGGCAACCTGCACGAGGCCACCAGGTCCCTGGCAGCAGCACATGCGAGCCTGGTACAATCGAAGTATTGCAATCGCCAGTGTCACGACGCTGCAGGCGGTGAGGAGCAGTTGAAGGTGCGCATGCAGGGAAGTCCGACGCAAAAGATGCGCCTATGCCGCGACAATATATGCCACACAGAGCGACCTGAGCGTAGACCGAATCCTGAACAGCTGAGCATGCAATCGGGAGCTGCGCAGTGCAAGCCATGGTGCAAACAGTAATGGACAAAACAGGCACAAACCAGCTTGCAAGAGTGCAGCAAAGCCCACTGATGCCCCTGCAACGTCTGTCATGCTTCACAACCACTTGCCCTTGAAAACATCATTACAAAAAAGGGCACTGAAAGATAGGGACAGACTACTCTTGTGATGCAGTGAAGACCACCCATACATCCCTGCAGTACACAACTCTACCGACAAAACAGCGGCACCATCATATGCTGCACGCGGGAACTGCGCACTGAAATCTAGCCACGAACGACTAGGGGCAAATGACCCCTTGCAGTGCAGTAAAGCCCGCCAATGTTCCTGCACCGTCTGTCATGCTTCAAAAGCACTGCTACACCAGAGGTGACTCTGCTGAATCCACAGTGGCAGTGTCAATATCGCGTCTTTTGTGATGTGTACTGAACTATACCTACATACCCACGTACCAGGGCGCGCAGCGCTTCGTCCGTCCTGGCAAACAGGACCAGCCCGCTGGTGGCCTGATCTAAGCGGTGGACCACCATCTTGTCTGCGTGCGCACACCAGACATAGCCCCCAGACAGATGACACTGTGAAGTGAGTCAAAATGCAGGAGCCCTACCCAGTAACGTGGCTGCAGCGCCTTTATCAAGAGCCTCGCCGCGCAGCCAGAGCGCAAACCGCATGCATGGGCGACGTGCGTAGAAATACATCCGTGCCCATGCGAGCAGAAAATCACGCCGTCGAAGAGGTTGTTGAAGTTGTAAAGCGCACTGCGTGTCGTGTCCTGTGCTCTGGCCGAGCTCCGCAGCAGTCGAGATTCTGAAGCATCTACGTGTCGTGCCCTGTGTTCTGCCCAAGCTCTGCAGCGGCGACCGCGGCACCATGCATGGCACGGCACACTGTAAATCACGTGCGCGGCGAGCGTCGCGACTGAGAACTGAGGCAGCTGCACTGGTGCGGAGCGCTGCCACAGCACCCCATCCTTGCCAGTTCGCACCGCGTCAGTCGTCATAATGATCACTCGGTATTCAACGAGACAGGTCTACATGGAGCAGCGCACCCCATCATTGCAGGTCACACTGCGTCAGTCGTCGAGATGAGGTCTCAGAATTCAACAGGACAGGTCTACATGGAGCAGTGCACTGCCGCCTCAGCACGAGCGTCTGATCTCTCACGCTGACATGGCTGCAACCGCTTTCGCAGCACGGTGACTGCAGCCGCCACGCCATCTCACCAACTGATCGTGGATGAATCCTCTTGAAGTGTCTATTTCGATTGCATGCATACTTGACTTGGTGGTTGGCGCTACCACATGCGGTCCAATGAGGGCGTGTTGGTGCAAAAAAGCCATTCATTTATGTACATGCGGAGAGTGGACGTGCGACTGTACGCTTTAAGAAACTAGAAAAACATTGCCGCCGAGGCTCTGACATGATGATAATGTTGCTGTCAAAGCGCTGACAGAATGACAACACGCAAGAGGGATTGATCAGGTCTGGTGTGTACACAAGCATGCTGGACTGTCCGTAAAAGCATGCACGTGTGTGATTCGACAGATGAAGCCACCCACCTATTCGAGCTTGACCAAACTTCACCGCAACCCTAGACACCAGGCAGTCCTTCAAGGTGATGCCGGGCACGCTAAGCAGCCCGCTGGGCTTATTGCAGACGATGATGTGATCATCGGAGTATACCACATCGACAGGCCCGGCGACTCGCATCCAACGCTCCTCAGGTGACAGCGCCATTGCCTCCTCCCTTGTCAGCACTCTGGTCGGCCCTCGTTGCGCATTCGCGTCGATCAGGTCATCCACTTCTGCCGCAGAAGCCTCTACAGCTGCTGCAGCCATGTAATAATGCCGCTGATGGCGGTGCTGTACTAACTGCAGCGAAGGCTGATTGAGCAGCGCGACTGCTGGTGTGAGCCGTCGCACCAGCAACAAATTTGCCAGAAATAAGCTCCCACAACGTGCTGTTTGCATGCGTCTAGGCACTGCCAAAAGTTCACCTCACTTCGATGTTCAAGTTCAAACGTAACATCAACTTGAATTATGGTCAACTTCAACAGGGCCAGCAAAGTCTATGCAAACCCACACAGCGCCCAATCTTGTGTGCAATATGTGTTGTCGCTCCAGCCCGTGCTGAAAAATTACCCTGATAACAACACAATTATTGCAATCCCCTGACACCATGGGGACCCCCTTGTTGGCACAGAGAGCAGTGCCACACATGCATATACATCAAGATACTTACAAAGGTATGACAGGATATGAGCGAAGATGTAGACTATGCACCGTGGTGACAGCGAGTGCGTTCCAGAGACGTCTGAAGCTTGAACAATGCAGCAAGCACTTTGTCCACCGTGCAACCAATCTTGGGCAAAAACATAAACGTGAGTGCAGCAATGATCACAGATGTGTCACAACAGCTGCGCCCCCCAGCGTGGCGGCAGTCGAAAAGAGCGCATGAGGTACTGTCACTTTTGATTAAGAGCGCAGTACACGTGCGCAAAATGGAGGGCTGTACACGCGGCCGCATACCGCTGCGACCGGGGTTCGCTCGCTCCCAAAGCCGGCAATGCAAGGGTACACGGATGCGCCTTCACCAATGCACAGGCTGCCTACCGCTGACGATGGCGCTCTAGTCCTAAATCCGGAGCTGGCTGGCGGCGCCGAATGACGGTAGATGTACATGCAGGTACCACACACCGCCTGACCCTAAAACTGATGATGGCGACACTCCGCGCTGCGCACCATCTTTCCATTTGCGCCCGCGCCACCCAAACGGCCACCGCTGGTATGCGGAATGGCGCGGGGCAAGGTACCCTGGCATGTCATCAATACTACCTAAGAGGCTCAAGAAAAGGGACGTCTAGTGTTACACGGGTTACGGTTGCCGTGCATCCGTTTTCCGTTTCCGTGACGACAGCAACCGGGTGCCAGCGATGCTATATCTTTCCTGTAGGATGTACGCCTCCTGCAGGTGCGTTGGACGCCTTCCATGTCGGAACCAGCAAAGGCATGAAGGTCGTGCCGTGACGGTGCAATCCCGCTCCCATCCCCCCCCCCCCCCCCCCCCCCCCCCCCACGCGCGGCGCCTACATTTATAGAGGCACAGCGAATGTCAAACCCTCAGCAGCGGATGTCAGCGCCAGAGCGGCTGTTCCATTCCCCAACTCACCCATTCACCTCAAGCCAACCCATCATCTAGCTGCCCCCCCCCCCCCCCACTCCCTCAAGGTCCGCGCGGTGTGCCAGTCTCGCCGGTCTGTCTCGCTACCTGCCTACCCCGCCTACACCGCGCGCTCCCTCTCGCCGAACCCGCCCTCGTCGTCAAACACGAGGCCCTCAAAAATGTCGTCGGTCGAGGTGAGCTCCTGCGCGAGCTCTGCGAGCAGCTCTTCATCCTCAGGATCGATGATCGTGCCCTCCGAAGTCATGGCGAGCATCTGCGAGAAGCCGCCGCTCAGCGCGGCAGCGGACGCGACGCCGCCTCCGCCTGCCGCGCCGCTGCCGCCACCGCCGCCGCCACCGTGCGCGGACGCCACCGAGTCCATCGCCATCATGTTGAAGCTGTTGGCGGCGCTCGGCGGCGGCGGCGGCGCTGCGCCCACGGACTCCGCCATCATGTTGAAGCTGTTGGCACCGCCGAGGATGTTGCCGCTCTTGCTCTCCGAGGAGTCGTCCTGGAAGAGGTTGAAGCCGTGGCTCGCGGCGGCGGCGCCGCTGCTGCCGCCGCTGCCGCCGCCGACGACCCCCGCGGCGTCGCCAAACGCGAACAGCGGCGCCGGCGCGTCGTCGCCGTCGTGCTGCAGGCTGCGCGCGGGCCAACTTCAACACGCCGCTTCGACCGGCGCAGCACACCCCCCCCCCCCCCCCCCGCATGCATTCCCTGTGTACTGACGAGCGGCAGACAACAGCCGCTGACCTGTTGTCCCAGAAAAGCGCCTTGCGCGCATGGTCCGCGGGCAGGCGGTCCTTGCATGCTTCAACTTCAATCTCGCGCTGGCGCGCGCAGCACGCACGCATGTGGGGACCGCTGCCCCGCTTATCGCCCCGAATGCAACGAGAGCTTCCGACCTCAACACGCTGCTACAACTGGCGCAGCATACACGCGCATCGCTGTCACGCGCGCGCGCGCGCGCGGCCAAAACGTCGAATTAAAATGTCTAGGTAACTTTCCCCAATCGCTGCTCCTGCAGTGGACATCGATGGTATCCGTGAACCAGTTGCCGGAGAAACTTTACAAAATGACCCTCTCTGCATATTTTTCGCCGTCACAATTTCAGACAACAGCGGCTGACCTGTTGTCCCAGAACAGCACCTTGCCCGCGTCGTCGGCGGGCAGGCGGTCCTTGCCGTTGGCGAGGCGCAGGCTGTTGTACGTGCGCGCCATCTCGGCGTACTGCTGCGCGAGGCCGGCGGCGAGCAGCAGACCCGCAGTCATCCGTATGTCCTGCGCGAGCGGTTAGGGTTAGGGTTGGGGTTGAGCGCGGCGGCGCAGTGACGGGGGCGTTGTGAGCGCACCACACACGAGAGCCATTCGTCAGGCGCAGGCTGTTGTACGTGCGCGCCGTCTCCGCGTACTGCTGCGCGAGGCCGGCGGCCAGCAGCAGCCCCGCCGTCATGCGAATGTCCTGCGCGGTGGCGCAACAAAGTAGGGTTAGGATTACGGTTATGGTGAAGCAGGCGCAGTCAAGGGGCGTCGTCAGCGCTCAGCTCTCGTAGAGGTGGGGCACGCGCGCGAGCTTGTGAGCTATCGACACGGCCGATGTGGTGCGCCGCTTGAAACGAGCGATCAACAACATCGCGGGCCAGCGTTGGCAGACTTTTCTGGCGGCGTGTCGACACGGTGCTGCACTTCAGAAAAGCGATTGTCGCACACACGGGGCAAAACACAGCCTTGTTACAGCGCGGCACAGTTACGGGCGTCATTCATCAGCGCTCAGCACGTGGGGGGGGGGGGGGGGGGGGGGGGGGGGGAATGCTGACAAATGCTGCGCGCGGACGCACGCAGCACGCGTGCGACGCCGCGCCTCGTGAGCAGCGCTCAGGAGGAGAAGGGGGCGGGACGTGCCGCGTCGCAGTTAGGGTTAGGGTTAGGGTTGCTGCGAGCAAAACTGCCCGAGGCGCGCAGAGGGAGCGCGTCCAACAGCACCTGGGAACCAGATGCTTGGCATCAGTATTGGACGGAGCCGCAGCAGAAGCGTGACGCGCGTGCGTCCGCCGCTGACAGAGGTCCAACGCGCACAAGAGCTGCAGCAGCCCATGTACTGATGGTATGTATGCATGCCACAGGGTATGTATGGGATCCCTGTTCCGCACGCACCTGCCGCCACGCTGCGAAACGCGCCAACCCTGGGGCCTCGCGGAACATCCTGTGCGCCTGCAGCAGCAGCGCGAGGGCGCCCTCCTGCAGCAGCGAGCAGCAGGGGAAGACCCCAAAAGTACTTAACCAGAATTCTTTGGTCGAAAACATATACTTCGAATCACAGGAATAGCAATAAATGAAATCCACGGAAATGTGAGATGGAAAACCCACAAAGTGAGGGGCAGAGAGCACGCAGCCAGGGATGATGCAGTCAAGATGATGCAGTTTGCAGTCAGTGAAGCAAGGAGGCCTTGCACAGTGCCTCTGTGTAGAGGATAGATGCATGCCGGTCGCTCCGTTACTCTCACGCACACAGGCCACGTGCACAGTGAATATGTCTGACTGGTGTGCGGCTGGTGGGAGGGGGGGGGGGGGGAGGCACCTCCCCGAAGCTACAACGTACCCAAGTGTAGACATGGCATAACAAGGGAAAATCAGGAGATCTTGGCTACTGCAAACACATGCAGTGCTCATCTATAGCAGATGTGTGCGTGTAGAGAGGTGTGGCACAGGAAAAGCAGGGGCGTGACTGAAGCCAAACTGCGTGACCCACTGTGTGACCACTTTGTGACCTCTGTCGCACATGCGCTAAGCATGTCCACGCTGAAGCAGAAGTGCCGGCAGCACCAATCTCAGCAACACACTGTTATTTATATGGTGTTGGGTACAGGAACGTAGGCATGTATATTCCATGGGTGCAACGCGGCATGCGCATGCTCACATAAGAGTCGGATGACTCTTGGGTGGCATACGAAGTGGACCTGCAACTTCGGGCAACAACTTCAAAAAAGCCGCACTCGCGTCTTTGAGGCCAATAGCTGCAGCACGATGCCAATGATGACCAGCTGCAGCTGGTAAGGGCCTTGTGATCTAAAACATGAGCATCTAAGCTTTAGTGCACATTCAGAATGGAGCCTGCACTCGCCTCGTCGCCGTCGAACAGCCGCAGCACGGTGCCGATGATGACCAGCTGCAGCTGGCAAGGGCCTTGTGACTAACTACACACTGTCAGTTGTAGCATACATTCAACTTCAAGTTTGAAGTTCGAACTCGCCTCGTCGCTGTCGAACAGCCGCAGCACGGTGCCGATGATGACCAGCTGCAGCTGGCAAGGGCCTTATGACTACACGCTGTCAGTAGCATACATTCAACTTCAAGTTTGACGTTCAAACTCGCCTCGTCGCCGTCGAACAGCCGCAGCACGGTGCCGATGATGACCAGCTGCAGCTGACAAGGGCCTCATGACTACACGCTGTCAGTAGCATACATTCAACTTCAAGTTTGAAGTTCAAACTCGCCTCGTCGCCGTCGAACAGCCGCAGCACGGTGCCGACGATGACCAGCTGCAGCTGGCAAGCGCCTTGTGGCTAACTACACACTGTCAGTGGTAGCTCAGAAGCAGACATTCAACTTCAAGTTTAAAGTTCAACTTTACCAGACGCCATACAACTCGCCTCATCGCCGCCGAACAGGCGCAGCACGGTGCCGATGATAACCAGCTGCAGCTGGCAAGAGCCCTGTGACCGTAAACTTTCAATTGTATTGCAGCACTCGAAAAGCAAGCCCCTGAACCTCAACTTCAATTTCAAACTTCAACTTCATATGGGCGCACACTTGCCTCGTCACCGTCGAACAGCCGCAGCACGGTGCCAATGATGACCAGCTGCAGCTGGCAGAACCCGCCGTGCCGCAGGTAGACGTTCAGGCACTCAATGAGGCGGTCCATGATGCGCCGCAGCTTGGCGCCCGCAGAGCGCGCGATGGACAGGTAGTTGGGCTTCACCTCCACCATGTACAGCAGCTGCGAAGGGGTCGGGAGAGGGGGTCGTATGCTTCATATATGGCGAGAATGCCACACCTGACTGAAAATGTCACCCGCGTGGCAGCTCCGCAAAATCGGGCAACAGGCGGATGGTTGGAGACGCAGGGGGCGAGGGCCAGATGTGCAAGGGGGGGAGGGTGACAGGCAGCGGTAGTCAGCGGCGTGCGTAGGAGGGGGCTGGGCCAGGAGAGGGGGGGGGGGGGGGGGGGGGGAGGGTGGCGAAAGGCGCGGAGCCAGGCAGACCCACGTCACGTGGTCCACCACGTATGTGTACTGGTCGCGCGGTGTGCGCTGTGCATTGTGGTCAGCAAAGGCTGATCGCGAAGGGGTCAGCTGTATGAACTCAGCTACTGAATCCAACAATTCGAGGCCACTGACGGCGCAGCGCGCACTGCGCGCTGTTCGCAACCGCTGCTGACAACGCAGGGCAGGTATGCATGTATCTGTGCGCCTGCTAATGTCCATGATCACGCATCATCACACGCGCAGCGTGTGATGCACGGATTTGTCAGCATTCAGAGGGTGGGCAGTGCACGCCGTTGGCGACGGCTGCGTTTCACGGCAAGAGACCATGTAGGTAGGTACGTATCAGCACACCCGCTGATAGGTACCGGACGTCCGTAGCCATGGCATACGCAGCACTAGCGAGAGGATCGGCAGTGCTGCATGGCATCAGGCGACGGCTTGCATGTGACAATTCGAGGGTAGGTAGGTACCACAGTACCTGCTGATGCCGGTGGTCCTCCGCCATGACGACGGGGGGAACAGCACTGCGGCATTCGTATAGAAGTACAGCTTTGGGGCACGTAGGTTTCTACGCAGCACCTGATATGATACCCAGGATCCACGACCCATCACCGCTTCAACAACAGAGAGGGTAGGTACGTATCAGCAACGCACCTGCTGATACCGGTGGTCTACGGCCATGACGACGGGCAGCATGCGTCCCATGTTCTTGGTGGCGACGGCGACGAGGGAGTCGACGTCTGTCGCGTGCGTGTCGGACAGCGCCGTGAGCGCCGACGCCACCAAATTGTTGCGCGCCAGCTGCTTGGCCTGATGCATTGCGTCAGAATAAAGCGACAAGAATTGTGTGACGAACTTTGTATGCTTTGTCTACACACTGTGAACGCCAGGCGCAATTCAGAGTTATTTGATGCTTGGTCAGAGGCGCATAGGCGATGTCGCGAGTAGAATCCGGGTCAGCCCGAAGTGTATGTATTCATCGAACAACACGTTGCCTATCGTGTATGCGCAGCGCGCAAGTCAAACACTACGGCCTGTGCCTGAAGCAATCACATGACATCGCACTAGAATCAGCGCATTCGTTGCGGCGGCGGGCGCGTCAACGAGCGTGGCCTGCCGCCCACGCAACCAGGACAAATACAACATGAGAAAAACCCACGTGCCCACCGCAGCCGCTGTCTCGCCCTAACAGCGTGCACGCAGGCATGAGAGATCACTTGCGCGTGGTTCTTGAGTCCTCCACATCTGCTAACTGCTACATGTTTTCTTGTTCTGATTGCCAAGCCCGTCTGTCAAGCGTTGGCGACTCGTGAAACTCGCAGCCGACTTTCATCAGAGTTCACGCATGGCAGAGCTCGTGTCGCCGCCGACATGACACGTCAATGGCGCTGGTGAGTGCGATGAATCTGCCGCGCGAATGAGCTATGCCGCGCCGGAAACACAGCTCAGCCCATAGCATTTATCTCCGCACAAACCGAGACCGAGGCCGGGGGCTTGATCTCTCTCAATCAGACTAGCGCAGCGCCGCAACAGTGCTCGACGGCGCCTCACCTTGAACCCCACCATGCAGTTGCCGGCCTCTATCAACTGTTGAACTTCCTCCGGCCGGTAGGTAGGCATGCCGTCGATGGTCGGCAGATACCCCGCAATGGCAGTCCGCGGCGAGCGGTCGTAGTTATCGATGCGGCGCGCGCTGCGCCGGGAAGAGGGGTTTTTGGGGGGGGGGGGGGGTGGTCACAATCGAATACACCGGGCGGGTTCGCAAGTCGAATACTCTGCAGCGCATGCACTAAGCTTCGTGCGCAAGATCTGCGGTTGCTGCTGCGGCGGCGGCGGGCTCCAGTGACCTCCGCCAGCGGTGAGTTGAGCGCTGTCATGTGGCTTCAAGGTTAGGGTTAGGGTTAGGAGCAAGGTTCGGGTTGAGGTGTCATGTGGCTTGACTGCTTCGACACCGGTTGGACACGAACGCAGCCGACGTCACTGCGGCGGCGACCGGACCACACCGGCAGAGCTGCAGAACATTGGCTGGCGGTCACGCGCGCGCGCCATGCAGCAGCAGAAGCGGCAGCCGCAGCGGCAGCAGCAGCGGTAGCGGCAGCAGCAGCGGCGGCCGCGGCGGTGACGCAGGCTACAGTGCTCACGGATGACCATGTAGCAGAACATTTCAGCCCCTCCCCCCCCTCCCCCGCGCGCCACTCACCGCTGATTTGCCAGCGGGCGGTTCTCCGCGTGGGCGTTGACCTGGTCGGGTATGTGCGTGAGGCTGCGCTCCTTGGGGTCCTGCGCGGAGGCGAGCTGAGCGCTGCTCTGCTTGGCGGCGGCGGCCATGGCGTCAAACATCTCCTGGCAGACGCCCTTGTTGGCGCCGAGGCGCGCGTGGTCGTCCATGAACATCTTGACGAGCCGCAGGCTCTGAGAGGGGATTGGAGGGGGGGGAGGGGGGGTAAGGGTATGTAGGGGGGGGTTCACGACATCCTTGATGATTAAGCAGCAGCATCAGCACATCTGGGGGGTTTAATGGTTTGATCCTGAAAGGTCAGGTATGCGTCATGGTCGTCCATGAACATCTTGACGAGCCGCAGGCTCCTCAGACAGGCTCTGAGGAGGGTGGGGGGTGGGGACGGGGGGGGGGGGGGTAAGGGCGTGTAGGGGGGGGGGGCATGCTTGAGGGTTTCGTGCTTGGGGTTTCGTGTTTGAGGGTGCCATCTTGATACATTCAGGGTGTTTGTGGAGTAGCAATCAGCACGACAGCAGCGCATGACGGTTTGGCCCTGCAAAAACAGCATGTGTTATGGTCGTCCATGAACATCCTGACGAGCCGCAGGCTCTGAGAGGGGATGGAAGGGGGGTAAGGGGGGGAATAAGGGCATGCAAGGCAGGTTTCGTGCTCGAGGGTGCCATCTCGATGAGACTCGGGCTGTTCGAGAAGCAGCAAACAGGGGTACGGTGGCTTGGTCCTGCAAAGGTAGGCATGTACCATGGCCGTCCACGGGCTCTGAGGAAAAGAGAGGAGCAGAGGGGGGGGGAGGGGGGGGGGGGGGGGGGGGGGTTGGCAAGGGCCTATTATAAGGATTCTCATGCTTGAAGATACCATCAGCCTCTGCGCGGCAGCAGCAGCAGCAGCAGAGGGGAGGGAAAGGAGGGGGGGGGGGGGGTTAAGGCATGCACGGGGGGTCCCATGCTTGAGGGTGCCTTCTCCACAAGACTTGGGGTGTGTGGAGAGCAGCAATCAGCACGGCAGGGGGGTATTATGGTTTGGTCCTGCAAAGGTAGGTATGATGCCGTTGTTGCTTGATGAACATTTTGACGAGCCGCAGGCTCTGAGGAGAGGGGAGGGGGGGGAGATGGTATGGAGGGGAGCGGAGGGGGTGGGGAGGGTGGGGTATGGTGAGCACGGGCATGTGCAGTGAACATCTTGGCAAGCCTCAGGGGCTCTGCGCGGCAGCAGCGGCGAGCAGGGAAGAAGGGATTCGATGGTTGTCAAATGTGTAAAAACGTGCGCGTTTGCGGTTCGTGGTACATGGTAGCTTGAAGATGCCTGGAGCCCTGGCGCAGCAGCAGCAGGCCGACACGGGGGGGGCGTTGATTGGCGATGTGTAAGGGTGTGCGCATATGATTTGATGATGCTCATCGTGTTCTTGACCGACACGCGAGAGCAATGTTGCAACAGTGCATGTGGCCACGCCTCTGGCATTGTGGCTTTGCGCTGCACAAAGCCGTGAGGGGTGAGCGGGGGGGGCAGGGGCAGGGGGAAGGGGATTGTGCTGACATGATGTCGCTTTGAATGTTGGGCGTCCTGAACACGCCAACGCGCCTGGCGCAGGAGCGCAGGCCTTGAATGAAAAGTCATTGAAATGTCACCTGGCCATAGATTACTGACACGTTGAGGCACACGCAATACCATCATGATAAAAGTAGGTAGGGTGCTGCACTGTGTTGATGCTGTCTGCCGCAAGTGATCAGGGCCAATTGCCACAGGTAGCTCACTCCGCGATAGCTACTAGTGTCGGTGCGGTGAAAGTCAATGGGAGTTGGTATTCACAGCAGCGGCTGTGCGCGCTTGGTACTACTAAAACGCTCGTGATCGTTGAGCAGGCTGTAGCCCCGAGCAACTCATGTCAGGGTTACAAGAAATGTAACGTTCCGGATCTTTCGCCGAAATCTCGGCGAGATCGAAACGGCATTGAACTTCGAACTTCCCTCGCAGTGCGAGCGATCGCGGCCGTGAGCGCAATGACGCAGGTAGGCTGTTGATGCAGCAACTGCTGCTGCAGCACAAAGCCAGCAATGCCTCTCCTGGCTCACCTCCGAGAAATTCAACAGCGACTTCTGGAGGATGCCTTCGCACGCATGCTAGCTGCAGCGCCAGCGCTAGACGAAGCTGTGACGCTGTTCGAGATCTCAAGTCTGACAATACGTTTGTGAGCGTGCCGTATGTCAGTCAGGAAGCTACGGAAGCGCCATATGCGAACAGTGGCCGCAGAGCGAGGACGACTCGCGAGCCCAGTGCCTCGTGTGCCTCTCGACAGAATTGCTGCCGAGACACACGTGATCGCAAAGGCGCAGCGAAATGATTCGTGCACGATATCATTACGTTCACAATGTCGTTCAGTCAAGCAGTCAATCGGGCTCATGGACAAATCATCAACAAGCACTTTAATTCAGCCACCGACTCCCCACCATTGTGCACGACGCAAGACGTGAGGTGAGCTGCTCTGATGAGCTTGGTCACATCCTGATCATCATAGCATACTAAGCCCGTTGCAGTATCATACTTTCGCACGTTTCTCACACTGGCACCTGACCTTGCACGGAGGCAAGGCCACCACCCCCCACACTTTCGAGCGCACACTGCACCGTTGACACACACCCCACACTCACACCTGCATTGATGCACTTAGTCGTGTACTGGAGGCAACTAACCTCAAATGAGAGCCACAGATCCTCAGACACCCACGTCTTGTCCGGCTCCAGAGGGCCAAAATTCTGCGAGCCAAAACACAACGTCGTGGCCACTACCTCTCATCATGACTGGCATTATTGTGCAAAGTGCATCAACGGTGTAAAACGTGGTGTGTGTGTGTGTGTGTGTGTGTGTGTGTGGTGCATGGGGCGGGCTGGCGCCATCATTTACAGTCTTGGTATTGGCTTGCCAGGTGATGAGCTACTTCAAGAACATCTGTGAGACCCTGACTTACTTCAATGCCTTGGTAATTGAAGGCTTGCACATATTCACTGAGCACAACATTCGTTGCGAGCGAGCACCACGGCACGCATGATAGATGTACACTCGCAGACTAGGCTGCTGCGTTGACGCAAGCTTTTCGATTGCATAGGCAACCCGGCCTCCCTTGGGCCTTTATAAATACAAGTCCATACGTACACATGCAACAATTCTTGGAAACTTATCAGAAGTAAAACAGCTGCAACCGCACTGCCGCACTCCTCCCTCAGTCCCTTGGCGTGAAGAAGCGAACAATTCAGCACACTCTTTTTGTGCCACAGTCGAGTTATTTATAATAGTATTAGATCTGCTTCGGCAACCAAGCTCTCAACTGCATCACGCATGTGTTTGTGTACTTGCAAGCATGAGGTGTCACTAGTTCAGTTGTAAATTCACTAGTAGCTTTCTGAACCCCCGCAGTGACACGCACTGACCTTGGTGCAAGGGACTGGGCAGTGCCTTGCCCAATAGTGAACTGTACTCGTCTCATCTACAATGTGAAGCTGCATCGGCAGCCGTAGTCCACAGCAACGCTCAACTGTATGAAGCATGTCTGCCCGCTTGCGCGCATGAATTTCCAACAGTTCAGTTGTGAAATTACTGGTCCTGCAGCGACACGCTGGCCTGTTTACAATGTGCACGCAGCCGGGCAAAGTGCTCTGCATTGGCCGGGTCGAGCGGCCATGCACTCATGACCGTCGTCAGGTGCTCAGCGTGATGCTGAGCGACGACGTTGCAGACCTGCTCAATGACAGTGCGTGCGTTCATGTCCAAAACTATACCGACTCAAATTGCTTGGCCACTAAGTGATCAAACACTGGCCGAAACAACCTTCGCAGATTTGCTGTGTTACATTGTGCCACGCGACCATACAGTACCACCCGAGTTGCACAAACACGAGCGGTCGCAGCGCTTCCTTTCTTAAAGGCACACAACAGCGTGGATATGCTGTTGTACTTAGATTCGCCCAGTGACACGAGCGTTGGTGTACTCGCGCACAAACTGTCAGCTCCAATGTACATACACATGCACATGTCTTTACTTGCGAAGTATAATAATATACTTCCAAGTACATATATGCTGCCTTGCCTTGTGCGAGCGCAGCTGGCAACTTCATCTTGAAGTGCATCTGCCGCAGCGCTGGGACAGTCGCCGCATCAGAACGCGCGGCAATCGCAGCACTTCAACATGCCACAGCACTCCAACATGTGCCATGGCATTGCAGCCGGTCAGATATGCCTGATATAGCACCGTTTGCCTTACACGTAAACTTTGTACATTGTAAGAGGCTGCACTAGAGCATAGCAAAAGGGTCAGGTGTGAGTGCCAGATCAGATGCTTTAGCCTCCCGGAGCAGTAAGTAGACTGCAGGCGCTGCATATATCACAGGTGCAAATGACAGGAACAGAAATGCGGTGGCAGAAACGCCGCATCAGCAAGCATCGTGCGGTAAAAAGGACCCAAACATACTTCATATGACGAACTCTGCAACGGGTGAAAGTAACAGGTGTTTTTTGACGCACGCACGCTAAGGAATTGATCTGTCAGTTCGTTGACCTTGAGTAAGGTTCATAGGTCAGAGGCGGCCTGAAAGTCGCACGTGCGTATACAGCGATACGTATCGTAGAGTTGGCTATCATTCGTTGTCGTAGCTCCGTGAAGCACGCTAAGGAATTGATTCGTCAGTCGGTTGACCTTGAGTAAGATGCATAGGTCAAAAGCGGCCTGCAAGTCGCATGTGCATAGTGATGCGTGGGGTTTGGTAATCAACTGTTGCGTACTTCAGTGCGCTCATCCCCACATGCACGCTCGTGTCGCGACTCGCGTGACGGCGTGCGCGCAATTCCCGCGCTGACACGCTGCAACTGGCGCTCAGCGCATGCGGCGGCGGCACGCGTACCAAAAGCTTGCGCACGTCGACAGATGCACACAGACTTTGCGCCGCCGCGCGCGCTGCGCACAGGACTGCATCTCACTGAGCACAGCCGCAGGTGCCGAGTTCAACTAGAGAAAAGAGTAACTGCTTCAACTTCAACTTCCACGCCTCGTCTTGCCCTCAGTGGCTAGCCATGGCTCCACCACGGGGCCACCGATACGCGCGCGCGCGCGCTTGCGAGCGACCGATCGTTTCAAGGGGCAGAGAGAGAGAGCCGAAGCCGGCGCGCAGCCGCCCGCCAACGCTGGCCGCGCTCAAACTCCAGTCAACGCACGCGGTATTCCCTTCATAAACTACTTCGAGCTGTGACGCACCTTCAATGTGACCCACAGGTCCTCGGACACGAGCATCTCGTCGGGCTCCAGCATGCCCGCAGTACTACTTCAAATGGCGACGCACCTGCAGCTACTTCAAAAAGTACTTCACGAGCGCTGACGCACCTCCAGCGTGACCCACAGGTCCTCGGACACGAGCATCTCATCGGGCTCCAGCATGCCTGCGTTCTGCATGGCGACCGTCTGCGCCTTGATGCTCTCGGCGATGCCGCAGGAGATGCCAAAGTAGTGGTAGAACCTGCACGAGGGGGGGGGGGGGGGGGGGGACCCCCAATGGGGGGAGCGAGGAGGGGTGGGGGGGGGAGGGGGGGCAATATATACATGGTGGCACTTTTGGACTCGTGGCCAATTGCAGCAGCAGCGGCGACCACGGTCATTGGTGGAAGGCACACATTTTGACGGCTAACCACACCTTGTCACCTAGAGGTTTACAACCAGTTGATTCGTTTCCATGTGAGCCAGCCAGTTTTGAATCAGCAGCAGAAAAGAGCGAGGTGCTGTTGCTGCAACGCTCTCAGGCCCCGCGGTTGCAGTAGTTCAAACGCATGTGCTGGCATTGAATTAGTTTAGGCTGCCACAAAAATGCGATCATCCTCAAAATTGAAGTACAGCTTCAAGTGTGAAGTATGTAAACTTCAACTTTGTACCTTGCTAGTCTTCAAGCGTGACGTGCAGCTTGGACACGAGCGGGTACGCGCGCAGCACTTGCAGCGTGGCGTCGTCGTAGCTCCCTAGTGCAGCACATACAGGACTGCGGCACTTACGCAGCACGCGTACAACGCCTTGGCTAACCTCCGAAGCTTGGACTTGGACGCGCGGCAGCGCTACACGTGCGGTACCTCGGGGTAGTCTTCAACTGCGTACCTTGGGCAATCTTCAAGCGTGACATGCGGCTTGGATGAGCAAGTACCTTGGGTAATCTTCAAGTGTGACGTGCAGCTTGGACATGAGCAGGTACGCGCGCAGCACTTGCGGCGTGGCGTCGTCGTGGCACTCGCGCAGCGCCTCCTTGGCGCGCGCAAGGTACGGCTCGACGCTCTCCGTGTTCTCCACACCCTGCATGATCGCGCCGATGACAATGGCGATCCACATGAGGGCCCTGCACGGCAGGTGAAAAAGGGGGGGGGGAGGGAATGCGGGAGTCTGTCAACTCTGCGCTAGGCACTGATGCGGTGGTGACTTGCGCAGAATGGGCATTGCAGCAGTGATGCACGTGAGGCCTCTGCACAGGATGGGGGAGAGGGGGGGGGTGGGGGGGCGGTGCACGTACGCAACTCAGCGATCAGCGGGTGGGGCACTGACGTGTGATGAGTCGGCTTTGAACCAATGCTCTGCATGGCGGCCGTGCGCGGCATGGCGCACGCGGGGGGGGGGGGGGGGGGGGGGGGGCGATCACGGATGTCATTGATCAGCGGCTGATGCACTGATGCAGTGCTGGGGCGGTGCGGAAGCAGCGCTGCGCATGCGGCAGTGGCACTATAGAAATCAGTGAAAGTGGGTAAGCGTGCTGATGGAATGTTTCGGTAAGTGTTGAAGCAGCGCTCGGTTGAAGCTTGTGCCAAGCGCGAGCTCTGGCCTTTGCCACTTTCATATCTGCAGCGCCTGACCCTGGTCTGCAACCCAACCTAACTTGACACCCGACCCTAACCCTAACACTAACCCTGACTCCTCACCTGTACGCCGCCGCGGCCGCCGCGGCGGCGTTGCCAACCATGGCGGCGCGGCGCAGTGCGAGCGTGAGCTCCGGCCTTGGCCAGCTTGCAACATCTGCACCGCTTGACCCTAGTCTGAGTCTAGCCTGACTTTGTTTTTTTTTTAGTCCTAACCCTGAGCGTAACCCTGACTCCCACCTATCTGCCGCCGCGGACGCC
Organism: Tribonema minus; assembly: GCA_017506865.1. Classification (NCBI taxonomy): domain Eukaryota; class Xanthophyceae; order Tribonematales; family Tribonemataceae; genus Tribonema; species Tribonema minus. The sequence goes on along the minus strand of JAFCMP010000335.1, from coordinate 500,388 downwards.
GCGGCGGCGTTGCCGACCATGGCGGCGCGGCGCCGCGCGAGCGTGAGCGCGCCGCCGCCGTTGTTGGCGGCGGCGGCGTCCGCCATGAGCTGCGCGATCGCGGACTGCATCTCGGGCTCGTCCACAAAGTGGATGCCCGCGTACGCCATGCAGTACGCGTTGAGGAAGCCGTGCTCGCGCAGGCCCAGGAGCCCCGTCGCGGCGCTCGGCGACATGCGCGGGTACTTGGTGAGCGGGCGCGAGGCGTGCGCGCGGTGGAGCGTCACCGCTGTTGAAGTTCCGCCCTGATCGCTGCTGCCGCCGCTGCCGCGGTCGAGGCGCGGCGACGGCGTGTCGCGCGACGCGGCGTCGTCGCCGTAGTCCGCGTCCGCCTCGGAGACGCGCCGCTTCGGCTTGGGGCCGCGCTTGGAGCGCTGCGCGTATGAAGTCGGGGAGTGAAAGGGTTTCAGGGTTAGGTTAGGGCTTGAAGTTGTGGTTAGGACTTGAAGTCAGGGAATGGTAGGGTGGGTTAGGATTAGGGCTTGGGGCGCGTCGCCCGACGCCGCGTCGTCGCCGTAGTCCGCGTCCACCTCGGAGACGCGCCGCTTCCGCTTGGGGCCGCGCTTGGAGCGCTGCGGGTTGTGGACAAGGGAGTGGTAGGTTTAGGGTTTGGGGTAGGGGAAGTTGGCTAGGGAAGTCTGGGAGTGGTAGGATTAGGGTTGGGTTACGGCTTGGGGCCATGGAGTAATGCGGGCTGGAGTACGGGTAGGGTTAGGGCTTGGGCCGCTTTTGGAGCGCTGTGGGTTAGGGGGCAGAGTGAGGGTCAGGTCTTAGAGCGCTGCGAGGGTCAGGGTCGGGGTTAGGGTGTCCAGCAAGAGTTCACCCAAGATCACATCGTGTACTACTGCACGGCAGGCCCCGGCGACACTGTGGCGCACAGCGAAAATACAGCGCGCATTCACCCAAGAGGGCGCGGTCCTGGTAGCAGCCCGTAAAGAGAGTTGGTGCTCAATGGTCAGCAGTTGTTGAGCACTGACGGCGAGGCAGGCATGTGTGACAGCGGCGTCTGTCGAACAGCGCCGTGAGTGGGTGTCTAGCGCTTTTGGCCGTGCATCGCACACTTGAAGTTCATGTTGCCCCTGAAGTTCCAGCTGGGCACTTGGAGGGGGTTTGGCGGGCACGCTCGATCGAAAGAGGCGGTTAGCACTGTCAGGGGGCATTGTCATTAGGGGTGCATTTTTGCAGCCGGTGCACTGAATCAGCCTGAAAGGCAGCGTCTGGCGCCCACATGCTTCACGTCCCGTGAGCGGCAGTGCAGCCCAAGTTCACATCCGTTGCGATCGTCGGGAAAGCCCACGGGCCAGCATGCGTCCGTCTGCGCTGCTAGGGCTAGGGTTTACTGAGAGTAGGTAACGCGTACGTAGGTGACGTGAGCACTGACTAGCTGGCGCGCTGATCAGATGCTGCTGCGGAGCGGCTGGTGATAACTGCAACCTGCTTCGCGCGGGGCAAGGGTTCAGGTGCTGAAGGGTAGGTACGTGGCTCACCATGCTGAAGACGCAGACAATGCCCTTGGCCTGACATCTGCTGCACGGCTCCGTCCCGGAGCACTTCCGCTTGCGCCTGTGGCAGTGGTCGCACGCCGCCTTCACCGGCGCCGCGTTCAACTCGCTGCGGCGGCACAGCAGGGGAGTAGTGCGATGGGGGCCAGGTACTAAGCAACTGATGCATGTGAGGCAGCGTGATGTGCGCGTACGCTTTGTGCACCGAGCACCTGAGCAAAGCTGCTCAACGGGGGGCTACGCGTGTGGTCAGTGGTGAATGCGCGCAAGGCAGCGCTCGTCGTGGCGCAGGCACGCGCAGGCACGGCGGCATTGTGCAGCCCCAATTGCAGATGGCAGGGAAAAGTCCCTCAACAGCCTGTTGGCCATGCTCCCGAGGTGCTATTGTATTGACAGTGCCAAATGTGTGGGTAGGCATGTGGTCTAAGTCGGTCACGCAGCGGGCGCAGAGGTCAGTTGTACTGCGAACCAATGCAGAGCTAGCCGACACTGCTGACAGATGATATGAGTGGCCTTTCGAGCTGCCAAGACTTGGTGTTGCAATTTGGGCCTCCGACACCAGCAGCAACCTGTGAGGCCCACAACAGCTTCACTACAGCCTCAACTTTGAGCTTAGCACTCTGCATTCGACTGCTGAAGCCACACGAGTCTTGCTGAGGCAGCTGATCACCGGTGCCATGCTCTGAAGCTCAACAGCTTGCATGACGCGACCAACAGTAGTTGAGGGACATGAGAAGCACGGCATGCAGTTAGTAAAAGCCATCGTTGCTAAGAAATTAAAGAGCAGAACAGAGTACGCTCGCATCTCGTAACATCTCAGCTTGCTCTCCGTCGCAGGTACAATGTGAAAGGAGTTGAGGATCCAGCACTGTACACCTTCATGCACGGGTTGCGTTAATCACCAAGCGCCTAGAGAGAGCCAGTGTTCCGCGTAACGCAATTTAACCAGGTTGGTAGCAGCTCCGCGGTCTGCAACGTGCTAATCGTGCAGTGCACCTAGAGATGAGCTACATGTTAAAACCCCGAGCCGTGCACAAGGCAAGTTGACCTAGCGCGGCGCGCCTGCAGCTACAGCTCCTCACCTGGGGACGATCCCTGCCTCCACCTGCACCGCCTCCGATGGCACCACCGACGTGCCAATGTACACAGGTGAAGGCGGCTGGAGCTGCGGCGACATCATCCTGCTCTCGTTGCTTGCACCTGTGCACAGCAGCAACACACACCTTTACTACCCCGCCCACTGCTAGCTCCTGCGCCCTCGCAGTCCGCGAAGCAAAGCACCGGACTTGTCGAGGCGCATGTACCTGCGCGTTTGCTCTCTCGTGAATGGCTTGGTCGGCCGAAGCTCAATTCACTCGGCCGCCTCGCCGCCGAAAGCCCCCCGCAAGAAAAAAATGAGGAGGCTGAGGCTGCGCGTGTGAATTAATTGTATGCTGCCGTCCATCGCCTTGTAAACATATTCAACACATGTAGATACTCAGCACGAGTGCGCGGCACTGTCGCGGTTCCTCCGTCAGCTGCTTCTTGAAGTTGTATATTATGTCCTGGACCGCATGGGCTGCGCGCACGATAAATCGGGCTTGCAATAACTAAATCTACGGAGGGGCCGGCGGTTCGGCGCTGGCCGGCGAGGGCCGCGGCACTTGCAACAGTGCGATGCGGCGGTAAGCGCTGACGTCGCCATCAGGGGCGATGACTGCGTTCCAGTTGTCGATCACGACACGTGTGAGCGCGCGCTGTAGCGCGAGGGAGGTGCGGCGGCGCCAGAAGGCAACGCGCTGCGCGAGATTGTAGCTGCCCTGCGAGCTCTGCTCGGCGAGTGCGTGTAGCAGCGCTTGGGTGTCGCGTGACATAGCGCCGAAGTGGTCAAAGGCTGCGGAAAATAGGGTGTGTGTAGTGGGGTCCAGGGCCCCTGAGACTACGTATGTGTCTATCTTTTCCTGCGAAGCCGATTCAAGCACGCGCTGCACATCGCGCGCGCCCCCCTGAGCCTGACGGAGGCGGGAGGGGCATGAGCTGTCACGTATGGTGACGTCTATGCAACAAGCTACTTCAAAGCCGCCGCGCAGTTTAGTGCACCGGCCTGCTGCTACCGCGTCGGCGCTCGGCTGCACTTTAGGGACTGGAAGGCAGACCTGGTTGCTGCCAAAGACGATGTCCATGAACTTGTTGAACCCGTGGCGCGCCGCGTAGCGGCGGAAGGGGGCAAGGGTGTCCCGGTCGAGACCGCGGAGGTGGGCCACCTGCTTGAGCAGCTGAAAGAGCGCGTCTGCGAGCAAGTTGTGTCGCGTGACGTTAAGCCCTTGTGTGCAGCGGCGCAGGTGGGCACCCGAGTCCACTGGTCTTGAAGTTTCAAGTTGGGCGGCGTAGGTACTGGAATGCGAATGAGCTACATAGTGGCCAAGGGAACGAAGTAGCTGACGGTGCGCACCGAGCAGCACCGCCAGAGCTCCGTGTGGAACAAGTTCAGAATAGTCATGGCCTAACGCAGCTGAGAGCGCCTCTGTCAAGAAGCTTTCGCTGCATCACAAACAGCGAGAGAGATCCGGAGGTGTGCGAGCAAGGTGCACAGGTTATCTGCGTTACTGTGACAAACTGTTGAACGGTGAGTGTCCCTGTACACACTGCCAGCGTACTGTACTAGCAAGCAGATTCAGTCGTTCATTCTCTCTTGCACTTCAAACTAAGCCGCGCGCAGCTGCTACCGGTAGGGTTGCTGCAACATCTGCCTAGATGTGCCATGAACCATGAGCTTCGCTTGTGGCAGTGTATTTCATTCATTTGAGGGCAATTGAAGCCTTCGCTTGATTCTGACAAGACAGAGTTTACAAGACAAACTCTGAGGCTAGCGCGGAAGGCACAGTCACAGTGCTAAATTTCGAATGATTCACAAGCCAAAGGCTCGATCACCGCCGCCCTCAATTAGAGCATCGTCAGCGCACATGTTTGTGGCATTGGCCCAATCGTGCACCTTTTTAATTTTGGCGACCATCAGGCCCTGCCAGTGGGCCAGCAAGGCTGATGTGCCTACATCAACTTGCGCCTTCGGACACATTTTTGCCAACAGTGCTGTCGTTGCCGCATTCTGTCAGTCATGAATTTCTTGATGGCTCTATTCCTGTTATCATGCTCACGGCGGCATTGCAAAACTGTCAGGTGTGCGGAGACTGAAGCAGTTCTCTACAAGTGACCTCGATGCCTACAGCAGCCTGAGCCTCGTGAGGTTTCCAGCACACGTGTTGCATCGAGCAGGTGACCGCAAGCGCAGTGCGGCACTGAACGCGTTGTCCTGGTGGCCCCCTGTCCGGCGTCGTGGAGGCGTTCTGTGACGCAGGCGTGTGCACTGAGTGGGCGCTGACATCGTCCACAGTGACTGGCTGTAGCGTCTTTTTTTTCTACTTTCCAGACCACAACACTCCCTGGGGCTGGGACTTCATTGTGCTCCTGGTGGCAAATGGGGACTCAGCTTGCGGCATCAACTGGGGCAAGCATTGACTCACTCCATGCGTCGATGGCGACGGCTGGGACGTTTACCCACGGCTTCCGAGTCACTGGCAGAGCTTGCAGCTTTGGCGCTCAAGGGGGGCCGCCGCCAGTGGAAAGCAGCTGCTACGATTCGCGGGTGCCAGCAGCACTTCAGTGAATCTGGGACACTGCGCATGCGGCATGTGGCGCAGCTGCAGCGAGTCAGCGGACCAGCACCAAAGTCTTTGAGCAACGCAACAACCTCAGGCTCAAGACAGTAGCTTTGGCTGTCAGTACTCTGTCGCTTGAAAATGGCCCATGCTGACAGCCTTGCTTGAGACGTTGCCTGTAGGCTGCTCAAGCAACTGCCTGTATAGCCATCCATTGCTTGGAGTGATGCGAGGTGGCATGCAACAGTTGCAGAGTACGTTGAAAAAACAAAGCAGCTGCTTCCATGAACACCCTGCCTCACTGCTGATCTTGATGCTACAGGTGACACTGCTCCTTCTCTGCACCTGGTGATGATGCGTGCTTACGTGCCCTGCACGTGATGTACACTGTGCACTGCATCATCCCTCATCACTGGATGCATGATGGGACGCGCACGACATGAGGTTGGTGAGAGGGGGGGCGGGCGGGGGAGGGGGGGGATAAATGCAGCATTATAAGACAACAGTTTGTGCATTGGTGTACACGTACTCCAAGTTGCTCTGTAACCAGAGCGGGAGCGCACGTAGTGTTTGATTGAGCGCCGATATGCAACACACTATGTGAGTGTGCACTGGCGCTTGCACATCAATTGGGGGTAGAGTGTGCGTTGGAGCATATGGCAGTGACATGTGACATAATGGTCTGATGCCGTTTGTATGTGTAATGGTTACGGCAGTTGCACGTGTTTTCATCCAGAAAACTATAATGCAGGGCCACAACTCCGGCAGGCCACAGTTTCGCAGACTCAAAACCTCAGTTGCAAAGTAGGGCACTTTGTAGCTTCACATGACGTGCAACTGATAACAAAACACAACGTGCATGATACAGAATGTAGATGGAGTGCTCCTTGCTATGACATTGAGCGTGCTGGGGCCACGTTGTCAAATCATCATGACAGCGCACATCCGCACAACATTACCTTCTGCGCGCAACTTGTGCAAAAACTTGCCAAAAAGGCCACATAAAAGTCTTTACAAGCATAGACGCAAGCATTTGTCGTGTTCAGGGTAAAGGCAGTGACTATGCTTCTGTATACTGGATGGTCTATGCAAGCGCAGAGAACGACAACGACAACTAGCAAGGCTCTTCCACACAAGCAATCACAAAGACGACATCACTGCAAGAAGAGAACATGACTACTTATAATAATTCAAATTTTGTTCATTACTATGGTGTGGCGTCGTCTAAGCCTCATGTGTGTAGGACGTTTGCCCGCGCGCCGCAGCACATCTTATGATTGAAGTAGTGATCTTCAACAGTAGGTGCATCCAGCTAACCCCCCCCCCCCTTCTGGTCATGCCCTTCTATTGCCATGTGCTCCCCCCCTCTCCCCCGCCCCCCCATCCCTACACACACTCACTGTGGCCACTGCATGCCACCATTAACGCCCCGCATGCCGAGACAACAAATTACTGCTGCGAGAACCAGAAGCCAAATGCCACGGTCGCTGCGAAGCCCAGGAAGGAGAAGAGCAGGATGCCAGCATCACCGCCGTCCTGTGTGATGCCTACCTTGTCGCCGACCTTCTTGGCAAAGCGGCGGCGCGGGCCGCGGCACTGGGGGCAGACAAACCCTTTTTTCTGCAGGAAGAGGGGGGGGGGGGGGCATTATGAACTTAGGCCCAGTGACATTGGTGAAGGACAACACGTTTGACATGCAGATAGACATTCGTGAGAGGACAACCAGCGGCGTTACTGGATGATGCATGCTAGTTGTGTGTTGTGATGTGCACCAAACCCATGGTAGGTACAACATGTTCACCTATATGACCACTATAATTTGCATTGTTGTCTCTGAGGAGCCGAAACGGTGTTAGCCACGCAGTCATTGAATGCCCATGCACGCAAACGAAGTCTGCCCCTACTGTAGTGGAATATGTTGCCATTGCTGCAGTTGATGGATTTGGGTACACACACTGGCGCTGCATCTGCTTTGTTACAAGCCTTTGTACATGCCTAACTACCGCTGCTGCAATAAGATCAAACACCATATTTGTGTCCTGGCCGCTGCCGTCGTGCCGTCTAGCCTGCAACAGTGCTCGGACTGCCACACTTTCACAGCTGCTGCTCATGTTGCCCTGCAATGAGGCCCGCTTGTACTCGACATTTATCCATACAGTCCTACTGCCCGCAGTCAAGAGTACGTTGCATGTACCCCCCTTGAATTGCAGTGAATTCAACCACACCGGGCACTGCTGACGTGCGCTGATTGTGCAGCACGTGCTTGTGGACAGGGCCAATTGAAGCAGCGACAGGGGGTGGAATGCCCTAATCCAGAGCTGTCATTAACTCTGAATCTGCTGGCCGCTGAGCCGCCTGTTGAAAAAACTCAATGCTTGATGACGATGACCACGCTGCTGCGCTCTCATGAGGTCATTACTGCCGCCATTTTCTGATGAGTTTGTCGGTGTCTCAGACACAAGCTCCGATCCACACACGCAACAGCTGGCTGGCGTTGCAAAGGCTCTTGTAACTGCAGATGAGAGTGAGCGCCTCTGCCTACAAAGGCAGTCAAGCGCTGGCTGCAAGGTCTTTTGGGCGTGCACAGCGTGTTTTGCCATGCTTTCGCTGATACTGCTGCAGCACTGCAACGTGTGAATGTTGGCGTAACGATTGCGGGTGGTCACTGCTGCAGGAGGGGACGGTAGCAACCGCATTTGCAGGGTAAATTTACTCACAATGTGTGCTGGCTGAACTATTCCGGACGTACTGGACGAATATTTGTGAATATGACTGAACCATTCAGGCTTCTCAGAATTTACAAGTTGCATGTTGTATGTCCAATCTCATTGCATACCCTCATGTTGCTGAAGGTGACAACCTTCTGCAGCAACGCAGGTGCAGTATCAGTAAGACTGTGCAGGTACATATATCATATGACGCAGCCCTCTGATAATAAGAAGTCGGTGTTGTCTTGTGATCTTACACACAGCAGTGTGGGCAGGGATATGTACACTATGCATCGACACAAATGCACGCTGTTGTACTTCTGTGATGAAACGTGGGCACCGCATGCGGCAACGTTGTGTTGGTACGACTACATGCCTCCACGTCAGGCAGAAAGCAACCCAGAGATTCTCGCCCTACGACAAATCCATTACCATACGATGCTGGCGCTGCATTGCACTTTGAACTTGAAGTTTCTGCCGTTCCGGTATTTCTGCCTGCCGTGTATGGAAGTGCACAGCTTTTCTAAATACCAGAAAGATGGGCACATCTGCTCGGCGTACTGTTTTCGCTAGAGTTGCGGTTACATGCGACGAGCCTGTGGTGCAAACTTCGACTGAAGGACGTCAGCAGAGTGTGGTAAAGTGGGCTGCGGGACAGCGCGCACTCAACTCTTGTCCCTTTCTCATTGCAGCAAGAGCAAAATTCAGTGTCTGGAGCCTACTGCTTGCCCCACCAACGCTGACACTCGGCGTCGGCTCTGGTCGAGACATCGGCGATAGAATATCATGAACTGCAATCTTGCCTGTTGCTCAAAGTACAGGCCCCCGCAGTCGTCCCTGTCGTAGATGTAGCCGCAGTCAGCGCAAACCCACTCTCCCTCCCAGTAGCCAGACGCCTCCGCCATGCGCAGCTGGCTTTTCTGCACCCGCGCAACGCCACTGCGTGCGTTCGCCAAGCGAGAGCTGGCGCTGACTACGCTGAGGCGGGCTGCGGGGGCAGCCACGAAGGCCTGAGCGGCAGCCACAAGGCAGAGCAGAAGAGCGACTACCTTCATCATGGCGCTCCGTGGATTGGTATGCCTGTGTCTGATGCAGAGACTGACAGGGTAAACCGATATGCATATCGGTATGGTTTAGAACCGGAATCAAATATCGGGATGGAGAGGCTTGTCACAGCGTGCAGTTGGGGACTTCACATCTGCCGGACAAACGAAGCTCAATGCTCAGGCGGACTGCCGAAGCAAATCCTGCACGGTGACGCTCACTGAGCCAGCACTTGTCTGCAGCTCAAATGGAGGTGACTTACACGACACACCCGCGCAACTGAGGCTTAACAATGACGATGACCAGGTGATGCGCCAGCCGCACGCATGTCATTCCTGTCGTCACAGCTCAATTTAAATTTGAGGCAAACAACAGACACCAGTTGCAGCACAGAGGGAACATACACACCAGCCGACCGAAACAGCTGTACACACACGAAGAGCACCGTCAATCACCATGTAGCTGTGTAGGCAAGTAGTATTTTTGTGGGCAGCTGCCACATCAAAATTTTCCGGCCTGTTGCCTCCGCTCCCTCTGCCCCCCTTGCCTGCCGAGAATCACATACCCTGCTGCCCGCTTCTTTTCTCTATCCGTGTCTCCTGATTTCAGAGCTAGTTTCACGTACGCCACTCCCCCCCAAGTTCACGATGGGGGCGGGGCTACAGATGAGAATGGAGTCAGCAGACCTCAGAGATCTTGACGGGCTTGCCGGTCTCCATAGACTGCTTGGCGGCCTGTACAATGCAGTACAATGCAGTACAGGACAGCACAGTACATTGTCAGTCAGGCTATCGAGAGGCCACGCAATCATGAAAATGCAAGAAGGGTACATCACCCAAGCCAATCCCCTTCATGTGCATTCGAAACACATGCGGGCCAGGCGAGTGGTGAGAGAAACTGTGTGCCTCCAGCTGAATGTTGGAGGCAATAGCGCTGCAAATGGCCCTCTGCCAGTTGATCGTTTCAACAATGTGCATGCACGTGATGGACAGGCGACGTGCAACGGCTTCAAAGAGGGAAGCGTGCATGGTGCGGCCCGCCGGTTCATGAGGCAGGCGGTGCAGTGCCAGGCACAGCACACACGAGAGGCTACATGAGTGCACATGCGCCGTATGCTGTCAAAACGTGGACAGCACTTATCAGCAATGACGTGCTCTGCAGGATCTCAATCTACACACATGTTGTTTTCGAAGCGGTACCTGTCGATGCATGTTGGCCAACAGCGCATGAAGCAAGCTGCAGCATGAGGCTCAGCGTGTCATGCGTCTGAGCCCATACGCCTCTGACTCATTGACTCACCTTGCCGATGAGGTAGGCAGCGCGGCCGTCGCTCACACCCACAGGGCTCTTCTTGTCGGCGCTGCACACCAAAAGCAGGAGGGAGCTTTGTTCAGCAGTTGGCGTGGTGCCGTCCCTGACTGAGTGACAATCATTGTCATTTGCATCACATATTGCTTGCTGATGATGCCCATTGCTGCTGCTGCGTGCGCTCACGCTGTGAGCCTCGATGAACTGAAACATGACAACACCCAGCTGCATACACACAGCATACAGCCGACCTCTACACAGAAGCAGCAGGAAGCGGTGCGCTGACGCTGCATCTGTACGGCGTTGCGACCGAATGTAGCGTGAGAAACAAGGGTGTGTGTGTGCGTGTGTGTGTGGCTCTGTGCAGCTCAAGAAAAGGTGGCCAACAGCTGTGTTCCTATGACAGCTCACAACAAAACGTCCAGTGCCCTGGGGTATCGACGAGACTGTAGTATGCACACGGTGATCGCTGCCACACGCAGCTGTCGCAGACGTCTACAAACACAATCATTCACTGCATGTATTTGCGTAGCCTATTGCCGCTGAACACACCACGGAGAGACAGATGAGATGAAACCTGCTGCACACGACCAGCGCACCCGGAAGGGAATAGTGATGAGCACTGCCACAAACACGCTGAGCGCTGCTGCTGCTGCCACCACGCGCACCTGGCGCAGACGTCCACTAATGCGGTCATCTCATTGCGGCAACAGCACTTGCTCTGCCTCACTCTGCTGAGCACTGCCACAAATGCGTTGAGCACTGCTGCTGACACGCACGCACCTTGCCACAAACGCGATCATCTCGTTGTGGTGCGCGGTCCAAGGAGAACAGATGAGCACCGCCACAACTGCATTAAGCACTGCCACAACTTACCTGGCACACACGTCCACAAACACGATCATCTCGTTGCGAATGAGCACTGCCACAAATGTGTTGAGCGCTGCCACACGACGCACCTGGCGCACACGTCCACGAACGCGATCATCTCGTTGCGGTACGCGTCCGCGTAGCGGTCCATGAAGAACGAGAACGGCAGGTCGCGCTGCACTGCGGCGCTGTTGCTCACGACGCAGTTGTTGCCGTACGCGTTGTTGAGCTGGACCATGCCCTTGGAGCCAAAGACCTCTACGCGCTGGTCGTAGCCGTAGGACGCCTGGCGGCAGTTGTCGACCGTCGCGACAACGCCGTTCTCAAAGGTGAGCATCACCAGCGAGGTGTCAATGTCGCCCGCCTCGCCGATCTCGGGGTTCACCTGAGGTGTGCGCGGGAAGGGGGGGGGGGGGGGGTGATTTGATTAGGGGGGGGGAAGGAGGGGTCAGCGTCGAAGCACACTTGAGTTGCTCCTCGAGTGCAGGACCCTGCTGCCAAATGTATACCTGAGTACGACATTCTAGGGAATTATGCAGCAGCTGTGCCAGGGAAGTATCTGAATGATGGGTAGATCTCAGAGGTCACAAGTACTACCATCGCCAGCCCCTTTGCTTTCCAACAACACCTGGCGTAGACATTGCATGCCAGCACATGTGTGCGCATGTTGCTTTGACTCATTTTATAGAGCTGTTGCACTCTTGATCTTCCTAATATCTGCAACGCATGCTGAGATGCCCGAGTTCAAAGCTCATGGCTGAGCTCCAAGTGTCACACGTGTTGCTTGAAAGCCACACTTCTCTGCCATCAACTTCAAGGTGCTGGTGACAGCCTACTGGGGATCCACCAGGTGTCAGTAAACGCGATTTGCAACGTCAAAATGCTGGCAAAATCCTAGCTTGCTCCAGGTGTTCGAGTGTGTTGACATTCCTAGCAGGGAGGCCACAGATTTTTTGTACATGCATGTGGGGGGGGGGGGGTCATGAACTTCCGGCAACTGAAATACTAAGGTGATCTAGAACACCGGGTGCAGCAATTTCAAGCATAACAGAAGATGGCCTGCACTTTGGCGTCCGCTTTGTCACTGAGCACTGCGGCAGCCACCTCCCGCCACTCCACGCGGTCAATCACTCCGTAGTGCATTGATCACATCAAAAGTATGGCCTTCATCCAATCTCTGCATGCGCCACTGCGGGAGTCGCCTCCTGGTTGCTGTGCCACATGATGTGCGCCAGAAATGTGCATTGCAGCTCTGCTGATGCGCCATGATCAGTGAACTGGCAGCGCCATCAGTGATCGTGTGCTGCGCATGCAATTGGCAATGATGCATCCACTGACACAGTCAATCCGCCTCTGCCACAGTGCTGCGCGCAGCCCTCTGCTACCCGTTCTGTTGTGTTTTCAGAATATTAAAAAGCTTGCACACAAAAGTCTTTCTTTGACTGGTGGTTATGGTGGCACTGCTTGACTCGTGGCCAATGACTGCAGCAGCGGCGACCACGGTTATTGGTGGAAGGCACTTGCGGCTAACCATCCCTTGTCACCTAGAGCTCAACGATCTTTTTGATTCGTTTTTCATTTAAATGAATGCACTGCTGCAATGAGGACTTGTGTGCCGGACTCGTTGTACAAAATAACTTGCAGCACCTCTGCACTACCTGACTATCAGCGTTTTGGCAATGGCATTTCGTCCAATGCCGATGAAATTCGTGTCATGTCTGTAATGGTACATCATTTGTGTTGCATAAATGGTATGTACACCTCACACCACCCCCCAGACAAGTTGGAGCACGAACAATCAGAAAGCAATCCAGCAAACCATCACGCACACACATGTACCATACTTTATGTGTACTCACGCCCGAACCATACCTTTGTTGTCCATTTCCGCATGATGAAAGGCGCCCAATTTGACATGTTCAGCAACTCTTTGCCTTCGCTTTCAATGCTCGTTGGGTGTGTATGTACCTCAAGGCATACTTCAAGCCAATACTGGAGTGTATAAACAAGCTTGCGCTCGCTCGGTGAAGCTCAACTCCCCTTGCCTTAGTATTTCAGTATGTCACACTTTTTTTATGTGCGGGCGCGCACTTTCATCCGTGCGATGCGCTTCCGCCACGTCATTGCTACTGAGTGGCACCACCAGTTTAAAGAAGTATCTGCAGTGTTCTCAGTAAAGATTTGCCCGGTAAACTGATACTTTTCATGCAAACATACTTCATCAGGCAGGTAGGTACTGTGCTCGCCTTGCAGCATAACGCCTCCGCCACCTTGCTGCTGATGATATGTCAGCGCTAGTTCAAACTTGCAGGTTGCATTCTGTTCCCAGCAAATGTGCAGTACACCTCTGTCACCTAACTGCAAAGCATGCTCAATCAAGTCTACCTTTTTTTTTCCATTTCCCGCTTGTCCATGAACGCTTTTTTTTTGTGCCACTCAGCCTGAAGAGTGACTATTCAGCAGGTATGTAGGTACCTACTGCGCTCACCTTGCACGACCCCCTGCAGTACACCTCCTCCACCTCGCTGCCAATAAGTGCTAGTTCACATTACTTTTGGCGGTTCTCCCGCAGCTTTCATAAATATGGACTTCTTGTGTGTGATTCCCAGTAAAATACTACCCAACTTTTGAACGTGAAGTTCTTTACGCAGGTCCACAGGTACCGAGCTCACATTGCACGACCCCTTGCAGTACACCTCCTCCACTTCGCTGCCAATGATGTGGCAGTGTTGGTATGTGGTTCAACGTACTTGAAAGGTTTTCCCCAACTGTTTACATACACCTTGTTTGATATATGAACCCAATTTTGAGAGTGAGTTTATTATTTCATTTACGGCAGGCCTGCGCCCACCTTGCATGACCCCTTGCAATACACCTCCTCCACCTCGCTGCCAATGATGTGGCGCGCCATGTATGAATTTCATGTATGAATTTATTCATGTAGTTACAGCAGGTATACATGTAGGTACCTACTGCGCTCACCTTGCATGACCCCTTGCAGTACACCTCCTCCACCTCGCTGCCAATGATGTGGCGCGCCATGTCAAAGTCGTGCACCGCCATGTCGTTGTGCAAGCCGCCCGACACCTTGACGTACGCCACCGGCGGGGGGCTGCGCGCGTGCGCAAGGAGACGAAATGGTTAATCACAACGAACTTCTGTGCACTTCACTCTTGTACAACAGGCACATGCACGTAAACGGCGACACTTGGAAGCACATAGTTTTAAAAAGCAACTAAAGGTTGACTATACAACACGCCTGTTCGTGCACATGCTGTGAGCAGGTACATGACAAGCAAGTCTGCGAGTGGAGGTCCCTGATGAGGTCAGTTGACATTACTTTGAAGAACAAACACCTATTTAAAAGGCATCAATGAACTCTACCAAAAATGATTTGGGTCCACAGCTTATCAATTCAACACTTCAACAACTGCAACACAGCACACCCACTCGGAGGTTTCAATCAGAAGTGGGACTTGTAAGAGCAGAGCAAACTTGCACTGTAACATATGTCCCAGCTGCAGGCGCAGCTTCACATGCATCGCTTTTGAACACCATGCATGTGGCACCTCACACACAAACTCACTTGGGGTCGCGCGAGGTGATGTGCACCGTGCGGATGTCGCCAGCCTGAGAAGACACAGATTACACATCACCATTGTCATACTTCAGTGACACGTGCATGTGATGTGCTTTCGTCAAGAAATGTTGCAACTTGAAGTTAAACATAGAAGTTATGCGCATGCAGCAATCAACATCAAGCCGATCAACACATCATTCTTCTGAAGCACGCACGAGCGCGCCATGAGAGCATGACCACCCTTGCACGCAGTATGAGCACATTGTGCAAAGGCTCAATGTCAACTGCTGTCTGACTCCAATCAGTACCCGCTGTGCAAGACATGTCGTAATGACGAATCTGAAAATGTTGAGATCATGTGCGTTTGTGCGCGCGCCTGAACCATGCAAAAGCCAGCCGTTTTGGGACTGTGTATGCAGAATAAAGTGCTAAGTACACATACATACCGACACATAAAATGAAAGCTGTTCCAACTGGCAACCGCACCATCGGCCGAGCAAATGATGCCAGCATCAACGCATGCATTCAGCACGCTAATCGAGCAATTCCCCTCCATGAGAGCCCTCAGGAGTAGCATGCTTCCCTCCAATTATCCACCAGAAATTTGACATGGCGACGAAACCAGTGATATTGTGGCAGCGCTCACGCACCTCGCCATCCGTGACCGCCTTCTTGAGGCGCATGAAGTGGGGGTCGAAGCGGCGCTGGAACGCCACAAAGCACAGCGCATTGGTCTCCTTCACCTGCACCCAGACATGGGGGTTACAGCCATCCATAGTGGCGCATGTTAACTTGTGTGATGAGCATGCCGCATGATGATGTACTGTGGAAATGATTTGCGGTGTCTTGCGGCATATGATGCACCAAGTGCTGATGCGCATCTGGAAGGGACCACTGTGCACAACAGTGGCCGGCTGAGGATGCAAAGCCCCCCCCCCGCCCCCCCCCCCCCCCTCCTGAAGCCCTCTCCTCCCCCACCCCCACCCGCACTCACACGCCTGCACTCCACCCTTTTTCCGAGTTCCTCTCCGCAATCAGCTCCCGAGTAGTGCAGCATGGGTGCAGCAGTTCGCAGTCCTGTAGAATTTATGCTGACGCCAAAACCATGGACTCAAGAGAGCTCAGACAAAGTCAGGTTGGGATTCTGCGTGAAAAGCAACTGCGAGCTCAAACAGTGTACTGAGGGCAAGAGATGCGCCAAAAATGCACACAACACCCCTGCATGTGCGCCCACATAAAAAAAGGCTGTTGCGCATGGGCATATTCACCACAAGGCGTTGTTGCCTAGGTGAGAAAAGTGTATTTAGTAGAAATGCAAATGATGGCAGCTGCCCCTACCTTTCATTCAGACCAGCATCATTGGCCGGCCGATACACACGACATGACTCGTCATTATTGTGATACACGCGCAAAGGGCCTACACGCTCAGAGCGATTATTGCACGCGCACCTTCGCGTCCACGCGGTCGATGATGTCCAGCGCCAAGCTGATGGGCTTCTCCGCAAAGATGTACTTACCGGCCTGCAAAAGCCACGCAGCGCAAATAGCAGAGATGGTGGCACCGGGAGAATGAGTTACACTAAAGCTGCGCTGAAAAATCAACAAAGCCACTGACCAATCCAGCACTTACCAGAAGCTAATATGCCGCACCGCAGATAAGCAGCACCTTGTCGCTTGGAGAGTACATTTGAAACTGCCTCAAAAGGCTTTCATGTTCAATTGTTTGCAACGAACTCCAGACCATGATTTGTAGGAGACCCATTACATTGTGTACCCAAACTGGCAATTAATCTGCTCAATTGTATTGCATTGTGCATGCTGATTGCGGCGGGCAGGGCTGCCCTCGCCAGCGTACACAGTACTTGGTGCAGAATCTTGTTCAACTCGGAAACTTGCCTCAGCACAGGCGATGATCTGGTCCGCGTGCTGGTCAGTGGGGGAACAGATGATCACAGCCTCCACATCGGCAGACTTGATGAGCTCCATGGGGTCCTTGGTGATGTGCTCGATGTTGTACATGCCCTGCGTGCATGCGCATGCCAGGGAAAGGCTTTGTTGGAGCAAGAAGTAACATGCAGCACACACAGAATTGACAGACGTGGCTGGGCAGTTCGCCACCTGAGGCAAAGGTGACACGACTGAGGCAGGAGAACACACACTGTGGCGCTGCTTTCAGGAAGAGGCACAACACCATGGTGAGCGTGCAAGCGAAGCAGCGGCAGCCTTCCTGTTGCTGTTTGACCCGGCTGGTTGAGTGGAACATTATCGGAACAGAAAGCTTTGGCTGCCAACGTGCATGGCATGGCAGTTCCTCGAAAGCTAGTTTATCTGCCGCCCACTTGAGGCCAGCCACCCTGTGGACACCTGCATATCCGTGTCATGCAGCACGGCATTTCGGAACCCAGGCACGCACCTGGACTTCCAACAGAGCTGGCTCGTAGATGTCGCAGATCATGGTGATCTTGGCCTTGGTGGGAACGGAGGCGATGGAGGCGCAGTGGCACCGTCCGATGCGGCCCACGCCGATGATGCCGACCTGTCACGCACAGCAGGATCCAAACAGTAAAATTGTTGAGATCGCATTCACAAGGATAACGGCCTTACAAGGGCGCCACAGGGTCTCCAGCATGCGCGCGATGCAGCCGACACCCAAAGGCAGCCCAGCACACCTTCAGAGGAGCCATGGTGACGGTGTGGGATGTGCCTGTGCAAGAGCTTTCGAAGTGATGAGGGGGGGAGTCTTTTTTTACTCGGTCCTCAAGTCACTGACACGTGGGTAGCTTGGTGGAGAGTATTACGTAGCAAAGCGCGGCGGTGCAGATTCTGCAAGGAGTGCGACAGTTGCATTCTGCTCTGAGAGGGGGTGGCACCAATGGCGCGGCAGGAGGAGGCGGGAGAACTGCACCAGCAGTAACAGACAGAGTTTGTTGTATCTACCATGATACCGCGGCGACTGCTCGTGCCGCTGGCGCTTGCTGTGCTGTGCCTTGTAAGTATTGCCGACGGCTTCCGCTACCACCTCGTCGACAAGCTGAACGGGACCCTCGTCAGCTTCAGCGAACAGGTGACTATGATTTGCATCGCAAGATATCTTCCCGCCGCGATCTTCGCGCCGTGCACGCCGCCGCTGTGAGCTGTAAACGTACATGCAATTACATCAAGACGCCCACGCCGATGTGCGTCATTTCTCCCCAGATGCAGCTCTGTCCGATTTGGCTAGTGATACAGCCGATGCAAGCGTTGTGGTTTTTGCCATGTACTTGGAACTAGACTGTTGTTCATCAGCAAGTGGCAATAAGACATCATAAGCAGCAACTGACGCTATGACGTGAAACATGGGGCTGCTCATGTGCGTCTGCTCTTGCAATACAGCAGCGCCGCTCACTAATCGATGTTTCTTCTCTTTGCGAGCATCAACATTCTACCCGATGCATGAACTTGTGTCGGTGCTCACTGTTGTGTACTCGGTGTGTGTCATGTTCTTCGCAAACCCTGCGGCGCAGTTCATGTATGGGACCGACCAGGGCCCGCTGGGCTTCAAGCACGGCCTCAGCTACATTGCGATGGACATGAACATGACAGCGGCGGCGCCCGCAGCCAAAGGCAACTACATCACCAACGTCCTCTTCTACAAAAATGCGGAGTATGAGATTGACCTCCCGCCAGTCGACCTGTGCCAGCAGCCCAAACCAGTGTACCCCGAGGGATTCTCGCACACGCAGCTGGACCACTTTCCCATGGAGCGGAGCGACGCGGGGAACACCGTTACAGGCCAGGTGGCGGCCAAGTATAGGGTTGAGGAGGGGGGGCTGACGTATGCGGTGATGCAGGTGTGCCCGCCGCGGTGGAGCGCTGTGGCGGTGGATGCGACATTCAAGGGGGACATCACGTTCCACAACACGTACGGGTACTTGCCAGGTGAGGGGATATGCCAGGGTATGTATGTACCTAGGTACATGCGCTGCTTGCACAGGGCTTTGAAGCCTTGAGGTTGATGGCTGGATACGAGCCATTGGACTCGTCGCGCGGTGGCGCCCTCGTGCTGCTGGCGCTTATTTTCAAAGTACAGCCTGAGCTTCAACATCTAAGAGTGCCGATGGATCGATATGAGAATTAAATGTTGCTGCAGTCGCAATTGCTGGCCTCGCCTGCTAGCTCAACTTCACCAACACGTAGCGCCCAATCGCCGTTGCCGCCCACTTACAAGTGCGGTGCACAGCCACTCTTGCTGTCTGATGGGGGGCGGGGCGGAAACAGCGCGTCAATGCTACTGGCACTGGTCTTGTGAGCGCGCTGGTCATATCACCCACGTACTGGTCCCACCACAATTCCCACCCATGCATGTACATACACTTTGCGCTACAGTCAATTTCAGGGTTTGTTTAGCACCATTGCGACGCCTGTGCGCGTCCTCCCCGCCGCCGCTGTGCGCGGCACCGCCCTTGCTACTTGATCATGGGTACTGTACTTGCCGTATCAGCGAAGTCGTGTACTGCTAGCGGTCGACACCGGAGCGATGCCTACCTGCCTATATGCATACCCACCTATTTATGCCCGCAATCCACAATTTGATTGATTCCGATATGACGCTCGGTTCTGCACGTCCTCACCACCATCACACTGCCCCCTTCCCCCTCTCTCATATCAAGCTCTCTTGCATCGTAGCAGTGACTGTACCATCATCACACGTCCCCCCCCCCCCCCCCCCCCCATTCACAGGCTCGGACTACGGGTACCTGCCCTTGCAAAGCGCTGCGCGGCAGCGCGTTCGTCCTGCTGGCGCTCGCTTTGGCGCGCTCGTGTGGCACCACCGCGATGCGTACCTGTTTACATACATACCCACCTATATTACGCCCACTTTTCAGGGGCTGACTGCTGTCGAAAAGACGGTTGGTTTTGCACGTCCTCACCACCATCGCACTCCCCCTTCACAGGTTCGGACTACGGCTACCTGCCCTTTGAAGCGCTGCGCGGCAGCGCGTTCGTGCTGCTCGCGCTCGCCTTCGGGGCGCTCGCGTGGCACCACCGCGACACGGCGCTGCCGCTGCACTGGGTGACGCTGGCGGTGCTAAGCGTTGCCATCGTGGAGTCGTTTGCGTGGCTCGGCGCGTACTCGCACGCCAACGCGACGGGCCAGCCGTACTGCTGCCCGTACCCGGGGGCGATGGTCTTTGCGATGGGCATGCAGGTACGAATGTATTCACTGCGAGCACATGCTCAAGTGATTAGTTCTACCAAGTAATTAACGAAGAAGACTTGATTACAAATTGTGAAATTGGGCGTAAAGTGTACTCTGAAGGCACTGGGCGCTGTGCGCTGCGCGTGCTGATTCATGTTGGAGTTGGGCTCTCGCACGTTGTGTTTGTGTCTTTTCTCGGTGTGTGTGTGTCTGTCGCAATGCGTATGGTGAGCCAACTGTTGCATATCATGTTTTGCTCCAGTAGCTCCAATTACAAGTGCTCACGTTTGTCGTCCATGAAGTTGATGTTGTCGCTCGTCTCACCCTCTTATACTAGCTGAACATTCTGTTTGCATGTGCGCGCATGGGCCAGGTGCTGCTGCGGACGTCGGTGCGCCTGCTGCTGCTCACCGTGTGCCTGGGCTATGGCATTGTGCGGCCTGACCTGGAGCGTAAGGAGAAGGTGACTATCAGATAGCTGTTGATGACTCGCAACTCATGAGTCACGAGTCATGAATGCGGCACCTCGCCTGCTTCAGCTTAACAGACTCTGGCGTGTTGTCTGAGAAAACAATTACATCTAGACTTTTCTGGTGCTGGTTCTGGAGCAAGCGCAACAAAGTTGCAGAGGCGGAATCAGCGCTCCCCCAGCACCACTTTTTGTTGTGTGCTTGATGTGACGCTGACCATGAGGTCATCGACGCTGTCAATTGGAGCCTGTCACCGTTGCAGCATTTCATGCCGTCGCCTCTGGCCACATTCGCAGCGATTCATCTCGTGCGTCTCTTCTGCTGCAGCAGCGCTCAGACGCCCCCATATGGCGTGTCGCCCCCTCTTATGCGCCAGTACTTCTGTGCTGTGTATATCCTGGCGCCTGCTATTCAGATGTGCTCATTCGTTCATACCCGCAAGTCTGTACCACATTCATTCCATTGATCTGGATCCACTTGACTAGAGCCTGCAGACAGGGAAGCTTGCGCACATTTGCGACCTTCTGTGAGTCATCTCCGGCTGTGGTCAACAGCACGAGGTCAACACTGCGAAGTTCAAATCAGTTAGAGATCATGTCAGAACAACAAGTAAAGCAAACCTGATAAACACCTCAAAGGTTTATGCGCAGTAGTTGATGCCTGCCCGTCCCGCTCTTTCGCCCGCGTGCAGATGGCCATCTGTCTGCTGACGGTCGCGTTCTTTGTGACAGGCATCATGGACATCACGACGCAGGCGCGGCTGTCCACCAAGTTTGGAGACGAGGCGACGGTGCGTATGCTGCTTCAAGTTAAACTTTGTCCCATTACACTACTTCAAGTTGAAATTTGTTCTTTGTAATGGGCATCGTGGACATCACAACGCAGGCGCGGCTAACCACCAAGTTTGGCGTCAAGGCGACGGTGAGCACGCTACTTCAAGTGAACTTTGTCCAGGGCACTTGAAGTCGAACTTTGTTCTTCCCGACGGCCTTGAGAACACAGTTACACGTGCTGACACGCAGTGACTCTTCATTTGTTGTTGAACAATCAGCTCAGTTGCCGGCACTGATTGGCAGCCCACTTGTCGATGTGCGTTTCGAGAACAGCAGTTGCTCTGTAAGTGGCAGTCCAGACCATTTGGATGAACGGCAGTTCTTGGTTGATGGTGAGCGCTATGCCCGTGCACACGCTGATGCACTGCACAGCTCAATGCAGATCTTGAGCCCTTGCGATCATCAGCTGCTCTCACTGCGTGGCGGCAGGACTGTCTCTACACATGAGCAACCACGTTGCTCAAATGCCCGTAGAATCGGTTTTGTGAGTGATATGCAGCTGCACAGGCCTGGCTCCCACGGCGTGCCATGCGAGGCAGTGGCTCGCATTCCTTTCGTGCCAATGTTGAAGCTTCCTCCTCCTCACATTCTTGGTCTGCGCGCGCATGTCTTCTGCTCTCTCGTTTTGTGTCAAGCGGCAATCAACGGCCGGCCAGCCAGGCTCTGATCGCCGCTGCAGCATATGAGATCGCGGCCCTGGACGTTTGGGCACTGCCGCCGGTTGTAATATGAAGCAGCACTCATCACGTCATCCACGGTTTGGCTACCTTATGCTGGCAGACTGGCAGACCAGAGTCTCACCGCTGAAGTTCATCCCTCGAAGTTGATACTGAAGTTGCGTCTTCTTCGACACTGCTGCTGCAGATCCAGGCGCTGGACGTGTGGGCGCTGCCGACTTTTGTGATGCAAAGCAGTTCTCGTCGCGCCATCTATGTCTTTGCCTACTGTACGCTGGCAGACTGGCAGACCAGAGTCTCACCGCTGAAGTTCATTTCTAGAAGTCAATCTTAAAGGTTCTTCTCCCTGCATGCGCCGCCGCTGCAGATCCAGGCGCTGGACGTGTGGGCCCTGCCTGCGTTTGTCACGGATCTCATCTTCCTGACGTGGATCTACTCTGCGCTGCTGACCATGATGGAACGACTCAAGGAGCACCAGGAGTCGTACAAGCTGGGCATGTACGAGAAGCTGGCGCGCTGCATCAGGTGCGCAGCTAGGGTTAGGGTTAGTACATATAGGAGGGTTAGTGTTAGGGGTTTTGGTAGTGCCAGTAGTGGTACAAGCTAGTCATGTACGAGAAGCTGGCGCGCTGCATCATGTGCGCAGCTAGAGTTAGGGTTAGGGTCAGTACAGATAGATTTAGGGCTAGGGTTAGGGTTAGGGTTAGCGTTTTTGGCAATACCAGGAGTTGTTCAAGCTTGGCATGTTCGAGAAGCTCACGCGCTGCATAGGGTGCACAGCTAGGGTTCGGGTTACGCAAAGCACAGGTGCTGCAGGGCTGAGGTGGAGTTAGGGTGGGTGTAGTGTAACACCTGAAATCCTACGAGCTGGGTATATGCGAGAAGCTGGCGCGCTGCATCCGGTGCGCAGCTAGGGTTAGGGTTGAGGTTTGCAGCGCAAGGGAGCTCAGTTTCGGCCCAGCGCGTGCCTGCCACTGCTCATGCAGCTTCGATCTACACAATAGTGCTGCAGAGGTAACCGCGCCTGTTGCGCCTGCTTGCTGCAAACTTTTGTGTCAGCGCTCATCCCGTTGTCGGCGTCATGGGGGCATAGAGGCACGGGCCTGCGATGGGCTGTGGCAGTGGTTCTGACAGTTTTCCGCTCGTCTTCACTCGCTCATTCGCTGATCGCCGATGCAATGGCGCTCGCGCTCAACCCTTACTCTCACCCTTAACAGTAACCCTACATTGTGCTCCACTTGCTGCCCACTGCGCAACGTGTTTGTGCTATTTTCCGGTTGTCATTACGCGCTCATTCCTCAAAGGTCGATGCAATGGCGCTCGTGCCCAACCCCAATCTCAGCCCTTACCCTAACCCTCCATCGTGCTCTCCTCGCTGCCCGCCTGCATCGCAGCGTGTTTGTGTCGATATTCATGCTGCTCCTCTTCGGCGACTTGAGGGCGTAGAGGCACAGCACTACCAGTGGCTCTGGCTATTTCCCGCTTGTCATCTCTCGTTCATTCGCCGATTGTCGACAATGGCGCTCGTGCCCAACTCTAATCTCAGCCTACCCCTAACCCTAATCCCTACACCGTGTTGTTCTCCTGCCCGCCCGTTCTTGCAGTGTGTTTGTGTCAGTGTTCATGCTGCTCCTCATCGGCGTGCTGGGCATACAGGCGCAGGACTACAACTGGCTGTGGCAGTGGCTGTGGCTCTTTGACGTCATCTTTGAAGTCCTCAACTTCACCGTGCTCACGGCAGTGTGCGTCATCTGGCGCCCCACGCGCTCCAGCGGGCTGCTGTCGTACTCCAAACAGGTACAGTGTGTATGTATGCATGTGAATTTAGGTATAGCATGTAGGTATATATACTTCGAAGTATATACTTTTAACAGGTATGTAAGTATATAGCATGTAGGTATATATACTTCAGAAGTATATACTTTTAACAGGTATGTAAGTATGCATGTGAAATTTATTATGGCGCCACGCGCTCCAGCGGGCTGCTGGGTATGCAGGCATGTGTAACACTTTCAAAAAATGTAGGCATGTATGTGCAGTCCAGGGGTATGTGCGTATGCATGTGAATTTCAGGGATGCATGATATGCATGTGGTACCCCAAACAGGTATGTACGTATGCATAAAAAAGTGGTTATGCATGCGCACTTCACGTATGTGCGTACGTATGTCAAATGTAGGCATGAAGGTTTGCATGTGTGCAGGCTTGGTGCAGTCATGTTTGCATGTAGGTGTGCGTTGGTGCATGCATGCGTGTGTATATAGTCTCTGCGTGCATGCATGAGGTTGTGACTGGTTGGTGCTGTCACAAACCCGGCGCAGCGCGCGCGTGACGGTGCCAATACTCTACTTGAACTTGTGAACTTGAACATTCATCTCAACTGTGAACCTTTTGCTGAGCACGGATATTTAACAGTGGCGGCGAGGCGCTGCGCCATGACACACAGCAGAAGTATTGCATAAACATACAGGTGCATGCACACTTTATGCATGTAAGGCCGCATGCGCGCGCAACCAAACAGCCCTTCAAACAACGCACCCGCAACCAGCAGCAGCGCTCAACCCTGCTAACTGCAACTCAAACCGCGCCGCACGCAGCTGGCGACCAGCGAGGAAGCCGCAGACGCCGAGGCCGACGAGTACGAAGAAGGGCGCCGCAACGCCCACGCCGGCGGCGACGGCGCCGACGGCGCCAATGGCCTAGAGATGTCTGCGCGCAGCGGCGGCGGCGGCGCTGCTGCCGTTGCGGGGGGGGTCGCAGTCGGCGGCCACCAACATCACCCCTCCTTCACCATCCTAGGCGACAGGGGCGCGGACGACAGCGACAGCGAGGGGGAGGAGGGCGACTTCAGCTTCAACCAGAACCGCCCCGCGCTGAACCCGTTCTCCGCGGGGTTTGCAGCGGGCCGCGGCAATGGCGGCAGCGGTGGCGGCGGCGGCGGCGCGGTCAAGCTCGCGCAGCAGCGCGACATGCCGCGCGACGTCGTGTGATGGCGGCGCGGTTGATCTCGCGCAGCGGCGGCGGCGGCGGCAGCGGCGGCGGCGGCGGCAGCAGCGGCGGCGGCAGCAGCGGCGTCGAGCTCGCGCAGCAGCGCCATGTTGTGTGATGGCAGCGCTCGGCACCTACGCGCGCACAGGCGGCAGGCGGCACCGCTGCTGCCAGTGGTATTCTTGACCACCGCGTGCGCTCGCCTGGCAGGGGCTGTAGGCCGCAGCAGCAGCAGCGGCAGCAGTGGGTGGCGGCGACAGTGGCGTAGCGCTGCGGAGCTGGCTGTGCTGCGCTTGTCGTGCGCGACGGTGGTCTGTGGCGATAATGCTCAGCATTGCGATAATGCTCAGCATTGACGCCCGCACAGGGCCTCGAATCACGCAGCACCAACAGATCAAACGCTTGGCAGCGAAGGCGCAGCAGCCATGGCAGTGCAGCCTCTTCGTCAGCTTCCTGCGCATTGCTGCGAGCAGTTCCGTGTTTGTCTTTGCGGCAGCTGTGGTTGGCTATATGCTGCGAGCAGTTCCGTGTTTGTCTTTGCGGCAGCTGTGGTTGGCTATATGCGCGGCTGCGGACGCTGAAAGAGGAGTCTCACAAGGCAGGAAGCGGGGCGCTGAAACCCCCCCCCCTGCAGTTGCGGCATGCACGCTCGGCAGTGTGGCAGCGGTCACCACGTGTTGCTGATTTGTGTACATATCAAAGTTCATGCTGATGCACAGGCGGTCGCGCCACTTGTGGCCCTACACCGTCCTGAAGCATCAATGAAATAGATTTTGCCACCACCAGAGTCGTGATGAAAGTTGCTTTTCTTGTGTGCGCTGCAGTGCTTGCCCCGTGTGCAGCGATTGCTGGCGTACATGCTCACTGCGGTTGCCCCTGTTGGCAGCACTTTTGGGTAGGCCACAGCAACTCTGCACCAGCACATGTGTGCAGCCCAATGTCATTGTCTCCATCACGCATGAGGGTTGCTATTGATGTGAAGGACGGCATATATGGACGCTGTGCTTGAGGGGGACAAAAGGGGCGGAAGGGGTTGAGCAAGTCGGGGAACATGGACACTGTTCATGACAGTCTCAGAGTTTGCACATCACGTCATGTTCGCATTTGACGGAAATGGCATATTGGTGCCTGACAGCCGCCGCTGTTGGGGGCGGCACGCTGCAGAGCCTGCTCGGACGCGGTCTGCGTTTGGTGAACACAGCACAACGCACACATGCCCTATGCATGCTGCCGCGCTCGTCTCCGCCGGCGGCGCTTGCGCAGTTGTCTCAGTCAGCGGCGGCTTCATGTCAGGCGCACAACTCAATGAGTGCAGCGCACCTGCGGATTGCTGGCAAGCGCGATGAAGCATCGACAGGGTGCTGTCACATGCAAGGGCCCTGCAGAAGTGTGCATGTGCTTCTTCCGCTGCACGCGCGCTGCATGAGGGACGGGGCTGCTGAGGGCTGCAGGAATGCTGGTCTCAGTTCCTGAAGTTCACGCAGCATACCAGGAGCGTCCCTGAGACTGTGAACGTGAAATTCGTGAACACTGGGTGTTCGGCATGTAGACTTGACACTCTTGTGATGCCTATATGTTCACATCTAAATACCGCCACAATAATCGACCTAGCCTCAGGGCATGACTACTGAGTACAGGAAGGAGCCATGTGCTCGCAGGCAAATGGCTGCGGGGACTATGTACAGCAATACGCAGGCGACTTGCACACTTGAACAGATGCAATGGGCACATGGGGCAGCAGCAGCTGCACGCAAGACGCACATGAAAGGCTTCGCACACTCTATTCAATGCCGCTGCACCGTGTGCAGTTTGTGCACAGTTGTTGGCACCTGCCTTGGTGTGGGTGATTGTCTAATAGGTCAATTCATGACGCCACAACGCCACGACCATCAGTACAAGTCTCCGTCGAAGTAGTCCGGGTTCTCTTCCCAGTCAAACAGCCCCCCCTGCACCGGACACACACGCAGCGTGCACGACAGATGCAAGTCGACGATGAGAGTCTGTGGCCTTTCAAGCGCAGCACTTGATGAACAGGGGGCTCGCAAATGACAGGCGCTGCCAGTGAGAGGGCGGCGCTCGTCCCTGTGACAGGCGCTGCCAATGGGATGGCAGCGCTCGCCACACAAGTACAGAATAAATTCAGGCCTGGTTTGCACCCACGCGCTGTCAATGCCATTGCATGCATATCAGTGCCTGTGCAACACTGCACGACACATTCCATGCACCTCGGCACCGACACGACGCTGCGCGGTCTCTGTCCCTGTACGCCACTCTACGACACTGCATGTAGGTTCTGAGGTACATGCACATGCGTCAACGCATGCGATGCATCTGCAGTAACCATAGCCCTAACTCTAACCCTAACCCATCACCTGGACACAGAAAAGAGATCCAGCAACACATACATACGAGCCTCACATTCTCCTCGGCGGCCTTGGGCAACGTCACGACGGTTTCGTACAGCCGCTGCTCCGGCGGCGCGAGCAGCATGGCAGCTACGTCCTCAGCGCTCATCGCGAGGAAGCCGCGCTTCTTGTCGGGACTGTCCTTCTTGGAGCGCCAGTCGTCGAAATCCATGCGGTGCAGCCACACCGTTGTCGTCTCGAAAGTCGCAAAGCTGGGTCAGCAGCGCATGGGCGGGGCAGGGCGCATAATTCACATGAATGTGTGAGCTGCGTTGGACAATTGTGATGATTGTGCAGCAGTGAGCATTGTGGTAATTGCCAACGAGCAGTCATCGAAGTCCATGCGGTGCAGCCACAACGTCATTGTCTCGAACGTCGCTAAGCTGGTCGATAACGGATGGGCGGGGCGGAGCGGCAATAACGTGAACGCTGTGAGCTGCGTCAGCAATTGTGATGATAGTGCAGCAGCGAGCATTGTGGTAATTGCCAGAGAGCAGACCACTTTGGACACTACAATGTAGGCCAAACCGTAGTCGTGGTGATGGTCGCAAAGGCGAACAACAGCGGAAGGAGCCCTGGGCGGAGCGCACAATTCACATGAACGCTGTAAGCTGCATTGATATGATATACATACCGGCACACAGCATTGCTCAGATCTGCAGCATGCATACCTACCGCTTCCATCCTGCATCGCCAGCGCGCTGTGAGCCGGGCTTTCCTGTTTGGTGGTGTGATCGAGCAGGGCCCCCTGGGGTCAGCAGTGCTCAGCACTGTGGGCGCGTCACCTGCAGACCTCGCTTCTCAGATTGCAATCGCACGCAAATCTATGCTGTGAGGCTCAGAATCCAATCAAACAGCTACCATATACGCTTCAAAGTACGCACACGCAATGACCATGAAAATGTATCATGCCTGTTTGGCCAGCGGCCCCTGACCCTCAGCGAGGAATAGCGATTCGCAGCAGTGCTCAAAAAGTCTGGTGCGTTCACTATATGCTGCATCTGTAGGACCGCCATTCCATGCAGTAAACAGTCACGTGCGCTGATGTGCCTCGTGAGGCGTACAAAGGTCTTTTGAAATTGTTAACTTCAGAAGCATCATTATCAGATGCGTGCATGCGTGAGCCTTGATGCTGTCCAGGTTGTACTCCTGCTACAACGCAATATGATCAGATGTGCACATGCGTGAGCCTTGGTGGTGCTGCTGCTGCAACTTAAACATGCCTCACAAAATACCAGCAATTGAACCGCGTTCTGATTGAGCACCAAAGCATCAGCCTGGCGGGCACAGACCTGAGCACACTGCAGAGACACCCTCAATGTAAATTCGCGGAACTGTAAATATGCCATACTTGATGAAGTAAAGTGCACCGTAACTTTGAAGCATACAGCTAAAGAAGTACAATGCTGGTACCTGATGTATGGAGCAAGCACGCATGTACATGCGTACCCATTGCAGACACCCTCAATGCGGAATTTGCGGAACTGTACACATGCCATACTTCTTGCAACAAAATGTACAATAACTTTGAAGCATATACCGTATTATCTATAATTAAGCCCATGGGGCGAGTTTTTTATGAGTTTCCGAGCCCTCATGAAATTACGCCCCACCCTTACTCGCTCATATAAATGTGCCCCCCCCCCTTTATTCTCACATGCAAACGCAGCATGTACCCTCTGCGTACGTGTACTATGCACACTCAGTGACTCATGCTACATCACCGCATTATGTGTGCGCCTGCATGCGCTGTCAGCAACGTGCAGAGCAGACAGAAAGGCAGCCAACAATGTAGCCAAACCCACAAAAAGGCTCTGAGAGGCAGCAGCTGGTTCCGAAAGTTGAACTGGTTTCAGGAGCGGCGTAGAAGCATGCTGGCACCTCATGATGGTGTTAGATGAGCTAAAATGGCTCAAACATTAATGCACCCCACCCTTTTTCCCTCCAAACATTAGACTAATGGTGCCCCACCCCCCTTTTTTCGCTCTCATAAAAAACTCGCCCCATGGGCTCAATTATAGATAATACGGTATAGCTAAAGAAGCATAACGCTGATAGCGCATGTATGGAGCATGTACACATGTACTTTGAAGTTTATACATGGACTTGTTCGCGCCTTGAGCGAGAATGAACAAGAAGTACATACGCACCCATCGCGAGCCAGGCGGCCTCCTTCTTGTGTCTCATCAAAGTCATCCTCTCCGCGCACCAGCATGAAAGAGGAGAAGCCGCTCTGCCCCTCCAGAGACAGTTTTCTTTCTCTGCGATGGACAGAGCACACGCAGCAAGGGCAGAGCGCGGGCACGATTTACATACCCAGGCCCTTCATGTTCACCGCGTGTGACACTTGCGGCGTGATTGACACGTGGTTGGTGACACAAGCGCTTAAAGGGGTGCAGTGTCTTAGCACCAACGCACTGTGTTCCCTATAAACAGCATGTACGAGCACGGTGATGCACGAACTGCAAGTTCAGCTTTGCGCGTGTCTCTGAAGCACCACGCTGATAGTGTTAGGAGCGCACGTGGCGCTAGAGTACTCGAAAATCTCAGTCGATGTCAGAGTGTGCTTACTAGCGCAATCAGGGGCAGTCATCAGTAGGAGCAAGCCTGCCTTCGTTGCAGACACAGGCGTGATTTTTACGCACCGTCAAGCTTTATGTCTGAATGAGGTATGGCAGGCCCAACAATATGGCGAGCAGGACACAGCTGCCAAGCTCGAGAAGTGACCATTTTGTGTGTGCCTCGAGATGCAGCAGATCAGCAGTTTCAAGAAGCTTCAGATGAGGCGGTCGACGTGTGAGCTGCCATGTACTTCATCAGCCGTCAAAGGTAGTTGAAGGGGGTGTTTACACAGCCAGCCTGCTACAATTGCAAGCACATTTTACAAGCACCATTGTTGCCTGCAGTGGCAGGATGAGTGCCGTCAGCCAGCACGCCAGTGCCGGTGCTATTGTAGCGAGATGCTTAGTTGCAGTCATGCTGATGCAAGTGCACGAGGACTCGCTTGCGAGCACAGGGGGTGGCACCTTCAACAAGAGTGACCCAGCACACATGTGCGGCCTGTACACGCACCTCCAGAACTCCTCGAACTTTTCCTCGTTTCCGATCTTGACCTTAAAAGTATCTTTCACCACAAATCGCATGTTGATACCCAGGGACGATGGCCTGCGTGCCGCTCCACATGATGGTCGCAGCAGCCTTGTGTTCGACTGCGTGCAGGAAAGCGGCCCGGTCCACGCTGAGCACAGCTGCAGGCCGCAGGCAAAGCAGCAGGCGAGCCTCAAAAGCGGGGGCATCGCTGTAGCTACCAAGCCACACTTGTGAACGCAAGCCTTCAAGCTCGCATAAAGTTCAAGCCAACCTTGAAGTTAGAGCGAGATTTGAAGTTGTGGCCGAGAACTTTTTCCAAAAGAAGGCGAGAGGTGGGGGCATCGCTGTAGCTACAGCTAAGCCACACTTGATAAAACTTCAAGCTCACATAAAGTTCAAGCCAACCTTGAAGTTAGAGCGAGATTTGGAGTTGTGGCCGAGAACTTACCAGGGGAGCCAGCGACTAAATTAGCACGGCAACAAGAACGCAAGCAGCGAAAGCATCTACAAATAAAAGCAAGCCTTTCACTTCAACAGGAGCCGAGCAGACACTTTGTCACGGAGTACATGTGGATTTCTGGTACTAGCAAGCTCGACATTAATCATGTGGGCTTGTTCAGCGTGCTGAGCAAGAACTGATCAAAATAATACACCATGAACTAGGAACCGCGATGATGGATGCGTCAACATGACAAATAACTGTGGTAGCCAACACGAGGCGTCTTTTAAAGCACCAGCAGCAGGCAAATCAAGCCAGTGCATGCTCGGAGTTTGGTTCATTCCTCAACATCTGCCAACAGAATTCATGTGGGGCCCAAGCTGCCGATCAGTCCTGTGGTGTAAGGACCGCCACAACAAATCCTGGTTGTGGGCAACGGACACATGTGTTTTCGAGCAGCATGGACATCTCTAGGCTTTGCGTTGTAATGAAGACACTGTGTCCTGGAGGGACCTCAGTAACTTTTGAACCTCCACCTCCTGTCACAGTCAGCAATCGTGTTTCAGGGCTGTAGAAGCTCTTGCAGCCGCAAGGCGATTACTGTCCCGGCCACACGTCCTGTTTGTTGAGGTGCATGCACCAGTGTGGAGTCTGTGTGGGGCACGTGTAGTGCACGTTGGCGGACAAACTGTGTAGCTGCCACCACCACCGCCGCCACCGCCGCTACTACTGCCACAGCCACCGCTGCTGCGGCCGCCGTGCCACCGCTGCTGCCACTGCCGCTCATGCCACTGTTGCTGTCGCTGCCGCCACTGTCGCCACTGCTGCTGCTGCCGCTGCGTTGTGACTGCCCTGAACTGCCAGTCTGCGTCATGTTCATTCTTGCACGTCCATTGCTTTTCCTAGGAAGGCTTGACAATGTGAACAACGTAGACGGGCAGGAGCTGAGCGCTGTCTGCAAAGACCCACCAATCCCATTTGGCGGGCCACGAGTTGCCCTGGCCAATGCGTGTGCCGGCGCGGCCGTGAAGCGCACGCGCGAGAATTACGGCCTGGTTGGTGCCCCGTCCAGTGCTGTATGTCATGGGCGTAGCTGCACGCGTGCAGACACGAGGAAGTCAGATGCGGTCAGTGTGTCGTGTTGCATGCATGCTTGAGATGGAAAGAGCAGGTTGCTGTCACCCTGCGTGGCATCAGACAATCGGCGTTGCCACGCGTGCGCGCGCACTGGGCCTTGCATGGGTGTATGTGGGAGGTGCCAGACACGGTAGCGCAAGCTAGTGGTCGTACTGGCTTGCGGGTGAGGTGAACAAGTGTTTGTTCATGTATGTGATGGACGTTGGTTGAAGGCTGCGAGAATTTATTCCAAAAGGTTGAAAATAATATACTTCTATATGTATATGTCTTTGAAGGTTAAACTATATTATAATCTTTAGAGCAGGTTTTAGCAGTCATAGCTGTGTGGCCTCTTAGCCCTCAACATGCTTCACTGGGCCATGATGGTACGCAGACATGTATTCAACTTCAAGTAACAGGAGCAGCGAGGTAGCGCACAGTGCAAGCTTGATAGTATGGGCAATAACTAAGTGCGCAACATCCTAAAGTGGGCTCGTAAGTGTGAGAATCTGACCTACGTCACTTTAGGCCTGCAATGAATGGAGGCGTGTGAGCGTTAAATGCCCACAAGCGGCAGCACACAGTGCACGTGATAAACTTGGCTGCAGCAGTTCAACTTGCGGCGCCTAGATGCGGTCCTCAGACCGCCATCCCTTGAGTTCTACTTAAATGATGCTCAGAATTCTCCTTGAGTTCAAGTTGACGGCCAGCCTAAGTGTGACAAGTTCAAAGCTTGTGAGCGCAAAATGCAGCGCTCATGGCTACAGCTAGCAACATAGCCTATACTCAACACACTGAGTGCGGCTGCAACCTACACACAGAACAACACAACGTGGGAAAAGCACCTTGCACCAGTGCCTGGCAGCATGTGACATGGCAGACGCGCCTCTGATATTTCACAAGTTTGCACCACAACAGCCGGGCATGCTGCAGTCATATTAATTTGGAGTTTATCTTTACCTACACTTCGTGTGCATGGGCCACTGAATGCGTGCAAAGCTTCAGTGGGGTCGCAGTGTGTGTGTGCAAACAATACTTTCAGCAAGCCCACATTGCGCCAGGCATATACATTGCACTACATAGTGCACTGTAGGTACACTGTAGGTACCATGTATGTGCCAAGCGCAAAACACGCGCCACAAAGTCTGTGACACAAAGTCTGTGAATATTGCGCAGTAGGCGCGATTGAGAGTGCCGAGGCTTTTGGCGTTGATGCCAGTATGCGCTCAAGCACACGAGCTGGTAGCAAATGTGCTGACGACGCTGACGAGGCAGCATATACCATACTTCTAAGTACATACATGATCCCAACAGCACTAACCGATTCACCTTGAAGTAATCTTGGAACCATAGAGTTTGCGCAATCGACAACATAGCTTCATGCAGAGAACCACGTGTGTAGCTTACTCATGATTCTAGTTTGAAGTACAAATGCGGAGGGTGACAGTGTTGTGGTTACCAGGGCCAGTGGCAGCATACACGCCGTTGCCGTACGTGGCGCCGTTTTTTATGGCCACACCGCCCTCGCCGCCAACGCACAACCCTCCACACATGATCTTGATGATGTTGTCGTGTGCGGTGCTATGGAACACCCATGACTCGTCTGTATTAATGCCGTCGAAAGCTAGGCTCGCGAGTGCCGCTTGATAGCGTTGGCGCGTGGTCTTGCTCTTGTAGACATCCACCTGTGAAGCAATGCAAGGATAAGGCCACATCTCTGTGACTGCATTACCGACGGAATTTTTGCAGTTCTTCTTCAGCGCTCCGTCTAGGACCATGCAGCAGGGACTGCTTGGCACTTGAAGTACGGTTCAGCACTCAACCTTTCTGAAGTTGTATATTATGTCCTGGACCGCATGGATTGAGCGCACATGAAGTTGGAGCAACACAAACTGGGTGTTATGCATTGGTATGATGGGATGCCCAACATCATGCCTGCAGTCGTACGCTTCAAACATGCGACAATTATGTTGATGCTGCAGTTTGCGACCTTACTTGTGCAGCTGCTGGGGGGGAGCTGAGCTGGCTTTGGGGGTCTCCTGGAAGCAACTTTGCCCAGAGTGCTGAGCAGGGCTCAACGTTGGTCTTCATTTTGTAGCTCAGGACGCAAGCCTTGACGTTGGTCCATACTTGTGTGAGCAACAGTAGTTGTTGCCGCATCAGTGTTCAGCTGAACTTGTACGTGAGTTCTACGTAGAGGGCTGGTAAACAAGAAGACATGGGAGACCATACAGCCAGACTGTGTGGACCAGCACACTCTCTAGGCTGTTCTGCCAGTACCGTACCCCAGTAGCCGCTTGTAACCGTGCACCAAGAGGACATCATGATTGCGCCTGGCCACAGTGACTGCCTACATGCAAAATGCAACTAATAGTTGCGACTGAAGTTTTCTACACATACATATATATGTATATGTATACAAGGGGCTGAGCGCATACATGTCACAAATTTCAGTATATGTAAGCATCTGAATATGGCATGATGCATGGTGAGCATACCATGCCGTCTCAACACAGAACAGGAGACCTTCGTACTTGCATGACACTAGTCTGCTACAAGCACGGTATACCCGACAAACGTTCAACTTTGCCCCGGTCAGCAAAGTAGCTTGTTTGGAAGTGAAGAGCGCTGCTTGCGCGGTGTGCACATCGAAGGTCTCTCGCCGCCGCTGCATGCATCTCACTGTGACTGGAGGGGTCCCTCTGAAACATTATAGTCGCTAACATTAACATTAGCACACGTGAAGTGACGCCTGTGTGCGCAACGATTACCAAGCACATTATGCACACTGTCAGTTTCTAATAGATGCACCCTTTAAGTCAGACCGTCAGTGCGCATTATATACAACAGTTACGTTCCCTTGTGACATGCTTCATTGGGACGTCCAGGAGGCGGCAGAATTGCGCGCAAGCCATGTTGACGTGCTGCAGGTCGCACGTGACAGACGCGTCCGCAATGGATTGCCCGCTCAGCGAATACATGGCTGCAGAGCAGCCGTATGCGGCGACATTGACGCGCTGTACGCGCCACCTCAACTATTGCGGCAGCAGCAAATTCCCAGCACAGCAGGAGCAGCGTATGAGAATGTGTCCTCTGCAGGTGCAAGTTACGCTGCAGTGGTCGACATGCAATGACAGGCGGACAGACAGCACGATGGTATGCCGGCAGTGCAGAACAGGAAGCGCAATGTCAGAAAGCGCATTTGCTGGCAGATGAAGCAGGTCGATCGGTGTGCAGCCTTTGTATACCTGAAGGAAAAAGATAGCGCACAGCACGTTCATGGCGGCACAATATCTACTTCCCTTATGCGCTATTGGTGGAGCAGCACAGTGCAAGCGATGGAGAAATGCAAATTACGATTGTGCCTCTTGTGCACAGTGGTGGGGTGCAGCAGGTGAACCAGCTCTCAGCATACGATGACACACCAGCGCCAACGCTCTAGGCGGGGTGCAAGATCTCCAATATCGTACATGTGTTTTCTGCAGGGGCACTAGGTCAGCTGCTGTTTGGCATTCCATGACAAGCAAGTAGCGCAGCTCAAGCAGGGGGCATGCGAATGCTCAGAGGCAATCGTGCAGTAGATACCTGCCCGTCACCAGGGGGCATGCGAATGCTCAGAGGCAATCGTGCAGTAGATACCTGCCCGTCACCGCCCATGTCAGTGACACTTGAGGCGGGCACCGACGCCAGCGCCGTGTCAAGGGACGGGCTTGTCTTGGTGGCCTGCGCCTCGTGCGCGCAGCTGCCCGTATTCCGCAGCCACACACTGCGACAGTCCGACGCTGTGGAGGCCGCAGCTGCCGCTGTGGTAGGAGCTGCTGCCGCTGCAGGCATCGCTGGCTTCGGTTCTGGCGCTGGCGCTGGCCCAGTCGGGGCGGTCACTGCAGGTGGCGTCTTGACTGAGCTCTGTGATACGTTTTGAATTTTTCTGCGCGGCACTGTTGCCACTGGAGCCACCGCGCCATGTGCTGCTGCTGCTGCGGAAGGCCCCAGCGCGGAGGAGAATGTGGGGTGAGCGGGGCATTAGTTTAGTTCTAGTCATCAAGGCGCGCGCTGCTGGTGCCTAGCGAGCGGTGCTGCGTTGCGTCTCGTGCAGGTTGCTGAAGGGAAGCCGGCCCACATGCTGCATTGCATCTTGTGCAGGTTGCTGAAGAGAAGCTGGCCCACATGCATCAATTTCCTTTCGCACTGTGGCACTTGAAGCAGCGGTCTCAGACCATTGTTGGGTGCATGAGTGTGCGTGCTGGGGAAGGCGCATGGCAGTCGAGTCAATCACTGGCCCCAGGCCGCCTTTTTTGCTTCTGTCTTAGAAGGGGGGGGGCGGGGGGGCATGCCTTTTGAGCTAACAGGGGAGACGCTGTTTTCTAATAAGCAACAACTTGAAGATTAAGACCTGAATATGCTGGGGGCGGAGGGGGGGGGGGGGAAGGAGGGCGGGGCGGGGGGGAGGGGCATTAAACTGAAGAAAGGGAGTGCGCAGTACTTGATTGTAAATTTGGCAAATGAGGCGACGTTTGGTAATAGCGGACACCATGTACAGACCAAGTCGAGGTACTACTGTCGCTGTGACCAAAATCAGAAAAAGCATCCCGGCAAGATGATACTACAGTGCCGCAGAAGTCGCAGTGGAGGGACTCACATGTGCTCGCCAACGGCATTGCACGAGCTGTGTTCCTGTTAGGGCTTCACGCATTCATGTCACAGCACCAAATAAAAAGGTGTCGCCGCCCATGGCATCAAACGCCGCCAGTACAACAGGTGTTCAATGGCTGTGCACGTATGAAAAGTCCATATACATGTGACCCTCACTTCCAGAACTTCAAAGCGCATGCATGGGCTAACATATGCGGTTTGACGCTTTACCTGCTTGAGTCCGCGTGATGGCAGGTTGAAGCAGCATCTCCTTCTGTACGCTCAGTGGTGCTGTTGCTGCCGTCGCTGTGCCTCGGCCCACTGCTGCCTTCTTCAGAGAGCTCACAAGGCAAACCGCAGCCAGTTTACTTTCGTCGCAAGTGCCACTGCTGCCAGTGGTGCAGCTTCCAGTAGTACCAAGGCTGCAAGCAATGCTGACACCGCGGTTGCCACTGCTCCGATTAATGGTTCAGCTATCGATACTGCCGCGCTTGACACTTGTTGCGCTAGTGTTTCACCTACTGCCAGTGATGTTGCCGCTTTGGCCAGTTCCCACTCTGGCCTGAGGCGCAACGTTGTAAACCACGCTGTAACAGCAACCAGCGCCGTCCATGCTGCAAACTCTGTGAAGGAGAGCCTCCACAGTGCACCCACTGGTAACATTGAGGCCGCTGCTGCTACTGTCACTGCTACTGCCGCCGCTGTCGCCGTGACTGCTGCTGCCGCCGCTGCCGCTACTGCAGCTGCCGCTGCTGCAGTTGCTGCGGCTGCTGCTGCCTCCGCTGCCGCCAGCACTGCTGCCGCAGCCGCAGCACCCATTACCTTCCTCAGCGATGACATTTCCTGGAAGTGCCTCTGAGTCAGCAATGTACTCACTGTTGCAGCTGCTGATGCCGCTGTCAATGCTGCGGACGCTGCTGCCGATGCAGCTGTTGAGGTCACTGCTGGTGCTGCAGCAGCCACAGCAGCTATCACCTTCCATAAACGTGGTGACAGTGACTTCCTGCACGACTGCCTCAGCCGTGCACAGTGACCCACTGTTGCGACTCCTGCTGCTACTGCTACTGCTACCGCTGCTGCCGCCGAGGCTATTGCTGCTGCTGTTGCCGCTGACAATGTTGCCAACTGCCGCTGCATCGTAAGCACCGTTGTGTGGGGGATGCCAGGGAGTCGGCCTGCACGACAGCTGCCACGTTGCTGCTGCTCCCCAACGTGTTCACTTTCGGTATTTGAGCTTCCAGTGCTGCTGCCGTGGTTGGCGTTTGTGCCACAGTCGCGCCAGAGTGCTGTCACCGGCTGCATTTGAGCCGAGAATACAATCACACATGGTACATCAAAAGACAACGTTATAGTATACTGCCTGATATATTTGATGCTGCATATTTTGTTGCTTCTCTAAATTACAGACATGTGACACAGACATCAGGCTGCAATGCTCCTTATCGTCACGAGGTATTGGTCAGGGGAGCGCCAGGAACAGCATGCTCACAATCTGCACACCGTCACATGCCGGGGCCCAAGCGGTGGCAACACAGCCGCAAACACAATCACGACGAGCTGGTGCATGAAGCGCCTGACCTATGACCTACCGCATGTGATTGGTGGCCCGCAATAAGACTGCCAGCCAGTGTGTGCTATGTACGCATGTTTCAAGACAAGTCTGGTGGTTTGGCAATCTTATCTGTGGCGCCAATTCCAGCTGCTCCGGCACCACGCCAGCACGAGCAGTGGGGAATTGCAAGCTGCCCAGTGCAGAGGCCATATTGACATGAAGATGAGGCATGCTGCATCACACTCACTGACCACACGCACCAGCAAGGAGCCGCTCGCATAGCGTGAGTGCGCGCACTTTTTTGACCAGGGGTGTATTAAAGTGCCTTTCTCCCTGTACTTGACTTGCTTTGCATCACACTAAACTTCGAAGTTCAGAGAATGCGCGTACGGCAGTGTTACAGTAGCTTGGTTGTGATGTGATAACGCCATGCCCTTTGCCCGTGCATGACTGCACGCAATTAGCACATGCTTCAATTCGATCCTGCATGTGGACGTCTGCACCATTAACAGTAGATGTCACCGAACTCACCGTGGTTGGATAGCACATCCACTGAGTCTCGCAATCGGCCAGCTCGCGCGAGCCACCTTCCTCGCGTGCGCAGTTGCACGGCTTTGCACTAGGCACGGGTGGCACCGCAACTGCCTCGCCCAGCCCAGTTTTGTATTAGGTGGTTTCATGATGGTGATGGCGCGTGTATGTGATGTGACACGGTGACCCCGCTTACCCCGCGGTTGCGATGTTCAATTTCAACCGCAGACTTTGACCACGTGTCACGAGCACCCACGCGCTACTACTCGCATTCGCCGAGCAGAGATCGCAGGGCAGCTACAATTTTGCGCAGCGCGTTGCCTTCTGGCGCCGCCGCACCTCCCTCGCGCTACAGCGCGCGCTCACACCGTGTCGTGACAGCTGGAACGCGGTCGCACTGTTGCAGGTGGCCGCGGCCCTCGCTGGCCGGCCAGCGCCGAAACGCCGGCTCCTCCGTAGATGGTTATTGGAAAGTCCGATCTATCATGTGCTCAGCCCATGCGGTCCAGGACATAATATACAACTCAGTTGAACTTCAGCCGTTTCAAAAAGAAAGAAAGCTGTTGAGACCGACCAGAGAAACACCTGGACGACTCAAGCGTCAGCCCTCACACTTGCAGGTGACTACGTGAAACGTCAACAGTCGACGACCCGTATCTTCCGCAGCTTTGCCCTTGATAATCCTGTTGGACTCGACGCTAGCGTGTGGGGTGCACAAGTTTACCGATGATGAAGCCAAGAGCACTCCCGTTACCAAGGAATGACTGTTGCTGTGCCAATGTTCTGTGAAACATACAATGATGAACAGAGGAAGCAGCGCTCGCAGTGAGTGCGCAGTAGCACGAGCTGCGGTGGTGGCTGGTGTGATTTTGCAATGCAATGCAGAATCCTCATCTGCACCCACTCACACTGCTGCATGCAACGGCCAAATAGCAGTGCTCAAGCAATTTGCAGAACTGCATGTTCAGCTTTTCCTAGACCACCGACCAATATGCGGCGGCCTGGAGCAGGTCTGCGATGGGTGCGGCAACCTCTTCATCAGACGCACAGCAGCAAGCGCCACGACACCATCTGGTGATCTAGGGGCCCTGGACCAGTGCGACGTGTGGCGCTGCGCCGACTGCCTCGCAGGCCCGGTCGCCGCGACAGCATGCACACTGTCAGGCTGTGACCGTGCATCAGGCCATGATCACATTGCTGACATACACACC
Source organism: Tribonema minus (assembly GCA_017506865.1). NCBI lineage: Eukaryota > Xanthophyceae > Tribonematales > Tribonemataceae > Tribonema > Tribonema minus. The sequence goes on along the minus strand of JAFCMP010000335.1, from coordinate 460,580 downwards.
CGACCAACGACATGCGCGGCGGCAGCGGGTGGTGCAGCTGTTGGTGGGGGGAATAGCCTGAAGCCAACAGCCGCGCTGCTCGCCGCCGCTAGCAAATGTGGTCCCATACGCAAAATCCTCGGATGCGAGCACCTGGGGGTAGACCCCAGGCAAGCCCATGCATCTACGTTGGACGGTGTGGCAGATGCGCCGCTGCCGAGACTGACATGGAGCAGCACCATGGGTGTGCTGCCTGGCGAAAGTCGTGCTAGCGACAGCGGCGCAACGATGTCAAGCAACGATCGTGTGCCCAGCACACCTGGCAGTGCCGCAGCTGCTGTCGCAGCGGGCGCTCAGTCTAGCGAATGCCCCAGGGACCCGACGGGATCACACTGGCAAGGCCTGCTGGGGGCGGCTGGCGCACTCGCGCGCAGGGTACGTGCACTGGCCCTTGCCCCCAATCGGGCGCGCGTCACGGTGCTTTGCGCTTGGCCGACGGGTACCAAGCTTGGACCCTGCCGCACGTCACGCCGACTGCATATGCGGCCGGCGGCCAGCGACGCGCCAGCAACACAGACCCTGCTGGGCCGGACTCCCTGCGCACCGCTGGTGAGTCAGATGCATGACCTGACGGTCACGTTCAGCTTGCTCTCCCTCCGAGAAGAAGGTAATGACCTGGCAACGGTGTTTGACCAACTCTCCCTTAGGGAACCGGTCGTTGCCAGGTCGCCTCGCCAGCCAGCCGGGAAACGTGGTGAGTCAGACGTAACGCAGGCTGGTGATAACAGCACCCACGGAACAATGACCGAGACAGCGCCTGTCACGGCTATGGTTGCCAGTGGAAAGCGCAGTCGACGCAGAGGTAAACACAGACGGCGGACGCAGGAGCGACAGGCCCAGTGCGACAATTCTCGTGCACCCCTGGCACCAGCCACCACACCGCCGAGGGGCGGTGCCTCTGCCCCCTCAGCACCAATATCCGGGCTGGCGAAGGTCACCACCGTGACGGTGGCGACCCAATACCCTCAACCGTGTGCCATACAGTCACCGTGGAGGAGCAGCAAGACGCGCTGGCAAAAGCCACCAACTATGGTTTTTCCACTTGGCACACGGGCCTGCAGGCACTCCACAAACAGGCGCTTGGGGAAAACACAGCGACGCTAGCACGTGGTGGGGAGCTTCGCCCCACACTGCCAGCAAAATCCGGCGGCAGCATACGCCTAGGGCATCCGGCAGCAGGTTGATCACGACCCATCCGGTGACCGTGCCCCTTCAGGCAGCAGTACCTGCAACACTGGGGCACACCATGCCAAGCGTGTGCAGGAGATGAGCACCATGTATGGTTGCACGGCAGAAGACTTCCTACGGGCGGTAAGGAAGCTGAGTGCATGCACAGGTGCCTGCGGTCTGGTCCATATGTCAGCCAGCGCGGGGCAGAGGCAATGCGCGCTGACCTCGCCATGCCACACGTGTCGACGGAATGGAAGCGCCCCCACGCGCGCACGCCCGGCAGTACCCCCGGGCCAGTCCGAGGGCGGGGGTGCGGGCAGCGACGGCGCGGCCGCGGCGGCGGGGGCTGCCGCAGCGACACCTCCAAAGCCACCGGCGGTGCCGGCTAGTGGCGCTGTCAACTCAAAGTCCAGCAAGAAACGCCCGGCGGCCACGGCAACCGGCGCGCAACGCCGGCGCCGAACGGCAGCTGCTGCGGCACCGCCTGGCAGCGCCGGCAGCCGCACTCAGTCTAACAGCCTAAGGCTGCAGGACAGCAGCCCCCCCCACGGGACGGCCGTGGGATGGGCGGACATGGACTTGGACCCGCCGGACGATGCCGCGTCACCGCCCCCCCCGACCACCACCACCAGTGGCAGGCCCTCAAAGCCCCAGGCACGAGCATCCCTGGCTTGGGACCTCTCGACGCCCTCGGTCGTCCACGCACTTGACCAGACCAATGAGGCGGATCTACTGCTGCTACGGTTCACCACGACTGCCAACCCCTTCCGCACTCAGCTGCAGTGCACCCAGTGGGCACGGCTAGTGGAGCACGCCACACGACTACTGGCGGACGCCACAGACAGTGCACGTGAGGCGGCACGGGTGCGCCTCCACCATGGTGCCGGGGCGTTTGCTCATCAGGTTTCTCAGACTCTAGTGCAGCGCGGCTACATCCTGCTGCACCTGCTAGCAGCAATGGCCTTTGGTAGGCAACCGGAGGGAACCGGTATGCCGCCTGCGGCCCGGCTGGCAGCGTTGCTGTCTGGCGACTTTGCGGAGCTACTGAGAAAGACGCTGTCAGCAGCAGCGGCGCTGCGGGCCCCCAAACCAAACAACGCAGCTACGGCGTCGGCACAAACGAACTTCGATGCCGACTGGACGGAGGCTGACTCCAGGCAGCAAACAGCATGCGCTGCCCTCTCAGGCAAGCGACGGGGGGTAGGCCTGGCTGCCGCACGACTAGAGGCGCGTGAAGCATGCGCCCCAGCAGACGAGGTCACGGCACAGGTGCTGGCAGCAAAGCACCCTGAAACTGGCACCCGGCCCGGGGTAGTCGATACGCCAATGGAGCAAGTGCGCGGCCTGGTACGCGACGCCCGGCGGCACTGCTTGCACGGCGCAGGGGTGGCAACGACCGCCGGGCCCGCTGGCAGCGGCAGTCCCGTCTTCGAATCGGGTCAGGCGCATGATCGCAGCGATAGGCCTGAGGATGCTGCCAGCGCAGCCGGACGGCGCCTCGAGGTGGAGGCGACAGACATACTGTCGACCTTGTCCGCAGCAGGGGCGGGGAAGGCAGGAGGGCTGGACGGCCTACGCTATGAACACCTCTTGATGGCCGCTGGGCCTGGTGCACCAGTGAAAGCAGCCACCCGCCCCGTGGGCAGTGCCTCGCCAGGACTAGCTGGTGATTCAGAATCGGATGTGATGGAACCGGCATTCGCCCATCACCTGGCCAAGGTGTTCACGACGCTGCTTGTTGAGCCCGAACTGCTGCCGGAGCAATCGCAACGGCTTCTCCGCGCCGCGGCCCTCTCAGGCATAGGACAGAAGCGGCGTCCGATCGCCTGCTCCAGTGTCTGGCGCAGACTCCTCGGGTCCACAGCGGCACGGAGTGTCAAGGGCAAAATATCGGGGCTGCTGGCCTCGATGTCGCAGTTTGGCGTAGGATACCGGTCTGGCGTCGAGCATGTGGCAGCGCGCGCGCGCGTGTGGCACGAGCTGTATGGCACCACAATCCAGCTGGACTGTGAGAACGCATTTAACAGTGTGGATCGCGCCGCCATTGTGCGGGGACTTATGCTCTTCTGTCCGGAGCTGCTGCCGCACTTTGAGTCCGTATACTGTGGTGACACTGCCCCAGAGATGCGAGTGGAGGTGAACGGTGAAGCTCGCATTATCTGCTCCCACCTAGGGTGCCAGCAAGGGGACCCTCTAGGGCCGCTGTACTTTGCAGTGGCAGCGGCGTTCCTACTCTTCTACCCTGATGGAGTGAATGCGACGCCCGGCAGTATGCCGGCCTACGGCCACAGCACAGCGGAACCGCCAGCCCCGCACTGCGCTTTCCTGGATGACCTCAACGTGCTGCAAGCTGCCTACTTCGACGATGCAGCGGCCGCTGGGGTGGCAGAGGTGATCCGTCGGCTTGCGGCAGGGGGCCTACGCGTTCGACCAGACAAGTCGCTGGCCATCGCCATGCGCGGCACAGTGTTTGATGAAGCGGCCAGAGCACGCCTGCGCGCCCTTGACATACCGTTTGTGGACGCCACCATGCCAGAATCCAGTCAGGGCTTTACGTCGGTCGGGGTACCGGTAGGGCACCCAGCCTATGTGCATACTGACATGAGCAAGCATCTTGTTGACGCAGGGACATGGCGATTGTCGTGGCAGCTAGCTGGAATGGCGCGGCATCACCTACAGGCAGCACAGTTCATTCTGCGCAGGTCACTGACGAAGCGCATGGGCTTCTTAGCTCGGGTCGTTGACACGGCTTTGAGTGAGACATGGCTGCACGCATTCGACGGGTTCTGTGCATGGACGCTTGAACGCATGCTGCACCTGCACGGCTGCGCTACCGCGGCAGTCATGAAGTCACACCTGCTGGCCGCCTGCACTGCTGGTGACAATGAGGTTGCCAGCAGTGGCAGCGTGCTGGTATTGCCGCGCTTGGGCCCGCCAGAACTCACGGACATCGCAGTGCCACTGCGGGCGTCACGGTTGCCGGAGCGACGAGGCGGTCTGGGCATGCCGCTTTTGGGGCTACTGGCACCAGCCGCATACACGGCCCAGGCATGCACAACACTGCGGCCTGCAATAATTCATGCCACTGTGGCAGCAGGGGCCCTGAGGCTCGGCACTGACGAACACGGCGCAGTCACCTGGTTCGCGCAGCACTCATGCGCAATACGCGAGGACCAGGGACTGCCGCCAATCATCGAGGCCGTGCGACGCTCTACGCGAGCGCTGACAGCTGATGGCGGCGAAAAATCACGCACAGCTGTGGCCGAGCAGCTCCCAGCATCGTTGCTACGGTGGGCAGCAGATACGACGGCCGCAGCGTCGACGCTCCCCACTGCGGTGCAAGCGATCTACGCCGCAACTGCCGTCACGGAGACGGGACCACTGAGCCAGCCCCACACACCCACGGCATTGTGCTGGGCGCCGAGGCGGCCGCTGCGGCGGCGACCGTACCTGGCCCTCAAGCCGCTGCCGCGGCTGCCTCTTCCACGCCCGCTAAAACACAAACTAGCGCGGAAGAAAGCAGCTGCAGCGGCGGGCAGGAGGACGACGACGACGACTGGGAGGGCCAATGCTGACGAGATCTGCAGGAAGGTAGTGCCCCGCCGCCGGCGCGGTCACTTCACGCAAGGACTACAAGCCGGCCTTTCAAATGTTCTTCAACGTCAATACGAGGACTGCCTGGTGGAGGACCTAGAGGCTGCCTCGGCTGGTGCCGTGGGCAAGCCGACGCAGGCTACACTTATTGGTGACTCGCGTGACACCAGCCGCCGCCGCCAACAGGCTAGCGCGCGGGTCCTGGCGCAGCTGCGCAGCCAGCGTGCGTCCGGGGCAATGGCGTGGATGAGCGTGCCACCCGCTGCCAATGACCGCCCGGGTGCGGCGCCCATGTCCAGTATGGCAGCAGCCACGATGATTATGGTTGCGATCTTTATAGACGGGTGGGGCATACAGGGCGAGGTGTGCCCATGGCGGTGCAGTGACGTGAGCCCCACCTCCACGCATGCGATCAGCTGCCCCAGCCAGCACATACGGGGGCACAACGCGACACACACTGCCCAAAAGCGGTGCCTACAGCGCATCTTGAGACAGCACCATGTCTCTATTGTCCGCAATGAGGACGCTAGCGTCTTCAAGGTACCGGGGTATCGGGCGGACACAGTCATTGACCCAGGGTGTCTGCACTTTAGCAGTGCATACCAAAACAAGGGAATAGTGCTAGACACAAGTGTGCGCGCGCCCACAGCGAGCTCGTACCTGACAGGCAAAACAAATGCCTCGAACACGGACGGCTATGCTGCTGGGGTGGGGGAGGACGCGAAGGTCAAGCACCACACCGGCACCTTGACGTCATCTTGGGCTTTTGTGCCATTCGTGCAGGAGTCGTACGGACGGCTGGGCAAGCAGACAAGCCTTTTTGTTAAGGAGTTGGCAATGCACTCAGCACTGTGCTCAGGGGGGGGGAAGGCAGATGTGTTACGCAAGGCCGGGTTAGCTAAGCGTCAGATCCACATTGAGCTGAGCATATCGCTGGCGCGGGAGTTGGCGGAGCGCGTCATGGCATACACACGTGGAGCGCGAATGCTGGGCTGTGTTGCGGCGCCGGTATCCAAACTCCTAGGGCACAGCGCAGACTAGGCTGCTGCGTTGACGCAAGCTTTTCGATTGCATAGGCAACCCGGCCTCCCTTGGGCCTTTATAAATACAAGTCCATATGTGCTCAAGCTTCTCCTGCACAAATGCCATGGGCACGCGGTGTTTGGTCCGCTTCCACGCAACTTGCAAATTGTATGAAAATGCCACAGCATAGATAATCATTACCAGTAATGGGTCTGTGCGCCTCATGGCGTCCGGATAACAGTGATCACCTTCGGTGACAACTTCAATGTGCGCTACCTTTTCACCTTCATGGACAAGGCAGTAGGCGGCCGTGTGGCAGTCTCGCAGCAGCTGCGCCAGTCTGAAAGTACGCACTGCCCTTCACGCTTCTCGCCATTGCGCCCAAAGTGCAGCTGAGTGGCTGAGAGTGGACACTTGACTGTTCTATATGTAGTGCTGACGGCTAAAATTACGCAGGCTGCTCAAGTTACTTGTGAACAGAGCTTGGGCAACATTGGGCCAGCCTGAATATCACTGCAGCAATTGGAGTCGCTGAGAGGCGGCGACGCACTTGTGTGTGCTCCCGCCTTTACCACTGAGCTAAAAAGCTTGTGCACACTTGGCAGGGTAGCCGTCCCCTTCTTGGGGTGCTAGGATAACACATTCCCCCCCCCATTATCTTGGCTTGGTCCCTCAAGCCACCGGTAGGCTACGGATGGCGACTATTACGGCAACGCCAACGCGACCGTGCCACCTCCGAAGATCGCGGCCTACGTCTCCGAAGGCAACCTGGCGTGACTGCTGGAGCCGAACGGTTCAAATTCGTCGAACGGTTCATTGGGGTTCTCACACGGGGAATTGGGACACGTGTCTAATGGGTGGCCATCTAGGCGCAAGGAAAGAACCTGCCTCCAACAGGATTTGAACCCGGCCGTTTGTAGCGGAACCAACTGTCGTGCTCCCGGCTTTACCACTGAGCTAAAAAGCTTGTGCACACACTTAGCAGAGTAGCCGTCTCCTTCTGGGGTGCTAGGATACCTCATTCCCCCCCCCACATCCCCCGTATCGGAACTGGTGACTCCGGACATTGGCGTAACGCAGAAGAACACAGCGACAAAACTTTAGGGGGGGTGAGAGAGTAGAGCCTCGACCACCCGGGTCGTACTGCTCTAGGCATAGAACATGTGAGGCAGCTGCGAAAATGGCCAACCTTTTACGGTGCAGTTGAAAGTTCATGTCTTTGAGAGTGCTAGGTCGCGGGTTCAAACCCTCATCCTGTGAATGATCCCCCTTCTCTTCCAACATCCCCCGTACCGGAACCAACTGTGGTGCTCCCGGCTTTACCACTGAGCTAAGAAGCTTGTGCACACTTGGCAGGGTAGCCGTCCCCTTCTGGGATGCTAGGATACCACACTTGGAGCCAAGACATGGTCACAAGCGCGTTGACCCCAGGCTTCCGCCTCAAGGGAAATCGCATCGTAAATTCCAAGGTGGTTCGAACAAAGCTTGCCAGCGCTGAGAAACTGCTTTGGAGGCTGTGCCGAGCAGGCCACAGGTTGCCATAATAAAATAATTCATTTGAACCTCACTGCACTGCAGTGCAGTTTTAAACTCAGCGACTGATCTAGCGATGCAGCCTCTGACGCTGTCTTGCAGACGACGCGGCAGGGCTTCCCTGAAGATAAGAAGCACCGGAAAAAGGTGCAGTCAGCTTGCTGCAGTACATTGGCAAAGCACCTGGTGGGTGCGTAAGAAGCACCCGTCCGCGCATTCTCTGGCTCACCCTGCACAGCGGGCGCAGGAGCTCGTTCAGTTATAATTTGTTGGAGGGCGCGCTCCGCCAGCGCGCTCCGCCTAGCTTTCCTGCAAGCTGATGAGTTCATGTCAGTGGGGGGACTTCTCGGAGGGGTTGACGGCGTGGCTTTCAGCTGGAGCTGCGTCGAGCGCTAGGTATGGAGCTCTCTACGCCTTGCTGCAGTCTTGGTGGCAAGGACCATGCGGCTCGCCACATGCTTGTTCAACGTCGAAGGTTCTGTCGGGCGTCAGTGATCAGGGGGCACTATCATGCACGAGAAGATGTGCGGCGCACTGGTGCCACAGTGTGGGTCACGCAGCAGTATCTGCGCGTGCCGGTTGCGGTCACGATGGAGACTCGGGTGGCACTGCCCCTCAGGCTCCCGCGGCTGGCGAGGCGCTCAGGCTGAGGTGCACGCTGCGAATGAACCTGGTCCTCTTGGACTACTGCTTTCTGCTGGCTGGCTTCCACAACCCCGCGCGTCACCTGCTGCGCACGGTCGATGTCGTAAATACATATTTCACCTGTAATGAGGTGCAGTGCGCCAGCAACGTGGAGCGGGCAACTGAGGACCGTTCCTGCGACATTGTGCTCAGCGTGCCAGAACTGGAAGAAGATCTTTTGTAGAAGTTGAAAGGTTTTGGAACAATGGATGGGGGTGACGTGCTAATATCTGCAACTTCTCGACTTTAAGCGTCCGCACCCCGGTCTGTAATACTTGTGGCACTTGAGAGCAGGAATAACATGGTGGCATAGGATGACGCTGAAACTAGAGCGCCCGCTGCAGTATAATGCACGGTCTACTGGTTACTTCAACGGTAAGTGCACAGGCGACAGCGTCACACTGCATCCATCAATCTCAAGACTTACTCGCTGTGGCAACAAGGCCGCGCTTTTCCCCCACGCCACCGGCGGCTACTCTGGGGATATCACCGCGCGCTGGCAAGACCCAGAACAACGCGATCAGGCCTGCGCTCAAGACCCAGCAATTATTAACAGGTGCGTCGGCGCGCTTACCCGTGAACTACTGTAGCTGCAGCGTTCGTCTCATCTGCGCTCTTCAGCGCAAGCGCTGGATTGCTGAGAACTTACCGCCACCACTCTGCCGCAAGTGGTGGCACATTAACGCATGCTGGCAAGAGCTGAATCAACATGGCTCGAACGGCCCGTATACATCTGCACTCTGTACTACTAGGCAGTCGTTGGATGTGCTGAAACTCCAGCGGCTAAGCAGCAGAGGGCGTGTGTGTCTCAAGACTAGTTGTTGCTGCTGCTGATGACAAGTCTTCACTCTGGAGGAATGTGCTGCATGTGCGAAAACTTGAGGCAAGTGCTGATGGTGCTCAAACTTGAGGTACGTAGGTAAGTGCTTGTGCTTAAACTTGAGGTAAGTTATGTGTGATGGTGCTCAAACTTGAGGCAAGTGCGGCTTGTGCTTAAACTTGAGGTAAGTTAAGTGTGATGGTGGTCAAACTTGAGGCAAGTGCTGCCTGTGCTTAAACTTGAGGTAAGGTAAGTGTGATGGTGCTCAAACTTGAGGCAAGTGCTGCTTGTGCTGGAACTTGAGGTAAGTGCTGAGTGCTAAAACTGAAGCAGAGGCCACATGCGTGCACCCTTGCGGCTAGTGCTGATGGTTCTCAAACTTGAGGCAGGTGCTGCTTGTGCTGGAACTTGAGGTGCTGATTATGTTGGAACTTGAGGCAGAGTCTACATGTGTGCACTCTTGAGGCAAAGGCTGCATGACATTGTGCTGGAACTTGAGGTAACTGATGATGGTGCTAAAACTTGAGGCAGGGGCTACATGACATTGTGTGCACTCTTGAGGCAAAGGCTGCATGTGCTGGAACCTGAGGTAAGTGCTGATGATGCTAAAACTTGAGGCAGAGCTACATGTGTGCACTCTTTGGGCAAAGGCTGCTCGTGCTGAAGCTTGAGGTAAGTGATGATGATGCTCAAACTTGAGGCAAGTGCTGCATGTGCTGACACTTGTGGCGAACGCTCCTGACCCTGATGATACTGCTGCCTGCTACTAATGCTTGCCTTTGGTGCTGCTGCCTTGTGCAGGCCGAGTGACTGCTCAGACTCCCCAAGGCTGGGTGCGCGCGACTGGGACTGCACAGTAGGACTCCCGGGGTCCCAGCTGCAACCCTTTGACCCCACCCATCCGCGAAGGTGGGGGTGTAATTTGAGCATAGAACCCCTCAAACCTATCAAGACCCTTACATCATACCTGCAGTGCCCTACATAGCGATCTATCTGTTCAAAATGTGCTAGATTAGGTCAGAGTGGCGATAGTAGGTTCTAATACTAGTAGGAGGTGGGGAGTATGGGGTTTTGGGCGTCGCGGATGGGGCGGCCCTGTGCCTTATAAATTCACCCTATTATCGTACATTCACCCTGTTCTCATATATTCCCCCTAGTCTCATATATTCCCCCTAGTCTCATAGATTCCCCCAGTCTTTATATTCTCCCTATCCTCATACATTCCCCCTATCCTCATATGTTCCCACTATCGTTATATTCCCCTCCTGATTGCAAACCTACCCATTTCACTTCCATTCCTTTCCTTTGTGAAGAACACAAATTGTACTCCTTGAGGTGACCTCCATTCTTATTCAATTTCTCCTTTTTCTCGCTCGCTTGCCCTTTCTTTCATCACGTGTCTAGTCCACGGTCTAGTGTCGCTCGAGCAATAGAGCATTCCCCACACTTTGACGCAAGTGTGTAAGGTCGGCACACTGCAGCAGCGCCACCAGGCGATACTCCCAATACTAGTAGGCATGGCGCCATGTTACCTAAGCACTGCACCTCACTACCCTTACAATCCGCAGGCTAGTGTGGCTTGAGCAGTACTGTATCCCGCACACTTGACACGAGCGTGCAGAGTCGGCAGATTGCAGCATCAGCACAGGTGCTCACATGTCATATCTAACATGCTACACCTTAACCTCTTCATGCAGGCGACAATGGCTTTGAGCGACATCGTCGGCGTCAACGCTGCGGCTCGCAAGAGCCAGTACCTCAGCGGCAAGGTCGAGGCTCGGATGACCACGCTCGTGCCTGCAATTGTCGGCGATAACATGGGCATTGCGATAGAGAAAGACAAGAGAGTCAAGTCGTTCAAGGTGCCGCAGCGCAAGATCGGCGAGACGTTCGCATTCCTGGAGTCCGTCATTGAGAGCGAGGTGAGAGATGCAGCGCGCACAATGTTATACACCTGCTCTGCGCACCTGATTTTGTCTGATCTACGCACGCACAGCGCTGTACTCTATAAACCTGCCCTGTGCCTCACTTGTGCACATTTGTCGTGTCTGATGTGAGCGTGCGCTGATATATGCGCGCGCAGCGCTATGCACTTCGCTTGCGCGCATCAGTTGTGGCTAATATGAGCGCGTTAAGCCATGTACACTCTGCTTGGCGTACACACGCGGAGCGCGAATGCTGGGCTGTGTTGCAGCGCCGGTATCCAAGCTCCTAGGGCACAGCGCAGACTAGGCTGCTGCGTTGACGCAAGCTTTTCGATTGCATAGGCAACCCGGCCTCCCTTGGGCCTTTATAAATACAAGACTTAGTCCATACGTACACTCTGCTTGTGTCCGACACCGCATGTATCCACCACACAAATTGCCTTACACCTTTGCATGCTCTTCACCTGCACAACCACTCTTTGCACAGATCTCATGGGTCAAGAGCGAGAGGCGTTCAATGGAGCTGCTCATCACAAACGTGGTGAACCCAGGCACCAACGAGAAGATGCCTCTCTACTCCACGCCAGAACCATCAACAGCAGAGCAGGAGGTCGTCTTCGACTACACCAGGTTCGCAGATGTGGAGGCGTACGGACTGAAGAGCGGCAAGACTCGTCTCGACGACGGCGGCCTGTTCGTTGGCACTAAGGGTCAGTTTCTCGTGGTCAGCTATGGCACGTCGGCTCCCCCACCGATGCAACGCGCTGTGCGCCCTTCTGCGCGCCCTTCTGCGCCTGCACCGCCCGCAGGTCCCCAGCAGCAGTACGACCTCGTCCCCGAGTTGCCACCTGCATTGAATTTCGCCACATTGTTCGGCGACTACAGGGTCTTCTTCTAAAGGACGAGCGCTGGAGGAGCAGGCGAGTGGTCCAGTGCGAGCTCAACACGGGGAGGACTGCATCCTGTACGCTCTTCGTGAAGGTGTATATGAAGGAGGACGATGACAGGCTCCTGAAGCCAGTTGAAGAGCCGTACATGGAGACACACTTCAGAGCTATCCACACCGCGTACCACGGCACTGGCGTGTTCGACGCCGCCAGCAACGGCCGCTGCTTTCTTCACAAGGCAGCTTCTACAGTAACTGTGCGCATGGACAGGTGAGGTCACCTGTCGTAAAATTTGTACTCTCAGCTCCAGCACTTGTACCATCACATGCATTAGAAGTCCGAAACCTATTAAGACCCTCACATTGTACCTGCAGCGCCCCGGTGTACATAGTGATGAATCTGCTCAAATGTCCTCAAATAGGTCAAAGTGTTGATGATAGTCTCATAGGAAACGGGGGTAAGGCAGGGGGTCCTCTGTATCAACATCTGGGACCCCCGGCTCGTAGAGGTCGTACTGTCATTATATGTGTGGCTGAAGTACATGCTTGAATGCTGACACAGTGACCACGCATCGCGCTTGCTCAAGTACACGCAAACATGTAATAGAGAAACAGATGCCATGTGTGGATCTTACACAGGCACAGCTGTCGTTTACTTTATGTGGTGCATGGGTACTGACGGAAAAGTGGCGTGAATACACTCACATGCATTTCTCTCACTTTGCAACTTACTACCTGTGCTGCATGTCAACAGGTCTGCCGCCCCACCCGCGCCTACTGCCGCACCGCCCACGCCCGCCCCTGCGCCTACTGCCGCCCCGAAAGCGTCAGCGCCCACCGCCGCCGCATCTTCTACCAGCCGCACGGAAGAGCACGGCCTGTCGTACGTCCTTGCACGCGCGCTGCCAGGGCAGGACGTCGTGTCCCTTGGAGACGCGTGGCGCAAGTTCCTGCTTCAGCGCGCGGTCATCGTCTTCAACGGCATCGCCATTTTCCACGACTACACCACCGACCCGGACAGGTCCAAGAAAACCAACAAGCGCCTCGACTCGGCCAAGGTCATCAAGAACAGGATCTTGAAGGACATTGTCAAGCGTGCGGCTCTCATCTACGATGACGAGGCGTCGGAGGTCGCCAACGGCTACGATGTGGAGGAGGACCTGGTGCCCGACTTGGCTAATGATGGCGACAGCGATTGCGACGACAATGAGAGCGTCAGCGAAGGCGAGGAGGCCGCCGATGACGCCGATGACTTCGACGGCATGGACGGCGACGGGATGGACGCAGAGGCTGGCAAGGCCGAGCTGGGGGGCGGGTATACCAGCATAGAGGAGGGCGTGCGCACCGGAGGCATCATGCAGGCCATCGTGGACACCGTGACGGCGTGCCAGCTGCTGCCGCCGCCTCGCTTTCACATGTACAGCAACAGCGTGGCCAGCACCTCCTACGGCCGACTCAGCTGGCCGGGGCTTTCGTGGAGCCAGGTGAACTGGTTCCGCCTCATGCGCTCCCCCGGCACCGACCTTACGGTGGGTGGCGCATCGGACATCCCAGTGAACCACTGCCTGAAGAACCTCAGCATGGCGGCGGTCCTCGGCCGGCTGCCGACTTGCGCGTCCGGCTGCGTTCTGCTCACCCCGTGGGAGGTCAACCTCGTGCTGGAGCGCTGCGACGGCAGAGCGCACCAGGACAGCCCGGAGGCGTTGTGGACCCCGCTGCCGCACGCCAAGCTGCGAGACACCCTTCCTTTGTCCCTCTCTGCCCTTGTGTGCGTCCCAGGCCAGCGGAAGGGCAGGGAGGTCATTCAGGACTGGCCGCTTAGTAATACGCGAGCGGAGATTGTGTGCAAGGCGGCGGACGTCGGTGTGAATGAGAACAACGACACGGCAACCTGCATCAACGGCATCAACTGCTCCACGCTATACCTGTTCCACACCGCCAAGTACCTCAACGTCACGGCCGACAAGCAGCACCTTGCCTACTATTTCAAGAGCCTGCACGGTCAGCAGGTCACCTATCAACAGTACTGGCGCGGCAAGCTGGCGGAAGAGCAGTCGGCCAACATCAGCAAGAACACCAAGATGTGCAAGGGGCGCACGGTCAATACCGACGACGGCAGCGTTGTGTACGACGAGATGATTAACGTCATGCTCCGTGGGACCTGGGGGCCGTTCGAGACACGCATCACCAACTGGCTGGAGGCGAACAACATGTCGATAGCGGACCTTGACAAGCTCAGCGACATGTTACAGAAGGAGCCCAAGTGGGGCACAGACAAGGGGAATCTACCCAGCGACACGGGCGCTGCGCATCTGACGCAGGTACGCAGTGAGCTGCTAACCAGAGACCTTAACCAGATCCGATATTTATCGGTTCTACGTACTTCGTACGTACCACCGATAACATCCGAACAGTTCGGCCCCCGAACCTTCCACCCTTTCGGCTACGAACCTTTCACCTTTTCGGCACCGAACCCTTCATTTAAAATTAAAAGGACCAACTTCAATATTGAGGTACCGTACCACTCACGAACGGTACGGTACCGTCATGAAATTCACCAGACTAAAAGTTTGGTACCGTACCATTCGCGAGTGGTACGGTACTTCAACTTGAAGTTAAATAAAAATATTGCGACCGTTCAACAGCCATGAACCGCCAAGAGCGCATTAACAAAGCGACAGCGGCAGCGCGTCTTTGGCGTATGTTGACCGCAACGCTGCGTAAGCAGTCACACCACCAAGAACAACACGCTGTTACCAACAGCGAACACCACTACTACACCTGGAAGGTGCAACAACAGAACGCGCGTAAGCTATTGTTCCGCCTAGACGGTAGATGGCCGGCAGTAGACGACCCGCGTCTACACCGGCTACCAGCCCGTAGGCCGCCACCGCCCGTCTTTGGCCCCAATAGACCACGGTTTTGGACCACAAACATTCAAAACGCAGCACGTTTTGACCCAAACTATAGACACCTTAGATTTTCAAGATGGAATTACAAACCAACCCCACCAAACACACCACGCGCTGGTCGCGTGTATTCTGGAGGAGGTAAGTACCGACGTACCAACTGAAACCACGGGTGCCCGTGAGCCTAGTAGCTAGTGTGAAAGTATAAAGTGATACTAACACACGCAAACGAAGAAAAGGCCTAACTAGTATCATAAAACCGTACGCGAGGCCCTCCGATGCGGACAACATAAAAAGAAGGCCATAGCCGCCACATAATACACCATATAAACTCATAACATTCACAGGTTTTGCGCTACATGATAACCTCAATGTGCACTGTCAAATTGAACAACGCGCCCTCGTAACGTCAAGTCCGTTACGAACATCAACTACAAACATCAACTATTTTTAATTAAAATATTGGGTTGAAGAAATGAGCGGAAGTATCAGAGACCATGTGTTTATCACGCAGTCACAGACACAAATCACAAACTTTAAGGAACAGTTCACCTCCATTGTTATGACAGCCAAGCCTGTCGCCGGCGTCATCGTCCAAGAAGAGCACGGCGACGGCGGCGTCCACTTCCACGCTGCCGTATTCGGAAGCTTCAGAGCCGATCGGCTCGCGCAGAAGCTCCGCAAGCAACTTTACGAAGGCGCACACCTACAACTAGACTACCAGCACCCACCAAAGAAAGGTGCGAAGAAAGGCGCACCATGGTATTTCCCTGCCATGGTACAATACGTTTTATGCCCAGCGAAAGACCAAGTTTTAGATGAATATCCAACCTACATAAACTCTGAGTCATACGATACATTAATAGCAGCATATACAGCAAACGACACAGATCTTGACGCATTCGACAAGCTGCAGCAGCTAAAGGATGCCGGTGGCTGCACAAATGATGCAATTATTATGATCGCGTCTAAGATAGACCGCGAGACGTCTTATTTATACAGGATACAGATGGATTTCTGGGCCAACCTATCATGCAAGTGGCCCAAGATGCTGCCCGCTGACGCCAAACCACGCGATTGGCAGAAGAAAGCTATGGACTTTGCCTTTGAACCGCGCACACACGACACAAATAACGTGGGCCTTTGGTGCACCCGCCGCAAAGGCGACGGTAAAACTTTCCTATGTACATATATGACGGAGAACCATCGCAACGACACGTACTACCCTGGAGTACGGCCTAGCGGCTCGTACGACTTCAATTCCATGATGGGATACACCGGGCAGCGCGTCATCATATTTGACGACGTGTCACCCGGGCAGGTTACCACATACCCCACGGGTGTCGTGGAACACTGGAAAAACTCGTTTTGAGAGCTCATCAAGAAACTGTGCGACACAACACCTATTGCCGTGGATTTTGGCGGTGTGCACCGCGAAATCCCCATATTAGGGCGCATCATTATCACCTCGAACTTCGGTCTTTCGGTCTCCTAAAGGCAGAAACGCAGAGGAAACACAAGCCATAGCGCGCAGATACCTTTTGGTTGATGATGCCTGGCACAAATAGTACCCGGGTTTTATTTAGGTTAAAAATATCAAGAATGTTTAGCACTTTGGGTTTTTATATGCCACAAATTGTGTTCCTAATATTTCATTAGTGTTGGTTTTCAAATTTCAACCCAAAAATTAGCATGACTTTACTTTAGAATTGGTCATGCTACCCCATACATCGCATGGGGTAGCGGCTACTGGCTCCTCTGGAGACATTAGCCAGTAGGGCTTTGCCCTACGTTTCCATTAACTTGTTAATTTAGTTGCAGCTCCTCGTGCCTATAGCACAGTGAGTCCGCATCGCCTGCGATGTACCTGCAACTTTAGGTCCAGTCTGCTTCGAGCATGGTGCAAACGGCTGAGCGTAGCGAAGGAACAGCACGCGGAGACGCTAATAATACCTATCATGCACATTAGTCACTCCCGGTCTGTCGTAGTAGGTGTGCCTACCGCTAGACCAACGGGCTTCACCACTAACAGGGTCCCTCCTGTTAAGGTAGTCCGTGTAACGGCTGTATCTGTTTTCTCCATACTGCGGGCCCAACCTGTAACCAGTGTTGAAGCCAACAGCGAGAGAAACCCTTTGGTTGTTACTTACTGCTCTAGCAGTAGAAGCACCCAAGCTGTGACCGGTCACAATCACCTTCATATTGGAAGGAATTTTGTTTATCATACGGTTTAAATCTGCAACACGGCGATCATACCGTTGCAAACCATGTGCAATCATGTAGTCGGAAGCTAAACCTTCCGCTCGCGTGACTGAAGTTCCTCTTGCAGCGAGCACCATAGTGTTGCTGCCAGGTATTGCGAATGCTGTCCAGCGTCCATGAGAGTCAGAGTATTCGTTAACCTTGCGGTAGAGGCGATAGCCTGTAGTTCTGGGATTGTATGCATGTCCAGACAGGCGGGACAACGTCTCCGCGCTCGGGGTTTGCCCACGATCCCTTTCCTCACGCGCAGTTGGTTGTACGTATCTAGTATTTCCTCGATAAGCAGCAACTGCGTTAAACATAGACTGTCCACGCACATCCATAACTGTTTACATACAAACACAGATTTTTAATCTATGTAACTGTGTAATCAGAACATGAGCGGTTCCATGCAGCACGGCAAGGCCACTGGTAACAAATACCATGACGTGTGTAACAACCCTTGGAACGCCCAACCTAGCGCTGTCCCTGATACTTACAGTGGAGGGACAATCCCCCTTAAGCTCCGCCAATCTGCCACACTGACTCCGTCAGCCACTAACGGACTGTCAGCCTTCAACTTCAGCCCTACCTTTAGTGCCCCAATGAATGGCTCCGTGATCACCGGCACAGTCATATCATCCTGGGGTGTAGGTGTACCCCTTGACGACATGGCAGCGCTGACTGCACAGTTCAAGTTCCTTCGCTTTGTCTCTGTGGGTGTGTGCGTTTCGTACATAGGCCAGGAGAGCACAGCCGCAGGCGAAATCCTCCTTGTGCCTCTTACCGGCATTTCAGCCACAGTGACTGCTGGCGAGGTGTCAACCACCATCAGCGACTGGAGGGACTACTCCGGTGCTAGTTCTGTGAGCATCCCTTTTATGAGGCAAACTATCTGACAGTGTGCGGCATTCAACAACTTCGATAAACCGGTGTTTTTGCCTCTAGCCTCCTCTCACGCCGCCACGTTCCCTTCGTTTATTGTAGGAACATTGTTACAGTGGGAGCCCCAAACTCCGCGTGCATCAGGGTGGACATCACTCTCAATGTGGAGGCCTTACCGTACCCTACTTCGCCTATGCACCAGATGGCAAAACCCACACCTCCAAACCAGATAGCCATGGACTACACCGCGCGCAGGCTCCCCGCCGCTCGCGTGTCCAACGCCGGAATGGAGGACGTCATCGTTAAGTCGGCCATTCGTACCACCACTGGTCGCGCTGCCACCCTCAACAGAGCTCGTGCACGCCCCGCTAAGCCCACGGCCTCAAAGTACAGCAAGTACAAGTACGCGCGCCCCGCATCCGTGCCTTCCGCGTGAAAGAAGTATTCCACCAGGAAGTTCACGTACACCAAGCGTCGCTTTTAAATACTACAGTTTTCAAACATTTCAAACCCCCGAACCTTTCACCAACAGCCATCCCAACCGGCCGATATCGGTTTCATACCGGTTTGGTCAATTGGCCCTGTTTCAATACCCTGCCCAGCACCGACTTAAGAAATGGCCAAAACATCCCGACAACCGATATATCGATTGCCAACGCTTCGCGTTAACAACCGATACATCTCCGAACAGTTCGGACCCCGAACCTCTCGTAGACCAAACGGTAAACCCTCTGGTTATCAGCAAAGGTCACCAAGTTCAACCGATATTAACCGATATTACCCCTCCGGTTTGCAGCCCCATGCCGCAGGTACCCTGGGTGCTGGAGCTGGCGCAGCACCTCCTGGACGATCACGCCAACCTCTACGACTGCTTCAACCTTGAAACGCTTGCCCACCTCATCGCCTACGTGGAGACGCCGGTCCGCCAGCAGGACGTGTGGGGAAACCGCTCGTCACTCGTCCATGCCAAGGTCATCAAGTAGTACGTGGTCCTTGAGGGCGGCGTCAAGGTCACCAAGGTTGGCGTGCGCCTCTCTTGGTAAGTGCTTCTTATGCACTGCATCTTGCAAATGTGCGCACACGTGAGTCACATGCCATGTACATGGGCAACTGCGCGTTGGCTCATGAATTCGCGATCTTGCACTAGCATGATACCATGTGTTTTGATGTACGTGACATGCATACTTGAACTTACTTGAACTTACTTGAGACCATGCCTTGTGCTATACCAGCCATAGCTATTGCATCAACTTGCACCTTATGCGCTGTGCCGTGGATGATGCACTAACACAGACCATTGCAACCCTTTGCAATTCGCTCATGCAGACCATCGACGACCCCACCAACAAGAAGACAGCCGGGCGGACCAAGGTGAGGACCGGACACCTCAACGGCCCCCTTCCCACAACCATCCCCCTCCCGCCGGGCCTCACGCGCATGTACCTGGTGGTCCTCTTCGTGTGCCGCTCCATGCGCATGCTGTGGCAGCGGAGCACCAAGTCCCCTGACGCACCCGTGCCTGACCGCATCATCGGACTGGCGGGCAGCAGCAACAAGGTGCTCGGGTCAAAGACATTCACTGAGGTCATCAGGAAGCTCGGCATGTGCCACTTCGCCATCCCCAAGTGGGGACCCTACTCCATCCGCAACGACTTCGTCACAGCAATCTTCAGGGAGGCATACAGCGCTCATCACACAGGGGGCGGGCACGGGGCGGCGCAGGAGCTGCTGGGCGGCAGGATGAACGACATCCACTCCAGTCTTGATGCTGCCATCTCCAACTACAGCCAGTGGGTGCGAAACGCGCATACCAGCTTCCTGCACCCTCCCAAGAGCAGCGACGTCAACAACGGTGGCAGATATGGCAGCACGACCAACAGCGACGGCACCACAGCCGCCGATGTCGGCGACGATACCCACAGGTTCAGGAGGGGAGCTGGCGGACCGGGTGTTGACCCCACAATCGCAGCCCTGTTAGTGCAGATGAAAGAGCAGAACGAGCATCACAGCAAGCAGTAACTGTTGCATCAGGTGCTGGGGGCGCTGACAGAGCGGCGCAGGGCACGTAGTGACTCAGACTCGAGTGTAGAGGAGGTGACACCGACACCCAAGCGAGTGCATGTGCAGGTAACTACTCCACTGGTGCGCACACAGAGACTCAGTGTAGTGGTGCCGCCGCACGCAATGGCCGCCGCGCAGCAGTACATGTTCCACATGCACATGCAGTTTCAGCACCTCTCTCAGCAGGTGGCACGTCAGCAGCAGTCTTTGCTAGCCCGAGGCCTGCAGCACCTGCCCCAGCGTGGCTATCCCATACATCAGCCTGTGCCCCCCCAAATGTACATGTAGATGCCCCAGCAGTACATGCAGATGCCCCAGCAGTACATGCAGATGCCCCAGCAGAACAAGCAGGTGTCGCCCCCCAGCCCATGATGCACCCTGTGCACAGCGGCCGCCCCAGTAGCAGCCAGCTGCGCATGCACGCACGCGCAACACGCCGCCCACCGGCTCAGCTGGCTTGCGCTATCGTTGAATAAGATGGCTAGGGCGCCAGAGCGTGCATGCCGTGGGTGCCCGTGAAATTAACCAGAGTGAAAGTGTTTCTGGGGCACATGTGCGTCATGCTGTGGGTCTGGGGCACATGTGCGTTATGCTGTGGGTTACTGAGAATAATACATACATGCATAGTTCACAAATAAACAGGGGTCAGGTGCGGTTCTTGCCTTGTGTTTACTGCAATTGTTGTCGTGTTTTGTGAGGCATTGAGCCATTTCAGCAGTCAGTGCATTGCAGGATAACCCTATACATGCAACAGCAGCACGGCTCGTATGCTCCCTTCGGCAACTCAGCTGCACAGGCGCATGCCATCCACCACAACGCCCCCTCGCAGATGCTGCCAGTTGCACATGCGCATGCCATTCACCACAACGCCCCGCCTCAGCAGCTGCCAGTTGCACAGGTCCCTCCTCCCGGCACTTCGCCAATGTAGCTGCATGCACTCGGTTTTACAAACGCACATGGTACACCAGCCCTTCATCATTCCGCCCTGCCGACGTAGATGGACCAGCAGCATGCGAATGCTCACATGGTACAAAAGCAATGATGTGCGACGCCCCTTAGCATAGTTTGCAAACTCGCTGAATGCATTGGTGGTATAGCTAGGTTGTAAAATCGATTTTACAACCTAGCTATACCAATTGGTTTACACATACTCACATGCTAAATCAGATGCTGCTGCCTGGTGCTGGTGCTGCGTTAGAAATTTGATATCGCTAGCGTCTGCTGCTGTTTATGCATGATGCTGCCTGCTGCTGCTTTGTGCTGCTGTCTCCTGCTTCCTGCTGCTACTATTGCCTGCTACTGCTACCTGCTACGGCGCTTGCTGCTAATGCCTGCTGCTGCGGCCTCCCCCAGCCCTCCGCTAAGACCCCTTGCTGACGTAGGTGCTGCTGTCTCCTGCTTCCTGCTGCTACTATTGCCTGCTACTGCTACCTGCTACGACGCCTGCTGCTAATGCCTGCTGCTGCGGCCTCCCCCGGCCCCTCCGCCAGGACCTCTTGCTGACGTAGGTGCACCAGCAGCATGCAATTGCTAATGCTGCTTGATAGCAGACCCTGAATCAGATGTGTATGGCGACACCCCCGGCCTGCGAAGTATAGTCACCAACGCGCTGAATGCATTGGCTTCCACAGTGCGTTGAGTCTCTGCGGTTTGCACATAATGTCATGCTGCTGCTTTTAAAGCTGCTGCTGCTGCATGCTGCTTGCGATGCCTGCTGTTGATGCCTGCTGTTGATGCTGCTGATGCCGTTTGCATGCTGCGTGCGATGCATGATGATGCATCAGCCTGCTGGTAGTGATGCTGCCTACGAAGTATAGACACCAACTCGCTGAATGCATTGGCTTTCACAGTGACAATTGGTTGAATCTTAAAGACTTTAAGGATCCGCTCCGCTCATCCGCGACCCTGAAAGCCAAGAAGCAACCGAGGCCCTTGTCCAGTAGTAAAGTCTCCAGGGCAGAACTGATATTGAAGTTGGGTTATGGCATGCTGTAGCCCTATGTCAGGGGCATCTGCTGACTACTCACTTGTTGAAGTTGATATTGATCCTGATGTGATATTGAACTTCAACGGTGATATTCAAACTTCAACTTCATGCCAACTTCAACTGTCATGTCACTGCTCAACGTGCAATAGCACGGCTCCACCCATCTCAACTTCAACAACCAAGAGCTCTTCTGGTGCGTCTGAGTGAGGCCAACAACCTACTATTATCTAACTTCAACAGTTTGAGGGTCTTGACTGACCTCACTATAGCATAAGTGCTCGGTTGCTTTTTGGGTTTCAGGGTCGCGGATGGGCGGAGCGGATCCTCTAAAGTTTACATTTTGTACATGCCGCTGTTTTTTGAAACCAGCTGCTGCTGCTGCATGCTGCTTGCGATGCCTGCTGTTGATACTTCTGCTGCTGTGTACTTTTATTATATTGTGTACTTCTAATGCCTTTTGATGCTGCTTGCGATGCCTGCTGATGCATGCTGCTGGTGATGATGTCTGCTGCATTGGCGCTGCACTGCACTGTTTACTATGACATGGCGTGCAGAGGAAGCCACATGCAAAGTGAGTGCAGTGTGCTGCTGCGCGCGATATGTCGATACATCGCGCACAATGATTACCAACTTGAAGGTTGCTGATGGCGAAATTTGAATTCTCGACAACATAGCACACGATGCATGTAGACGCTAGCCGGCAAAGCGAATTTAGTGGGAAGAAGCACGATATGCAGGCACAGCGAGCAACATACAGTGCACAGCACCTAAACTTCAAGTCTAACTTCAATTGTAGGTAAAGGATAGAACACGGTCAGGCACCATGGAGAGTAAGCTCGATATGCCCTGGAGCTGCACTCGACAAAGTGGTTCATGCGGGTTCACAGCTTCAGATATCATGAATCTTTTGTGAGAAACTATGTTATAACATGGTGAGACTACATGGTGGCAACATTGCAGCGCACGAGAACAGCTTTAGTCAACAACTCTCATACAGTGGTCAATGCTGATACACAGCTTTATCACTGAATAAATTATCTTGAAAAACTAATACTTCAAGTATATGTCACTACACGGCGAGACGACATGAAGGTAACTTCAGTGCCCCCGCTTGAAACCCCCGTCACTGGCATCTCACCCACTGAATCGCATTTCTGAATCTGATTTCAATAATAACTTGTCAATTTACGAAAATCTAGCGAGCGTCGTACCTGCGCCACTTTGGGTCAGGTCAGCATCTGAAGAATAGTTTTCCTGGCAACTGGGATGCGCTGCCTCGGATCAACTTCAAGTCCTAACTTCAATCTAGTTAAGCCATAGAACACGGTCAGGCACCATGGAGAGCAAGCTTGATATGCCCTGGACCTGCAGTCGAAAAAAGTGGTTCATGCTGGTTCACAGCTTTAGATATCATGACTCTTTTGTGAGAAACTAACCATGTTCCATCATGGTGAGACTACATGGTGGCAGCATCGCAGCGCGCGAGAAGGGCTTCGGCCAACTACTCTCATGCAATGGTAGATGCTGATGCACAGCTTCATAGCTGAAGAATCATTTTGGAAAACGAATATATGTCACTACATGGTGAGATAACATGAAGGTAACTTCAGTGCCACCGCATCAACGGCCCCGTCACGGGGCATTTCACCCAGTGATTAGCATTTCGAATCTGATTCCAATAACAAATGATCAATTTACAAAAATCTAGCGACCGTCGTACCTGCACCATATTGGGTCAGCCTCTGAAAAATAGTTTTTCTGACGGCTGGGCTGCCTCTGATCAACTTCAAGTCTAACTTCAATTCTAGTAATGCATAGAACACGGTCAGGCACCATGGAGAGCAAGCTTGATATGCCCTGGACCTGCAGTCGACAAAGTGGTTCATGCTGGTTCGCAGCTTTTGATATCATGAATCTTTTGTGAGAACCTAACCATGTTCCATCATGGTGAGACTAGTAGTACGTGGTGGCAGCATTGCAGCGCGCGAGAACGGCTTCGGTCAACTACTCTCACACAGTGGTCGATGCTGATACACAGCTTATTAATTGAAGATTTGTTTCTGATTGCTAATATATATCACTAGTTTACATGGTGCGACAACATGGAGGTAACTTCAGAACCCCCTCGTGAACGGCTCCGTCACGGGCCTTTCACCCAGAGATTCTCATTTCGAATGTGATTTCAATGTAGAATGGTCAATTTACGAAAAGCTAGCGAGCGTCGTACCTGCGCCATTCTGGGTCAGCCTCTGAAAATAGTTTTTTTTGCCGGCTGGGCTGCCTCTGATCAACTTGAAGTCTGACTTCAAATTCATTAGAAGGATAGAACATGGTCAGGCAACAGACAGGGTAAGCTCGGGATCCCCTGGAGGTGCATTCATCACAGTGGTTCATGCTGGTTCACAGCTTCATATATCATGATGAATCTATTTTGAGATTTCATAAACCTTCAGCACGCTGAGACTACATGGCGGCAGCATCGCGGCGCAGGAACGGCTTCGGTCAACTACTCTCATACTGTAACAGTGGTCGATGCTGATACACAGCTTCTTGAGTGAGAAATTAATTTGAAAACTGATAAGAAGGTGACACAACATGCAGGTAACTTCAGAGTCCTCGCGTGAACGGCCCCCTCACGGCCTTCCACCCAGTGATTCGAATTTCGAATCTGATTCCAAGGATAAACGGTCAATTCACGAAAGCCTAGTGAGCGTCAAACCTGTAGCATTTTGGGTCAGCCATCTGAAAAAAATTAACTGGCGGCTAGGCTGGCTCTGATCAATTTCAAGTCTTACTTCAATGACTGCAGCATCTGCCAGACATTGACATGAGGCACAATGATGATGAGAGGGTATTCCAATTGGCACTGACACCGAGAAGTATGGTGTACATGGTCATTGATATCTTTGATGACTACATGCATGCCTTACTTGCCCACTCGAGATGTGCGATGCGGTGCCTGCCCTGGCGCGAGATAGGTGTCATACATGATGGAACAGTCAAGTGTCATGCTTTGACCAAGCGTGAGAGTTTACCATGACAGGTGTTACTGCTGCCTGCCTCCAGTAACTGTTGGTGTACAGATGTATTGTCTATCGAACATAGTGATCTAGTCGTGCGCCTCAGGAGCCGGAGCTGATGCTGGCGTATGTACACAAGTCACAAATGCAACCATGGCTGCATTGAGGCGGTCAGGTATGGCACCCTGCTGGCACAAGTCAGTGAACACAAGCTCGACTACCGCATGCTCTTCCTCCGACAAGCCATCAGGGCGTCATCCGCCAGCAGCAACAACCGTATGACACCTGCACTACGCACCTGCGCAGCCGCCTTGAGAGCGAACCTCCCCTGTGCACTGCCCAGCTGCGCATGATGCAGGTATTTCAGCAGCTCCTGACACACTCTGCATTGCCTGCACGTGCTGCCATCATGAGAGAAATATCGCCTTGAAGTTCTATCTTTGTGGCACGCACTTGCTCTTTGGGGTGGTGCTTGCAGGAGTGCCGTGACGATGGTGGCGTGCCAGCGTCTGGCTGCAAACACGAGGGCCGTCGTGCCGCCGCTAAATGTGGCGAGCAGTTGCTCCGCGGGGCGGGTGCTGCAGCAGTGCCGTGGGGCAGTTCGTGTGCCCTCGTTCAGGTGCCGACATGAGGGCCGTGGTGCCGCTGCCAAATTAGGCGAGCACTTGCTCCTCGGGGCGGTGCTGCAGCAGTGCCGTGACGCAGTCCGTGTGCCCTTGTTCGGCTGCCATCATGAGGGCCGTGGTGCCATTGCCAAATGGGGCAAGCACTTGCTCTTCGGGGCTTTGCTGCAGATTCTGAAGTTCCGTGATGACGGTGGCGTGCCCACGTCTGGCTGCCGGCATGAGGACCGTCTGGCCGTTGCCTAATGAGGCGAGCACTTGCTGTACGGGGCGGTGCTGCAGCAGTGCCATGAGGCAGTCCGTGTGACCGTGATCGGCCGCCATCATGAGGGCCGTCACGCCGTCCCCAAATGTGGCGAGCACTTGCTGTACGGGGCGGTGCTGCAGCAGTGCCATGACGCAGTCCGTGTGACCGTGATCGGCTGCCATCACTGATGGCATGAGGGCCGTCACGCCGTCCCCAAATGTGGCGAGCACTTGCTTGTTGGGGTCGTGCCGTAACAGGTCGGTGATGCATTGGACGTGGCTGTTGATCGCGGCAGTCATGATGTGTGTGCAGCAGCAGGCGGTGGAGGTGTCTGCCGTCTTAGACCTCATGGCCAGGCGTTTGCTGGTATCGATTGCCGCAACCTGCATTACAAACGAGCGAAGTGCAATAAATGGAACAGTAATCAGGCTCTCTGACAGTGTGGTGCAATAACTGCTCCGTAATCAACAGTGCAGAGTGGTCTTTCGCAAGCCTCACCTTCCTCATGGTGCGTCCATGCGTCCTTGAAGCGAAGGCCCCCAGCGAAAGCGTCGATGAAGGCCCAACGGCATGGCCAAGTGTATCTCAGACTGGTGGTCCACCTCCTGACCGCTGTCCTGACGACTCAGTCCCGTCCACAGTGGTGACCTAGAGCATGACACAACAGAGCTGCCATAGCATGCCATGGTTCCTGAAACCTGACATGATCGCCCTGCTACTGACGCCACCGCTGCCCAGGAAGCTTATGACGCATACGGTGAACGTGGTTCAGGAGTGCTAAGTGACAGCTGGAGCTACCATGTATGACATGCCGGTGGTTGCAAGTGCGTGTGTTGTGCCTTCAGGCCGCGTCGCCTTCGCTGACACGTTTGCAACGACCGTGCACGCCGCAGCGATCTTGGTGTAAAAGGAGTTCCACCAAGCCTGTGATTCACATAAGCTGGCAAAGAGACGGTGATTTTTTTGCAGTCTGAGAGACAGTGGTCAATAAAACCATCGGCAAATATATAACCTGCGGAGCAGAGCAACTTGCCAAGCTGACCTTGTGCGCGTTGTGCCTGAACTGGGCTCGAAGCTTGGTCACTTCTGCCGTGCATCGCCGCAGCATGCCACGCTGATCTTGCGGTGCTTGGCAGTGCGCGCCCTGAAACGCAACACACGGGACACTCCCTCATCGGTCGCCTCAAACAACCCCGTTCACATATGCCTGGCTACGAGCCGCTTTGTGACTTCCTGGTGAGAGCGATTACATGTGCACAACGTAGGACCGATCTGTCAGGACCTGGAGCATGTGAAGTGCTTCATAACATGCCATTGGACTCAATCAAATTATGATGGCTTACCGCCGATGGTTGCCCAAATGACGGGTTCATGCAGCGATACCAGGCCACTGGCAGCCTGGCCATTGCCAGCACCATCGTCAGCATCAGTGTCATGGGCAATACCAGGAGCTGTACCGGAAACTCCGGTGCCAGTACATGCCCACCACGCATCTAGTACACGCCCATCACGCATGTCGTCATGCGGACGGCGGTCTGCAGAGCGGTACAAAGTCAACAGTAAATATGTGCAAACTTTAAGCAGTGTTTTGAACTCAACTAATGCCGACCAGCAGAGTGTACGCGCACTGTCATATCTTATGCACTAGGCCTTCAAAGTGCGCTCCTGTCGCAAGCCGACGGCAGCAGTAGGGTATCAGAGGGCCCTTTCAGAGTGCCGAGGGGATAGCCGAAGGCACGGTGTGAGATCGGCCCACCGATGTGACTCCTCTAGACAGCCTCAGGCTGGCTGCAGCACACCAGCGACACCAGCAGCGCCACTCGGGTCGCCCCTACATCGTCACTCATTTAAGCCTACTTGATCCTTTGGCGCACCCTGCAGCTGCTTACTCGCTGTGGAGCAATAGCGACTGGATGTAGCCCCTAGCTGGCGTGGTCACCTCGCACTCACTCCTTTCAAAGGAGTCCTTTGGTATCTTTCTCACCAACTGCTTGCAGAGCAGTTGGTGAACAGGCATGTGCTAGCTCATTACTAGGGCCCGGCTTCAAGGTAGGGTTACATCTCCTTCGCCGTGAATGAATTCCGCCCCCACTTGCAGCGTGGAGTGGATCCCCCACGGCAGACGACGACAGCGATAGGAGAGAATTTTTTGGAGCAATCCCCGGATACTAAAAGGCACCACAGGACATTAATGCAATGATCGAGTTGAAGATTGCACAATCATTTGACTGAACAGCAACAGTTCGCTTCAGGATGCTGTGCGGACGGTGATGCAACCGTCAAACTTCAAATTGAAGATGATGGTCAATACTGAGCGTGACAGTTGATGTTAAACTTCAACTTGAAGTTGTACTTCAATCACAGTAGCGTCTCGAGTCAAGTTTGTCCAATTTGAAGTTGAAAGATTGCACCATCATCCGCAGAGCGAGCTGAAGCGAAGTGTTGATGTTCGGTCAAATGGTTGTGCAATCTTCAACTTGATCATTGCATTAATGTCCTGTGGTGCCTTTTAGCATCCAGGGATTGCCCCAAATAATTCTCTCCTCGATGAGGAAGCACCTGCGTATCGCGAGCGCTCTCGGCGTGCTGCTGCCGTGCTCGGCTCGCCCCTTCCCGGCGGACAGGGGCGAACACTCAGGAAACGGAGCCACAGGAGGGAATGGCGGAGGCTGGCTGAGCCCCGCGTTGGCAGCGCCGGGCACTTGGTGAGAGACGAGCTGTCGCATACGGAACAGCGGTACACTGACCGCGCCTCCGCTCCAAATGTTCGCCTCGCAAGATCAGGGACTTGGTGTTAGGCGGTAAAGAATTGCTCAGCGGGTGTGCATGCACGCGCAATGGGCGATGCGATTCGCCGTGCAGGTGGCGACTCCGACCCTGATCCCATCGCTGACCATCACCCTTCGACACTCGCTCATTACTCGCAGGTACAAGACGGACCAGAAGCCAGCGTCCGTCACCGTGGCACGTGGAAGCAGCTACCCGACAGTCTGCAAAGGTCGCACCGTAATCATCAACGTCCACGCGCAGCATTCGTCAGAAACCCACAAGCCGCCGCAGTCTACGATTACTCCTCCACCACCATCGACGTGTACTACACCACGACCAGGTACCGCGACTGCGCCCCCGGGGAATTCAGCAGCAGCTCTTCCGGGTTCTCCTCCGGCAGCTCGACTTCCAGCAGGTGCTGCTCAGACGACAGTCACTCCTTCCTCCAGGGTGCCCAGAGGCTGCGCGGGAGTGATGCCGCCTTCAAGCTCGCGCAGGACAAGCAAGGCCTCATTCACACCGAGGTGGACCTGAAGATCGCATTGACGGACTCATCGCAATCGTCAACTTCCAGCTCGTCCGGCACCGGCGGTCATCCCGTGGCCACCGCCGTGCTGGCCTTGTAGGTCTACTGCATCCCCGTGATCAGCCACATCACGACGTTCGCGTCAAGGTCGTGCTCTCACGGGACCTGCTTCGCCACCAAGGGTGAGGGGAACACACACCGGTGCAGAGGAAGATCGGGCGACGCCGCCATCTCTGGCACCATCGTCATTCAGGGGCAGGGCCAGCTGAAGCTGGACCTCTCAAGTCCCCCTGCCGGCTATGTGGTGACCGGGCGGACCGGCAAGATCACGAGCACAGAGCAGGCGGTGGCGTGACCCGCTCGGGTCCGCGATGACCCCGCGTCGGACGGGAAAGCGCCCCAGACGCCGCCACTGCCGACGCCCTACTGGACACACCTCCTCCTCGGTAGCTGCCAACAGGTTGGTCTGACTCAGATGTTGGAGGAAGAAGCCTTCTCCACATCCCTCGGGGGTGGATTCCCAACTGACTTTGAGCAGCAAAAGCAGCGCTCTGCAAGTTTGCACACAATAGTGATAACAGCGACCGCCTGGACGACTTCAGTTGGACCTGCGATCCCCATGAGGAGGTGGTAGCGGCGGCAGGTGCCGTATGGACGTGTGAAGCGGCGGCAGTGCTTGAGGATGTGGCAGTAGAGGTACACTTAGTGCCTGTACAGCAATGCCCTTAGCACTATGCCATGTGTGCCGCTTGTAATGTTACTTCAGCGCACCCAGTCATGACTCTCCTGGGAAAAGGGGCATTGCACCACTCTTGCGCACCCACTTGGACACTGGCATTTGTTGCTTGCTTCTGCTACAACAGGCGTGAGGGTGTAAGCTCACTTGCCTTAATCCTTCTGGCTTACTTTCCGTAACCCCACAAGCTGAAGGCCGTCAGCTTCGTGAGGTGTTGAATGTTTTGTAAGGTCTTGAGTGCATCGCACCCAGATAATTTATTAAGTCGATAGTATCAAGTGCAGCGAGACGACTGATGTCCGGTGTTGTCATGAGAGCTGCGCAGTATTTTAAGTTGATATTTTCCAGAGCAGTGAGACTACTGATGTCTGGCAGACATCAGTGACCTGCAATCAGTCAACTGTAGGTTCGTCAGTGCCGCGAGGTGGTGCAGGTCCGGTAAGCTCGTGAGCGCGCCGCAGTGTAAAACAAGTGTCCTAGGAGCGGTGAGGCGGCT
This sequence comes from Tribonema minus, assembly GCA_017506865.1. Lineage (NCBI taxonomy): Eukaryota > Xanthophyceae > Tribonematales > Tribonemataceae > Tribonema > Tribonema minus. The sequence continues at coordinate 430,406 of JAFCMP010000335.1, read as the reverse complement.
CATATCCGGCAGGCCTGTGAGTGCTTTGCCCTCCAAGACCAGTTCCGTCAGCGCTGTTGAATAGCGTATGTCCGGCAGGCAGCTGAGCCTTGTGTAAGGCAGGAAGGCTCCCTTGAGTTGCGTGCGTTTGCTGAGGTCAGGCAGACGTTTGAACTGATTGCAGCATTGCAACTTGATCTTCCTCAGTGATGTCAGGTTGCTGATGTCCGGTAGGCTCTTGACGCGGCAGGAGTACAAGGGACGTCAATGCCGTCAGGGCACTGACGCTCGATACGCTCATGAGCTTCGTGTCATCTAGGGCGAGCTCCTTGAGTCGAGTGAGATCGGGCAGTCTTGTCATCAGGCATCTGCTCACTGCCAGCGTCGTCAGGGACGTTACTGTGCCGACATTTTGAGCAGCTGCCGTGACATTAAGACCATGCCCGACGGAGAGAGGCGTCACGTGACATTAGGCCCGACGAAGAGAGACGTCAGCGCCTTGAGGTGGCTCATGTCCGGTATGCTCCTTGCCCAATCCGCTCGCAGCGTTCTCACTCCCGTCAATGCCATCAGTCTTTCAATAGGCATGGGTGACACTGTGTCGCTGACGCTGGTGACCAGCGGTAACGCATTCCCTCCGTCCGTAGACCGTACGACTTCATCCAGTGCCTGCCAAATTGTCTCATCGCATTTCACTATGAGTAGATCCTGCACTTTGTCCGGAATAAAGTGCAATGGTCCTGAAAACTGCTTAAGGGTCATCATATGAGCATTTCCGATAATTGCGTTGAACCTCCGCATCAGTCTAGGCCCCTACGACACACGCGCATATGGCCAGCAATGGGTTTGTGCGGAAGTGACAGAATATTTTGAGATGTGTGACGACCCGAGAGGCTACAACACGGGCTGTCCCATTGCAAGCAATTGCGTCAACTTGGGCTATCTTCACCTGAAGGATGCCAAAAAAAAATTCAGTAATCAAATGCAAACGCAAACACTATGCAAGACCTATCGAAGCACCTCTTCTCTCGCTTGTCGCATTCAGACTGCTTATGGCAAAAGAAAAACCGAAAAATCAACACAGCATTAATATTTGCTTTCCTTTGTGCTGCATAACTGAACAAACGCGGTTTACGGCATGGTGACCATAGTGACTTCACCCCTCCGGCACTGTGCAAGGCAAGAGCAAAACTGCCAGAAAATACCTTTGCAGCAAATTGAATGAATAAGTCAACGCAGAAGCCTCGTCATGACGGCCCGCGCAGATATGCTCTGGATGGATCAAAGGTGCATGTGCAACCTTCGTTTATGAAAGAAGGATTCAAAGGCCGGACCAATGACAAACCAGTTTCACGCCCTACCAAGAGACTACTTGCGATGCTGTCTTCCATGTTAGGTGTAGACATCAGGACTTGCTTTGATGCTGTAGTGTCTGAACATTTCAATGATCGCAAGTCTGCACTGTAACATGTGAGCATCGCAAACGCGGGAGACACAATGCTTTTCAACAGGGGGAACGGGCCAATGAACTTGGAGTGAGGGTGGTGTTTTGGCTTAAGATAGATGCTTTCAGGGGTGTGAAACAGTTTTTCAATTCATCTGCCACGTCAGCATGTACTGTGATAAGACGCTTGACGGTGTGCTTCTGCATGCCAACCTTGTAAAATGCTTCATAGATGGGAAAGTATATGTGTGTCTCACAATTTTTGATGCTAGTACAGCAAGGGTGAAACAGCTGTATGGCATGCGGTGGAGGGTTGAGACAGTTTTAGAAGGCTCAAGTCAGACCTGAACCTGAAAACAGCTCACTCTATGACCTCGAAGGCGTTTACACGGGATGTCCACGCCCATGTCTTGTATGACGCTGTGGCTATACTGTCTCTCAAAATAGATACAAATAGGATGCAAACAGGACAGGTCCAGAAGCGCGTTTATGTCAAAACCTACCTGAAATCACTGGATTATGTTCTCAATACTATCTATCTTACAAAGGTGTGCAGAGAGCTGCAGCTGCGACGAGGATCATTTGTCAAGCTTCTGGCAAGATTAGATTCATGAACGTGAGTGTCAAGATTCGACATTCGAGACTCAACCAAATTGTTGTTGACTTGGGATTCCAAGCGCGCAAACACCACACCCTTTGATCAGAATCAGCATCAGCATTCACTCTCATTGTCACGTACCAGCAGGCCACGTCATGTTCAGTGATGACAGATTATAATCTGTCTTTGATCAGAAGGATCATCAGATGTCATGACAAAGTCAAGAAAGGCCAAGGCCAAGCCAAAGCCGATACTTACGGCGCAACAGGTAGATGAGGCCAATCAGAAGACAGCCAACACAAGGAAGCAGGCCAAAACCGAGTTGCACGAAGACAATCTGCGCAATCGTCTGTTTCGGGCCTTCGGCGATGCCATCCATACAAAGGCTGGCGGCCTTCCGAGCCAGGTCAAGCTCTTGGCTTCCCTCATGTGGCGCACCTTCGATGTGCTCAAGTGGGTGCCACATGAAAACAGGCCCGAGCGCATCAGCACTACCCCCATCGGTCTAAGAACCGCTTTGAGGGACTCCCCCATCGAGGGCATAACCGTGGACGTCATGGTGGACACACCATAGTCTCAGACCAATGGCATGTGTCAAGTCTTTAAGGTGCGTGTGAACGCATCACTCCTGGCCAACTACATCTTCATTCGCTCGCTCCACGAGGATGGTGCTCTGCCTGCAGCGGATGAGGCCTTCTTCAAGGCCTGCCTTTCCTGCTGCAGAGGCGCAAATACCGGCTGCGTAGCCGTCAAGCAGAGATTCCACGAGTTCTCAGCAGTCACCGGCATTGTGGCATTATGTATGATACCTGTCCATGGCGGGCATGACGAGGTGTTCAAGAACCACGCAACGGACATGGCGACGGCGGCCAAGACGTTGAACTTCGTACAGGTGCATATCGATTCCAGGCGGTTGATGCTGGTAAAGTGGGGGTTCAAAGGCAGGCTGCGCAGCCGTGTCGCATTCACTCAGAAGGTGTTCGAGAGGCGCATCGAAGAGCTTTGAACATTCCTGTTGTCTACTAGGGCCAAAATGGACGTCATGGAGGCTATACCGTAACGGCAGGAGCTACAGCGCCTCGGCTTCATCGGATGTTTCGACATTGTCCAGCAGCTTTGCGCAACAACCGTGGACTTCTCCGGCAGCGACGACCCCAGCAGGTTGAGGTACCTCCTGGAGCTACAGGAGCTCTTCCTCGCGGACGATCGTCGCCGCTTCTACGCCATCAACAGCGCGGTCTACGCTGCTTTTCCGAAGCTGCAACCGGAGGATACCAACAAGCAGGCTCGCAAGGTCATGCTGGACCAGTGGACGTGCTACGAGGACCTGAGGCTCGTCGGACAGTCACACCCCTGCCTATAGACCACAACACCCGGTCCGCCACCTTCGTACGGCTTTGTAAGAAAGCTGTCTGTGACCTTTTTCCAAGGCTCAGGGTCTGCATCGACACATGGGACCCCTGGTGGTTCAACGCCATCATGGATCCATTTAGCAAGAAGGCCGGGATACCTCGTCTGCGACACACCTTCAATAAGGATGCACGCAGCGAGCATCGCAAGTTTGCGGCCTTGAAGGTGGTAAGGTAGGGGAAGGATACACCCGTCCGGTGGATGATCGGACCCTCTTTCGAAACGGACGGCAAGCAATTGAGGCTACAGCTCATCACATCCGCCTTGGAACACCCTGAACCAAGACATGTTTGGGCTGCGGCTACGAGCACTACGACGGGACCAACTATAGAACACGGCTGTGCACAACAAGCCATGGTTGCCTTCTGCATCTACACACACTTGCTGTTGAGATTGATCGAGACGAAGGGAGCGGTGGGAGTCCTTGGAGTGCGCGCCATATACGCGATATCCGGCATTTGGAGCGCTAATTGGGCCAATCCGATACCAATTTCTATTGGCCGAGTGTAGCAGGCCAATACTCATGCCTATGCGCAAAAAGCGCAGGCTCACCTTGGCAAAATTGCTAAGTTGATAATTATGCTTGCAAGTATCGCGTGGCGGCCATTTATACAAGAACTGTCCCGAGGGCAGCCAATGACTGTTGTGCTTTGCCGTCATCCACAGGTGCCAATCTGAGTTGCTTGTGCGCCACAGCATCATCGCTTCTCTCTATCTGCATTTGAGGCATACGAACGCGGAGCCGAAAGGGATGAGGTGATTTTCAAAGGTGAACAGCGTCGGAGTCATGACCTCACTTATACACCCAACTCCTACCTGTTACTTCTCCTCAAGTCCGTTCTTCTGCTGAGGTGATGGTGTTGGACTGGAGTGATTTCTGCACCATCTCAATACATAATGACCAGAACTTTTCAAGGAACAGCAATGTTCTCATGTCGAATACACGTGCCGCAACGTCGGCATTCAGTACCACGCACCTGCTTCGGCTGCATCACAGTGCTGCTGCTGGCACAGGGCGCGGCGGTGACGGCAAAATGGCTAGCTATTGCTGATGAATGAGATCGCTGTAGATGATGCTGTTTGAGCTGACTCACTGAGTCACAGGTGTGCTCGGTGGTGGTCACCGTGGCGGGTACGGCGTTGCGTTCTGGAGTGAACGCCGGTAGCTTTGTGTGCGGTCGGGGAATATACGATCACCGAGGCAATATACGAGTACCAAGGGAGTTTAATGCTGCTGGGAATTAAGTACGATCGCCGGGTGGATATAATGACACGGTCATACAACATCAAAGCGTCCTGTTCATCACTGCCGTTCCGTTCGTCCGACCAGTGGCAATCAACCAATGGCAGAAGCTTCGCATCAGTACGGGTGCTGCGCTCACAAAACTTGACTGCTGTTGCAATGATGAATCACCTCGTGCGCCATCCAGACCTCAGAGAACATGAACACCGACCTCGGCAGCCTCAACCATCAGTGAGGAGATATTAAATGTGTCTACATGGGGGGTCGGAGGAGCTAGTAGTACTAAATGCCGGTGTGATCCCCGCCTTCATGGCAGCCACGAATGCAATCGTCGGCGAGGCAATGCTGCAGATGCTGGCGTTGACATCGTTGCAGCTCTGTTGCGGGCAGACATTGTGCAGAGCACTTCGTCACAGCCGGCGTGCGCCGCTCCGTCATAGCGGCCGTGGACACCCACATCGGCGACTGCAGCTTGTAGGTGTTGGTCGCATCGGAGGTCTGTGGAGCGGAGCGATATGATGCAAGAACGGCTCATCGACATTGGGTCGGAAGTACCATAAATTTTAGCTGACATCGTCTGCGACTGTGGATGCTGCACACTAACAATTGGACGTGCACGAGGTTGCTATTGCTGTAAAACAGGCTGCTGTCGTTGTAACTTGTCATTATGCCTAGATCTTCATTTGCGACATACGCGTTGGCGTTTCTAATAGACGTTCCCCCCTTTCCATGAGCCCCGACATATCCTGTCGGGCGCCATGCGACGCTAAGACCCGCTTTCGTAGCAGGACGCATACGCCGCGCGCAGATCGCTATCGCACTGCCACATACGGTCGCAAAAAGGAATAACCACCGCCGGTCAAGCGAGATGCGTGCGTCGCATGGCTCTGGCCTTGTCGGCTTTTGCGTTTCTTGTCGGCATTCAATGCGCTTCAAACGGCAGCGAAAAGCGGTTTGAAGCGGATCTCACCGAGAAGGTTATATCGCTATTGTGCGTCCAGGTGTTGTCGACACTTGTGCCATGCACGTGTCTCGGTACCTGTCCTGCCGAGATCGCCATCATAAGCATGAGTTGCCTCACTGCTGTGTTTATGAACTACGCTAGAAACTACACACCTTACGACTCCTGAGACCTCAGTTCCACATGCCCATGTGCTGTGTGCAAACCCATATCAAATGAGAGCATAGCCAGCGGCCAAAGGCAGTGGAGAGAAGTCCTGTCAGGAAGTCATGGTGTTGGGTATCTTGTATAGAGCACAAAAGGCATGTCGTGTACCAAGCGGTTACACAACCCTACTTCAACAACGGCTCCACCTAGGGTCGCCTCACCACACACGCCCCCTGCATGGCTCTTCTGCTCCGCAAGTGGAAAGATATGCACACATGTGAGGTGCCCTAGGTGCTACACACTCAGTATCTCTACGAATGCAAGAACAGCAGCCCTCCGCTACCGCCGAAACTCTCGAAGAGAACGCGGGCGTCTGGCATATACCACTAACCCTCCGCTACCACCAAGTCTCAGAAAGACTGCAGCGCGTCTGGCCAGAGTAGTACCTGCGTTGCTGCAAACAATACAATCTTACTGCTGCAGCACAAAAACAAGTTTGAGCAAGCAACTTGCTCCGCTGCTATATGCGCCCCCGACATGTTGGCACTGCGCAATCAACGCAAGCAAACACACCACCATTCTACTTCAACGCACGCCCCCGACATGTTGGCACTGCGCACTAATCCCCCCCCAGCGTTTGTGTCGAGCACACGCGCAAAACAAGTGCGCGGTGGCCGAAACAATCTTTAGGGTGGGCGGGTGGGTTTGTGCGTCCAGGTGTTGTCGGCACTTGTGCCATGCACGTGTCTCGGTACCTGTACGACATCGCCCCCAGACACTACACTGCTGAGCCTATACCGAAGTAGTGTGGTGTCTAAAACGTACAGGCCCAGAGATAGACCTGCAAAACGCCTCCTGTCACGTCATTGCTAACGTGCAATATGCCAAGCGCTGTCATGTGTAACTGACCGAGCTGAGCAGGCCTAGCTACTCCGAGTAGTACTCAAGGTGTATCTGTAAGACACATGGCACAGAGAAGAGCTGCTGCTGTGTGTGTCTCACAAACATCAGCGCAATATGCGCTATGATGAGGAGCCTGATTGCTGCGGAGCGCCACAGCTGCGCTTGAGTGTGCGCCGCTGTGCGCACCTGCTGCTGCCAAGTCTGGCGGCAGCTGCGCGCCATCGCCGCCTCCCGCCTTGCTGACGCAGCGCGTGAGCATCACCTTGCGCCTCGCCTGGCGATCGCGCAGATGCTGCTGCTCCTCAGGCGTGTAAGCCGCCCAATACTCCCTCCTTTTCTGCTGCCGCCGTGTGAGCGGCCGCCCGACACTGCCGCCGGCCGCCGCGCTGTACGCCCGCCTGATGCCGCGTCCTCTCGCGTGCGCCGGAACGTGCAGCGCTGGCGTGCCGCTGTTGCGCGGAGCGCTGCTACCGCGCATGCAGCTGCTGCTGCTGTTGCCGATCGCGCCGCCGCCGCTGCCGCTGCTGCCGCTGCCGCCGCGCGTGCTGCCGCCAGTACCGCCGTGCCCGCCGCTGCCGCACACGCTTCCGCCGCTAGCACCGCTGTCGTGTGCATCGCCGCGCGCGTCGTTGCAGCGAGCATCGCTGTGGCTGCTATTGTTGCGCGCGCCGTCGCTGCTGTTGCATGCGCCGCTGCTGCTGGGAGTGTCGCCGCTGCCCCCGCACATGACTGATGTAAGCGCCGCCATGGGCGCTAATGTTAGCGCCGCCGTGGGCGCTGATGTTGCAGCGATATCAACACCGCTGATAGCATCTCCACCGTTAGCACCCGTGTTTGTGGGCACACGCGCTGCCGCAGCGGCCGCCTGCGCACAAGCAAGCTGCTCACGCAACGCCGCGCTCGCACGCGCTCCCGCATCGCACACCATGTGTAGGTGCACGCTTTGAGCGTCAGCTGCAGCAAGCCGCTGCTGCAGACCTTCCGCAAACGCTCTGCTGCTAGCAGCATCCTGCTCCAGCTCCGACACCCGCCTCCGCATTTGCGAAAGCAATGCTGAATCGTCAGCTGCTGCACCCTGTTGCTCACGCTGACGAGCGGGTGCTGGGATGCTGCTGGCCGCTGGTGTCACGGTGCTGGCTGATGAAGTGGTAAGCGACGCAGCCTGCACTGCAGCACGCAGGCCAGCATTCTGCGCTTCCAAACGCTGAACCTGCTGCTGCAGCTCCACTGCAAGCATAGCTGCTGCAGACGACTCCAGCTCCAACACTCGCGCCTCCAGCGTACCTCGAAGCGCTGAGCCCTCTGCTAGCTCCTGCTCCAAGTGCGCTTCCCCCTGCTCTAGCGCCTTGATGCGAGCCCACAGTCGGCCCTCTCGCCCGTCCGCCTCCTCCATCTGCTGCTCTAGGCGCTCGTTTACGCCTGTAAGCTGCTGCTGCAGTTGTTGCTGTTGCTGCTGGTGTAACTGCTGCTGTTGCTGTAGCCGCTCTTGCATCTGCTGCTGCATGTGTAGCTCCGCCAGCCTTGCCGCTACCGCTGCCTCCTGGCTGCTCACTGTACGATCTTGCAGCTGCAATACCCTCAGGTTTTCCTCAGCGACCCTTTCTTCTGTCTCCGCTAGACGCGTTTTGAGTCGTCGCTGAACACCAATTAGGCGCTCGCTGTCTGTATAGAAGTGCTCCAATGCATCGCATACACTCCAGAACTGCGGCTCAATCTGCGATCCCTTCATTTCCTCCATTCGCTGCCAGCTGCTGTATGGATTTCGTCCAACTGTGACAAGCCAGTTGTGAATTTCCAATGCCTCCTCACGACTTATAGCAGCACGTTCCTCCCCCCACACCATTTTGCTGCAAGCAAGAAGGTGTGCACGTGCTGTTGTTGAACCGATGCCGGCGTGCACCTACGGTTAGGCACGTCGCTGCACGCCAAAGCAGCGTTGTTGCTGCTGTTGCTGAACTGAAGGTGGCGCAGTAGTGTCGCTGTAGCTCGCCACAACTAGCACACGCCCCCAGCTGTTGAAATCCCGAAGCTCCGCCGACTGCCCCTGCTTGATGCTGCAGCACGAGCTCAACGGAGCTTGGCGCCGCGTACTGCTGCGCTAAGCCTTCCCAGCGTGTCTCCTGGCTGGCTAAAGACTGCCGAGATCTGCCATCATAAGCATGAGTTGCCTCACTGCTGTGTTTATGAACTACGCTAGAAACTACACACCTTACGACTCCTGAGACCTCAGTTCCACATGCCCATGTGCTGTGTGCAAACCCATATCAAATGAGAGCATAGCCAGCGGCCAAAGGCAGTGGAGAGAAGTCCTGTCAGGAAGTCATGGTGTTGGGTATCTTGTATAGAGCACAAAAGGCATGTCGTGTACCAAGCGGTTACACAATCATAAGCATGAGTTGCCTCACTGCTGTGTTTATGAACTACGCTAGAAACTACACACCTTACGACTCCTGAGACCTCAGTTCCACATGCCCATGTGCTGTGTGCAAACCCATATCAAATGAGAGCATAGCCAGCGGCCAAAGGCAGTGGAGAGAAGTCCTGTCAGGAAGTCATGGTGTTGGGTATCTTGTATAGAGCACAAAAGGCATGTCGTGTACCAAGCGGTTACACAACCCTACTTCAACAACGGCTCCACCTAGGGTCGCCTCACCACACACGCCCCCTGCATGGCTCTTCTGCTCCGCAAGTGGAAAGACATGCACACATGTGAGGTGCCCTAGGTGCTACACACTCAGTATCTCTACGAATGCAAGAACAGCAGCCCTCCGCTACCGCCGAAACTCTCGAAGAGAACGCGGGCGTCTGGCATATACCACTAACCCTCCGCTACCACCAAGTCTCAGAAAGACTGCAGCGCGTCTGGCCGGAGTAGTACCTGCGTTGCTGCAAACAATACAATCTTACTGCTGCAGCACAAAAACAAGTTTGAGCAAGCAACTTGCTCCGCTGCTATATGCGCCCCCGACATGTTGGCACTGCGCAATCAACACAAGCAAACACACCACCATTCTACTTCAACGTACGCCCCCGACATGTTGGCACTGCGCACTAATCCCCCCCCAGCGTTTGTGTCGAACACACGCGCAAAACAAGTGCGCGGTGGCCGAAACAATCTTTAGGGTGGGCGGGTGGGTTTGTGCGTCCAGGTGTTGTCGACACTTGTGCCATGCACGTGTCTCGGTACCTGTACGACATCGCCCCCAGACACTACACTGCTGAGCCTATACCGAAGTAGTGTGGTGTCTAAAACGTACAGGCCCAGAGATAGACCTGCAAAACGCCTCCTGTCACGTCATTGCTAACGTGCAATATGCCAAGCGCTGTCATGTGTAACTGACCGAGCTGAGCAGGCCTAGCTACTCCGAGTAGTACTCAAGGTGTATCTGTAAGACACATGGCACAGAGAAGAGCTGCTGCTGTGTGTGTCTCACAAACATCAGCGCAATATGCGCTATGATGAGGAGCCTGATTGCTGCGGAGCGCCACAGCTGCGCTTGAGTGTGCGCCGCTGTGCGCACCTGCTGCTGCCAAGTCTGGCGGCAGCTGCGCGCCATCGCTGCCTCCCGCCTTGCTGACGCAGCGCGTGAGCATCACCTTGCGCCTCGCCTGGCGATCGCGCAGATGCTGCTGCTCCTCAGGCGTGTAAGCCGCCCAATACTCCCTCCTTTTCTGCTGCCGCCGTGTGAGCGGCCGCCCGACACTGCCGCCGGCCGCCGCGCTGTACGCCCGCCTGATGCCGCGTCCTCCCGCGTGCGCCGGAACGTGCAGCGCTGGCGTGCCGCTGTTGCGCGGAGCGCTGCTACCGCGCATGCAGCTGCTGCTGCTGTTGCCGATCGCGCCGCCGCCGCTGCCGCTGCTGCCGCTGCCGCCGCGCGTGCTGCCGCCAGTACCGCCGTGCCCGCCGCTGCCGCACACGCTTCCGCCGCTAGCACCGCTGCCGTGTGCATCGCCGCGCGCGTCGTTGCAGCGAGCATCGCTGTGGCTGCTATTGCTGCGCGCGCCGTCGCTGCTGTTGCATGCGCCGCTGCTGCTGGGAGTGTCGCCGCTGCCCCCGCACATGACTGATGTAAGCGCCGCCATGGGCGCTAATGTTAGCGCCGCCGTGGGCGCTGATGTTGCAGCGATATCAACACCGCTGATAGCATCTCCACCGTTAGCACCCGTGTTTGTGGGCACACGCGCTGCCGCAGCGGCCGCCTGCGCACAAGCAAGCTGCTCACGCAACGCCGCGCTCGCACGCGCTCCCGCATCGCACACCATGTGTAGGTGCACGCTTTGAGCGTCAGCTGCAGCAAGCCGCTGCTGCAGACCTTCCGCCAACGCTCTGCTGCTAGCAGCATCCTGCTCCAGCTCCGACACCCGCCTCCGCATTTGCGAAAGCAATGCTGAATCGTCAGCTGCTGCACCCTGTTGCTCACGCTGACGAGCGGGTGCTGGGATGCTGCTGGCCGCTGGTGTCACGGTGCTGGCTGATGAAGTGGTAAGCGACGCAGCCTGCACTGCAGCACGCAGGCCAGCATTCTGCGCTTCCAAACGCTGAACCTGCTGCTGCAGCTCCACTGCAAGCATAGCTGCTGCAGACGACTCCAGCTCCAGCACTCGCGCCTCCAGCGTACCTCGACGCGCTGAGCCCTCTGCTAGCTCCTGCTCCAAGTGCGCTTCCCCCTGCTCTAGCGCCTTGATGCGAGCCCACAGTCGGCCCTCTCGCCCGTCCGCCTCCTCCATCTGCTGCTCTAGGCGCTCGTTTACGCCTGTAAGCTGCTGCTGCAGTTGTTGCTGTTGCTGCTGGTGTAACTGCTGCTGTTGCTGTAGCCGCTCTTGCATCTGCTGCTGCATGTGTAGCTCCGCCAGCCTTGCCGCTACCGCTGCCTCCTGGCTGCTCACTGTACGATCTTGCAGCTGCAATACCCTCAGGTTTTCCTCAGCGACCCTTTCTTCTGTCTCCGCTAGACGCGTTTTGAGTCGTCGCTGAACACCAATTAGGCGCTCGCTGTCTGTATAGAAGTGCTCCAATGCATCGCATACACTCCAGAACTGCGGCTCAATCTGCGATCCCTTCATTTCCTCCATTCGCTGCCAGCTGCTGTATGGATTTCGTCCAACTGTGACAAGCCAGTTGTGAATTTCCAATGCCTCCTCACGACTTATAGCAGCACGTTCCTCCCCCCACACCATTTTGCTGCAAGCAAGAAGGTGTGCACGTGCTGTTGTTGAACCGATGCCGGCGTGCACCTACGGTTAGGCACGTCGCTGCACGCCAAAGCAGCGTTGCTGCTGCTGTTGCTGAACTGAAGGTGGCGCAGTAGTGTCGCTGTAGCTCGCCACAACTAGCACACGCCCCCAGCTGTTGAAATCCCGAAGCTCCGCCGACTGCCCCTGCTTGATGCTGCAGCACGAGCTCAACGGAGCTTGGCGCCGCGTACTGCTGCGCTAAGCCTTCCCAGAGTGTCTCCTGGCTGGCTAAAGACTGCCGAGATCTGCCATCATAAGCATGAGTTGCCTCACTGCTGTGTTTATGAACTACGCTAGAAACTACACACCTTACGACTCCTGAGACCTCAGTTCCACATGCCCATGTGCTGTGTGCAAACCCATATCAAATGAGAGCATAGCCAGCGGCCAAAGGCAGTGGAGAGAAGTCCTGTCAGGAAGTCATGGTGTTGGGTATCTTGTATAGAGCACAAAAGGCATGTCGTGTACCAAGCGGTTACACAACCCTACTTCAACAACGGCTCCACCTAGGGTCGCCTCACCACACTATTTCGCTACACTCTCTACGACGCGAAGCACCTCGCCGATGCCGCCTTCTGTGGAGCAGATCGCACACACTGATAGGGCGAAGCTCAACGTCTGTTTCAAAACGGACACGTTGTCTGCCAGGTTGGTGTAACGTGCAGGTGCCTGAGGGGCGTTGAGTTTTTTCTTTCGGTTCTGTCGACGTCGTCTGTGGTGCTGCTGTGCACAGTCATTCAGCACTGTAGCTATACAGTGCTGCACGCCACGCAAGACTACTCGAGCCTCATGTTCACATTTTCGCACCACGCGGCTTCCACGTAGTCAACTCCTCGTTCCCTAAATCTGTGTGGGCCCCCTCTGTACGTGCCGTCCTTTCGCCACATCCACTGAGCTGCAGGCAGGACGTCAGAGCTAGGAATGCGGAATGCCAGGAATACTGCGCACATCAGCCGCTGCATACAGCCCCCCGGCCCCCGCATGGGGCCAGGCCTGCCCACGTCAGGGGTGCCAGTGCGCGTGGCGGGCAGCAGAGGGGGGCGAGGCGGGGGGGGCGCGCCTCTCGATGGCGTCGTCGTGGGGATCACGACCTACGACGACGAGAGCAGCGAGGCCTGCAAGCCCCTGTCACAGTGCTACAACATTGGGTGAGTAGCTACAAGTGTCGCCACGCATATGAGGACGGCAGACCTAACTCCAAACTCCTAACTGTACGTGATGGGTGAGCATGCTGGCTCGGGCGTTCGCCGAGCGCGCCAGCTCTATGCATGACGCATAGCTACCTGTCAGTGAGTGTGCTTGTGCCAAAGCCACTGCATCCGCACTGGGGCTTGTACCCTTCTCTATCACATGATGCAACCCATCACAGGTCAAATACCTGAAATCATTGTTCCGTCTGCAACCTCCACAATGTTCAGCACCTGCCATTACAAACACTCTAGGGGGGGGACTAATGCTGCCATCAAAAGCTCACTAGTACATTTCTTACGTAGCAGCATAAATGATTACCATGTATAAGCGCTGCCCACTTGCTGCCGAGACGACATCTCCCTAATTGAACTCGACCTCTGCTGCCCTTCCTTTACTGCCAATGGCGGCACTCGACTCCTCTACAAGCGACCACTGTGACAGCGGTACACCACAGCAATTCCACGCCAACCGTGCCATAGCTATTGCAACAGTCGTGGAAGCAACCTCTGTCACTGAGGCTGCCGCTGCTGATCCACGCACTCTACACACGGCGAGCCGCAAGTGTTTACGGACCCTCCTGCTAGTTATCGTGCTCCTTCACTCCGCATTCGCTCATCGCGAGGCCCGCTTGATTGGGCAATCCACCGCCTTGAATACAAATGTCACTGCTATCTCCACGACGGCCTCCGAAGGAGTATCCAACCCGGGTATGCTGATTTTCAGAGGCAGCGCAGAACCGGACATCCTGCGTTTGACGCCGGTTATTGTGTACCTTCACGGGGGCGGCTGGATCAGCGGGACGCAGATAATGTACGCGTGGGCCATAACAAATATTCAAGCGGCGTATGGCTTAAAGTTTGTGTCGTGTTAATAGATTACAGGCTCGCCCCGCAGACTCGTTTCCCCGGAGCCCTCGCTGACGTATGCCACGCACTCACTTGGATCCGCGAGCACATTTCCGACTACGGGGGCGACAATACTCGCAGGGCTTTCATGGGCGAGAGCCGCTCAGGAGGGAACCTTGCCATTGTGTTTTCAGTGCTGCAACAGCAGCGACAAGCGGCAGCAACCGATGTCAGAGTGTTATCGTTGAAGGGGATTGATCTCTGTGCGAACGCGTTCATCTATCCCGTCACTGACTTCAGCTGAGTGACGGACACCGTCAAGCCTTACATCATGTACAAGTCCGGCAAAGGCGAAGGGATAGCGTTCTACTGGGCCTCATACTTACGGTACCCGCAGATCGAAGGCCGTACTTCACTGGCATCGCCCGCGTTTGCTAGACGAGACGAGCTGCAAAGTTTTGCGCCTTCACTCGTCATCACTGCCGGGCACGACGTGCTTGCCGCTGAAGGCCAGCATTTTGCTCAGATGCTGGTGGGGTCTGGCGTCCACACAACGGCCACCTGTTATGCAAATGAACAACACATGTTCATGTTTCAAAATGCTGACGCTGGCCACATGGACCACCCAGCGTGGACGCAGGTTTTCACCTTCTTTGTAGAGCATTGCAGCAGGTGAAAGCCCTCGACTCCCTGCCTCAGTTGCTGGCAGATCGGCCGTGGCCGTGATAGTGACAGTCAAACCTTCGGGAGTAAATGTATGCATATGCCATGACTTTATGCTCAGTCGCCCAAAGGGAAATGTTGTCTTGACGCTTGTGTCTGGAGAAATCTTAATAGCGAGTGACGTCGCCGTGTGTGCCTCACCCAGCCTGTAGTCGTCCCCCCCGCCAAGAATCCACCCCGACGTAGATGCACCAGCAGCATGCGACCGCTCATATGGCGACGTAGCTGCACCAGCAGCATGCTACTGCTCATTTTGCTGATGCCTGCTGATGCTCCAGCTAATGTCTGCTGCTGCATGCTGCCGCTGATGCTGCATGCTGCTTTGGCACTGCGCTGCACTGCACTATTGCTGCTTTGGAGACAGCGGACAGAATTCTTAAGTTACATAACAAATATGGTGCCGAAGCAGACGACAATGTGGGCGGCGATCCCTGCCTCCCTAGCATAGTCGTCAAGTCGCTGAATGGCATTGCACAACAGAATCGGCCCTGGCAATCCCGCGCATATGCAGGCAGCTACACATGATTCTGCGATTGGCCTCAATAACTTCCTTGAGATGCTGCCAGCTGCACAGGTTTCCTGCCATCCAGCACAGACCCCTCTGGCGCTTGCCATCCACCAGAACGCCCCCCCCTCCCAGATGCTACCAGTTGCACATGTGCATGCCATTCACACGGCCCCCCTCAGCAGCTGCCAGCCTCACAGGTCCCTGTGTACCTCAATTTATTATCGCTGTGTACTTAATCCACTTGTGGCTGTGTACATCAAGCAGAGCCCTCGGGCATCTACTCCCTTCTCACATACAGGCGCACAGCGCCAGATGTCAGGACCTGGAAGCGAGCAGCCCCCCCCCCCCCCGGCACTCCACCGAATTAGATGATGATGCATGATTTTGCTTCACAGACACCCGTGGTTCGCAATGCTTGCGTGCCTCCCCCAGCCCCACCCCCTCGCCAAGATTCTCTGCACCGACACGGATGCAACAGCAGCAAGCAATTGCTCATATGGTGCAATAGCAATCATGTGCAACGCCGCCACCCCCCTTAGCATGGTCATCAATCTGAAAGCATTGGTATCTAGTGTGTTGCACATGCTGCTGATGATGCTGCTGCCTGCTGCTGCTAGCCTGTTGTTGCTGCTCTTTGTCGCAGCTGTAGTAAATGTCTGCTGCTGTTATGTGTCTGCTGCCGCTGCTGCTGATGCTCTTCTGCTGATGATGCCTGCCTGCTGCTTGCCTGCTGCTGACGCTACTGTTGGTAATGCTAATGCCTGGTGCTGCCTTATGGTAGTGGTGCCTGCAGCTGCGTTTGGTACACGCTGATGTCTGCTGCTGGTTATGGCCTACTTAGCAGGCGTAAACCATGCCCGCATCTTTTGCAACTGTGCACAACTGTCATCAATCGTGCGCATGACGTGTTTGTTTGCATCGTCGCGCTGATTTTTAACGTCGCACCTGCGCAATTATTTTGTCAGCCTCTGAAAAATAGTTCTGTAACGGCTGGGCTGGCTATCAACTTCAAGACTAACTTCAAGTCTGGTCGAAGCATAGAACACGGTGAGGCACCACGGAGGGTAAGCTCGATATGCCCTGGAGCTGCATTCAACACTGAGATTCAAAATGGCAAACAGCTTCACTTCAGAATCTGACGAAATCGTTTTTCAGAAACCAACTGTTGTAACTTGTTGAGGGTACATGGTGCAAGAACGGCTTCGGCTAACTACTCTCATACAGTAGTCGATGCTGATACACAGCTTCATACCTGAATAATTATTTTGAAAAACTAACATATGTCACTACATGGTGAGTCAACATAGAGGTAACTTCAGAGCCACAAGCATGAACGGCCCCCTGAAGGGAATGTCACCCAGTGAATCTCATTTCGAATCTGACTCCAATAATAATTGGTCAATTTACGAAAATATAGCGAGCGTCGAACCTGCGCCATTTTGGGTCAGCTTCTGAAATAGAGTGTTTCTGGCGGCTGGGCTGCCTCTGATCAACTTCAAGTCTAACTTCAATTCTAGTCGAAGCATAGAACACGGTCAGGCACCATGGAGAGTAAGCTCGATATGCCCTGGAGCTACACTCAACACAGTGGTTCATGCAGGCTCACAGCTTCATATGTCATGAATCTTTTGTAAGAAACTATGTTCCAACATGGTGAAACTACATGGTGGCTGCATCGCAGGCCGTGAGAACGGCGTCGATCAATTACTCTCATACAGTGGTCGATGCTGACACACAGCTTCATAACTGAAGAATCATTGCGAAAAACTAATACATGTCACCACATGGTGAGACAACATGGAGGTAACTTCAGTGCCCCCGCGTGAACGGTCCCGTCTCAGGCATCTCACCCAGTGAATCGCATTTCGAATCTGATTATAATAATAAATGGTCAACTTACAAAAATCTAGCAAGCGTCGTGCCTGCGCCACTTTACCCCCATCAGTCGCTGATACGGCAATTTTTCCCAGGTGTGGGGGGGGGGCGGCCGGCAAGAAAAGAAAAAAAGGAGGAAAGAAGGAGGATTTCTGTGCGTTTTTTGCTGCGATTTGAATGCAGTTTGAAAAAATAGCTTTTGCGCGCCTTTAGATTGCATCTGATGATTCAGGTGGCCAGGTGCCCAGGGTTGAAAGACCAACTCTAACATTTGTTGAAAGCTCTGCATGTACTTATTATTAATTCTCGCTTAGGGCGCACAAAAGCCCAGATGAATGGTATCTACTAGTATGCTTGCTGTACGGAGTCTGCATGTCGTGTGACTAGTCTGAAAGTGTCTCAATGACAACCAATCAAACGACGCCGCTGCCAAATGGCATCTCGACATCCCCCCCTACGTCCTCGTCTTTGTGCCCACCCCCCCTGGATTCCGCCATGTGTGTCATGACACGGCAAGAGTACGCCATGTGCCAGTGGAGCGCTGCCGACAGTGCCGAGCGTAAGCGCGCCAGGGCGATGCCTTTGAGAGCTTTCGGTTGCGCTCCCCCAGGCACTGACATCCTGCTGGCATACTCCTTCGCCACAGCCTCCAGCAGCTTCCGCCCCTGCGCCCCGATGCTGCCAAATGACCCGATTGCCAAAGTGGCAAGTTTGTAGCAATTCTGATCATAATGACCAGAATAGTGGGTTTGTTTGGCGGCCTCTTGGTCGCAGCAGCAATGCTCAGGATCTGCTGCAGTCTTCTCCGCCTGCGACGCCACTTGTGCCTCGAAGCAGGTGACGTCCACCATGAGCGGTAGTTGATGTGTGGGATCGTCGTAGTCGGTCACCGGGAAGGCGTCGGCAGGCAGCACGATGTCCATCCTGCGACTCCCCGGCGGCCCTGCGGACCTCAGAAACGGCGTGTAGTCCTCGTCCACCAGTCCCGTTTTGAGGTATTATAATAAAATTTGCCGCAGGATGCGCTGTGTGGCCCTCTTGACATTGTTGTGGACGATGGCGTCGTGCGCCTTGACGCGTGGCAATTGACACAGCCGTGCATGCAGAGTGCCGCCCGGCGACGTCCCGCACAGCTTGCAGCCTGTCGTCTGCTCCTCGACTCCGATGGCGCGCTTGACAGCCAGCTGCCAGGATAGGCCATCAAACGAAGCCGTTGTGGAGTACATCGGCTCGTTGAGGAATGCCATGCCGATTGAGTGCATGTGGCGCTGTGACCGGAATCGAGCAAGTGCTTGTGTGCGCTGCGTGCCCTGCGGCAATTGCTGCAGGTCCGCCTCCACTTTATCTGCAAGCTCGGTAGTGACGGCATCTGCAAGCGCACTCTGACTGAGGCGCCTCAGGCTACACTGCAACGCAGAGCACTGACGTCTACGTCGTAAATTGCTGGCGGCGGCTGCTGCTGCATAGGTGGCTGCTGCTGCAGTGGCATCAGCGCTGGTGGCAGTACATGTTCCAGCTTATTACCTGTTGCTGCACGTAGGGATGCTGCAGCTGTGGCGACCGTCCGCATGAGCGGCAGGCGCGCCACCTCTGCTGCTGCTGCTCCTTGTAGCATTGCTGGTGTGCAACGCGCAGCGCCTGCATTGACGGCTGCCGCTGCCGCAGCGGCTGCGCGCGGTAGAGCAGCAGCCTGTGCGCCGCCTGCCGTTGCTGCTGCTGGTGTTGCTGCTGCCGCAGGTGCTGGTGCAGCCGCTGCTGCTGCTGCCGCCGCTGCTGCTGCCAGTGCCGCCGGGGTAGTTGCGCTGTGCGTTGCCGCTGCAGCTGCTGCTGCTGGTGCAGCCTGTGCTGCCGCTGCGGCCGTTGATCCAGCGGCAGGTGCGCCGTGTGCCGCCAGAATGGCTGCGTCATCAGCGGCCGGCCCGGAAGCTGCTGTGCCGCCTGCCGCCACCGCAGCAGCTGCTAGTGTTTCTGTAACGGTCGCCACGGTGACTGTCGGGGCGGCATCGCGGCCTGCCGCTGATGCAGTTGCCGCTGCCGGAGCGGTCGCGCCTCCAACCGCCATTGCCGCTGTTGCCGCTGCTGGTGCTGCTGGTGCTAACGCTGCTGCCGCTGCAGCCGGCGCCGCCACGGCTCGTGTTGCCGCATCCTCATCAGCCCGCTGAGCGCTGTCTGCAGCTGGAGGAGTTGCCTGCTGCAGCGCCTCTGCATGTACTAGTAGGCAGCCGTGCGCCGATGCAGAAGAGCTGATACCTATGTATGGTAACCAGGCTGTGAGCATCAGATTCTGCCCAAATATACATTTTGCCCAGTCATACAAACATACAAGACAGTATTCCACCATGAAATGCCGTATAAGTCACAGCAGCAGATGACAATGGACGTATTGCAAGTACTCTCGCAGGGGCGGGGAAGCCTTAGGCAGGAAGGGCTGGACGGCCTACGCCATGAACACCTCTTGATGGCCGCTGGGCCTGGTGCACCAGTGAAAGCAGCCACCCGCCCCGTGGGCAGTGCCTCGCCAGGACTTGCTAGTGATTCAGAATCAGATGTGATGGAACCGGCATTCGCCCATCACCTGGCCAAGGTGTTCACAACGCTGCTTGTTGAGCCCGAACTGCTGCCGGAGCAATCGCAACGGCTTCTCCGCGCCGCGGCCCTCTCAGGCATAGGACAGAAGCGGCGTCCGATCGCCTGCTCCAGTGTCTGGCGCAGACTCCTCGGGTCCACAGCGGCACGGAGCGTCAAGGGCAAGATATCGGGGCTGCTGGCCTCCATGTCGCAGTTTGGCGTAGGACACCGGTCTGGCGTCGAGCATGTGGCAGCGCGCGCGCGCGTGTGGCACGAGCTGTATGGCACCACAATCCAGCTGGACTGTGATAACGCATTTAACAGTGTGGATCGCGCCGCCATTGTGCGGGGGCTTATGCTCTTCTGTCCGGAGCTGCTGCCGCACTTTGAGTCCGTATACTGTGGTGACACGGCAGCCCCAGAGATGCGAGTGGAGGTGAACCGTTACGGTGAAGCTCGCATTATCTGCTCCCACCTAGGGTGCCAGCAAGGGGACCCTCTAGGGCCGCTGTACTTTGCAGTGGCAGCGGCCTTCGTAGTACTCTTCTACCCTCACGCTGATGGAGTGAATACGACGCCCGGCAGTATGCCGGCCTACGGCCACAGCACAGCGGAACCGCCAGCCCCGCACTGCGCTTTCCTGGATGACCTCAACGTGCTGCAAGCTGCCTACTTCGACGATGCAGCGGCCGCTGGGGTGGCAGAGGTGATCCGTCGGCTTGCGGCAGGGGGCCTACGCGTTCGACCAGACAAGTCGCTGGCCATCGCCATGCGCGGCACAGTGTTTGATGAAGCGGCCAGAGCACGCCTGCGCGCCCTTGACATACCGTTTGTGGACGCCACCATGCCAGAATCCAGTCAGGGCTTTACGTCGGTCGGGGTACCGGTAGGGCACCCAGCCTATGTGCATACTGCCATGAGCAAGCATCTTGTTGACGCAGGGACATGGCGATTGTCGTGGCAGCTAGCTGGAATGGCGCGGCATCACCTACAGGCAGCACAGTTCATTCTGCGCAGGTCACTGACGAAGCGCATGGGCTTCTTAGCTCGGGTCGTTGACACGGCTTTGAGTGAGACATGGCTGCACGCATTCGACGGGTTCTGTGCATGGACGCTTGAACGCATGCTGCACCTGCACGGCTGCGCTACCGCGGCAGTCATGAAGTCACACCTGCTGGCCGCCTGCACTGCTGGTGACAATGAGGTTGCCAGCAGTGGCAGCGTGCTGGTATTGCCGCGCTTGGGCCCGCCAGAACTCACGGACATCGCAGTGCCACTGCGGGCGTCACGGTTGCCGGAGCGACAAGGCGGTCTGGGCATGCCGCTCTTGGGGCTACTGGCACCAGCCGCATACACGGCCCAGGCATGCACAACACTGCGGCCGGCAATAATTCAAGCCACTGTGGCAGCAGGGGCCCTGAGGCTTGGTACTGACTAACACGGCGCAGTCACTTGGTTCGCGCAGCACTCATGCGCAATACGCGAGGACCAGGGACTGCCGCCAATCATCGAGGCCGTGTGACACTCTACGCGAGCGCTGACAGCTGATGGCGGCAAAAATCACGCACAGCTGTGGCCGAGCAGCTCCCAGCATCGTTGCTACGGTGGGCAGCAGATACGACGGCCGCATCGTCGACGCTCCCCACTGCGGTGCAAGCGATCTACGCCGCAACTGCCGTCACGGAGACGGTGACCACTGAGCCAGCCCCACACACCCATGGCATTGTGCCTGGCGCCGAGGCGGCCGCTGCGGCGACGACCGTATCTGGCCCTCAAGCCGCTGACGCGGCTGCCTCTTCCACGCCCGCTAAAACACAAACTAGCGCGGAAGAAAGCAGCTGCAGCGGCGGGCAGGAGGACGACGACGACGACTGGGAGGCCTATGCGGACGAGATCTGCAGGAAGTTAGTGCCCCGCCGCCGGCGCGGTCACTTCACGCAAGGACTACAAGCCGGCCTTTCAAATGTTCTTTGACGTCAATACGAGGATTGCCTGGTGAAGGACCTAGAGGCTGCCTCGGCTGGTGCCGTGGTCAAGCCGACGCAGGCTGCACTTATTGGTGACTCGCGCGACACCAGCCGCCGCCGCCAACAGGCTAGCGCGCGGGTCCTGGCGCAGCTGCGCAGCCAGCGTGCGTCCGGGACAATGGCGTGGATGAGCGTGCCACCCGCTGCCAATGACCGCCCGGGTGCGGCGCCCATGTCCAGTATGGCAGCAGCCACGATGATTTTGGTTGCGATCTTCATAGACGGGTGGGGCATACAGGGCGAGGTGTGCCCATGGCGGTGCAGTGACGTAAGCCTCACCTCCAGGCATGCGATCAGCTGCCCCAGCCAGCACATACGGGGGCACAACGCAACACACACACTGCCCAAAAGCGGTGCCTGCAGCGCATCTTGAGACAGCACCATGTCTCTATTGTCCACAATGAGGACGCTAGCGTCTTCAAGGTACAGGGTTATCGGGCGGACACAGTCATTGACCCAGGGTGTCTGCACTTTAGCAGTGCATACCGTAACAAGGGAATAATGCTAGACACAAGTGTGCGCGCGCCCACAGCGAGCTTGTACCTGACAGGCAAAACAAATGCCTCGAACACGGACGGCTATGCTGCTGGGGTGGGGGAGGACGCGAAGGTCAAGCACCACACCGGCACCTTGACGTCATCTTGGGCTTTTGTGCCATTCGTGCAGGAGTCGTACAGATGGCTGGGCAAGCAGACAAGCCTTTTTGTTAGGGAGTTGGCAATGCACTCAGCACTGTGCTCGGCGGGGGGGAAGGCAGATGTGTTACGCAAGGCCGGGTTAGCTAAGCGTCAGATCCTCATTGAGCTGAGCGTATCGCTGGCGCGGGAGTTGGCGGAGCGCGTCATGGCGCACACACGCGGAGTGCGAATGCTGGGCTGTGTT
Organism: Tribonema minus; assembly: GCA_017506865.1. Taxonomy (NCBI): domain Eukaryota; class Xanthophyceae; order Tribonematales; family Tribonemataceae; genus Tribonema; species Tribonema minus. The sequence continues at coordinate 407,867 of JAFCMP010000335.1, read as the reverse complement.
GCAGCGCCGGTATCCAAGCTCCTAGGGCACAGCGCAGACTAGGCTGCTGCGTTGACGCAAGCGTTTCTGTTGCATAGGCAACCCGGCCTCCCTTGGGCCTTTTTAAATACAAATTCATACGTACACTCTCTTCAGAGAAGGAATGTTGCATTGAGTGCACATCCGAACAGAGGGCTTTTCGCGCCCCTTGCGAAACGAAACTAACAAAAATTTTGAAAGTACACTGGTCATTATGACCAGAATTGCTACAAAGTTTAACGTGCCACTTTGGCAATCGGGTCTTTTGGCAGCATCGGGGAGCAGGGGCGGAAGCTGCTGGAGGCTGTGGCGATGGAGTATGCCAGCAGGATGTCAGTGCCCAAAGGAACGCGCCCTAAGCTCTTAAGGGCTGCCGCATCGCCCTGGCGCGCTTACGGTCGGCTCTGTCGGCAGCGCTCCACATGGCGTACTCTGGCCGTGTCATGACACACATGGCAGAATCGGGGGGGGGGGGGCACATGGAGGAGGATGTAGGCCCTACATCCTCACAGGGGCACATGGAGGAGGATGTAGGCCCTGGGGAGGATCCCGAGATGCCATTCGGCGGCGGCGGCGGCGTTTAAGTGGTTGTCGTTACGACACTTTCATACTGTCATACGACATGCAGATTCCGTACAGCAAGCATACTAGTAGATGCCAATCATCTGGGCTTTTTCGCGCCCTGAGCGAGAATTAATAAAGAGTACACTGCAGGCTATTTCACAGCACACAAGCGCAGATGAATGCAACGGGCGCATCTGACATGGCGGCATGGCAAGCGATTTGCTGAGCCCATGCTGCAGTAGCTTCGGGCATGCACAAATACGGTTTCCTGCAACGGGCAAGGCGGGCATGTACAGTTCATGCAACGGGCAAGGCGGGCATGAGACAACATTGACATAGGTGTAACGTCGGCATAATGGTACAGTACGAAGCGAAATCAATAAAAGGAAATCGCCCTGGCGCGCTTACGCTTGGCACTGTCGGCAGCGCTCCACATGGCGTACTCTGGCCGTGTCATGACACACATGGCAGAATCCAGGGGGGGGGGGCACATGGAGGAGGACGTAGAGGAGGATCCCGAGATGCCATTTGGCGGCGGCGGCGTTTGAGGGGTTTGTCGTTGAGACACTTTCAGAAGTCACACGACATGCAGATTCCGTACAGCAGCATCAAGTTAGACCATCATCTGGGCTTTTTCGCGCCCTGAGCGAGAATCAATAAAAGGTACATTCAGCGTGGAGCATGTAGCATGCCAACCTTCATTAGCTACTCTCGACGGAGTCAGCGGCTTTCTTGGCTGCGCGTCGATTCTTTCTCAGCTCATTTGCGTGTCGACGTTCAACTTGGCGCTTGTATTGTTCAGGATCATTGACCTTCAAGGCAGCACGTGCCTGCTGCTTCCTCTGCCTGTCTTGTGGGAATACTGCCTCTCGCTTTTCTTATCTGTATGCAGGGCTGACAACATCTCACACCTGCCAGCCCTCCGCATCAGCTTGGACTCTTCGGAAGCCCACACAACTGCCCACAACGGTTTGGCCGCGTGCTCACCTGACGCTACTCATGTAACAACCGCCAGGAGTCAGTATATACTACTTTTGTGGCCAATGACAGAGGAAGCATCTCTCCGCAGCCTCCTGACTGACAGCACTTAGAGACCTCTCCATAGTGCTGGCCAGGGTGTAAGTTCGGGGTAGGTTGCTGAAGAACTGTTGTTTCTCAGCCCAGAGGGAAGTGAAGACCGGAACATGCTTGTTACATAAGTTGGCTGCCTACTCGACAACAACTTGAGTTGATCATGCCCACATGACTCGCCTAAATTGCAGGTGATCAGTCGGAACCGGGTAGACACGAGAACTCCCCTGGTGCGGAGGGGCAGTGGATGTACGACATCATCACATGCCCACGCAAGCACTGCAAGCACATCTGATACCGCAACAAGGAAGCACACCAAGTTTGATCATTTGGGATCTTAAGATTTCAGCAATTGACTGTCAGGCTGGAGCAGTGCAGCTGCTCTGGTTCACTATGCAGCATGAGGGACACAAAACAAGTGCATTTGATCATTCGGGATCTAAGATTTCAGCAATGACTGTCAGGCTGGAGCAGTGCAGCTGCTCTGGTTCACTATGCAGCATGAGGGACACAAAACAAGATGAGGAATAGGGGAAGGTGCTGCAAAAAAATGGTTCATCTAACAGTCCGGACGGCGGTCAAAGAAAATTTTCAAATGCTAAATGGGTATCCTTTGCCTACTCTAATAGTATGTCAACAGATGCAACCATTGCTCACCCCACCCATCGGCAAGAAGCATGCTGTCGTAGAGGTCTGTTGACCACGTTGTTCTCTTTACCCTTAAAGGTATGCCTTTAAAGCTTATCGAGCTACCACCATCTCGTAAATCAGAAACGGCGTGCATGCCGTTGCCGGCAAAACATCGCCATGGCTGCTGACAGTCATGACCGCATCACAAGTTGTAATTCACAATATGGTCTTGTGAGCCCGACAGCACTCTGCCTTTGACATGCATCCCTGCCAGAGAGTTAACCGACAAAGCGAACTTGAGTTGGTGTGTACTTCTTAAAAGTACATGATGCTCGCTCTATCAAGGCAGTACCACCGGCACAGGCCGCTCAATTCTGCCCCCATTCGTGTTCCTGCCCCAGGCGTTCTTGGATCGCTTAGTAGCGTCCAACGGACAGCTGTTGGGATTGAAGGGTTGCCCCTGATTGTAATCAACCTGCACGCCAGACAGAATTCAGCGCAGACGCATGCACAATTGAGTGTTTGACAACGTGCTTTTGCGAAGCAGCAACTAGCATCAGCTCCTTATTCATTGCGGTGAGCACACACGCAGATTGATCATTAGTGCTGCTATGGCATCATGATGTAAGCTTGTGTGCCCTCCAACGTATTAAGTATATCGTGCGAATGTGGTGATACTTGGGATGTCGTGAGCGGATTGAATTGCAGCACGTGGCGCAGGTTGCATGTGTAATTCCAGTACGCATCCAAATTATGTAGCAGTTGTGCAAGCAATGCATGGACTGGCGCTCCCAAGCAGGTACTCTAGAAAGCTACTCTCATTTGAGCAGTGAACTGCAAGAGCCAACCCAGATCGGTTGAATGGTCACATCGCTCACCGAGTAACCAAGGTCCTGCAGGGCACCACTGCGAAGAAAAACATGCGCAAACGGGCAAGCAGCACATTCAAAGAGCGCATCAGTACCACTGGACACCTGAGATGTTTGAGGCTGCCGTGACTTACATTGCATAAGTAGTACTGGTGAGATAACTTGCAAAACAGTGATGAATAGTATTGGTGAGATAATTGCAAACAGTCACATGGGAGCAGACATAATTCTTTGCAGAGCATCAACTTGTCACATCTGTGAAACTCTGCGAGTAACTCACATTGAGATGATGCTCAATATGTTGCTGCCGTCATTTGTCTCTCCTGTCATGAGCTCGTTGCAGAGTTGAAGCTGCAACAAGGAAGTGCAGCAGACAACCGTAAGCGTTCACTGGCATGAACATTCACAAGAGCAGAGTATATAGAGGGAGGAACCTGAGTAAAGGTGCTGAAAGCACCTGCGACGCTGGCGAAAGGGAGATCGATTGCTTTGTGGCTTGCAGTTGCCGATTGCCCTCCACTGTGACAGAAGGAAGCACCCAGTTCATAAGATTGTGCACTAAAACCCTCATTAACATGCAAACTCTAGCCTAATTATACACATGCCCGCAACTGAGAGCGCATTATTTCAAAATGAGCTTGAACATAGGATACACGCAACTCATCTACCTAACATGCTACTTTAGTATCACATGCATCTTCTCTTGTACAGACTTGTATTTGTGCACGTTGTGGGTATGTTTACTTATGTGTTAGTGCGCAATTCAAATGTTCACTAAGAATGCGTGCATGTGCACTAGTGTGTGTGTGTGTGTAAATGATCATGTTTTATATATACATAGAGTAGAAGCTGGAGTTTGGGGTCAGTGGAGGAGATTGTAGTCTACAGACCGTATCTCTGGCATTACTCTGGCACACATTGCAAATGGGGTACGCAATAGCAAGCAATGGCTACAAACTATCCAATAATCTATACAGTCCGATGTGGCAGTAGCTTCAGGGTTTCTCTGAGGCTTCAGCCGTTAGGGGGGAAGTCACTAGAATCACTGCACATAATGTGTACTTGCAGTTGATAATTGTGGACACCAGCGAGCACCAGCCACGAACGTTGAGCGACACCTCCTGTGACAACTTGCTTGCAACCTTTTGTCTCTAATTGAGAGTCATGTGCATGTCACGGTGCAACATTCACCTCGTCGAAATGACCGCATGCCGTGCCGGGACCACCATCTTGCTCTGTGCTCAACAAGGGATTGCAACATGGTACAAGGGGATGGGCGGATGAGCCATTCACTTGCTGCGCAGTCAGTCAACGATCATGTAGCATTTCCATTCAGCATGCTAAAGGGGAGCAGGCGCACTCGACGTTTAATGCATGCCCAATGGCAACATATGTCATACTGGAGGAGCACGAGCACCCGGGTACCAATGTCTAGTGCACACCTTATGGAAGTGCTGGCTGTTCCCGGAAGATCAGACATGAAGCTATCAGTCACTAAATTCCAGGAAATAGAAACTTGGCAATGGATTATGTAACGGGCAAATATTAATTGCAAGAACTTGAAGCTGTGCAGCACCTGCATGACATCAACAACGGCAAATGCGCAACACAGCGATGATAAGTTGCAAGTGTCTGTCAAGCGTGATGTCATGCAAGATTTGCCATTCGAGTTGCACTTGATCAAACGCGTAGGCTGCTTGTTGCAAGCAATTCATTATGTGGTCACAACGTCTCCGCGCAAGCACAGCATCAACCTGTAGCTGTCCGGCACAGAAGCACTTGCTGTGGCCGGGAAGTGTACGTCTCTGTACCAAACCAAGACACCCATGCACGCATGCCGAATACTATGAAGTGTATGTCTCTGTGCCAAACAAATCACCCATGCACGCATACGATTACTATAATGAATTGTGCCAGGGAGAAACACGATGTACAGAGTCCTGTGGGTTCAATACAAAGGAGGACTCACTTCAAGCGCCGGTAGGCGGTAAATTGATGGTGCACATTCATACAGCACTGATACTGCTGGACCTGCACAGGTGTGGCTGATAACAGGTACCCATGCTATGGGCAAGGCCCGAGTGCTGCTGCAGCCGCACAGGAGTGGAAGACCCTGGCTTAAGCTAATTAGCACTGCATGTTGTGGGTCTTGAAGCAACACTGAGATACTACCTCTGCAGGGTACTACTGCAAGTTGTTCACTTTTATGCCGTCTTTCCAGTTCAAGACTTTTGTCTATAAATTGTGTGTCATTCACCTAGAGCCAGTGGAGCCACCAGTCCCAGCTCTACAGCTTTCAGAGCGGCAAAGCAAACGCCGGTACTCCCATTGGCATAAGTGGCTCCAGTACCGCCAGGCACACAATTGCCCGCGCAGTTGCTGATGAGTGTAGGCCAGAGGGTCCCGATACCTGTTGAGAACAACAATGTGAGCATTAGCTGTGAGCATTGTGATGCAGAGAGCGTTGCCTGCAAAGGGCGGCCTGCGACGCTGGCTTGAAGCAATATTGTTTGCATACCGCTGCAGTCGCCCACAGCATGCGCTCCAGCCTGTTGTCAATTGTGCTGTACGGCGTAGCATGGACTGCCTCATGGCAAGAAATGCGCTTGCAGCCATGGTTCAGCAGTTGGACGAGTGTGCCACCCGAGGTGCCACCATTTGCATACTTGCACACTCGCTTGTGACTGCGCACCCATGATACTCGGAGCGTTGCCCGCATCAGGTAGTGAATGTTCATGAGCACATACTGACACACGAACGTACCACGTAGTGCCAGACTCAATGATGGCATGAAGGCCTATGCCTAGGCAAGCCAAGGTCAATCCGGCCAGACATATGCAACGTCGACTCACCCAGGACATGCCCCATCTCGTGCAGGATGACAGACAGAAAGGTCCCAGCATCAATCTGGGACTGCACATCAGCTATGTCGAAATTCATGACCCCAGAGACTGGAAGGTTGAGACCACTTGCAGATCGCAGAAACTTGGGGCCTGCACTTGCCAATATGTTGAAAGGGCCATCTGCGGGCAGCACCATTCAGCGGCAGGACATGAGCGTTGTCGCATACTACAGGTGGCATATTGAGGGCTTGTGCATTCACCCATCAGCTGGGCAGTTGAAGCCGTCTGTGTGACAACTACAAGGCTTGACGATGCATGCTGCACTGCAGATACTTGTTGACTTGGTTTCTGAGGCCAAGTGTTAATTTACATCGTGCTAAATAGCTTGGACCCGGAACAAGCAAGCTGAGAGGCTACTACAATTCCCCAATACATAGTTAGTTCAGCATGTTCGTTGAAGGCAGCAGTGACGCATAGTGAAGGCAGCAGGGCAAGCTGCAGCTATCGCACCACACTTGAGTCACAGGCTTCCACGCAACTCACAAAACAAGTTCATGATGCCCGCATGGATTAACAGTGTTAGGTTGCCGTGAGCTGGCTGCACATCGCGCCACTGCTTCAGCCGTGAAGTTGTCCCAATATAGTCATTTGACACATCTTTTGAATGTCACAGACTGTCAAAAACATGCAAGCACCGGAGCATTCAAGTCAATATACTTGAGATCCACTGGCATGGTTAGCACTCGCAGTATAAACACTTGCTCTAGCAGCACTTACCGTAGATGCATTTTGGTTGAGATAACTCTGCTGACAGGTCTAACTAGCCTAAGCTATTCCCTTCCCGACAGCACCTGCCGTGATCTGACATCAGCCACGCCGTGACGGCTCTGCGCACGGCCGTCCCACAGGCTTGGCTCTTGGTGCAGAAAGCTCGCTCTGGCGACCTAATTTGTACCATTGTGTCAACTATGTATTTTATCATATTTGGACACCCTAACTGTGAACTCCGCCGCACTATTGTGAGTCTCACCGATGGGGCCCACCCGGGCTGCAATGATAACGTCATCCACGGGCTCGTTGGTAGCAACGGATGGTACGTCCCCGTCGAACCAGTCATCAATGCCACGTGCATCACCATCAGGCTCGTCCGGGACATCTGCAGTGATGATACGCTCCCATATCTGTGCAGCCATTATGAAGAGGCCTTGAATATCGGTGCTGGTGCTGGGGTCAAACCTCAGCTCAATGTGGAATGCAGGCGCTGTCGTCGGTTGGGTAGTCTGCGCAGCAATTCGGGAGGCCATGGGTAAAGCAATGTTGGCGCTGGTGAGGCCGACTGCATGTTCAAGGCTGATCACTGAAGCTTCTTCAACAACATCATGTGCTATTAGTAAAACTGATTGCTTTGTCGGTGCAATTTCTCCCAAAACAGGAGATCAATCTTGATGAACCAGAGCAATTCGCTAACTATTGTGAGAATATAGCAATTCTCATACTCAACTTCCGTACGTTTCGGGTTTGTTACAAAGGAAGGTGAAATAAAGCCTTTACAAAGCGGATACCTCCCTTAATCAAGTTCTGTTGAAGTACTTTTCCGTCTTCTAGTGGCTCAGAGATAATACTGTGTCGACCTACATGTAGTGCACTCAAGATAAGCGTGGAATCTTCTGGCACCTGCACTACTGCAGTGTTGCTATAAATTGCGCAGTGACCAGATCGCATCCCAACATATAAGCTGAATACTTGCTTCGGAGTCTGATCTTGGTTCAACCATTTGAGCCCAGGCCGGTTGACTTGTGACTTGTGACAGCATCAAGCCATCAAGCCTCAGGACGATTCTGATCATAACAGCCATGCTTTAACGGCAGTAAAAAATCGTCTGGCACAAGAGAGTGGTTTGCGCCATGCTGGAAAGGCAAGACACGCGCAACGCTGCAAACATCGCACAAGGCCATAGTTGCTTTTGACGATCCGATTACCAAGTATGCTGCAACGCTGCTACATTTCAAGCCCAAGTCACACCAAAGCTTGGCAAATTCAGAGTCACTGGTAATGGGACATGAAGATGTGCAGTTCTTAACAGTGCTGTTATGGGCGCGCACTGCCGCTTGCCAAGCGCGGAAGCCGCGCAACACATTGTCGATCATCACAAGTTTCAAATACAAATTTGCAGTGGTTGCAGGCACAGCTGTGAGAATGTGCGCAGAAGGTCGAGTCAAAACAGGAGAGACTGGAGGCGCTGCAGCTCTTGAGGCGCTCGGTTAGCCCGCACGTGTCAAGTAGGCAATGCATGTCAAGGGCAGGCAAATCCATCCTGTTGTTAATACTGAAAGTGGCAAAACGGGGCAGTGCATACAAATTGTTGCGACATTGCCCTACAGCCTGAGGTACCAAGATGCTTGCATCGACAACACCTGGCGTAAAAAGACTGCAGGTAGTTCACTGAAAGTTACCGTTACTAAGTACATCGTGGGTTCTATGATCAACTTCCATCAGTTCCGCGGAGTGTATTGCGGCAGTAGTGAGTTCGCGTGTGCCATTGAAGTCGGCTGCGGCTCACTCTTGACTCGCCTCAACAACTTGGGTCGCTCAGCTGCAGCATTCAAACGATTTGGTGCCTCAGGCTTGATGTAAGTCATGAGTACTCAACACTCTAGTAGTCACTGAATATCATCATTACATGTTGAATTGACAATCAAAACGAGGGTCGCTCACCTGCAGAATGATTCCGGTGGTCTGGTGCTTCAATGGTCACGAGTCACCGGCACGATCCTCCTGCTATCATACATCTGAAGTAATGGTTCGGCTGCTGCGCAATCATTGCAGGACAGCTTCTAGTGCCGTCAGTTCAGAGCCCAACGAGCAGACGATCAGCAGCAGTTGCTGTACTGTCAAGATATGCAGTACACACGTATGTCTACGTGCACAATCACAGCAGCTTGCGGTCGTAAGCGTGCGCGAGCACATACATGTTGTGTGTACCACCTTGCTCGCGGTCAAGACAGAAATGGGCATACATCGTAAAGTTTCCGGCGGTCGCACAGCTAGGCCGTCGGCAGCGCTGCGAGGCATACTGGATGCTCAACAACGCAATTCTGTGGCTGAAATCAAGTTACAGGTCGATGAAAGTTACCTCACGCGTGGTCGGCTTAGAAGTGGGCTTGCGCGTTGTGGGCTTGCGCGTCGAGGGCTTCGAAGTCGGCTTGCGTGTGGTGGGCTTGCGCGTTGTGGGCTTGCGCGTTGTGGGCTTGCGCGTTGTGGGCTTGCGCGTTGTGGGCTTGCGCGTGGTGGGCTGCACGGCACAAAAGCCGAAGTACACATAATGTCATGGTGATACCCTAAAGCCAGGAGACGACGAACATTGGGGTCAGGCATGCAGCCTGAGGATTGTAGAGACTGACCAGCGGCTTGCAGTCCCTGGACCAGGTGATGCGCTGCCAGGCTGGGCAACGCAAGTGAGCGGAAGTCACTGATGTGGCTGCTAGCTCGGTGCTGATTAAGGTGCTGGTGATGACCATTTTGCACATGGGCGGCTTGTGCACCCTGCCGGGCGGAGCGAAAGGAGTTTTCGATATTGAACAACACATTCGATGGCTGGTGCTAACTTAGGCACTCAGGCTGGTCGATGAACAACACCTTGCGCGTGGTCGGCTTGCGGGTAGGCGTGGGCGTTGGCGCACGGTGGCAATAGCAGCACAGGCCACTCTCTGTCTTGGCAACGGCCAGCTCACGGTCGTCAACTCCCGCATTGCCCAGGGCGCGGCTCGGCCGGGGCGTTGAGCACGTCTGCAACAGCGGTGGCGCACACCAAAGTTAAACTTGCAGAAAACAGGACCTGAAGTTAAAACAGGACCCACAGGTGTGACCTCTTTGAATGCACTTCTGCTCAATTTTGCTTATGTTAGATAGCATAGCCTTGCCCAGAAATAGACAATGCAGCAAAAATGCTTTTCTTCTAGCCACAGGGGCATGAGTTACCCATTGTTGCTTGAACTTCAACCTCAATAGTGAGCTTTTGCAAAGTAGATAGGTTCAACTCTAATTTGAAGTTTGAAAAGAGCTCAACGCTTACCACGGAACGCTAACCAATTTCAAAACCTGGTCCAGAGCCTTCACTACATAACCTGAACATGCATATTTTGGGTTGCCGGCAGCGTACAACGTATATATACGTTATTGGCATATACACGTTATATGAATATATACGTTATATGAGTATACGTTATATATAGCGTTATATCGATTCAAACTACGCTTCAGATTATAATGCCTGTTTCGCCGCCTAGGCGTGTTTCCGCGATACAGAGCAGCGCAGAATCGCTTCCGCACGCTGCTGCGCTCAACGAGTTTTGCAGGGTCAGTGCATCTTCACTCCTCTCCAGCTGCTCGCTCTAGTCAGTGAGTTGTGCTCACTTGCCCATTCAATAATCGTGACCTCCCAGCACAAACCTGGCTTGCTGTTCAACAACACCTCCTCCATGCGTGGTATGCGTAGCGAATGTGAGGCTAAGGTCATCATCAGCTATGTGAGGCCTGTGCAGCTATGGTGGTGTGTGAGGCGTGTGCTGTGGTCGTGCAGGTGACGAACAGAACTTCTGAGAACTTGCAATGTTGAGCATTGCCAGATCGAACTTCGTGTATTCGCGACACAGCTCTGGGAAGCTGGTTGAGTTTGTGAACAACAAAGAGGAGTTGCCGAGTTTGTTCTGAGGTCGCGCTTGGTGCTTGGTGAATATTACTGTTGAGACTGATCAAATATGTTGCGCATGCACTGCAGCTGACACTCTCTTGGTGCTTTGTTTACACTGCTGCTGGTGACTGGGTTTGATGCACCTGAGTGTTACTGTTTGCATTAGCAGCTGCTATGCCATGACATGTGCAGCACCACTGTTTGTGCACTATGCATGACAACAAGCGTAGCAACATATTGAAATCTGGATCTTGTAGTGCGTGCTCTGGATGCCCAGCCTGAGGGGCACATGAATGCATTCAGTTTCATGTGGCATCGAAGTGGAACAGCTGGGCCAGTGGCAGGATCCGCTCCGCCCATCCGCGACCCTGAAACCCAAAAAGCAACCGAGCACTTATGCTATAGTGAGGTCAGTCAAGACCCTCAAACTGTTGAAGTTAGATAATAGTAGGTTGTTGGCCTCACTCAGACGCACCAGAAGAGCTCTTGGTTGTTGAAGTTGAGATGGGTGGAGCCGTGCTATTGCACGTTGAGCAGTGACATGACAGTTGAAGTTGGCATGAAGTTGAAGTTTGAATGTCACCGTTGAAGTTCAATATCACATCAGGATCAATATCAACTTCCACAAGTGAGTAGTCAGCAGATGCCCCTGACATAGGGCTACAGCATGCCATAACCCAACTTCAATATCAGTTCTGCCCTGGAGACTTTACTACTGGACAAGGGCCTCGGTTGCTTCTTGGCTTTCAGGGTCGCGGATGAGCGGAGCGGATCCTCGGCGATGCTACACAATCGCCTTTCATGCTTGCATAAGTGGAAGGTGACGGGTGTTACTAATAGTATGGACAGCTGAGAACAGACACTATGAGGCATGAAGCAAAACAATAATTCGGAGTTTGTCTTCAGAATTTGGCCAATTAATATACGCTGGCATACGCAGTACAGATGATTCATACGTTATTGATATACGTCATATACTCATTATATGAATGCATATATATGCTAGTTGGCAATCCTAAACATGTTGAAATGCGGCAGCAACCTTGCAGGGTTCAACCAGTCTGAGACTTGGCCAATTTGAAAGTGGTTTAATGCTGCGTCCTGTTTTGACAATTCAAGTCCTGATTTACCCAATCCAACCCTACAAATGCGGCAAATTCATGTGCAGCAGCGACGTTGCGTGACATTCTCGCGCATTGCCGGCCACACAGCAAAGGTGTCCAGCACTGTGACACTGGCAGGGGCAGGCGAGAGGTATGGGGTCTGAGCCTTGCAGGTTGGTGAACTGCTTGAGAGGGATGCATTGAGCCCTGGGACTCACGTACGCATGCACGAGATATCAGACTGGCAGTTTCCAAGGCACCGCAGTCTTGTGCACCTCAGATAATTACAGTTCAGAATCTGAAAGACATTCAATTAGGCAAGCACTACCTCCTGTCGCAGCGCGTAAGCTGTATGGACAATTGTTTTGGATGTTGGCGCGTTCCCCGTTGCTGGCAGTGCGCAGCACGCGGTCAACAACCCTGGTGACCGCATGTGGACTCAGTCTGGAGTTTGAGTCTATGGCGATGTTCCAATACTGGCGCAGCGCGCGTCATAATGAAATTAGATTGTTTTTCAGTGCTGAAAGTACACGACATTACATTGTAAGAATCGATTTTATCCTGTAAGTTAAGCGCCAGCCACCCACACACATACACCTGGTCCAGTAACAGAGCCCAAAACTCAAGGAATCAGAGTTCGAAGTACTCGAAGAATCATCCCAAATCTGTAAACTTTAAGTAAGCGCCAGCTGACTTCCACCAGTAACAGAATCTGAGCTCTAGATGGGCGCCGGAGACAGCTGACTGATTCAGAAGAGGACATGTCAGCAGTAGCTTCTACATAGACTGGCAAAAGGCTCAGCTCAACAGCATTCTCAGGTAAACAGAAGTCACGAGAGTTGTGGGTGTATCATTTGAGTCGGATGTAGCACTGCAGATGCTGTCATTGACAGCCGACAATGACCTGCTGTGGTATTGCTAATAGTGCCAGTAAGCAAAGAAAGGAGTCAACAGTTTGAGTCGTAGGAACTCCAGCGGCACTAACCCTGTCCGTCTGAGGTGCGGCCAGCGTGCGCATAAGTTCGCGCCTGGTGCGAACTCGTGAGCACTGGGTGGAGCTTTTGTAGGGGATTGAAAGCTTGTCGCACGCGGTCTTGCAGTGATCCTCGCAGTTGAACGCGCACGCAGAGCCCGATGGGCACGTGCTCACTAGCTCGCGCTCCGCATGCTCCTGCCAGGTTGGAAGCAGACGGGTAACTTTAAGCCTTAGGCTGACTCGGAGATGCTGAACGATTGGATTCACAAGTACTATCAGTAGTCTAAGAGCTGTTCTGTTTTGCAGCAGTCTGAGATGAATGCGGAGGTTCAGAATAGGTCCGCAGCGCTTGTCTCTAGCGGGCCCTCAGGCTTAACTTTAATTGAATTATCACTTGAAAGGTCACACTAAAACGCCATGCTATGCTACGCCTTGTACAAATGATCATTATAATAGTACAGTCGCCAGCATGATAACCTGTTGCACATGAAAGAGAAGACTCACTGACAGTCTGTTCCTCACTGACAAGCCTTTTAAGTTAGGAAACTTCAAGCTGAATGCAGGATTCAGAATCTTCGATTTATTTAATTATTAAACTTCTAGTATTAAATCTGATTCTGATGTCATTAACTGCCAGTAGGAGCTGAAGCTCCTTGAAGACCTGACTCAGAGGCTTCCGAAGTCAGAATCTGTATCAGAGAAAGTTGCAGTCGAATTACAAATTCATGTTGAGCCATGGCGCATCCTGTCAACTGCCAGTGCTGAGCAACTACACCTGTAGGAGAGAATTTTTTGGAGCAATCCCCGGATACTAAAAGGCACCACAGGACATTAATGCAATGATCAAGTTGAAGATTGCACAATCATTTGACTGAACAGCAACAGTTCGCTTCAGGACGCTGTGCGGACGGTGATGCACCTGTCAAACTTCAAATCGAAGATGATGGTCAATACTGAGCGTGACAGTTGATGTTAAACTTCAACTTGGAGTTATACTTCAATTACAGTAGCGTCTCGAGTCAAGTTTGTCCAATTTGAAGTTTGAAGATTGCACGATCATCCGCAAAGCGTCCTGAAGCGAACTGTTGCTGTTCAGTCAAATGATTGTGCAATCTTCAACTTGATCATTGCATTAATGTCCTGTGGTGCCTTTTAGTGTCCGGGGATTGCTCCAAAAAATTCTCTCCTCTGTCTGAGACCCGCCAACTTGAAGCCTGAGGCTCGAGCCTCACTGACAAGCTCACTGGCTGGGTGGTGAGTGACCGTCACGGCTCATCGGGCAGTGACTGACGCGTAATACCGTCAGTTGCGCCGAAGGGGTGACTGACGGCTGACGGTACTGCAAAAGTTCAAGAAATGATGTTGAAGTACAATGTCTCAACTTCAACAACAACATTCCAGCTGTGCTGCCTGAAGCTATTTTCTTTGCCGGTGGTGTTTGCTGCTGCCAGTGTTTGCTGCTGCTGCTGCTGCTGCGCGCTGCTGCTGCTGTTGCTGCTGCGCGCTGCTGGGGGTTGTGCGGAATGATAATAAAGCCGCTGCGGTCTATGGCATGCACCACCACCGTAGCTGCTGGTGACGTTACTTGAAGCTATTTTTTTTGCCGGTGGTGGTGTTTGCTGCTGCCAGTGTTTGCTGCTGCTGCTGCTGCTGCTGTGCGCTGCTGCTGCTGCTGCTGCTGTTGCTGCTGCGCGCTGCTGGTGGTTGTGCGGAATGATAATAAAGCCGCTGCGGCATCACTGTAGCTGCTGGTGACGTGGCAAGCAATGGGCGTGCAAATTCTGTACAAGCACCTTCCACCTTGAAGGTGGGCTGAATAGGCTCGCTGCAGGCCCCAGCGCTGCAGTACATCACCGGACGGGCTTGCCCAGACACGAGTAACCTGTACTTGCGCAATCAGGTTCAACGCCTCCGAACTTTTCGCCTTCTCTGCTCTGTTTTGACGTGGACACATGTGTAGTTACTATACTGCCAGTGTGTCATGCTGAGGCATGTCCTACGCATGCTGACAGCATCGTACATCAATGCATTGTGTGCATGTTGTGGCCATTAGTCATACTTTCAAGAACAGAGTTCAGCAGACCAACAATTGATGTTGAATGTTATACTTCAACTTGAGGTTTGCCGTCATTTGTCATTCTGCTTTTGTGACTGACTGACTGACTCTGACGTCATCAGCCGTCATTACGCCATGCTCACTGGCAGGAAACGATGGTGCATTAGATTTTGCTAATGACTCACTGCTCATTGAAAACTTGGCGGCACACCGGGTCCCCTGCTGAAACTCACAATCAGTCACTGAGGCAATCATGCACTTTACGTACTGCATCATATTGCCACCTTGACCTGCTGGAGCAGGTACTACATTATGATGGTGTAAGCACTGTCGTCTTTGCAAAAAGCAACGACGTCACGAACTTCAAGCAAGTTGAACTTAAAGCGGCAAGTTGAACCCCAGTGGGCCAACAGAATTGTGTTGAAGGCAGTCGTGTGGACACAATGTGTCATCTCAGTTCCTACAATTTGAAACTCAAGTGCTATTGCGCTAAGCTCAAAAGCTGTTGCACATCGCATGCATGCTTGTTCAACCGCAGCGGCTACCGTAACGACAATCAGTATCTAGCGTGAATTTACTAACTGCAAGGACGCGTGCCATGAAAGAGCCACCGCACGTCATCATGATGCAAGGTGCTAACTGCAAGGACGCGTGCCATGAAAGTGCCACCGCACGTCATCATGATGCAAGGTGACAGTGTGCCGGGGCAGTGCACGGTAGCACATTTAAGTTTAAAATTTGGTCCAGTAATGTCGGTCGCGTACAGCAGATCATCACCGATTATCCATCATGCCAGCTTCTGAATCAGCATGATCACCGTCATTCGATAATGCCAGCCAGCGCCGCTGCAGCTTATATGATCGGCGCCGTGCACAGCGAGTCTCTCGGAGTGTTCTATGACCGATCGCGGCTAATGGGGCACATCAGACTGGACACAACACCGCGTGGCATGAGCATACACGTGGATGGTACTCTTAGATCAACCACTCTCACCATGTGAGTATGTGTGTTCAGGCGCATAAAAGTTTTATCGCAGAGCGCTACTCTAAGAGTTAAGACTCACACTGGTCGCTGTCCCCAGGGCGATGGATGGCAGCAGCGCCGCATACGCTGCCAGGACCAGGTAGAGTTTCATGGCCAGTGTGAGTGTAAATGGAGGATGGGAGAGGTAAATCAACAAGCGGACCGCTGCAATCCAAGGAGTCATGCCGACGAGCAACACATTTCAGCGACTTTCCCCGGCAACAATCGCCCAACAGCAATTTCCCCCCCCAAAAAAGTTTTCACCGCATCGTTAACTAGGATCCCTTGCCACTGGCAGTAGGAAGTAACAGTACAATCGGAAGAGTTCAATTCGAGTTGGACATACGCTCCGCAATCGGTGCCTCTGCGTCGCTTGTTTTCGCCCCAGAACATTTGAAAGCATCATTTGAAAGCTCTGCCAAGAATCAATTCTTGTTTGCTTCAGTAGGCCGAACTTCGTTTCTGCCCTGCATTCAGTCGGAGATTTACGCGTGATCCGGCAGAAGCGCCAGGAAGGTGGAGCGGGCTGCTGCCAAGTTCGCCGTCTTCATGCACGTTAGAAGCGCCCGGCTACCCGGCTACCACTGTCTTTCGTACCCAGCAATTCGCCCTCAGGCTGTGACACCCCCGACGGCTACACCGGGGTCCCGTCAGAGCTTTGACGGATGGCTTGCAGTCTGAAAAGCTTAATAATACATCGACTGTCACAGTTCAGGGCCTTCAAGTTGCCAATGACAACTGCAGCGCTGCGGGTGACACCGGGTCCCGGTGCGGCGTCACGCACGTGAAAATGTCAAACTGTCCAAACCCGCTCGAACTGCTTTGGTTCGGCGCTTACTGTACAGCCCTGCGGGCCGCCTACAGTATGCCATCCTAAGCAAGAGTAATGTGAAGTACGACAGGCCAGCGCGTCATTGGAGCTGTGAATTGCAAATTGTGGCAGCACATGTACGCCACCGCAGAACGTTACCGCACTCAGCAGACAGCGCCCGCTGGGCAGTAGGGTAGGCAAATATCGCCACACCAATGGGATGTCACTGTGTGTATTGGTGAGCCTGTTTGCTGAGATACCATGTGTTCCACCGCTCCCGTTCAACTTGGATGATCATCGAGTCCTGCAGCAATATGCGGATGCCATGAACCATGAACGCATCCTTCACTGTTCTGGAACAGTTCGCGCAAGCTGCTCGGCTGAGAAGTTCAACTGAGGACAATGTCATTGACCTGCCCAACGGGGACTTCATATTCAGCCACCTGGACACGGCGGCTGTGAACAGGGTCATCACCAACAGCAGCGAGGGGCCCTGACCATTCTGCCGGGTACCACTGCCAGTGCATCTCGGCTTCCAGCCTCAGGCGGAGGCAAGCCAGATTCTTCGAAGTTCAACACACACAAGGGCGCTGGTCCCACCAGCCTGAGGGCCTTTGCTGGTCCTGTTGACAATATGTGCTGCTTCGAGGAAGAGCTGTCATGGTGTGAGCCTCATGCTGCCCTAGGTGGCAGCGCGAACACCAACTTGAAGCATTTGGCACTTCAACTGAAAGACGACCCAGCTCCGAGCTGTTGTGCCTCGGAGTCCGTAGGCGAGCCTGAACCAAGCACGGAGTCCGACGCGGCTGATGCAGAGACATTCGCCAACTTGAAGTGTCTACCAAGAGTGGCCGCTTAACGCACAACACCAGCATGCAGGAGTCATGGACCGATGGTGTCACGGTGGTGTCATTGCAGATCTGCTGCTGCAGCGGAGCGACGTTGCTGGTGACATGGGCAGTCTTGTCCCTCAGGCGGCTGTGTGTGCCAAGCATGATGGGAAGCAGTACATGCAGCAACTGCAGGTGGCGGCACTGCCGCTCAGAAATTGTTTCGAGCACAAATGAGATCTTGATTACATCCTAGCACAGCTGGCCATTCTCAATGTAAGCTTCCAGGACCTCGACGTCCAGTTTTACTGCTGACTCTGAGTTTCTGGACTTTTCTCTCCTGACAGTGTGTGCTTTGTGAAGCAAATCCAGAAACCTTATTGACAAGGTATTTGCATTAGCATGGCTGCATATTGTCCACTCTCAGACTGATTGACACAATCATTATGGATCATGGGGACTCCAGTGTAGTACTTAACGAACGTCATCTTGCCAGGGCATGTGGCTCTGTGCATCCTTCAGCGGCTGCCATGCTTTGTTTACAATATTGTACTTTTTATTACTTCTCGCTCAGGGCGTGAAAAAGCCCAGATGAATGGCATCTAACCTGAAGCTTGCTGTACGGAATCTACATGTCGTGTGCAGTCGAAAGCGTCTCAACGACAACTACTCAAACGCCGCCGCCGCCAAATGGCATCTCGGGATCGTCCCCCACATACTCCTCCATGTGCCCCCCCCCCCCCGGATTCTGCCATGTGTGTCATGACACGGCCAGAGTACGCCATGTGGAGCGCTGCCGACAAATATTGCACACACCTTAGACGACGGTCATTCGTGACGGAGTCGAGCAGCACGACGGCTAATCTGACCGAGGTGTAATGACGGAGTCGTGCATACGACAGACTCTGGTGTGGCCGTATGCGACAGTGCTGACAACGGCAACAGTATTATCCAGCAGCAGCAGTCGACGGTGTCGTGCAGACGACGGAGCTCCCGAACTCAAAAACCAGTTGACGGAGTTGAAGTTCTGTTTTAGACATGTTTGACAATGATATGAGCACCCGCACGCACGCAAAGGTGGTGATACGTCTATACGCTGCCGGCCCGCTGTGCAACGATGCCGCAATCACTCAAATAAGCGTTATTTTTGGTTTGACGGAATGGAACGGCTGCGACAACCCATGCGCAACAGACGCCGTGCAGACGACGGAAAGTGCGCCATCCTTGTGCGACGGCGTCGTGCAGACGACAGCCAATGAGGCAATCGTATGCGACAGTGGCACGACAGACTTTTCTCTAGCGCTGTCGCGACGGACCGTCGCGACTCCGTCGTCGTCTACGTTGCTCCGTCGTCGAAGGTGTGTGAAATATTGTACATGCCGGCATGACATTTATGTATGAAGTCTATGGGCGTTTACTTTGAGGAAATCGCGCTCAGCTTTGCGTGAATTCAAGTCATTCTAGTACTGTGTATGTGAATAAAATAGTTTCTTTTGACGAACTCCGGTTCAATTTTGAAGTTCACGCTGGCGAGTTACCGGTCGGAGTTTGGCAAATGGCACCCAACACTGAGCGCTCCGTGTGTGACAATGAGCTTGAGGTCACTTGTGTCTGCTACAAGCATACTACAGCACACCGAGTCCAGGCACTTGAAGCATAACACACACCGCACTGCCATGACCGAGCCCACCGGGATGCAAGTTCCGGCGGCAGGAATTGATCTGGACGACGCAAGATGTAGAGAACCCGGGATTCTACGCCAGAGACGAAGAGGGGAGAGTAAAGGAACGCGCATTCCAACTCGGCTTAGTCCTGCTCGAGGAGGTGAGCACTTGGTATGAGTTCCGGGGCTTCAACTTGTGCTGCAGTAGTTCACTGTGTTAAAGCTGCAGTATTTCACCATGTTGTGTTAAGCTGCTGTTTGTAGTGGTCAGCGTTCCCTGCTACATGGATTGCCAGCTGATCCTAGCCAGTGTAATGCGCTAGGCTCTGCGATTGAGGCACACTGTTTTTTTGATGCTCCGAGCATCGATAGTCGAAAGTCGCCAGGTGATTGTAGGGACTAGGTTCATAACTTCCTAGGCACGGACCTTTGCCTTGCGAGCGCAAGCATTGTGTTTGCCACGGTACCACTGGCTGGTAGCTCTTATGTTGCTCGGCATGTACTTACCTGGACTGCTTGGCCATGCACAGGCTGTCTCAATTCCTGCAGTCCATGACCTTTGCTCCTGTCGTTTTCCCAGATGCAGTATTCAAGTCGAACATTAGTATACCAGTATGTAAAACTACGGTACAGTGAGACCTGTATGCCCAGTTATGTTGTGCAGTTGACATCAATGCTGCTATGGTTTCATTGCCGTAAATGGTGATTGTCCCATTGCAGTCTCGAATACAAGCGTTTACACTGTAAGCACGTGGCGGAATCCTGTGCATTACATCATTGATGGTACCGCAACACCATGATCTGAGTCATGTTTGCAGGTTGATGCTCATAAGGTGCCATGTCTTATTGCTGTGCTCTGCCACTTCTGGTGTTGCAACGCGCGCTGCGGCAGCACTTTTTCGCACCTACGTCGTCCAGCTGTACTGGTTCAAAAAATGCCGGAATTTAATATTTTGAAATCTGACCCGATGCAACGTGCTGTGACAGAACTTCGACTCCTACTTCTTCCGCGCCGTGTTGGTGGAAGGCCTGGCGATGGCCGCCTTCCTCTACAACGTCATCACCGTCATTGCCTACAATGAAGACGGGCAACTCATAGGCATCGACAGCGACAAGCAGCTGCTGATAGCCCTCGTGTTTGGCCTCAGCATCTTCATGCTGGTGTACTTCACCGCCGGGCTCAGGTGCATTCAGCGCCGCTTGCCTTCCGCACAACACATACTGTCGTGCACAATGATATCTAGTTGATGATGTTGTTGACTAGTGCCTCTACAGGGTACACAAATGCGCATGAAGTCGCCCAGATAGTACGCGCTGTCACCTGCCGGGCAGGGGGTGTACCATAAACTTGGCAGAAACCTCGGACGCTTTTGAGCGCTTGCGACCGTATTACATTTGCAGCGAGAGCTGCCTACATTGAACCGCATGCTGGCTCAGTGAAAATACATACTGATGGCATCTCAGCACAGCGCAGCAGGCTTGTTTGGCGACCAGCAGACATGCACACAAACTTCACCCTGAGATACTTACGCAGTTTTTCTCTGCCTCTTTTTTTCAAATGATTTTTGCAACTCTTTGGAAACTTTCTTGTTAACGTCGCTGCCGCCTCTCTTCGGTCGTGCGCCGCTGGACCCTGACGCATCGCATACTTTTTCAGTAGAATGTGGCAGCCTTGTGAACGAGTTGAGGCACAGGCACTTCAATCATGTCAATCTATGCTCAACTCCCCCTGCGCATGGGCATGCGGCGCGGTGGCGGCACTACGATGCATACCAACCCTCCGTTGCACTCTGATACCTAACCTTCTTTCATTTCCGCCACTCATCTGTGGCTCGATTGCCGGTGTGCAGCAGCTTTGCAATCGCGCCCTGCTGAACTTTGCGGACTGACACAAGTGCTGTTGAGCCTAGCTAGTCAAGGGTGAAACTGGTCTTGCCGCTCATGCACTGCTGCTCACCCAGCTCAGACATAACTTTTCTTACCGTAACCCTAGTAGGCTCGAAACAGCTATCCCTGCTTATCTGCGGTTCTGCTTCTGGTGATGCTCAGCGGCGGCAATCTCAATCCGGCAGTTACCTTCTCCCTGGTGCTCGGCAAAAGGATTTCTGTGGCAAGGGGCATCTGCTACATCGCCTCTCAGGTGACTTGAGATGACTATAGCCGCTTTACTGCTAGCATAGAGACAACAGTGCTGCGACCTACTTCATGAAACACGTGAAGACGTTTGGTGCTGAGGGCATTTGCTATTTACAAGGAACGTGCTTCCTCATGTGTGCACTCTGCTGCAGCACCAGCCCGCATTCATCGCAGGGCCGAGGTGAACTTTTTACACAGCATTCTCTGGAAGATACATAGTGCAAGATAGCAACGACGAGCCTGCAGCATTGTTTTGTGGCAGTATCATGAACGTGTAAGTCCGCCTGGAACGAGAGGGACTGAAAAAACCTTGGTGCACAACCATGTACAAGGAGACTGCAACATATCTGGCATTGATGCTAGAGGGGCCGAAGAACAGTTACTCTACTGGGGCTGCAAACGCACTAGAACACCATCATGCACATACACTCGCAAAGTATGTGGCGGTGATGCTGCTTTGTTGCGCGTTGGTCAGGCAGCAGTGTTTGCCTGCACACATGTGCAAAGGCCTCTGAACACCAACCGATGAGGAGTGTGTAGAACGCGTCTTTGGCCAGTGTGTGTAAGCTTCATTGGTTGACGCTCTGAGCCAATGCTTGTCGATTCAAAGCCACCAAAGCCATTGACGTGAATTTTCAGAAGTAAGCTCCCACTCAAGTTGTTGTGCCATTATTTTTTTGTTTTGGGCCAGCTCTGGTCCCAGCTAGTAAGGTCAAACCGCCACAAGGCAATTTCTGGCGCGTGACGTAGAGCGATGCAGACATGCATCTACACTAATGTGTGCTTATTAAATATAACAGCGCTGCGCCGCCTTCTTGCGTGCAGCACACTGTGCCATACTGCAAGTTATCACTGGCACGGCCATTGTGCCCCCGCCCCCCCCCCCCCCCCCCCCATCGTCCGCCTCCGTTGCGGACCAATGTGCTTGAAAGTACAAACAGAGGCCATTCTGATGACGCCACTTGCCCACTTGCTGCAGATGGTGGGCGCCATTGTTGGCACGGCCTTTGCGCTCGTCATCGCGGGCTCGGACAACTTTGACGCCGTCCACGGCGGCGCCAACATCCTCGCAGCAGGCGTGTCGACGGGCCAGGCGCTCTTCGCAGAGGTCGGTAGGCACGAAGGCGGTATGCGGTGCGTGCTGAGCAGCGACAAGTTGAACACATATGGCTCCGTTAGCAAGGTAATCAAGTTCAGCAGAGGTACGCAGCGGCTGCCCAGCAGGAGTTTACGGGTGCTCTGTGTGGGGTTCACACCTGACAGCTGGCGGGCTCCTCAGCCAAATTGTACAGCGCTCGCGCAGTCCGCCTTCAGGCCCAGGTCCACATCACCCTGCAGCAGCCTTCAGCAATTCGGGCGCAGTGTTTTGCGGCCCCGGGGCAAGCGATCTCGCACGCGTGCGCAGCAAGGTGCGTAAGCAGGTGCATACCTAGACATGCCGCACCTGGCTGAGCACTGACATAGTATGATATCATTCCACTGCACGTGATGGCGGCTGCAGTGCATGTGCACCTGAGGCTGCGTGCGTCTGGACTCTCGCTGATTCGAATGTTAAGGGGGTGCCTTCCAAATCTGTCACCTGTTTTGACAGGTAAAAGAGCGTCCTCGAGCTGTTCTCTGAGTGCAGGAGCTCTAAAAGTCAGTCTGATGTCACTCCTCCTTTCCCTCATATTCTGTCACGGCCCTGGCCAGTAGTCTACTCCCATGCTCAGCACAAACCATTGTTGAAACAGCAAATTGTGGGCTTAGCCCTGATCCCACAGTTTCAGCCGCACTGAACTTGTACTTGAGGCGCACCCTTGTCCATCTCTACCACTGCTCTAATGAAGTGCGTTTTGAGCCAATGTTGACGCGTGTGCGACTGTTAGCCCAGTGCATGACCAACTGCTTCTTTGGCCGTCCTGCAGATCCTGTCCACGACAATGGTGTGCCTGGCAGTCATCATCGGCCTCAGCAGCGAGCTCTGGCACCTCATGGAGAAGGTAAGAGCTGCCGCCTGAAGGTGGCTGGATGCACTCCTGTGTATGTATATCATGGCACCATTGGAGGTCATCAAAAACGGTTGACTGTGCCATGATGCACTTATAACTTTGCACAAGCTGGTGCATCTTACCCCGCCTGTGAGCCCTTCAAAGTTTTGGCTGTCACACGCTTGATCTGAGTCTGCCAGCCCGTCAATATACTTGTTGCCGGCATGTTCAGGCGAATCCAAAATTACATGCAACAGTGTCTTCCGTCTACTAGTAGTACAAGTGCTTACATAGCCTCACCCCAGAGCAATAGTCACCCACCCCTGACCTTCCATAGTGTTTGCTGTTATCATGTTTGTGCGGTGTCTGGAGCAGACTAGCATGGACATTATGCTGCCCATCGCAGTGGGCACTACCATTGTGCTGGCGCACATGGTTCTCATCCCCATTGGTGAGTTGAGATGATGTGACTCATGGCTGCATGCTATACACTCGCTCGTCATATGTGAAGCTTGTTTTTGTGCAGTGGCGACCCCCGCACTGCGTACATTGCTCATGGACTTGTACTTGTAGAGGCCCCAAGTGAGGCCAGTGTCCTATGCATTCCTAGGGTTTAATTCTATGCAGCAACCTAGTCTGCACTGCGCCTCAAGAGCTTGGACAGCCCAGCATCCGCGCTCCGCGTGAGTACGCCATCATGCGCATACATTGTACTACTTGTAGTACATGCCATGCGGTGCCATTGCAGTGCATTTTGTATTACCCCTCAAAGCATGAATAAACGACATGCAGGGGTGTACTCAACGTCAACTAGGCCACACACGCTAGCACTGTGACTGCGCGGTGAAAAGCCTCATCAGAATGCGAGCTGAGCACGCCACGCGTACGCTAGCACTAGTGCAGCTGCGCAGTGACTCCAGCCCTTTCATTGTGAGACAACACAGCGCGCCAACACAGCGCGACACAAATAACGCTCACCACCTGATCTGCCCATCCTTTGCCACTCGCTACAGATGGCTGCTCTGTAAACCCTGCGCGCTCCTTTGGCGCCGCCGTCATCTCCGGAGAGTGGGCAGACATGTGGATCTTCTGGGTTGGCCCGCTCATCGGCGGTCTCGTCGCCATACTACTATGGGAGCTTATCCTACGCCCGCCGCAGGAGGTGTCGCGCAGCGAGCACGCGTGGCGCCTGTCGAATTCGAGCGAAGCGCCTGTTAAGCGCATCACTAGGGCGGTTTCTGCGCACTTTGCGCCCACGCCCGTTCGCGCGCCTCACGCTTAGCGCCGCCGGTGCCAGTGGATGGAGCAGCGGCGGTGGGCACAAGGGGGGGGGGGGGGGGGGATAGCAGTGCCCCACAGTTGCACAGGCTTCGAATTCGTTGTCAGTTCGAGGGACTGGTTCCGCCCCCTCTTTGCAGTAGTGGCGGTGGTGCGAGCGCACACACAGGGGGGATCCCCACTCCAAGGCAAGGTACTAGTAGGCTGGCCCAAACGGTGTTGCAAACTGCACCTCTTGTGACGGTTTTGCTCATCGGCTAGGGAGCCTCATGATGCGGTGCTGTAGTTTTTGGGCAGCGGCTCGAACAGCACACAAAGCGGAGAGCAGCGGTACGACCAGCCGGCGGGGAGATGGGCGGCGGGCGTTCATTGGACTCGGGCGGCTAAAGAGCTTCAAGTTGTGTGCATACATGGGCAAAGCGTATGAGACAGAGAGGATTCGTGACTGCAGGCGCAATCAAGGTACAGCACTACATGCGCCTGTGTTCATAGCAGAGCCTCAGAAGGCCTCAGTGTGCGCAAGGCTCTTTTACATTCTGGATTCGTACATAGGCCACATTCAGGTGTGTATGTCAGCAGGTGTGTTTGGAGGGGAAGGAGGCGGGAAGCCATTGAACAGCGCAAGTGGCAACTCTGCACTTCGGACTTGCTGGGTATCAGCTCAGGGATATAGGCAGCTACTGCGGAGCTCACAACAAGAAGTCCATGGATCTAGATGTAGGCATGCAGATACTACTGATACACAGAAGGTCCTGCCAGTGATGGTACACGCAACAGGGCCCCTGCGGCGCCGCCGATGAGGCGCAGGCAACGCATGTGCATATTAGACTATCCTTGAAGTATGCAGGAGTGCGTAGTTACACATTACATGCACATGTGCATGGACCAATGTGCTTCATTGCTCTCCAACGGAGAGAGGCTAAGCAATTACAGCTGCGTGCGCATGGGCATAGCCAGAGGCGCCGCAATGCGAGGACACTGCGCGAGCTCTCGCACAGTTGATCCAAAGCAGATGCCCCCACTCGCACGTCCGACGAGTCGCCAGTGAATGCATCAACAATATGATGTAGTGTACTGGTGGACTTGTATACATTGATGGTGTACATGTTGTACCCGTATTCTCGCCGTTGTCTTGCATGCTTTGCTTGGTGGTGCTGTAGACCTTCTGTCACACTGTGCTTCTGCAATCGCTCAGCAATTGCAATGTCATGTACTGCTATTATATCTCGCCATGATTTTAGGGAATGAGCTGGCTTCACTGCAGTGTCTACTCGTAGTAAAATTGTTGGCGAAACAGCTGCACCTCACACGCCTGACACAGTCCGCTGGTGCATGTGTTGCCTCCTCTGATACTGACATGGGCATGTGAAATATGTTGCTTCAGTCAGCAGCGATGCCGGGGCTGCTTGAGCCGTTGCTGTGCAAGTCTTTCGCCAGCGCCTGTGCATTACGCCTTAAGGGATATCCGCAAGGTCAAGGTCCCTGATGGGTGCGCAACCAACACACCAGGTGGATGCCGCCACTAGGTTCTTGCAGTAATGCGCAGGCGAGCTACTTAGAGGCCCACCCCTAAAAACACACCAGGTGGATGCCGCCACTAGGTTCTTGAAGTAATGCGCAGGCAAGCTAGAGGCCCGCCCATAGAAAGGAGATAGGGGCTATTGGTACCTGTGATTCATGCTGTAACTGAATCTCATGTTCGGCCTCCGGAGACAGATAAAGATCATGGATTGCTGAGCGAGAAGCGGGGGGGAAGAGGGGGGGGGTCTTCGACTCGCGTGCATGGCACTGGCCGTCTTATAATTGTTGTACGCTGTCATTCAATTGTTTCTATGTTCATCGATAAAAGCAGGTGCTGCTTGTGCAAATTACGCAAGAAGAACACATTGAGTGTATGGTAAGTCCCTAAAGAAAAAACGCAGTCGAGCTAGGGGATCTCCCCCATTGGGAGGGGGCGGAGGGGCTTTGGCAGGTGCTGTAGACCGTACATTGTTTGACATTCTTATTTGCAGACATGTGAAGGTGCTGCCTTTCACATCACCCAGGTGTAAAATATACCAGTGGATTCTTCACGTAAGATAGACTGTAGGGGGCAGGTTTGACTTGTCGGCATGACTTGGGCATTGAGCACGTCCATCATGGACATTCATGCTCTCGCAGGGCGGCCCCGCCGCGAGCAAGCCCGACCACGCCCAACCCTAACTGGTGGTGCAGTGCAAGATCAGCTGCAGCAAAAGATCAGCTATGTCACCTGTGCCATCAATATCAATTGAATCTTGCGGGCAGGGTATCATCCATAACACTTGTGGTTTAAAACTTCCACCATGAGGCCACTGCAGTGTTGCGGCAGTGTGGGTTGTATTGGCTGCTGGCTGTCACTGTTGGGCTCCAACTGGTTTTTTCTTCAGTGAGATTCATGTACCTTACTTCAAGCCAGCTCAACTTCTTCAAGTTGTAGTACACACCTCTGCGAGCCCAGACGGCTCACTGTATGGTGTTGTCACTTGATGATCAACATTGATGGCGGAAGCATACTCAATATCTAGGAATTGTCCACCCACGGCTTGTACTCACTTGACAGGCAACAGCAGGTGGCGCCATACTGGTTGAAACACCCAGGGTAGCTGTCAATGCAACGTCCAGACTGATATTCCGCCACAAAAAGGCCATCTTCAGGAACAACATTGCAACTGATCTCATCAAGGACTGCGCCAAGGTGGACTACGTTACAGCTGCTGGGTATTACGCCCAGAACTGTGTGAAACGCCTATCCAATTCGGACCGGCCCCTACTGCTGGGCAAAAAACTCGGTGAGTGGGCCATACCTACTAATCGTTTGCAGCGTGTCGCTGGCAGACCGCTACTAGTAGTACGCTTTGCAGAGTGGACATAGCATGCCATATGCGGGGGCGGCCTTTGCTGGTGTGGGACACAGCCCGCACGTGTTGAAGTTTTGGCACATGATGCATTCTGGTACAGTTCAGGCGTTGCATGCAACCTAGCTGCGGCCTATGCCGTGGCACACAGCCACAGCAGCTTTTCTTATGGTTCTGTACTACAGGTCCAACAATACAGCCAAGCACTTTCCAGGGTGCACGAAGTAGCTGCCAGGTCCCCTTGAATACCACCAACTGGAAGTGCTGCAGCTACTAGCTGCGGGGATTTCCAATCAGGATGAAGCAGCTGCGCTCCGTTGATTGGTATGCATCCGCACGCATTCATGCAGTCAGCAGTTGCAAGAACTGCTATTCACAAACTATCATATCTGCAGAGTAAGGCCTTCAATAACTGACACGCCACTGCGACAATAATCAGCCAGTGCACATTGGGCTTGGTTGCAAACAACACTTGCATGGCAATACTTGCATGGCGCAGCAATCACAATGCACAGCTTAGAGGCTGATGCAGGCGTTTAATGGCGTTGCACTCCAAGTTGGCAATCTGCAGCCAGAAGAGCGTTAGGGTTGGTGATGAAGCAACTGTTGTGACCTGCACAACATGCAGCTGCCGTATACGCACTTTTCCGGCACATATCATGCCTTGGTGTAGTTGCCGATACGGCATACAAATGCAGCCTTGTAACTCCATCGACCATCAATCAGGCTACAACAGTGTCCTCAGGGTGGAAAAGAGTGGCTGCCGGCTATGTGGCGTTGAGGCGCGCATGTAGCTGACTTAGGCCTCTGCCATTGTTTCGGCAGTCTGAGACTTCGCGCTTGCATGTATAAGTTGGTGCATTGCTACTACTAGTATGCTGCTGGCTGCCATAGCTGATCTGTAACATCTCCCGCCCGCCTTAAGTCATTGCCATGTTGTTCATGGCTGATCTGCAACCCCTCCCGCCCGCCTTGCAATGCTGTTTTGACAGGGCAACAACGTGGTGCTACACAACGCTGATGTACTCAAGTTCACCTGCGCTGCTCCGATCGGAGGCAAGCCCATAGACTACCTGATTGCCGATTTTCGTCAGAACATCTTCAAACGTCTGCTTTCCACCAAGCCCCCCAACGCGCCCCAGTACGCAAGCCTGTCATGCTGCCCAAAAATAGAAAATCATACACAAAAGGAGGGCAAGGCCCCCTTTTTTCCAATGGCATCAGTGCTCAGCAAATGAGAGAGTTGTAATTTGGGCTAGTCCTAGTAGCTGTCGGCAAATAAGCCAACGGAGGACACTGAAACAAGGAGCTGTAGCGAGTAATTCACACCCACGTACGCCTATCTTCTTGCATGGTCTTTGTTTTACAGAGACTTGGGTACAAAAAAAGCGGAGAGAAGGGGGGGAAGGGGGAGGAGAACTTCAAGCACGGCGCAAACGTCAATCAGGGAGGGCGGAGCATCCCTTCCCCCCTTCCTCTCTGTGCAGAATGCCAATGCCGTCTTGATTATATGCTCTTGTGGAACAGCCATTGTGCCTTCCGTGTTCACACCTGTGGCTGCTGGTGCTAAGTTGCACTGGACCTCTCCTGCTTGTACTCGTGGACTTGTATTCACTAAGTATACTAGTATAAAGGCCCAGATTGAGAGGCCGGATGTCCTATGCAATCGTGACGTCTGCGCCTATGCAGTAGCCCACTCTGCACTGCGCCCCAACAGCTTGAACACCGGCACTTCATCACAACCCAACAACTGCGCTGCGTGTGTGAATGCAATAATGCGCTCCGCCAGCTCCCGCACCAACAACATATTCAGCTCAGTGAGGGCCTGACGCATCGCAAGCCCGGCCTTGCGCAACAGACCTGCCTTCCCCCTGCCTGAGCACAGTGCTGAGCGCACTGCCAACTCCTTGACCAATGGCTTTGTCTGCCAGTGCTTGCCCGGCCGTCCGTACAACTCCTCAATTGGCACAAAGACCCATAATGACGTCAAGATGCCGGTGTGGTGCTTAACCTTGCGTCTTAAGGAATTCCTCCACCCCGGCAACATTAATGCAATTGCCATCCGTGTTCTAGGCTTTCTTTGTGTCTGTCGAGTACGAGCTCGCTGTGAACGCCACAGTGTGCGCATGCTTGTGTCCAGCACTATGCTTGTGGTGTAGTATGCATTGCTGAACTGCAGACACCCTGGGTCGACGACTGTGTCAGCTCGATATTCTGGTACTTTGAAGACGCTCGCATGTTCTTATTCCGGATGATATGCATTGTCCGCCACAGCGTCAGCAGCCGGGAGTGTCAACGCTGCGGCCGTCGTATCTGCTGCCCAGCGCAGCAGCGATCATGATGCTGCGGGCTGGTCGGACCTGCTTACATAGCGCCTTTAAGTCAGGGATATCCGCAAGCCTCAGGTCAAGGTAACTGACGCGTAGTACGCAAGCGACGAACACATTGCCACTAAGTGTATGCCGCCACTAAAGTTCCTGAAGTAATGCGCAGGCCTAGAGCCCTTGGAAGGGAGGGGGGGGGAGGGGGGCTGTTGGCAGCTGCTGTGCACCACGCTGTCATTGAATCTCGTGCTCGGACTCTGGAGACAGATCATGATGAAGATCGTGGATTGCTGAGCCAGAAGCCCGGGGGGAGGGGGGGAAGGGGGCGAGCACTGGCCATCTTCAAATTCTTGTACGCTGTCACACATTCATTTGTGTGTATGGTTGTCAACGAGAGCAGTTGCTGCTTAAGCACTAACGCAAGCGAAGAACACTTTTAATTGAGTGTATGTTGACATACATGGTAGATTCTAGAAGTAAAACGCAGTTGCACTAGGTTATCTTATACATCACCGAAGCGTACATCACATTGGATATTCTTGCCGACGTCACATTCGCTGACAAAATGAGCGTGGCGTTGCACAAGTCCGTGCGTCCGTACACGTACCAGAAACCCGCTCGCTTGGGGTCCTCTCGCCCAAAATCCTTTTGCTTCTTGCAAGCCGTCGGGCGTGTGGCGGCCTGCAGTCTGCACGTCGAACTACACAGGGGGTCTGCTACGCAAGGCCATCGCCAGCCCCATCATCGGCGTAGAGCCGTCGTCATAGCAAATCCAAACTGCCATTTCATATCATGTTGAGGAAGCAGGGTGGGCGGTGTCTAGCGTTGCTGCTGGCGCTCAGTTGCTGCAGGTCAATCGTGCAAGCTTTTTCACCTCAATCAGCAGCTGCACCGCTGTGCTCACGCAGCTGTGGGCCCTTGAGGCATCGGCGATCTGGCAGCGCGAGTTTCCTGCTTAACCATGGCCGGAATCCTACGCAGTGCACGCCTTCCAGGCAGGTTTCGCAATGCACAGTCCTATCGTCAAGTCCTCCATCCGATGCCGAAGCAGCAGATCCCGACAAGGCCACCACAGGCGGCATCTCTGTACTCGCAATCTTTGAAAAGCTCACGGGTGCTTTTCCGCTGTGGGTGCTGGGAGCAGCGGTGGTGGGTGTGTCGCGGCCCGCTGCTTTCAACTGGTTCACGCCGCAGTACACGACTCTGGCGCTGGCGTTCTCGATGACATGCATGGGCATGACGTTGAGTGTGAATGACTTTAGGGCCATAGCCAAGAGCCCCAAGCCTGTGGGCATTGGTACAGGTGCGCAGTTCATCAAAACATGTTTAACGATGATCGGCGATACACTTGCGCATGCGCTTTGGGTGCAGTAAGTCTCTCATCTCAGAAAGTCGCAACCACTAAAGCTGAGAAGGCCGCATGTGAAGCACGTGATGTTTACGCTCCTCTGCATGTAGCAGTTCATCTGCGTAAAAGCGCTGTTGCAACAAATTTGATAGAGTTTGCACGTAACAAATGAGGTTCGCAACCATGATGGGCTGTTTGAGCCAAAATTTTGTGTGTTTTCCAAGTTCAGGTCGCCAGATACGATGCGCACAACTCAAACCCATCGCTGTGACGCCAATGCCATCACGGTGTTGCCGTTGCTCCATTGGCCACAGCAACTGCTGCAGCACTAGCCCCCAGCATATGACCATCCGGTGTTTGACCATCCCGCACGCCACTTCCAGGCAACCCAGCCAACGCAGTGCGCACTCTCACAGCTCCTGCATCTCTCAGCGCCGCACCAAGCACCCAAGCCCCAACGCGCAGGCCCCTGCGCCTCCCCCTCCCCCCCTGCCCCCTCCCTTCCCTCTCCCCGAGCAGCGCTGCAGTACACGATCGTGTCGCTCATGGGCCTGGCCATCTGCGCCTCAACCCCCCCTCCCGCGCCCCCTCCCGTTCCCCCCCCCCCCCGAGCAGCGCTGCAATACACTGTCATGCCGCTCACGTGGGCGTAGCCATCTGCGCCTCAACCCCCCGCCCCCCCCTCCTTTCCCCCTTGCCTGAGCAGTGCTGCAGTACACGGTCATGCCGCTCATGGGCCTGGCAGTTGCGCGGCTGTTCCGCCTGCCGCCCGCGCTCGCGGCCGGCGTGTGCCTTGTGGGCACGTGCCCGGGAGGAACGGCGTCCAACTTGGTGGCGCTGATAGCGGGGGCGGACATTGCGCTGTCCGTGCTGCTCACGGCCGCGTCCACGGTGCTGGCGACGGCGGCGACGCCGCTGCTGACGCGCGCGCTGGTGGGCGGCGTGGTGCAGGTGCGCGCGCGCGCTCGCTAACCGTTTTCGCTCTCAAATTTCTGGCGTGCGTGACGCCTTCAAAGTGCACAGGGTAGGGTAGCGTCCTGTCTCGGGTTTGGGACGACAGGAGCCTTTGTAGTTGGTTCAAACGCTGGTACGAAGGGGTAGGGCACGGTGTCAGTTGATACAGCAGCAGCAGCGACGGCGGCGGCGCCGCTGCTGCTGCTGACGCGCGCGCTGGTGGGGGGCGTGGTGCAGGTGCGCGCGCGCCCGCTAATCGTTTTTGAGGGGTTTTGGCGTGCGTGCCGCCCCGTTAGTGCGCAGCGTGACGCCGTGCCTGTCTCTGATCTGCAGCGCTGAAGCCTTGTACGCCGGTGCCAAGAGGCAGGACACCCTTTCAGTTGATGCAGAAGTAGCAGCGACGACAGCGACAGCAACAGTGCGCACGCGCGGTGCCGCCCGGCAGTGCGCCGCCGTAGGGGTAACGTCCTGTCTCTGGTCTGGGACTCTGGGCGCCTTTCTAGTGGTTGGTTTTGGCGGCAGCATAGAGGGGTACGACGCGCTTCAAATTGATGCAGAAGCAGCAGCGACAACAGCGACAGCAACAGGTCGTCCGCCCGCCCTTTTGTTGTGCGTGGTGCCTGTGGGCAGCGTGGTGCAGGTGCGCGCGCAAAGAGCCCCCGCATGCGCAGAGCAGGGTGTCGCATTATCTATGGCTTTTGACAGGCATCGAACTTCTTCTAGACTGGTTTCAACGCCGGTGCAGCAGAGCAGGGGTCACTATCAATTTATCATGTTTATAAAAGGCAGTGAACCCCTTCTTGACTGGTTTCGACGGCTACAGGCATGCAGGCCGCACCGCCAACTTCATGTGTGCACCCCCCAGTTCACGTGTGCACCGCCGAAGTTCACATGTGCACACACGCGCGCCTCCGCTGCGTGCAGGTCAGCGCCCGCCAACTCGTCGTCTCCACGGCTCAGGTGGTCTTTGCGCCTGTCGCGCTGGGCCTGCTGCTCGCCTCCAAGGCGCAGGGCTTCACGCGGCGCCTGTCCCCCTACACCCCCCTCGCGTGCGTGGCGCTCGTGGCGTGCATCTGCGGCAGCGTCGTCGCGCAGAACGCCGCGGCGGTGGCGGCCTCGGGAGCGCGGCTGGTGGCGGCGGTGGCGACGATGCACGCGGGGGGCTTTACGCTGGGGTATATGGCGGCGAAGGCGGCGGGGCTGGGCGAGCGCGCGTCGCGGACGGTGAGCATGTGGCGCAGTTACCTGGTTTTGTACCTGTATTGCTGTGGCAGGTGTCGACGCTTATGTCTTGCGAATTGAGAGGGGGTGGGCGTCGCGCGCGGTGATTGCGTGGCAGTTACGGTCCTCGTAACTGTTTTGCTGTGGCAGGTGTTGACGCTCCTGCCTCGCGTGTCGAGAGGGCAAGGGCGTCGCGGCGTGGCAGTTACCGGCTTCGTAACTGTATTGCTGTGGCAGGGGTCGACGCTTCTGCCTCGCGCGTTGAGAGGGCATTGTGGACGGTGAGCGCGTGGCAGTTACGGTTCTTGTAACGTGTTGTGGCAGCAGGTGTTGACTCTCCTGTCTTGCACATTGAGAGGGTTGGTTTGTGGGGCTGCTCGGGCACGCAGGCTGCTGATGATTGCGATGTACGCAACATACGCTAAATCATGGTGGGTGCGCGCATGACGTGCGCTCTCCACATGCGACACTCCCCTTTCAGCAGTGCAGCACGCCCCCCTGCTGCGGTGCGCGTATCCGACGTCAAGTACTCGTCATGCACTGTGTCCATGAAACACGATGGCGGACAGACACTTCAAGTTGAAGTTCATTGACAGGCTGGCTCCGTGCGCAATGTGCCACTCAGCTCTGCCTGAGGTGCATTCGCCACGCCACAGCACTGTGGCGGTTTCACGCACATACATGGTGGCTCAAAATACAATTGCCAATAAACGTTTGCTGCTTTTTTCTCTCTGTGCCTCTAGGTGAGCATAGAGGTGGGGATGCAAAACTCGGCGCTGGCGGTGGTTCTCGCGCGCAGCGCATTTCCCGACCCCCTCACGGCACTCCCCGGAGCCATCAGCGCTACTGTACATTCAGTCCTCGGCAGCTGCCTTGCGGCATTCTGGAGGGCCAAAGGGTTAGACAAAGAGCAGCCTGAGGGCGCAACACATGCTTCAGCATGATCATAGCAAGGTTGTCATTTACTGGAAGGCCACCGGTATGTATGTATGCATCATTGAAAGCATGGGTGCTGAGCAGTGTTTGCATGACAATCTCTTGCGCTAAGCTAGTGCAACATAGTGCGCCTGTGCAACTGCTGCTGTTACGCTGTCAGCTGCTGCTCGCGCACGTAGCGTGGTGGACGATGTCATGGATGTGGGCAACTGATGGCGCTTGTCAGCTTTGGCATAATTGTCTGACAACAGAAGTACTTCGAAATATGAGGTCTTTCTGCTGTGCTACAAGGGCTGGTCACCTTGCTGCGTTGCACTTGTGCGCATGATAAGTGTACG
The DNA here is from genome assembly GCA_017506865.1 of Tribonema minus. Taxonomy (NCBI): domain Eukaryota; class Xanthophyceae; order Tribonematales; family Tribonemataceae; genus Tribonema; species Tribonema minus. The sequence goes on along the minus strand of JAFCMP010000335.1, from coordinate 373,339 downwards.
CCTCAGTAGTGCGGGCGGCGAAGACTGCAGCAGACCCTGAGCGATGCTGCCGCGACCAGGAGGCCGCCAAGACTACCCACTATTCTGGTCATTATGATCAGAATTGCTACAAACTTGCCACTTTGGCAATAGGGTCATTTGGCAGCATCGGGGAGCAGGGGCGGAAGCTGCTGGAGGCTGTGGCGATGGAGTATGCCAGCAGGATGTCAGTGCCCGGAGGAGCGCGCCCTAAAGTTCTCAAGGGCATCGCCCTGGCGCGCTTACGCTCGCCCCTGTCGGCAGCGCTCCACATGGCGTACTCTGGCCGTGTCATGACACACATGGCAGAATCCAGGGGGGGGGGCACATGGAGGAGGATGTAGGGGAGGACCCCGAGATGCCATTTGGCGGCGGTGGCGTTTGAGTGGTTGTCGTTGCGACACTTTCAGACTGTCATACGACATGTAGATTCCTTACAGCTAGATGCCAATCATCTGGGCTTTTTCGCGCCCTGAGCGAGAATTAATAAAAAGTACACTTGAGTGGTTGTCGTTGCAACACTTTCAAACTGTCATACGACATGTAGATTCCTTACAGCTAGATGCCAATCATCTGGGCTTTTTCGCGCCCTGAGCGAGAATTAAAAAAAAGTACACTTGAGCCATGTTGCATGCGGCTCTTTATTGTTGGAAGCCATCTTATGTCGAACAAAGCTGTACGTGATGGCAATTACGCCTTGACTGATGTACAGTAGTGATTTCGCAGACAATGGACCGCAAACCGGCCTTGTTGGTTGAACCTTCACCACTCAGATTATTATTGCGACTGCACTGGGAGGCTGCCACAGTTGGCCTGGTGTTTCAGGTCCGAGTGCTGAGAAGTGCTTGTTGCCGTTGTCATCGCAGAGATCTGTAATACTCTAATGAATAATATGTGACAACTGCAAGTCTTTTCATATGAATAATATGTGACAACTGCAAGTCTTTTTGATGCTAATCCTTGATGAGAACGATTTACTAGAGGGAAACTCCGCACTGAACAATCCAAAACATTACTTAGAAAGCAGTGATGTATTGAACAAGGCGGTGACACGAGTGGCGAAACAAAGTGGATCGAGCATCAAACAACATCTTCAGATCTGTGGACCATCACACCTTTCCTGCAGTGGCGTTCTGTCAATCAACTTTGGACAGACTCATGGGCTGCTGGCATACCATGTCATATGCCACAGCGACACCGCGGCTGCAAAGCAGAAGCATTGCTGACGCCACTGCCATGACTGTCATAGTTGGCGCCTCCTGAAAAGCCATGATGGAGCCATGTCTGCTTTTTAAAACCACAACGTGTGGTCAGACTGGAGACGCTGTGCCTCAGCAGCACCGCATGGTGGTGTGAGCGCAGCGCTTTGTCACCTGCATTGTGAGGCCACCATGAAGTGACTGCATAGGAGGTACAACTGTTGTCGCGTATCAGAGCTAGTCAGCATTGCTTGCAAGCATCAATCCATATGACGTTTGCATATATGGAGACATGCAAATATAACAATGATGTGCACATCACTTGCACCATTTGTCGTCATGTGTGCCGTGCTGTACTGTGGGCTTGCCTCACTGAATACAATTTCACAAGCTTTGGCCTATGTGTGACCCTGCCGATGCTCCATTTTGCAGCCGTTTCTGGCAGCACATCTTGAGAACTTCAATGCAGCATTATTTTGCATGAGCTTTTGGGACAAGCATCAATATTTGAACTGCGCTACCAACTGAGCACGCCAAAGGGCCCTCGTGACCATCATGATTACGGCCGAGCAGTTTTTCGACCAGAGCTGAGTCTGGGACGCTTGAGGTTCGTGTGAACCGCGTGCGCCAACCCGGTCAGCTCCAGCTCTGAAAATCGGTTGCATCAGACTGTTGTCAGGATGACTTGATCGCTGTTGGCCAACAAAGCTTACTTGTCACTATGGCTCAAAGCCATCGACCAATGCCTCATGCACGCACAGTTAACACAGTGTCACCGCTTGCTTCAAGTGAAAAGACTGCCATGCGCAATGCAAGATCCAAGGCGTCGCACAACGCAAGCAGCACACACAGCAACAAAGCAAGTGACTGCGTTGTTGGCAGCATACATTTGATTGTGAGGCACTGAAGGATTACACCTGTCTTCCGCAGCCAGCCACACTTGCAGACTGAACACGCTTCCCCTTGACAAGAGCATGTGGCAGTCGTGCTTGCAGCGTGTTGATGTGCAGTTGTGTCTTGCGTCTTGCATTCACCACCTACCACATGCATCTGACCCTATGTGAGCACGCACGCCGGCATTCTGGCACTGCACTGCTTGCCGCTGTCATCGCTGTTGTCTTGCGCGGCGAGCAACAAGCACTACCCCCCAGACGTCCGAATGCATCGGAGCGGCCGGGCTGCCTGCGTGTGAACGGAGCAGGGGGGCGGGAGGGGGGAGTCCAATTTGCTTCCTTCCTCTGTGTCGTCAGCATGCTTGCAGCCTCTAAGCGCTGCCCCAAATGATGGCAGGCATTGTAAGCAGCAACGTCACTCAACGGTGGACGTCTCACAACCCCACCTCCACCACCTTTTTACCAAGAGTATGACACTTTCAGGCCAGCAACGCTCAGCGCGTGCCATCCTGCGAGCGCCGCACCCCAAAGCCTCTGCCCCCCCCACTACTCCGAACGCTTGCCACCACCGCAGATATCGCATCCTTGGCTTCTGGCGCGGCGCGCTCTGCGCACAATGGCCCACTAGACAGCCAACGCCTTACAGGGCGGTCCCCGCATCGCCGCCCCCCTCCCCCTCCCCCCCGCCCTCCGCGCCGTCATTCCCAATCTCTCCCTCCTCTCGCTCCTCGCTGATGCGGCGCATCTTGCGCTCGGGACTCTCGGCGCCCGCGGCAGCGGCGGGGCGCTTGTGAGCGCGCTCGCCCTCGCCGGCAGCGGCCGCCTCTGAGCGAGCGGCGGCGGCGGCAGCGGCGGCAGCGTCGCCTCCGCCGACGTGCGCAATTGGGCTGGCGGCGCCGCCGCTGGCAGCCTGTGCAAAGCGCTCCGCCCTCAGTTTCTGCTTCATTGTCTCGGGAAGGGCCGCTCGCGCGTCCAGCGCCACAACTGCCGCCGGCGCGCCGCTGCCGCTGCCGCCGCTGCCGCCGCCGCCGCTGCTACCGCCGCTGCCGCCTTCAGCATCTGCACCCGCCGCCGGCGCGCTGGCTGCTGCCTCTGCCGCCGCCGCAGCCGGCGCCTGCGCCAGCACGGCCGTGAATGGCGACGGCGTGGCCATCGTCAGCGCCGTCGACACCGCCACGGGCGCCGCTGCGGACGCGGGCGCAGCCTCCGCAGCGGGCGGCGCCGCTGCTGCTGCTGCTGCGGCTGCGGCGGGAGCCTCCTCCTCCGCGGCGCCTGATGCCACGCGCGGACGCTTCGCCGCGCGTCCAGCATCCTGAGACGCGCGCATCTGGCGGCGGAGCCTCTCCCGCAGCTCTGCCTCGGTGCTGCTGCCGCCGCTGCCGCTGCCGCCGGCAGGTGCAGCAGCTGCAGGAGCAGCGGCGGGGGCAACGGCGGCACGTGCCTCTGTAGGTGGCGCGGCCGCTGCTGCCGGCGCAGGCGCGGCCTGCTCTGCGGGCACGGGCACTGCAGTAGCTGCTGCAGCCTGTGAGGCGTCTGGAGTGCCAGCTGTCACAGATGCAGGTACTGGTTCTGCTTTAGCGACTGGGGCGGCGGCGGCGGCAGGGGCACCTGCAGCAGGTGTTGGCGCAGGCGCTGCAGCAGCGGGTGCCGCAGCAGCAGGCGTTGCCGCCGGTGCCGCAGCAGCTGCGTCAGCTACGGGCTGCGGGGCGGAGGGAGCCGCCGCAGGCGCCGCAGCGGCGGCAGCGGGCTCAGCGGCCGCCGGAGCGGCAGCAGCGGAAGCGGTGGCGCGCAGCTGCGCCAGCTCCTTGTTCCGCTCCCGCAGCTCGTTGTCCTTGTTGTGCAGCTCCTGGATCTTGTTACTCAGCTGCATCTCAAGCGCGGCCATGCTCTCCTTGTGCTTGCGGAATCCCTCGCGCATGCGCGTGAGCAGCGTCTCCTTCGACTGCGCCGTGCGCTGCGCGACGGCCAGCTCCTCCTCCATCTTTTTGAGCTGCTCGACCTGCAGAGGGGGCGTTGCAATTTTGCAAAGAGGCATATTTCAGTCGTGAGATATTTCTGTCTGCACTCACTAAGTGCTGGATACATCCGGAGACAACCGGTCAGCAAGCAGAGTAAAACTGCAGCGGGTGAAAACCACCACAGTGACTTCAATTCGGCGCATCAGCATAGTGTACTACAGCCCAGACGCTGGCGCAATTGCCATGGCTTCTCAAGTGTCAAGCATGTGACACAGCACCGTCCGTAGGCACTGATTACTATAACGCTTTTCTCATGAGTCGCAGTCCGTGTTCAACAATTACGATGGCCTTGAGAGCTGCTGCAAGGAGATGTCACATCGCCGGCTGCAGCTGCTTTTCACGACTGCCTTTGCATTCTGGGCACTGACAACCGTCACATCAACGAAAACGCCGTGTGTTTCTCTCGAAATGCGTTCTTTTGAGCGGCGCACCTGCCACCGGCGCACGCTACGTGCGCTCCGCCGCCATCTGAACACCGAGGCGCAGACATGTCTTCACCTCTTCCCCCTCAAATCATAGTGCACACGTCACATGACCTTGCAACACACAGTTCATGTGCCACACACACATACACCCCTCTGTAGACCCCCTGCGCACCTTCTCAGCGGCGTCCTTCTGCGCAGCATCCGCCACCACTGAGACCGTGGCCAGCGACGTTTTCAGCTCATCAATCTGCCTGCCGAGCGCTGCTGCGGCGGTCTTCGCCCCCGCCGCCTGCTGCACGAGCGCAGACTTGACGCTCCTGTTCTCCTCCAGCGTGCGCGCTAGCTGCGCCCTGGTGTCATCCAGGGTCTTCTGGATCGCCGCCTTTGCAGCTTCTGCCGCCTGCAGTGGAGAAGGGGGGTGCAGAGATTCTGATCAGGTGCGGGTAGGGGTAGTGCCTGCTGTCGCATGCCTGCAAGACAGCAGTGATCTTTGACTTGTGTCGTGCGCTTTTGTTGCAAGAGGGCCACGGCAGAAGCGAGGAGGTAGCCTCTGAGGGCAGGGGCAAACTCAAGTGTAAGTGCATCACATGCATTGCACGCACTATAGTCACTGCAATGTACTTGAAAAGGTGCAGATGTGATGGCTAAAATCTGCAAGCACAATACCTGAGCGCTGCTCGGCGTGGAAGCCTGCCGCTGCTGCGCCTTGCGGCGCGTGTGCGCTGACGACAAAAATAACGCCACAACACTTGAAGATGTGATGATGAATACCAAGTGCAAGCAATGCACGGCACCTGAGCACTGCTCTGCATGGACGCCTGCCGCTGCTGCGCCTTACGGCGCGTGTGCGCTGACGACAAACAAACTGCAACAAAACCACAAAACTTGAAGATGTCATGATGAAGATACCCAAAGTGCAAGCAAAGTACTGTACCTGAGCGCTGCTCTGCATGGACGCCTGCCGCTGCTGCGCCTCGCGGCGCGTGTGCGCCACCGTGTCCGCCGCCGCCTTGCGCTGCGACGCGACCTCCTTCGCCTGCGCCTCCTTCTGCGCCTCCAGGCTCGCAACCTTCGCATTCGCAGCCGTTAGATCCTCGCGCAGCTGCTTGTGCTCCTGCGCCGCGGAACAAAAGCGTGACGATGATCAGAACGCAATGCTTTGGTGAGGAGGTCAGAGGGCTCCAGTCAGAGTTAGGGTTTGCGCAGCCGTCAGCTCCTCACGCAGCTGCTTGTGCTCCTGTGTCGTGGGGCAAAAAAGTGGTGATAAGCAGATGCGTGCTTTCGTAAGGTGCGCCATGAGCAGATGCATGCTATCGTAAGGTGCGCGCGCAGCCGTTAGCTCCTCACGCCGCTGCTTGCGCTCCTGCGCTCGCGCGCTGGGGCAAACGCGTGGTGATGATCAGAATGCATGCTTTGGTCAGGTCAGAGGGTTGCGGTCAGAATAGGGGTGTGCTAGGGTTGAGTCTAGGGTTAGCGTAGCTGCAGCGGAGCACGGCAAAGTAGAATCATATCTGCGCGCATGGCGGTACTTCATCTACATGACAGTGCACAGTCGCCGCCAATTCAGACGGGTTGCAAGCGAAGGCAGTAAGCTGCCCCTGGTGTTCACTGTTTGCGATGCCAACATACCTACCTTCAAATCGATGCGCTTCAGCACGTATAGAGGCCTGCAGCTCTCTCGAAAATGATGCTGTTCCCTAGCATTCAAAGCATGCACATGCACACACATACCTCGGGGTCGACGCGCTTCTGCGTGGAGAGCAATGTGTCCAGGCGCTGCTTCCACACCGTGGCCTGGCGCTCGGCGCTCTCGGCGCGCGCCCTCTGGGCCGTCAGCTGTAGCAAGGAGGCCACATAGCATAGGCACAACACATTGGACGCAAGGTGCGTGTGACGGCGCAGTGCCATGTGACTCAGTGACCTGTTAGTTTGCAGTGCCATTGAACGCGTGCTGGTCATGATTGGGTGAGTGTAACGACCACCAATGGTGCACGATGCGTTCGCTGGCGTGGCCCCCGCCACAAAAGCTCAGCCTATATAGTTCACAATTGCTTATAAATACATACATCGCTATGGTGGAATATGCTGCCGTCTAGCGTGCCGCAGATGGTGCGGGGTGTACACCGGCGTCGGTCCCCCCATCCCCCTGAGCTACCCTGCAAACTGCGGCATCATCGCCAAGAGCTGCGTCATCCTGGCATGCGCAAATGATATCAAGAGGTGCCACACAGCCACATGCAACCCCCCAGTATGGACAGCTGGGGGACCAAATTCACTACTCAAGTGACACCACTAAGCACTGAAGACGCCTTCAAAAAGGGCATGCAGCTGATGCTGAGCGTCGCGCTCCTCGGCAGGCTGCAGGCGCTGCTGCAGCTCGTCGGCGAGGCGCTTGGCCTCTTCACTTCAAGTTGCAGTTCAACTTTAACGGAAGTGACTTATCAAGCTGCAGTTCCAAGTTGGATTTACCTCTCCAGCTGGTGCTGAGCTTCGCGCTCCTCAACGGGCTGCAGGCGCTGCTGCAGCTCGTCGGCGCCGCGCTTGGCCTCCTCACTTCAAGTTGAGGTTATGTCCCGCTTCAACTTCGACAAAGTAAGCTGAACGTTCAACTTAAATGTACCTCCAGCTGGTGCTGAGCATCACGCTCCTCGACGAGCTGCAGGCGCTGCTGCAGCTCGTCGGCGCGGCGCTTGGCCTCTTCGCTTCAAGTTGCAGTTCAACTTCAACGGAAGTGATTCATTAACCTGCAAGTTGGATTTACCTCCAGCTGGTGCTGAGCTTCGCGCTCCTCCACGGGCTGCAGGCGCTGCTGCAGCTCGTCGGCGCGGCGCTTGGCGTCCAGCTCCGCCTTCTCCGCGTTGTCCGCGCGCACGCGCAGCATGGCGTTGCTCTCGCGCAGCTGCGCGGCCTGCAGGACCTGCTCCTCCAGGCGCGCAAACTCCGCGCGCGACCGCACCGCGGCCTCGGGTGCCTACGTTGCGACAACGGCAATTACGCGCATGCGCAACAGAATTACGCTGTGAGTGTGACGACTTCGATTCGGTACAGCGGGGTTCACACAGCTGGGTGGTCTGGTCTACTTGAGCCGCGCAAACTCTGCGCGCGACCGAACGGCGGCCTCGTGCGCCTGCGCCGCGGCGGCAGTTACGGCAGTTACGCACGTGCGTAACAGATTAGATTACGCTGGGAGTGCGACGACGACTTTGCTTCGGTAAAGCAGGGTTCACAAAGCTGGGTCGTCTGGTCTACTTGAGCCGCGCAAACTCCGCGCGCGACCGAACGGCGGCCTCGGGCGCCTGCGCCTGCGCCGCAGCGGTGGCGGTTACATGCGTGCAGAACAGGCGATAGTGTGATTGGGAAGATGGTTTTACTGCAGTAACGCAGGTTTGACATGTTCATGCTTCTGCTGCACAAGTGAAAAAGTAGATCCGTCATGGCATGTGCTGTGAGCGTTTCTACTCATGAGCGCCTGGTGTGGCGGCTCCACATGCGCACAGAATAAAAGCTGAGCTGTACTGTCAACATGTACTTCCGCAGTACACACTTCGTGCACAGTATACTCTGAAGTACTTCTTTTTTTTAAAGTGCATACTGTTGCAGTATACACCCGTTGCGTCGCACGAGCACTGCATTGAAATTCACCTTCCTTTTCGCAGTCAGCGATGCACAACAGGTGCCATGGGGCGAGTCAATCCTGCGCTTGCAATCTGCCTATTGGTGCGGTAAGCACATACATACATACATACGCATACAGCATCACAGCGCTCAGCGTACACAGCGCGGCTCACCTCGGCGCGCTTGGCCAGCTGCTCGCGTGCTTGCTGCAGCTTCTGCTGCGCCTGCGCGAACGCCGCCTTGTTGCGGTCGTTCTCGGCATTGGCGATCTGCAGCTTCGCCTCTGCAACCTGCGCACGCAATACGCAAGGGCAACACGCAGCAACTCAGAGGGGCTGGTGACATCTACCTTCACAGGTAATGTGTGTCATGGTGGTACGCTGCACAGGCTGGAGTGGTGAGTCGCGTGTGCATCCGCTGTCTGGTGGGTATAACACGCAAGTTCAGCAGCTCGCGGATCAACAAAAACTGAAGTGAACTCGTGATGCCATGACCGAAATTGCTACTTCTACATGCTCAAGTTGTTGGAGGCTGCACACAAATACTTATTTCTCCTTGCCGATCGAAAGCCAAAGTGAAGCGGTGACGCCACGACCAGAAGTTCAAGTGAAGTTGTTGAAGTCTGCGCGCATGCCTCCTTCTGCTTGGTCTGGCAGTTGAGCGGCTCCACGAGCAAGAGCTAAACTGAAGTTGTGATGCCATTACCAAAAATGCTACATATTGAAGTATTCGAAGGATGCGCATGCATACCTCGTTCTCCTTGGTCTGCTGGTTGAGCAGCTCGCTAATAAACAAAAAAGCAACGTGAAGTTGTGACGCCATGACCATAGTGAAGTTGTTGAAGTATATATATACCTCCTTCTCTTTGGTCTGGTAGTTGAGCAGCTCGCGCAGCTCCGTGACGGCAGCGCGCAGCCGCTCCACTTCTTCGTCGCCGCCGCCGCTGCTGCTGCTGCCGGCGATGGCGCCACTCTCAATGCGCTCCATGCGCTCGCGCTGGAGCGTCTCCAGCTGCAGCCACAGACAGCGAGAATGCGATACGTGCGTCGGTGTCGCTAGAATATAAGTGTGATTGCGCATGCGCATGGTATGATGTTTGTTGTGAGACTAGGCTTACAGGGCAGCGCGCGCCACTCTCAATGCGCGCTCCATCAGTGGACGGGTAGCCCTATAACAGTTGTGTGTGCGGACATGTGCTACGTCGTGTGCAGCAGTAGACATTGTGCTTGTTGCAGCTGGTATTGTGCCCGCCGAGCGGTTCGTATCGCCACCAAATAAAATTTTACAGCAAAGAAGAAGCACAGCCGTCCTGCAATAAGTGGTACAAAGCGAATGTGCGTGCGCAGGTCTGCATGCAGGCTAGATCAGCAATACATGATTCTTGGTGGGACGACGCAGTTGATCGACGTTTGCTCAAAAGCCGCAATTGCCAAACCACACAATTCCTAATCACAGTTTCAATACAGTGTCTCAAGGTGTCAAGCGCCTGCAAAGTGCTCAAGGTAACACACCAGCAGTTGAATCACTTCTTGCTTGGTGCATACCAGCAAGAGGAGCATGCCGCACAGCCCGCGCCAGAGTACATCTGTAGCTGGCAGGCTTGCGTACGCAGAGAAGCAGTAAAGGTGTATCTCACGAGAGCTGGGTGACACACCAGCAACAGTTACTGCGGGTGACATTTACAAAGTGACACTTACGCAGCGACGCACCTGCAGCGCGGCCGTCTGCAGCTGGCTGTGCAGCAGCGCGTTCTGCGAGCGCAGCTCCTGTGCGCTTTGCTCTGCATACGTCTTGTCGCGCTCCAGACGCTGCTGCACGCTTGCCCATTCAGCGTGCGCCTGGGGCACATAAGACAGGTATAGGGGGTGTGGCAATCTATGAGCACGTAAAGGATTGTAGTGCTACTGACATTTCTGTCGACAAACTCCAGGAGGTTGTACGGGTGCTGATCATGTTTGTAGTTGTTGCGCTCCAGGCGCTGCTGCACGCCCGCCCATTCAGCGCGCGCCTGGGGCAAACCAAAACAGTCAAAGCGACCAATGAGCACCCAGAGAATTCAAGTGCTACTGACATTTCTGACGCCCTACTTTAAAAGGTTTTCGAGGAAAAACGCTGATCATTTTTGAACTGAGCCGTTATTTTTCAGCGTTGCCACTCTTCATCCATTAGAGTGAGCTTCAGGCGCTGCTGCGCGCCTGCCCATTCAGCGCGCGCCTGCGGCAAACTAGACAGGTATAGAGCGCGGCCTGTGAACACTTGCTGAAATACTAGGTACTGACACCTCCGTCACCCAATATCTACAGGTTGCAACTTGTCACAGAAAAGCGCTGATTGTGTTGTACCACTCAAAGAATTGAAGTGCTGGAGACATCAAACTTCCACAGTTGCTGATCATTTTGTCCCAAGCCTACGTTTCTAGCACTTCCATCTCCACCCATAGAATGAGCATAGGCACTGCTGCGCAGCCGCCCATTCAGCGCGCGCCTGACGCCAGAAGAAAGTGAAGTAGAAGGCCAGGTAAGCGATTCCCTGAGCCATGTCAGCTTATGCTTGAAATACACTCGCCCTGAACGTAAACCTACAGACAACCCTAACTCTACTTAGTGCTTTCTCTTGCCTGAGCAATGTCGGCGGTGAGCTTGGCGGCGGTCTCCTCGGCACCAGCGCGTGCCGCCTTGGCAGCGTAACGCTACATACAATAGCCCTAACCCTAACCCTACTTAGTGCCTGCTCTTGCCTGAGCAATGTCAGCAGTCAGCTTGGCGACGGTCTCCTCAGCGGCATCGCGCGCCGCCTTGGCAACCCCTAACCCTAGTCCGTGTGTGATTTGTTGAGCCATGTCAATTCGCCCTGAAAGTAACCCCTACATACAAGAGTTACAACCCTAACCCTACTTAGTGTTTTCTCTTGCCTGAGCAATGTCAGCAGTGAGCTTGGCGACAGTCTCCTCAGCAGCATGGCGTGCTGCCTTGGCAGCCCTAACCCTAGTCAGTGTGCGATTTTCCCTGAGCCATATCAGCTTATGCTTGGAATACACTCGCCCTGAACGTAATCCTACATACAAGAGTTATAACCCTAACCCTACTTGGGGCTTGTTCTTGCCTGAGCGATGTCGGCGGTGAGCTTGGCGACGGTTTCCTCAGCGGCATCGCGCGCCGTCTTGGCAGCTGCGTACTTCTCCTCCGCGGCGCGCATGCCCGCTATGGACTGGCCGTGCTGCGTGTGCTCGCGCTCGTAGCTCCCCTGCATGACATGAATTCATGAACTGCGTGGTGAGTACAGACCACGTTTGTGTGAATTTTGGCGTGTTGTGTGTGCACTGATAGCTTTCCTGTGCAGTGAGCAAGGTGAAGTAATGGATCAAGTGGTTAATACATACCGCTCTTGTAAATTTAGCCTGCTGCATGTAGTCACGCTCGTAGCTCTCCTGGGCAGCGTCGGCGCGTGGAGATGAACTCATGAGTCGAGTGGTTAATTTAAACCACTATTTGTGAATTTAACCTGTTCTGTGTGCTCGCGCTCATAGCTCTCCTGTGCGGTCGATGCGTGAGATGAATCTCATGAAGCAAATGGTTGATACATACCACTTTTGTTAACTTAGTCTGCTGCGTGTGCTCGCGCTCGTAGCTCTCCTGGCTGGTGCGCGAGATGAATTCATGGAGTAGTGTACTGCAGACCACTTTTGTGCCTTTGACCTGCTGCGTGTGCTCGCACTCGTAGCTCTCCTGTGCGGTGCGTGTGAGATGAATCCTTGGAAGGATAGCGTTTGCTATAAACCCGAATGTTGTGGAATTGAGCTGCCTTGTGTGCTGGCGCTCAAAGCTGTTCTGCAGCAATGCGCAGAATAAATGCATGAATGTGAATGCGGGTTGCCACCAGCGAATGAAGCAGCGGCCACCGGGCACAGCAACACCAAAAAACGAATTTGGCATACAAAGCACCGCATTCCTGGAGAATGTTGAGTGTATGTGTGAGAGAGTCGCTCTTGTTGTGCAATGATTCGAGGCATACTTCTTTGCTCACATTTGCCACAGCTTGTAGGGACGATTACACAATGAGACAGCGTTGTGGCAAACCACCTGCGCTGAAATGCGGGCTTATAGGTAGATGAAATATGGCCTGAGTTGCTGTGCTGCGCGCGCGCTGTTCTGACAGAATGAGACAGCCTGTGGCAAATCAACTGCGTCTACAACGGGGACATGTAGATACTGTAGGTAGTGTCTACAAGGGGTATGTAAATTTTTGTTGGTGCAATATAGCCTCACTTACCTGTGCCGTGCGCGCGCTATTCTGGCAGAATGAGACAGTGTGTGGACAGTGTGTGGCAAATCGCCTGCTACAATGGGTCATGTATGTAGGTAAGATATGGCCTGCATTACCTGTGCTGCGCGCGCGCTGTTCTGACAGAATGAGACAGCGTGTGGCAAATCACCTGCGTCTCAATGGCGGCATGTAGATACTGAAGTAAGCTCGTAGGGCAACGCCACAACGAGGCAGTTTGTGGTGAGCCACCTGCTGCTGCACTGAGAGTTGTGCATCTACTTAGGTTTTCAGATCAGATTTCAACTGATCCTAACTCAAAGTAGGTGGGATAACTAATCCTAACCCCGCAAGTAGGTGGAAGATGGCATGAATTACCTGTGCTGCACGCGCGCTGTTCTGGCAGACTGAAACAGTGCGTGGACAGTGTGTGGCAAATCACCTGCTACCATGGGTCATGTAGGTAGGTAGAGTATCACCTGCCACAATGGGGCATGTAGGTAGGCAGAGTATGGCGGGCATCACCTGTGCTGCGCGCGCGCTGTTCTGGTACATCTTCAAGTCGTCCTCCAGCGATGTGATCCTGTTTTGCAGCTGCAAGAAAACGCGCACAATGACCGATTTCATGAGTGGACTAATGAATGGATGCGTGCATGATTGCATCCAGGAATAAGTGATAGAACAGGCATGCGCATCAAAAGCCTTTCCAGTAATGATAGCAAAGGCCCTTCAGCGATCATCACTCACCATTGAGTGTGGATGCACAGCAGGGTGAAAAACAACGTCTTGCGAGTACAACTGGCAGAAATGATAAACACACATGGTGGTTAGATGTGCTTTCTGTGTTGCCTTCAGCCAGGGCTCTGCTGCAGCTGCATGCCTCGTGTTAGTGGCTTGTGCCAGTCAACAACTTCATGTCAACAACTTCAAGTGATGGCTCTCCACTCTCCCCAAATCTCCCCGCAAAAACTGCACATACGATTCCACACGCCTGCTCCCTTTCTGGAATTGACAAGCACATGGTGGCCAAGACGTGGACAACAGTAAGTTGAAGTTGAAGTGCGCACTACGCAAAAACTGCGCATACGATTCAATTCCATACGCCTGCTCCCTCACTGAAACTGACATGCGCATGGTGGCCGAGACGTGGAGAACACTAAGTTGAAGTTGAAGTGCGCGTCCCGCAAAAACTGCGCGTACAATTCGATTCCAATACGCCTGCTCCCCCACTGAAACTGACATGCACAATGTGGCAAGACATGGACAACAATTAGTTCAAGTTGAAGTGCGCACCGTCTCCATTGCCTTGCGCGCCTTCTGCTCATCTTCCTTGGCCTGGGCGTAGGCGCCCGTGGCCGCGATGGCCCTCTGCTCCAGCGCTTCGCGCTCCTTCACCAGGCCCTCCGCCATCTTGCGCACCTGCCGAGAGCGTCATTTCAAGTTCACATGTCAAGTTCACATTTGAAGTTCACATGCTGGAGTATCGCGGCAGTACAACATCACCACACCAGCAGTGCTCTTGCTGGAACATATGGCTTCTCCAGGAAACTATTGGTTGCGTGCTGACACGCCCGCGCCCAGAAAAATTATCGCGGGGTGAGAAGTTGGCCTGGATCTCGACGTCGGAGCGCTGAGCCTCTGTCTCCACTTGAAGTTGCGGTTCCTAAGATTGAAACTTTCTTGAACAAGTCTTTCCAAAGTTACATCGGAGCATAGAACACTGACCCCCTCGCTGCCGGCCTGCATATCGCCATCCCTAGCGGCGGCGCGCTGAGCCTACGCCTCCACTTGACGCTCAAGAAAAAAAAGCCGGGACGCCCCAATCTCATACTTTGACAGCACTAATGTTCGTTGAAACAAACAAAAGAACTATTGGTTTCTTTGAAGACATTTCCTACGATCAAATTGTCTTGAACAAGTGTTGAAGAACACTGACCTCCTCGCTGCTAGCCTGCATCTCGGCGTCCTTGGCAGCGGCGCGCTGAGCCTCCGCCTCCACGCGCGCCGTCTCCGCCTGCAGGCGCGCGTTGAGCGCTGCCACCTCGCGCGCGTGAGACTCCTTCATGTCGCGCAGCTGCGCCTCGCGCGCGCGTGCGATCGCCTGGTACTGCTGCACGTGCTCCTGAGCCTGCAGCAGATGAATGGCGTTGACATGAACATTAAAAAAAAATCAGCTGAATATAACTTCTTGCTGATCGCTAGCGTCTATGACGTGGTGGTGGATCTACAAGCTGGCTTGAACTGTTCACTGTTTGCGCATGTCTATGGGTTGGTACGAGCGTGTGTGGGCCGTGTTCCGCTGCGTCTGTTGCGGTTTGCGTGCGCGCGCAACTGCGGGGCACTGCTGCACGTGCTCCCACGGGTGCATGGCTTGGGGCGAAATGACCCAGCTGCTGACAGCAAACCCTACAGAGCTGGCGATGGTCACTGTATCACCTGCCCGCTCTATATCAAGTTGCACATGAGCTGGACCTAAGCGCGGTATTATGTGCGTGGACCTTGCAACATGGAGGAACAGGGGCTCCCTGCCTCCTTCAAAAGCAGCGAGTGTCACCCTACTTCAATATGACGCTACCTCAACATGAAGTTGGCCTCATGTACTACGGACCTTGGCAGCCCCTCACGCGCTGCCTTCAGCTCAAACTCAGCAAAGCTGTGTCACCCGACCTCACCCTGCCTCAACATGAAGTTGGCCTCATAGACTAAACCTTGGCAGGCTCCTCGCGCGCCGCCTTCAGCTTATACTTAGCAGAGAGCGTCACCCCTACCTCAACATGAAGTTGGCCTCATGTACTACAAACCTTGGCGGCCTCCTCGCGCGCAGCCTCCAACTCCGCCCTGGCCTCCTTGAGGTCTGCCTGCAGCGCCTCGCCATCGAGCTCGTCGCCACTTGCCACCGCTGAGCGCTGCCACCTACCTCAACACCCTACCTCAACATGAAGTTGGCCTCAAATGCATACACTACAAACCTTGGCAGCCTCCTCGCGCGCCGCCTCCGCCTCCTCCCTGGCCTCCTTGAGATCCGCCTGCAGCGCCGTGACATCAGACTCGTCGCCACCGCCACCGCTGAGCGCTGCTGCCTCCGCGCCGCCCGCCTGCCTCTCCAGTCGCGCCACCTGGCGCTCCAGCTGCGCGGCCCTCTCGCCCGCCGCCTTGGCCTCGCCCTGGCCGGCGCAAACCGCAACATGAAGTTGAAGTTGAGTGATGGGAAGTTGAGGTTGAGCGACGGGGAGAGTGCATGGCGCAGGTGATGGGCGTGTCGCGCAGATGCTTACATGCAACTTGAGGTTGAGGTTGAGCGATGGGAAGAGATTGGAAAGGTGGAAGGTGAGGGGTGGGAAAGGTGACGCGAACGTAGCACAGTTGCACGCATGCCATGCTGCCAGAGAGTGCGATGGCGCGGCGCACTGCGCTACGAAGCGCTCTTGCTGACGTGGCCTTGAGGGCAAATTTCGCAGCGCGCACAGCACGGGCAGCCTATGGTAAAGCACAGGCAGTACTGCCAATCAGGCGTGCTTCAGCAAGAACGGAGTGGTTAGTGGACATCACATGTGTACAGCGCACAACACGGCTTGAGGGACAGACCAGTGCGCCAGGGTGCCATTGAAACGAAGCCTGGTCAAAACGGTCAGGGTGCCGCAGGCTTATGGATGCGGAACGCGGTCGCTGCTGCGCCTTGCAAACACCTCAGGCACGACGACACCAGAATGGTGTGGTATGTCGCAGTTGCTGCTTCAAGAGCACTGTCGTGTTAGAACTGAGACTCTAGCTCACAATCTGTTGGAGTACATGGCCTTTACATGCTCATAGCCGTTTGCACGCTTGACAGTTACGGCAGTTATACTTGCCTGTATGCAGACACAATACATTCACTTCTAGAGCACAATACTGGCGTCGGTCTTCTGTTGCAGCGATCATCTCGATGGCTACTTCAGTCGGTGCGGAGCAACAGGCCAGTGAGCAGCGGCTCTCGACATTGCAACACAATCCATTCAGTCTAAGCATTTACGCATTTGCTCCTTGGCGAGGCTCTCCTTCGTAGTATGGAGCTGAGAAACTGAGACTCTAGCTTACAGTCCATCACGTCTACCTTGGACTACCTTACGATCCACCAAGTCTACTTAAGCATAAACACACCTGCTCCTTGGCCAAGCTCTCCTTGGTAGCATGGAACTGAAAAACTAGACTCTAGCTCACAATCTACTCAGCCTAAGCAGTTTCGCACCTGCTCCTTGGCAAGGCTCTCCTTAGCAGCATGGAGCTGAGCGGTAGCGTCCTCCAGCCGTGTGCGCAGCTCGTGCGCCTCGCTGGCCGCCGTCAGCGCAGCAGCGCTCGCCAGCGCCGCAGCATTGTCAGCCTCGCGGCGCTGCTTGTCCAGCTCCAGCTTGAGCCGCCGCTTCTCCTCCTCCAGGCCCGAGGCCTCGGCCATGACCTGCATACATGTTGGAAGACAATACATTGTTGATGATGTATATGCAAGCACTTGACGCCTTGCTCCTCACCCCGCAGGGTGAGTCATTGCGTCCGACTCGCAGGTGCTGTTACAGGTATACGTTGTGAGATGGGATGGGGAAATGAGCACCAGCAGCAGTAAGTAGGTATCTTGACCCCCAATACGACACAGAGGGTCAGCACAAATCCAGCGTGCAATGTGGCCACACGTGGCAACTCACCATATACATCATCAGATGGGATGGGGGCGTGAACAGCAGCAGCTTCATGTAGGTCTCTTGACCGCCAATACGACACAGAGTGCCAGCACAGGTCCAGCGCGCAATGCGTGGCCACTCACTCGCAACACAACTCACCCTGGCGTTGATGGCCCTCTCAATCTTCTGCAGCCTGTCCATGAGGTCGCTCTGGCGGCCCAGCTCCGACTTGCTGTTGGCAATGTCATTCTGGAGGCGCGTGATGGTGTCGGTGGCCACCTTACCCTCCGCCTCGAGACGAGCCGCCTGCAGCATGCATGATGCAGTGTGTATGTGAATGAGCAAATCTGTGCAACTTCAAGATCCACTTCAACAGTCATCGACGTCTGACTTGCTGTCCGGAGTGTCTATGTGCAGCCGCGCAATGAAATCGGTAGCCACCTTGTTCTCCGCCTCAACACGAGCGGCCTGCAGCATGCAGAATGCAGTGTGCGCATGACCATGAGACATCGTGCGATCCGTGTGCAGTTGAAGATCTACTTCAAGAGTTCAGCGGCGTGTCTGACCTGCTGTTGGGAATGTCAATGTGCAGCCGCGCAGTGGAATTGCTCGCTGCGGCAAGCTGCGTGGCCCTGTCCTGCTCCTCCTTGATGCAAACATACGTATACCTACAGACTATTTATACATACATGCGTCGGCCACATCAAAGCATTGACCCGACCTATACGTACTGTACATACCTTGGCCTGCATCGTGATGGCCTCCCCGCGCGCCGCAGAGAGCTGCGCGGCCCTGTCCTGCTCTTCCTTGAGCAAAGTACGTATACCTACGTGTATATATGTGCACTATATACCTTGGCCAGCGCATAGAAGCATAGACTATACCTATACCTATACCTACATACCTTGGCCTGCAGCGTGATGATGTCCCCGCGCGCCGCGGACAGCTGCGCGGCCCTGTCCTAATCCTCCTTAAGTAGATGCAAACACACGTATACCTACCTACCTATGTGTATGTACGTATACTTCGCAGTACATACTTGTAAGTAAGCATATTCTATGAAGTACCTGGCCTGCAGCGTGATGATCTCCCCGCGCGCCGCGAACAGCTGCGCGGCCCTGTCCTGCTCCACCGTGATGCAGACATATGTACACTACAAACTACATACACACACATACGTTGGCTACAGCGAAGCATATGCTATACCTATACCTATACCTACATACCTTGGCCTGCAGCGTGATGATCTCCCCGCGCGCCGCGGACAGCTGCGCGGCCCTGTCCTGCTCCTCCTTGAGCGCCTTGTCTAGCTGAGCGCTGTGGTCCTTGGCGCGATCGCGCGCGAGCGCTGCCGCGTGCTGCTCGCGCTTGAGCTGATCCTTGAGGTCCTCGTACTGCTTCTTGGCGCGCTCCAGCTGCGCGTGCGCCGCCGCCGCCGCCTGGCGCTGCTGGGAGGCCTCCTTGTTGGCCGCCTCCTGCGCGCGCCGTCGTGCGGAGCGGCGCTTGAGAGTCAGGGATTAGTGGGTTCAGAATTTATTATACTTGAAGTATGCACCAGGGCCTGTGTGTGTTCATCATGGTCAGAGTATGTTCGAGTTCAACAAATGTTTGATGCAAGTGCATGCAGTCATACTCCATGAGAGTCTGAGGAGAGTCTGAGTCTTAAGTGAAAGCAAGGTGAACTTGAGGTTCACAGCCGCTACAGATGAAGCAGGACACGCTACCACTTGCATCAAGGCAATGCGGATGGCTTGCCTCACCCCAGCCGAAGAGTCATTTTCTGGTGACTGAACCGCTATCATTTCTGCTCAAGACCAGATGGCTGGCCTCACCCCCCTCTCATCAAGCAAACACTGGAGTGTGCATCGCAAATGACAACTGACCACAATGGGCGCTTTGCGCACGCCACCTGCTGTCTCTGGGCCGTCCAGCGCATCGCATATGCATAGCAAATGGCAGCTGACCAGGCCTCACTGGAGCTCTTATCATTGCAGGTGACTTTTCCTCAGCCCATGGGGGTATGGGCCTCTTCAGTAATTACGCTACTAATTCATCTCAAAGGCCAGGTGACTTTCACTCAGCCATGGGGGTACTGGCCTCTCCCACTGACTACACTGTATTCCTCTCGCAGGGCGGATGACCCCCAATCAATCACTTTTACATATGCGCAACTGAGACACTCACCAGGCCCTCGTTGGCGCTCCTCTCGCTGCGCAGCCGCATGTCCGCCATGTCCTTAGTGTTAGTCAGCTCCGTCTCTAGGTCCAGCACGCGTGCGCGCAGCCGCGTCAGCTCCTCTTCCGCCACCGCCGCGTCGCCGCCGCCCGGCGCCGCTGCTGCCGCCGCAATCAGGGCGCCGCCGCCGCTGCCGCCGCGCTGAAGGTCCTGGGTGATACATGAAAGCGGGCACACGATAAGCTGTTGGTATGTGCAGATGATGTCGCAATGGCCGCAGCTAATGGGGGGCAAGTGCGCTGGTGTCCGCATTGAGTGCCGCTGGTCCACCCCTCCTCTGCTCCTGCGCACACAGTGCCAGTGTGCCTGCCTCCCTACAATTTCACACCCTCAACAGGTGCCAACCTCTCTGACAAAGACTGCATTCACAATGTGCTACACATCGTGATGCGCACGCGGTGCATTTTCGAAACCACCGATACGCCTAGCGCTGCGTACTGCACGCCGTCACGTCTCGACATATACGTCAGATGATGGTAACATATAGCAGGTATTATACCCACTTCAAGGTATGATCCTTGTAAGATAGTAGGAGAGCCTTATTGAACTTGCGGTGCGCGTGGTAAAGCGCATACCCCGCACCTGCTTGCGCAGGTCGCGGTGGTAGTCGCGCTGCGCGCTGATGGTGCGCAGCATCTCCGCCATGCCCTCGCGCTCCTTCTGCAGCTCCGCGATCTGTGCGCGCGCGGCGCGCACCGCCGCGCCCTCGCGCTCCAGGTCCTGCGCCGCAGCGGCAGCGCTCAGCGCCGCGCGCTCGTCCGTCAGGCGCCGCACCACGCGCAGCAGCTGCGCGCGAATACCAGAAGAAAGGCCATAGGGGGGAGAGAGTTGTCGTTATGTTTGCGGTGAAATGGTGCGGCGCACGCGCATAAGAGAGCCGGAGGGGCAAGGGTTCTCATTTGAATTGCGCCGCAGCGGCAGCGCTCAGTCAGGCGGCGCACCGCGCGCGGCAGCAGCTGCGCGCGCGCGCCGGAGAGCTGGAGGGGGGAGAGCTCTCATTGCGATAGCGGTGGAACTGCGGGGGTGAATGGGCTCGGGGGTGATGGCAGCAGCAAGTGATGGGGGCGTCGCTGAGTGGGTGGCGTCGCGGAGTGGCAGTGTGCGCGCATGCAAGACAGGAGGGGAGGCAATGATTTTTATTGTGATCGCGGTGAAATGGCGGCGGGGGTGGGCTCGGAAGTGATGGGGGTATGTAGCATGAGTGGCAGTGTGCCCGGGGTGTTCGAGTATTGCAGCAGTGCTCAGTGCTGCCGCGAGTGCTGCCCTGCCACGCTTCAAAAGTGCATGTTCAGGGCCTGGTCCAGCCGATGCGCGTGCAGGCCTTGGTGCGATGGACAGAACAACTTGGCAACGGCTAGCGGCGTTCAAAGGTGCGTGAGCAGTGCTCAGTCAGCAGCGCTCAGGGCGGCTGGGCTAACCCTAACCCTAACTCTAATACTTACCCTTGTGCGCTGCATATACACCTCTGCAGCTAGACGACAGTCGTGGGGAGATGCAACTTGCGGTTCGGATGCTGGAGAAGGGAATCCTAACACCGCAAACGTTATACCGGCCATCAATTGTTGGCCGCAAGCAGTCAGAGAGCGGCGCTGCTGCTGTTTCAAATGGCGAGGAACACTTCACTCAGTGCAGCACGCCGATGCCAATCCCACAGCCTACTGGCAGCGCTTCACCCATGAGTCCGTAATCTCAACGACTGCTGTCTGCCAAGCCTGCAACACCACTGCTGCCGAGTGTGACCCCAGCAGGACTGTGTCACCCCTCACCGCGGCTCTCACGCACTTCAACACCAACACAGGACCCGCGCAACGCAACAACCACTCACGTGCTGGTTCTTGGTCTGCAGCTCCACGACGTCAGCGAATGTCACCAGGTGCTCATCGATAAGCCTGTCCGTCCCGCCACCACCGCCGCCGCCGCCGCCGCCACCAGCCACCACCAGCGCGGTGGACCCGCCGCCGTGATCCGCCCCCGCAATTGCGCCCCCCTCTCTATCCCCCAGGCGCGCCTGCAGCTGCGTCTTGAGCAGCAGCTGCACCTGCTTGCTAAGGTCCACGTTGCTCTGGCGCAGGTCGCGCAGCTCCGCCTCGTCGCTCGCGCGCGTCGACAGCGCCGCGTCGGCCTTCTCCTTGAGCATGCGGCAGCGCTCAGAGACCTCGTCCAGGCGCGCGCTCAGCACCTCCTGGCTCTGCTCTCAGAAACAAGAAGATGCAGTAGCGTACATTGGCAGATGTATAAGTCGTGTGCCCGGCCGCAGCGCCTTACAGTACTCCTTGCACACAATCACTGCAGTCTTGCAGGCGCTGATGGCCAGTCTAGCACCAATGGCATGTCAACTTCGAGTGGATCATCCCTTGAGCATGCAGCAGCGCTCCGAGACTCGTCGAGGTACATCCTGGCTCTGCTCTCAGACGCAGTGGCGATGATGGCAGCGATGTGAGCGGTGTACGTGTGCTCTCATAGGGAAAGATGCGACAGCAATGAAGACAGCGTCACGTCAGCTTTCTCCTTGAGCATGCGGCAGCGCTCAGAGACCTCCAGGCGCGCGCTGAGGACCTCCTGGCTCTGCGCTCGTAAAGGGGAAGACGCGGTAAGGAAGCTATGATGGCAGCAACGAAAGATGCGTCGATATGCAGTTGCATAATCGTAATCGTGTGCCCGGCCACAGCGTGTAACGGTCGTCCCTGCACACGATCACTGCAGTCTTGCGGGCGCTGATGGCCAGTCTAGCACTCATTGCATCAAAACTTCAAGTGGCATGCCAACTTCAAGTATGACATCCCTTGTTCAGCGGCGGCGCTCCGAGACGCGGTGCGGCGGCTGCGATCCACCAGAGTTGGCCGGTAGATCAGGAGGAGCAATCTGAAGGCGCATGCGCGGGGTACTATGGTGAGACGGTATGTGCAAGTGTGATCAGATCACAGTAATCATGTGGCTGTCAGCTAATACCTTGAACCTGACGCAGCCGGAATGACCTCCTAAGAAAGGTCTCCGGTTCTTCAACTGCTTCTTCAACTGCTGGGCCGTACCTACCTACCTACACCGCCGCACAAAAGTGCCACCGACGTCAACCATCCACCAGCATCCGAAGTGCGCCGCCACACCGCTCCGCGCTCTATATTTAGTACATATGTTGGAGCCTGTGGCACTTGCATGCTCATTTGCACGCTTGACCGGTTACGGCAGTTACACTTCAGTAGACAAGACTACAATGCATTCACTTCTACATAGCAGCACACGGCTGGCGCCGGTCTTCTGTTGCACTGGTCACCCTGATGTCTACATCCGCCGGTGTGGAGTGACAGGGCAGTGAGCAGCAGCTCTCTACGTTACGCACTTGCGGCTGACCATCCCTTGTCACCTAGAGCTCTACGATCTTTTGATTCGTTTTCATACATGCATACCTGCATGGCGCGCAGGTAGTCGCGCTTCTGCGCGGCAATCGCGGGCGCCTTGGCGCGTATCTCCGCCGTGATGCGCTCCAGGTACATCTCCAGGCGCCGCCGCTCCGCGCGCTCGCGCCCCGCGTCCGTCTCCGCGCGCACCAGCCTGACGTCATTGAGCGAAACGCGGTTGGCGAACATCAGTACATGGTGATGCTAGCACCGGTGAAGACTAATACATTGATGAATTGTGGCGATGATACATCTGTGGGGGAGGGGGGGGGGGGGGGTGGCACGCGCTGGGAGGGGGCTCGCCTACGTTTCCATGCGCACCAGCCTGACATTACCGCAAAGGGGTGAAAAGTCTCTCACGTCCATGAGTACCAAGCACTGTAGATGCTGCTGCCACCGTCGCCATCAGCCACCGCTGCCAGCTGCACGCGACTCCGCAGCAGCGGCAGAATGCGCGAGGGTTAGCTCACAACCTCGCACGCACATCAAACACCCATGCATGCAGTGCACATCATCATTCAGAGGTGTCGGAGCATATGACAGTTACATGCTCATGGCCGTAAGCACGGTTACGGCAGTTACCCTTGCCGGTACACAGACCACAATAGAATCAGTTATATTTAGCAGCATACAGCTGGCGTCGGTGTTCTGTCGCGTCGGACACCTTGATGTCTACCTCTGCCGGTGTGGAGCGACAGGTTAGTTGGCAGCAGCGCTCTACGTTGTATCAAAAGGCATTCCAAACTGACTGTAAAGCGCGCGCGCCACCCCCCTTCCCTCCAGCTCCCACCTGTCGTACACGGCGACGCTGACCACGCCGCCCTCCGCCGCCGCCGCCGCCGCCGCCGCTGCCGCCGCGGCCGACGTCTCCGTCTCCTCCGCGCGCCGCGCCGCCTCCGCCGCCTCCGCCCGTGCGCGCAGCTGCGCCACGGCGGCGTCGGCAGCAGCGCGCGCCTCGCCGAGCGCTGCCGCGCCGCGCTCGCGCTCTGCGGCGACGCGCGCGTCGGCGGCCGCGGCGGCGGCGGCGGCGCGCGCGCGCGCGGCGTCGAGCGCCGCCTCCGCCGTCTTGAGGCGCGCCTCCGTCGCGTCGAGGTTCTCCTTGTGCAACGCGGCGATGCGGCGGTGCGCGGCGACCTCCGCCTCGAAGGACGCGCGCTCGGCCGCGTGCGCCGTGCGCGCCGCCTCCAGGTCCGCCGCCGCCTGCGCGGGGGGGGCGGTTGGTAAGGGGGGGGGGGGGGGGGGAGGTGAAGGGGGGGGGGAGGGGTCGATGAAGGCTATGGTACGGTCGCAGCCGCCTGAGGGTCATGATACACTGGTAGGGTTCGGCATAAGAAGTAGGCTTTGAAGTAATTGCGGTACTGTAGGGGTCGTGACGCGCGAGAGGATGTGCGCGCCACAAAACAGCGGATTGGCGGCATGTAGGTATGGTATGTCGATATACCTGCGGCTGCAGAGCACTGCCAATGTGCGCAGCAGTCATGTCATGTGACATTCAGATCCTGCGCTGCTGAGCCCTGACACTACCTGAAAGCCTCCACTGTACCACGTACGCCACAATCGATGATGGCGCTGCCGTCAGGGCGAGATAGTGCCACCCCTCGCAGCTCCCAAACCCTAATCCTTACCCTAACTGTAACCCTAGCGAGACATGCATACATACATACCTGGTCCGCCGCCAGCGTCTTCTCCTTGAGGTGACGTTCCAGCTAACCTAACCCTTATTGTAACCTTTTTAAAAACGACAGGCTCGTATACAGACCTGGTCCGCTGCGAACTTCTTCTCCTTGAGGTGACGCTCCAGCTCCGTGGCCTGCGCCTCCAGCTCGTGCACCCGCCCCTCGGCAGCGCTCAGCTTCTTGCCGGTCTCAAACGCATGAGCGTTGCCCTCGCGTCGCGCTTCCGTGAGCTGCGTGGAGAAGCGCGCCAGCTGCGCCTCCAGGTCCGTCACCTGCTGCTGCAGGCCGACATTCGTCTGCCGCAGCGCGGCGGCTTGCTGCGCGTTGCAGCAGTGGCGGAGGCGGCAGCGCGGGCGCGTGACGTATGAGCGATGCATGAGTTTGTGAAGGACCATCGTGCACAGCAGGCAATAAATGAGTAATACTCGCCTGCCCGCCCTCTGCCCTCGGACTGCGCACGTTCTACATGCACCTCGTACATGCATGCGGTGGTGTGCGCAGTACGCGTTGGTTTGCTGCGCGGCGGCGGCGGCGCGGAATGCACAATGTTGAGCGATGCGATTACGCATGTCAAGATCCCACCATGCACAGCGCGGCAACACACTACGCCTGCACCACCCTATGCGCACACTGTTCTCACGGGTGCCACGGAGTGCGCACGCTTCACACGCGTATCGGCCATGCGCACCTGGACCGCCCTCTCCGCGTTGCTCTGCGCGTCCCACAGCTCCTTCTGCGTCCTGGCGAGCTTCTCCTCAGCCTCCACGCGGTCGCGCTCCTCCGCGTCGCGCGCCTCACGCAGGCGCTGCGCCTCCAGGCCGCGCCCGCGCGCGCTGTCCGCCGCGCTGCGCACATCCTCCCGCAGCCTTGCGCATTCGAGCAGCGCATCACAGGAAATGTACACTCAGGTCACAAGATGGCGACAGTTGCGTGACAGTTTCGGCAACGGCGCGCCGCGGCCGCGCGTCACGCGAAAGGTACACTCACGTCATAACAAGGCGGTGACAGTTACATGACAGTTTCGGCCATGGCGAGCTGCCCACCGCGTTCTGCGCGTCCTCCCTCGGCCTTGCGTGTCCAAAACAGTGCGTCAGATGGGAGTTACAGATTACAGTTACGTGACAGTTACGGCAACGCTCTCGCTGTCTGCCACACTGCGTGCATCCCCCCTCAGCCTTGCGTCTCGAGCAGCAGGTAACGTGTCTCGGATCAGCAGCGGCTGTGATAGGGTGCCAAATTCTACGCAGAGCCAGTGTGGAGGACAGTACACTACTAATCCTAGCCCTGATCCTACCCCTAGCTCAACCCTACGACGCGCCATGCGCCTTTGCGCAGTGTGCCCCGCTGCATTCCGCGCAGTACCCTGCTGCCTGTCACAACCTCTACTTTGAGCGGCGCATCAATCGGCAGTGACGATTCGTGCGGGTGATTTGGGGGTGACGATTGGGGGCGGTCACCATGGGCGATGAGAACTGCGCTGCATCATTGCAGCTGGTGTAAACGGCGCCATGAACATGCGCATCGCTGTACGGTGCTGGGCACACTGCCCAGAGTACACGAACAATTACACGAAGCGCATCCTGTTTGAGCCCGGTATCACGAGCAGCAGCAGACAAAGCACCGTAAGACTGGCGGCAGTCCTCCAGAGCAATCGCACTGGTGACTGTGTCAGAAGACGACAGGCCATCTACATGGCAGGTGCAGCAGATGCCGCCACAGCGGCATTCTGAAGTGCGCCTGGGGATGACCTCGCCGTCTGACAGAAAATCCAGATTTGCATATGTGTTCAAGTTGAAGTAAGAGTTTGTGTTGAGGTGGACGCTCCATTGCACTGGCGGCATAAGATCTGGGAAGCAAAACCATACTTCAGAGTTCTTTGTTTGATAACTAAAATTCATTGCAGCGCAATCATCCATCACCTTTTGAGTATGGTGGTGGCAACGTTGGTCAGTCACACACGTCGATGTTCACTGACTGCCAGTTCAAACATATTGGTGGTTCAAACCAGCATGCATTGCCACATCGGTGCGGCACTGAAGCACCCAAACATCAATGATGAGCAGAAGTCGTCACGTCTCTGCTTCCCAGGTGCCATCTCTATCTCCAGCAGAGTAAATGTCAGTGGCGCTTTGAATGAACTTACGCCGCGTTCGCTCATGCAAATCTGTGCATGCTGTGCATTTGTATAAAGGTTACTGTTTTCACACCGTAAGTCGCACAACAAGCTCCCCATATGCAACAGGTGAGGCGACGTTAGCAATGACGAGGTCCGCATCACAGCTTGCCACTGAGTACTCTGGGCTGCTTGCGGGCAGCCCTGTCAGCATATGGAGTGCATAGTCTACAATTTTCACCTTGAGAGCTCCCTCTCACTCTCGGCTATGCGAGCGGCCTTCGCCTCTGCGTCGTCCTTGGCCGCCTTCGCATCGCGCTTTACCGTTTCCAGTTCTGTGCCTGCAATCGCACGATTTGTGCATGATATATTCTGAAGTCAGTGACACTGTCAGCAAGCTGCGTGTGCACGCCAGTCAGCTCATGACACCAGATTGCACTGTCTGCAGGTCATCGATATTTGCCCACACGTTGACCAGTGAATTATGCGATGGGCACAGCTTTGGCACCAAAAGATGTCAGAACAAATATATCAGAACCTGTGCATCGCGGCAGCGTTGACAACATGACCACAACGGTGTCACTGACGGCTATACTAGTCAGCCGAGATGAAGCGCATTAGCGATAGATGGGGATGTCAGAGTCGAATCTAAATATTGCAATCGTCAGGCGTGATGCAATGAAGAGCCTGGCGCATCCACAGTGATATGGTGTCACTCAAGACTGGCCAAATGTCTGCTGCAGGCCGAGATGGCGCTCCCTCAGGCAGTTTAAGTTTGCGAGGCACTAATGTAAAGGTGTTGCTGCAAGCAGCACCTGCGGTGCCAACTGCATCTGCAGGTGAAAGCAGTGCAAGCTGCACCTACCTGCCTTCAAAACAATCCGCTAGGCATGCCTCCGCTTGCACTGCCAGCGTCAGTTCATGAGCGGCGGTGCAGGCAGTATTGGCGCTAGAACACTGTCGTCCGCGCCACTGCAAGGATGGTTCAGTGCTTTCTTCACCACAGGGCAAAGGTGCTGCTGGCGAGTGATGCCACTTGCAAGGCATCCGCCTCACGCCTCAGATTTTGCGCTTTTATTGAATTGCCAGTTGGTAGTTACTGCTTGGCTATTTTTACGCCTGCTCACCCGCAGCGTGGGCGAAAGAGAAAAATGGCATTCTTGACACTGATCATAAGTCTCTCAGCACCGACCGAGGCACTCACTGAGTCTATCTTTCTCCCTGGTGGCCGCTTGCAGCGCCGCATCCTTGTTCACTAGCTGCCTTTGCAGCTGCTGCTGGCGCCGCTCCATGTCGTGCAACAGCTGCTCCCGATCCACTTCCGCAGCAGCGGCATCGCTGCCCTGCGCCATGGCGGAGCTTTGAGCACTATGCCCAAGTTCTGAAGGATGCGCTAAATAAGACACTTTGCGGTTCATGTTTTTGCCAGGTCAAATAAGGCGCTTCGTGATTCTTGTTTTACAAAACGTTTTCCGAATCATCTGCAGATCTGGGAAGCCTACGCGGTGAAACCTGGTTTGTAAACCCTGATTGAATCTTCCTCTTCAATCGCTACTGTAGAGGAAGAACAAGACACGAATCATTTTCAACGGATGCATCAGTGCAGCAATTGGTTTTTGCTGAAAGGGGCGCGGACTGAAAACGTCAACACCTGCATTGTTTCTTGCTTCAAAACATAAATATTTGTGGATTATTCAGAGTACATTGGTTTTAAGAGACAAATCAAAGTGCATGCCAGGCGCTTCCTTCGTGTGGCAGGAATGCATCAAAGCATTTGCCTTCAAGTGAGCATGTCTTGCAAAGCGCAAATCCAACAGATGCGCGCTCACGGAGGCCTCCTTGACAAAGACGTCGATGCCAGCGCGTGCCATGCATAATGCCGACATTGTTTTGAAAACAAGTTCAAGGCCATGCGCAGCAATCATTAGAGCCTTGAACATGCAGGCACCCAAGCAATCATGCTGCCAGCTGCACATGTTGTGCATTGCTCAACCAGAATGTAGGTTCTACCGGGATGCCTGAATCCATGAGAGCATTCATGCCGCAATTTGCATTGATGCCGGCAAGAGAGAGAAGAGCGCGGCAGCGGCCAGGGCCAATTTGAATAATCAGGTGGCCATCACATTTCCTCTCGCAGCACGGTCTTTCTACAAAGTGAGCGCCGCTTTTTGAAGGCAGCGGAATGGCAGGTCGGCGCAGCTGCGTGCATATTGATGCACGACAGCCAAACCGCTGTGGAATCCCAGACCGGAATGATAGGAGTCAGGAAGCTCGCCGTCAGTGTAAGCCCATGTTACGTGCAGAAATCCATGGTCACACACACAATACGCATACTACACACACGCACAAGTCATGCGCAAGGGTAAGGGACATGCGCCGGTGCCGCTCAGCTCAGCTACGTACCGCCGCCGCAGTTCTTCCGGGTCACGGCGAAACGTGCAGTAGGCTAGCTTGCTTGCAATACTCCTGAGCGCCTACACAAACCGAGAGATGTAGGCGTAACTTACTCCCTTGGTAGAGTTCTGTTTGGGAGGGGGGGCGATGGCACGCGCGCGAGTTGTTGCGCGCCGATACGGCCTCTGTAAAACCCCATCAGCCCCCCCCCCTTGCAAGCAATAGCAAGCGTCAGGGGCCAGCACCCATTTCCTTCCTCATTTTCTGCGACCGCCGGCCTGCGCTAAACCCCTCGCTACATGTACTCAGAGTAGAAGCGGCCGTTGATCGGTGCGCCGTAAGGCATGTCGTGGCCCATCTCAAATGCCGCAGCGCCGTCGCCAGCAGCAGCGGCAGCAGCAGCAGCGGCAACAGCGGCGGCGGCGCCAGCGTCCATGTCGTCAGAGTACTGCCGCGGCGCCAGCAGCGGCGGCGGGCCGCGGTGCGTGCCGCCAACGTTGCCGCCGCTGCCGCAAGCGCCGTCTCCGGCGCTGCTGCCGTAAACATGCGCGTCACCGGCGCCGAAGCCACCGCCATCGAGACTAGCAATGCTGCCAGTGGTGGTAAGAGCGCACGCGTCGGCGAATTCGATGGGGCCAAGCTCAGCCGCCAGCGCGGCGAGCAGCTCTGCCTCGTCGTGCGCGCCGGCCAGGCCCTCCCACAGCTCCGCAGTGCTGGTCGCTGCTGCTGCTGCTGCCGTCATCGCAGCGGCACTGTGGCTCGCAGCAGCGCTCAACCCCCGGGGATTTGTCAGCCACGGCGACGGCAGCAGCAGCGGCCCTGCCATCGCGCCCGTCACGAGGGGCTCCGAGGGCGCCGCTGCGGCCATTGCTACCTCCGCCAGCGGCGCGGAAAGGGTACCGCTGCTGCTGGCACTGTCGCTGTCACGAGAGCCTTTGATGCTGACGCCACCGTCAATGAAGGCCCGAGCAGCACCGCCGCTGCCGCTGCTGCCACCACTGTCAGCGGCCCTGCTGTCGGCGGCGCCGCCGCTGCTGCTGCTACTGCTGCTGGCGCTGACGCTAGCGGTGAAGCCGCCGCTGCTGCCAGCAGAAGTGACGCTGGCAGAAAAACTGCCGCCACCGCTGCTGCTCACGCCACTACCACAGCCGATGAAATCTATCTTTGCGACAGCGTCAATGTCAACGAGCGCGCCGTCGGGCCCCGATGCCGGCGCCAGGAGAGCTGGGGGGGGGTGCGGGCACGGCTTGGGTATGCATACAGAGATGGGAGGGGGTTGAGGGGGGGGCTGGCCTTTGTGTTGCTGGTCAATTGCGCGCCGCTGTCGCTGCTGTACGGGCGGGAGGCGTGCTGCGGAGGGGTGGAGGTTGTGCACGAATATGCGCGCGCCGCCGGCGGGGGGGGCGGCCGCGTTCTCTACGATGATGCGCAGGACGGCGGTTGTGTGGTAGCTCCTGCAGCGTGCAAGTCACAGCGCACTTGGGGGTTAGGGTCTAAGATTAGGGTTAGAATTAGGGTTAGGGCTGCTGAATGGTAAGTGCTGACCAGGCACACAGCGTGCTTGAGGGTTAGGGTTCAGGTGAGGGTCAGGGTTAGGGCTACTTGATGCTCAGCATCGACCAGGCACGCAGTGGCTCACCAATGGGGCGTGTGTGCGCACACCTGAGAGCTTGGGGCTGGCAGGGAGGAGAGCAGCATGTGCCGTGTTTCTATGTGGACATGCAACGCGACTGACCATTGTGAGGTAGGGGCTGACCAAAGCGTGACTGGACAGCATCTCTATACAAAAACTTGTTGTGAACCTACATTGGACCGTTCAGTATGGATGCAATTCTGCTTTGCAGTGAGATTTCGGCAATGGGCAACTTCACCAAAAGGACCCACACACAATTGTTGCCAAGTACAGCAGCCCCTGCAGACGGCACGCCAGCAAGACGCGGATCAGCAGGACAAGAGGTGCACAGACTCATGCCGAGGTTCACGGCATGCCCTTCCTTAGGGTTAGGGTAAGCCTGACCCTGAACCTAACCCTAAAGATAACCCTAAGACCGCCCTGCACATAAACTGGTGCACGTGCACAGCAACGAAGCATCGCCGCCACATACTGCCACACTTCTGAAATGAACACGAGGCAGCGTAGGTAAGTATTGCACAAAGAAGATACATACGTGCCATACCATATGCCAGCCTTGCAATCCCTGAATTAGTGCACAGCAGAGTAGGTAGGTATTGCAAAATGAGGATACATGCATACCTGCCATACCAGATGGCAGCCTTGCCGGCGTCGTCCTCCGGCAGCTTATCCGTGCCGCCAGCGAGGTTGAGGCTGTTGTAAAGGCGCGAGAACTCTGCGTAGTGGCGCATCATGCCCGCGCTCAGCAGCAGTGCTGCCGTGTAATGAAGGTCCTGTGACGCGAGCACCAACAACAGCAGCGACACAGCAGGTGAGCATGTGTGGCTGCCGCGTAATGAAGGTCCTGTGACATGAGCACAACAAGCAGCGACACTGCAGTATCACCGTGTGGGTCAATAATATATGAGGGTCAAAAAGGCGTTTGCGGGGGTCCACTATAACTGTAACTTTTAACCCTGTAACGCCAGCAACAGCGGCGCCGCATCTGCCGGGTCATGCGCTCCCGTCACGACATGCTGCGTGGTCATAGGGGCATGCACGTCCTGACACACAGCAGCATACGCGTTCGGCATAAACCTAGCTTTGCTTCTAACCCCAATGCTAGCCACCGCTGCTGCAGTGCAGCGCTCGACCGCTGCTGTGTCGCACATTGCCCCAGGCCCGCGTTTCGTCGCATGACACGGCAGCATTCGCATTGCGCTCGTGCCGTGAAGACGGACTCGCAGCAGCAGGCACTGCGCGTGTGTCAGCAGTGCTCAGCGCCTGAGGCACTCCTGCAGTGGGGCCATGACCCCCGCAGTCAGTCAGTGTACAAGTGGTTACTGGACTGGACTCCACGCACAACGCACGGGCCCCCTACTGAGCGCTGCTGCCGCTTTGCGCACACGTACCTGCCGCCATGCGGTGCAAAGTATGCTTCTTGCATAGGGCTATGTAGTGCGAAAAGCACTGACTTTGCAGAGCAGTCAGTTGAGCTTGAGCTTGTGCATCGGACACAGCAGAACTGTCCGAACCCTACCCTCAAGTTCGAGAGTAAGACATATTCCAGACGCGCTCAGCTATCCTGAGCTGGCGTGCGCAGGCCTGCAATCAGTTACGTCACTTCCTTTGTGGCTGAGCACTGCTGCTGTGTCGCGCATACATACCTGCCGCCATGCGGCAAAGCGCGCGAGCCCTGGCGCCTCGCGCAGCATGCGGTGGGCCTGCAGCAGCAGCGCCAGGCACTCTTCCTGTGAGAGCGGGGGACGAGCAGCACCGGGGGGGGGGGGGGGGGGTAAGCACTTGATCTGTGTGCGTCTGTACATGAACAGATGAATTTTGATAAACAGCAGGTTCTAAAGGTGTAGACTATACACTGACTGCCACCAGCGTCGCAATCAATGCCTACCAACGCCAGATCTCTGTGCCCACCAGAGGGTGTGGGCGTGCCGACACTAACATGCAGTGCAATGCTCTACTTAGTTGCCACATCGAGATAGGGTGCGTTGACAGATACATACATACGACTGTGACGATTTATCGCGATCTGCGAACACAGCTCCAGCATGTGCACTTACAAGGAATGGGTGCTGCGCATTGGCATCACACAAAGGCATATAGGTGGTTGGAGATGTGTATCGGTCAAATAGCGCTGCTCTGGCTGTGTTGGCGCGCACACACACACGCTTATGCATGGTGCATGCATGTGCGTATGGCGGACAACACTCAGTTCTTGAAGTTCAACTGTTCCTGCCCTGTTCTGGATGCGTTTTGCTGATGCTGCCACTCGCAACGCAATGCAATGTAATCAGCAGCGCTCAGCAACGCGCGCAGCACGCACCTCATCGCCGGCCAGCAGCGCCAGGAAGACGGACATGGTGGTAAACTTCAACTGCAACAGCCCCGGCCGCAGCGTATATGCGGAGCCGAGACTGGCGCACACGCGCTCCAGGATGAGGCGCAGGCTGGCGCCGGCGCTGCGCGCGCGCGGCAGCAGCTGCGGCCGCGTGTGTATCATGTGTATCACCTGGCGCACGCGGGGTCAGTGCGCGGAGAGTCAGAAGGTGAGGTATGAGAGGGCATCGCATCGGCGCTTTTGCGGCGGTCCGCAATGTCCATGCGCGCCGAGCAAAAGTGTTGGTCGTACAGCGAATCAGTCAGCACGCGGTCTAGGACAAAGCGCAGGCTAGCGCCGATGCTGCGCGCGCGTGGCAGCAGCTCTGGCCGCATGTGCATCATTTGTATCACCTGGCGCACGCGCGCAGTCAGTGTGAGGAGAGTCACAAGTTGAGGTATGAGTGGGCATCGCCTCCCTGCAGCGAACTGCAGCGCCCATGCGCACAGAGCAGGAGTGTTTGTCGTGCAGCAAATCAGTCAGCGCGCGGGTCAAGATGAGGCACGGGCTAGCACCGACGCTGCGCGCACGCGGCAGCAGCTGCGGCCGCGTGTGTATCATGTGCATCACGTGGCATGCGAAGTATGGAGAGCGACAACGTCACGTGGGCTGGCATATAACGCATTTGCGCATATGAGTGCCGTAAAACACACTCGCACAGTTGCAAAAAGGTGGATTTGAAAAGCAAAACAAGCAGAGCGTGTGCGGACGCGCTGCTCGCGCGCAGCAGCAGCTGCGCGTGTAACATGTTGCGACAGTCGCTGCGGCGGCGCGAGCAGTTTCTGTTGCATCTGGCGGGCGCAGTGCGCGGGAGAATTGTTGTCACGCCTGAGGTTCCAACATGGGATGTTCCCGGAGAAGGAGAACCCACACGCACAGTGCAACAGTGCGCCGCACACAGGTGGGTCAGCAAACGGGCCGCCGCCGCGAACGCACGGAAGCAGATCCTGCCGCGTGTGTGTTGTTCAGAGTCAGCTTCAATGGAGAGTGCCATGCCTACCTGCTCCAAACGCAGATCTACGGCCATTACGGTGGGGAGTATGCTGGTCTTGCCCTTGGTGGCTGTGCCCACCAGCGCCTCCACCTCCACGGCACCGGGATCGGCGAGCGCCGTGAGCGCAGCTGCCACTGCGTTGTGATGTGCAAGTTGCTGCGCCTGTGATGCAAACAGCAGCAGCCGACATGCACGCAGTCAGCATGCCATCTGCCGTGTAATTCAAAGTACAGAGCGAACGCGCAGTGAAAAAGTCTGCATAATAAAGTCTGCGAGTGTCGTGAGCGCGGCTGTTCTGTGCACTGTGAGGCACTTGCATGCAGCAATGCTCGGTGACAGTGCTCGGCGGCTCAGTGGGCCGCTTCATCAACAGGTAAGAATAAAGCGCGGGTTTTGAAGTTGTGGTGCTGATGTACCCTGAGGCTATCTGGTGCGAATTTGAGATCCGTTACAGCTGATGCCTGGTGGGGAAAACAAGGCAAGCGGATAATGCAATGTACAGCAGCAAACCACCGTGATGAACCCCTACCAACAGTGGGCTGCTGTTCAGGCTTACCACAACACTACAGTCGAGCTTGATCTTGCTGCATTGACATACTTATTACTACTCGTGTGCATTGGCAACAGTGGGCGCGTGACCAATGTCCACTGGGTCCATGTCTTAATGTGTTATCATAATTACATTGTGCAAGCAAAATGCAGCAGCAGAAACCGCACAGCAGCAGACACCGCGCACCAACTGCGTCACAATGACAAGACGTGCACCTTGCATTGGGATTCGTCTTCAAAGAAGTGGCATATGTACCTTGTCACCCAGCATGCAGCGGCTCTCCTCAATGACGGCCTGCACGGTGTCGGCTTCGTACGAGGGAAGTCCTGCGATGGTGGGAACAAACCCCGCCACGACAGACTCTGGCTGGGCTATCCAGGTCGCGTCGCTGTGCGATGCGTCCGAGCTGCAGCAGGCGCGGAGCGAGCGGCGACACGCAGTTGGGGTCACAACAGTGGCTGCCAGTGGACGCATGCATTAGCATCAGATGATTACGCAGCAAGTGGACTTTGTGCCGTGGGGGGCGGGTGTGGCAAGGGGACGAGGGATGTCAAACTGGAAAGGGGCCCTCGCACAATGGCGGCAAGTAGAAGTAGAAGTTGAAGTTGAAGTTGAGTGGTCAAAAAAGTCAAGCGACAGGTGCAGCAGGAGCTGGTGGCACGTGTGCCATACCTCGCAGGCGCGCGAGGGTAACGTGGGTGCAAAGAGCTGGCTCTACAGGCAGCACGACTGCTGAGAACTGACTTGGACAAACCTTAGCTCAACTCACACGTTGTGACAAGTCAGGGCTTGAACCTTGAAGCTACATACCTCTACGGACTTGTCTACGCCTGACCACGACAACGATTCCACAGCGTACATGTTGATACTGTGCAGTTGCCTGCTCAGATTGCGGCTCGGATGCCATGCCAATGTACAATACCGATGTAGTGTGGGTATGGTCTTGCCTGTCTGCATCCGGCGAGTTTACACATTGATACTGTGCAGTTGCCCGCTCAAACTGCGGCTCGGAACCATACCAATGTACTCGCCAACGCAGTGTGATTTGGCCTTGCCTGTCTGCGTCCGGCGGGCCGGCCTCCAGCGTCTTGGCGCGTTTCTCGTCCATCACGTTGTCCATCATGAGCTTGATGATGCGCAGTCCCTGCGGAGCATGACATCACCGCAATAGTGATGAGGCCTCAACTGTAACCGCAGACTACTTGCCAAGATGTAGTACACTGTGGGGCAAGCTGAGCCCTGTTGGCGTACATGCAAATGCATGTCGGTTCTGGCATCGGAGTCCACGCCCGGTCATCTTCACCTGTGACGCACCTCGCCGCTTCAAGCGACAGACGGTACCCACCTCTAGTACGATCCACATGTCTGAGCTGAGCTCCTCCTGCTCCTGCGCACTGTCATCGCAGAGCTTGCTGCGCTGCTGCCGCCTGCGCCGCTGCTGCTGCGCCGCCGTGCTCTGCGCGAGGCTGATGGCAAAGCCAAAGTAGCGCTGGAACCTGCGTCGCGCGCGTGGAGGCACGCCGGGCGCTTGAAGTTGGTGGTGACGCACCATTGTGCCAGTGGCAGTGCTCATATATTGCTGCAGTTGGTGGTAACGCATCACAGACCACTGTGCCAGTGGCAGTGCTCATATATGCATACATGAGTCACCTTGGCAAAAGCCTTTGTTGCGTGATGAGTCTAGTGGTGCAAGATTGCGCGCACAGTATCATGATGCAGGCTGAGCTAGTACTCTCTCCACAGCAACTTCAGCGCCGCTGTGCTCTGCACGAGGCTGATGGCAAAGCCAAAGTAGCGCTGGGACCTGCATTGCGCGCGTGTTGAGGCACGCCAGGAACATCAAGTTGGTGGTGACGCACCATTGTGCCAGTAGCAGTGCTCATCTAATGCAGTTGGTGGCGGCGCACCACACACTGTCAGACCATTGTGCCAGTGGCAGTGGTCATTGATTGTATGCATGTGAGCAGCCTTGGCAAGTCTTAGAGTGTTTGTTGGCGTGATGAGTCGAGTGCAAAGGTCACGCGCACAGAATGCAGGCTGGGCCAGCCTGCCAGTGGGTCCTCTCTCCATATAGCAGCTTCGGCGCTCAGCATTGTAACAGCTTCAGCATGGATTGGCAGGTGACTGCCACCATGACCGTGACTTCGGTGACCTTAATTGCGTCTCTTTCAGTCAGTTTCTCATCACACTGCCCTTCAACTTCAAGTTGACACTCAAGGCCTGCTTGCATCCCACAAGCCGCATGTTCCACGCGTTGTTGCAGTGCCTGCAGGCCTTGATCAATGTCCACTGCAATATATTGTAGAGGTTGCAATGGCAGTTACAGCCGTCAGATGATGACATTGCCGTCGCATGCTGGCAGTTGTTGCAGTTACAATGTCATGCTGGTGGTTGGCGATGGACTACGGCATGTCCACTTCATGAATTAAAGCGCGCGGCTGGCGTTTGGTTTCCGTCGCTGCAGGTGTCGCTGATGTCTACTTCCAACGGCTGCCTTTGTTGGTGTGCTTACTCGAAGGTGATTGAGATTGTGGGAAAGTACAAGTACACAGCAGCGACTTCCGCCAACGCGGACGATGCGCAGGGGAGCGTCGACAGGGGGTTGCTTACCTGCCGTAATCCTCCAAGGTGGCGTGCACGTTGGCCAGGAACAGGTAGGCCCGCAGCACCTGCGGCGACGCGTCGTCGTAGCACTCCTTGATGCACTCCCGCGCGCGCGTCAAAAATGGCTCCAGCCGCTCCAGATCCGTCACCCCCTGCATCATCATCCCGCACGCTACGGCAACCCACAGCAAGGACCGGTCTGCGGCCTTGGCTAGCGCGTGCTCCCCCCCGCCGTCATGCGCGCTCGCCTTCGCCGTGCCCAGGGGGTCTTGAAAGGCCATCACGTCGGCGACGGCGCGCTGGATCTCCTCGTAGGTGAACCAGGCTATGCCCGCGTAGCACGAGCAGTACATCTGCAGGTACGTGTTCTCCTGAAGGCCTAGCAGGCCCGTGGCATGGGACGGGCTGAGTCGGGCGAGCTTCGAGAGAGGCACCTCTCGCGGTGTCTGGGCAGCTGTTGGTATCACCACCGCCTTCGGCTCCGGCGACGGTGTTGACGCCAGAGTCACCGTTACCAAGGAGGCCTCTGCGCCGCTCTCCTCGCTGCTGTAGCGGCGCTTGGGCTTGGGCCCTCGCTTGCCTCGCTGATTTGAGAAACAGCACAGCAGCAAAGCACACGAATAAAGAAGTTGCACCAAAGCGCAATGCCAAGGCCAAGGTCCGACTCAGTCACTGAGTCGCGCTTAAAGCTCTCCTGAAGTCTTGGCATTGTAAACTACCCAATGAGGAACACATCGGTCCAGCGTCCCAGCAGGCGCGATCATGGCGGCTGAAAGCGACACAGAGCACACTTACTGTGCTGAAGTTGCACTCCACGCCCTTCCGCGTGCAGAGAACGCATTTTGGTCCATCGCCAGTGCTGCAGAGACAGAGGGACAGCGCAGGACGCGCGTGATGGTCAGATACAATGACCTGCCTCAACCCTGAGGTGTTGTTGCTTTTGACCCTTACCTGATGCACGCCCTTTTGCGTTTGAAGCACAGGTCACACGAGGCACGAAGCTCAGAGAAAGGGTCTGCGACCATCGCCGCCGCTGGCGACGACCAATCACCCCGCTTTAGAGTTGATGAGCCTGTTGTAGCGCAAACTTCAATTTCCTGATTTTCCTGATGGCGCAGCCTGCGTGGCTTGGGATTGGCTGAAATTTAACCCTACTTACTTACAGGTTCCATTCGCACAACCAGCGAATGCAAAATGGAATCTTTTTGTTTTGCCGGGCACAGCAAAATATACAGACAAACTGAAATGAGATTTCATCATCATCTATTACGCGCCGCCGCCAGCGCCGCTGCTGCGATCCCGCGCCGCGCGCGCGCGGCTCTCAAACTGCGCCACACAGTCCTGCATTGCGCCATACGCGCCGTCCATATCGCCGCCGTCCCGCCCCGCGGCAGCGTCAAACGCCGCCGCCTCCGCCTTGCAGGCGAGCCCCGCCATGCAGTACGTCAGGGCGAGCGCTGCCATGCTGCAGTCCGCGTCGCCCTTGCAGTTGCGCAGCGCGACCGCCTTGCCCGCGCACCGCTGCCGCGCCTGCTGCATGAGCTCGATCACGTACTTGTCGCTGTCGCTCACCGCCGCCACCGCCGCCGCCGCGGGCACGGCCACCGCGGCGGTCGCCGCCGCCGCCGCCGGCGCCGCTGCCGCCGCTGTCAGCGCAGTCGTCGCCGCCGCCGCCGCCGCGGTCGCCGCTGCCGTCTGCGCGGCCGCTGCTTGCGCAGTTGTCGCGGCAGCAGCCTGCCTGTCGGCCTTGTAGGCGTCGCCCAGGAAGAACGGCAGCGGCGTGAACGGCGACATGGCGAAGCGCCGGAACGCCGGCATCTTGATGAACCGGAACACCACCGTGTTGAGGTCGTCCACCGCGGGCCGCACGTCCACAATAATACTCTTGACGTCGCCGCGCTCCGAGGGCTTCGCTGCAGCCTTGAGCGCCTCCGCCGCCGCCGACTCGCCGTCCCGCGCCGCCGCCGCCGCCGCCGCCGCCGCCGCCGCCGCCGCCGCGTCGCTGTGGTAGTAGTCGATCACGTAGCGGCGCTGGCGGCCGCCCCTGTCCACGACCCAGTCGTGCCTGTCAAAGGGCTTGGCGTAGCCGAAGAGCGTGCGCAGCCAGGCCTTGGGGCTGAGGTCATCGGGCCTGCCCATGAAGTGGAGGAGGCGCGGGCCGGTGCCGTCTCCGGGGTCCTTGCCGTCGAGGTCCTCCCACATCTGAATCTGCTGCCAGGTCTTCTCGTTCATGTTGTTGTGCACGGCGACGACGATGTCCATGTCCTGCTCGCTGGTGTCCTCCACCTACAGAACCATAAGCGTAGGGGTGGTAAAGCAGGTGTAAGGGGGGTGGGGGTTCAGCTGCGAAAGTTACGTCAAGCGCAGGTTACTGGGGAGAGAGAAGGGGGGGGGGGTAGCAGCGGAGGTGACAACGTGCACAGGTCGCGTAGTAATAAATCATGATGGCCTGGTCATCATGGAGTGGTTTGGTGTGTATGACGCAATCGTGACATGTAGTATGTTGTCAAACTCAAATGCTCATCAAGGTGAATTGCCCCCTCAATCAGACTTGATCAATCGCTGATGCAAACTGTCTGTTCAGCCGTGTTGAGACACCCAATTATGGCTGAAAGAGGTCATACAAACTATTGGACAGTCGAAGCAACAGCTTTACTTGTGGCAAGCTGTCGGCGTGAACCGGGTACATGTAGCGCACCAGTCTGCTGCGGGAACTCACATGGCATTGCAGAGTGGCACTAATGAGGGTTTTGTGAACAGCTAAACTTGACTGGCACTGGTGGTAATTTTGACACCAGCTGAAATGGCCTCTGTTTCAAAGCACGAGAATCTGCTCGTTGTGCTGTAGTTCTGAGCGGAGGTCCATGTCTCAATGTCGGACACTGCAAAGAGCGATGCGCTATGCAAAGTTCACCCATCTGGGTCATCCGTTCCTTGCGGCAGTGATCATATCGTTCCGAAGACTCTCATTGGCTCGTGCCTGGAAACAGCCCTGTGTGTTTTTACAAGGACTGCTGAGCGCTGGAGCACATGCTGCAGCTGTGACTTTCGTACTCTTGCACTTGTACACACATGGCCTACCATCATAGTCTACCCTTTAACAAGGCGATATGAAATGGCTCAGCCAGGGCCATGAGCCAGTGCACTGCTGCATGTGATGCAGTAGTTGCACGCTTTTGTATAATGACTGGTTCCCGCTCTTGATTAGCAGTGGTGCTGGATGACACTGATGGCATCGTCAGTTCTTGCGGCAGTTGCTGAAATTACAGTCACCAACGTTCAGAATTCATATTGACATTCAGTTCCAGCAGCATAAGCTGTTGAACTGTGACTTGAAGTTTTGAATTTTCAGCGCTGCAGTAGCTTGCCATGCCGAAGCATTGTACCAGATGGTTGAGGTGCTCAATGGGTGCCACGCCAAAGTCAGAACGGCACGTCAGCGTGCAGTACATAGTTCAACACGTATATTATTGGCAAGGTTGCCAGAGCCAAATTGGCCAACACATTCCTTGACCATCTCATAATTGGAATGTATGTGCTCACCTTGCCCTTGCGAGTGAGTGCATTCCAAAACATCTGAGGGCTCGGGTACGTCCAAGTCCCCTCGCTTCCCCCCTTCGGTATGCTAGATGGCTCCCTGTTAGTGCTGAGTTCCACCTCCTGCCCTGGCGCCTTATGCTGTGCTGCAGTGGCTGGCATGTTGTTGGTAGGGTCAACCTGCTGACCGTACACGTTGTACTGCACTGGGTGCTTGTATTTCGGATTGCTGCTGTGCTTCATCGGACAGCCACCTCCGTCAGCAGCTGGTACTGCCGCAGGCGGCTTCTCCTCCTGCTTGACAGCAGAGCCTTTGCCGAATCGCATGGGACATCCGCTGCTGTCGGCGCCGCCGCCGCCGCCGCCATCCTTCACTTCAGCTGACGGCACTGCAGTTGATGCTGGAGCAGCAATGCTTAGCCCATCTCTCTGCCCGTCCCTGCTTTTACTTCGAGTAGAGCTGGACGTAATGACAATCCACTCTGTCTGGCCTGACTGATTGTTACCCATCGCCTCCAGCAGTGCGTATGTCGCTGTCTGAGACAGATTTTGGAAGTAGGGATTGTTGAAGTTTAGTTTTGAACTTTAAGACCTTTTGTAAGAACGTCGCGCTCACCATGCTAGCGGGTCTGACACGGAGGCATGCGCGCCAGCATGTGCGCGCCAGCTGCAAATCTACAACGTGGACAAGGAGGAGATTGGCAAGTAGTGTTCCAGACGGCAATGCCGGCTTGCCTCCACAAATGTTCATGTTTGGGACACACAACGAGGACTGCGAAGTGGAGATGGTGAGCGACATGAGCCTTTTTTGCCTATTTGAGGGCGGCAAGGAGTTCCACCAGGCGCGCTTGTACAGAGAAACCTTATCAACTCTGTCACACTTCAAACTTCAACAATCTAACATACTCTCAAACCAGCCTATATATATATGTGTCATCAGCATTCAAGAAATTGCTGCACCAGACGATGTTTGCCGCGCCCAACACCTCACAAAAGTTATGCAGATTCGATGCAGAGATGAAGCAGGAATGGAGCCGTTAGAATTGTATTCGTGGAATTTCAGAGCGCCGACGACTGTGCTGGTTAAAGTACACGTATTATGATGTAGTGCTGAATCTGCGCAATGGCTCTACCTGGTGCGCAGATTGTCTGCGCGCTCGACAGCTGCAAGAAAACCCAACGTAACACGCATGGTGCGCATGCTGCGGGCCACCCATGATCTTGTATCTTGGAGTATCAGCAGCTCCAGGTGGGCTTGATTTGACGGACCGTGTGCAAACATTGCGATCGAATGAGTCCTGAGTGCCCCGTGTTCCAAGCTTGTACCAGAAAACAGGGGGGCAAATACAGCGGCACCCCGTCTGAGCTACGCCGATTTGATCTCTTGAACCGAACTGCCGGAGGACTGGATTATGCCTCCAGTATTCCTTCGGAACAGAGGCGCCAAATCCTCGTATTGCCTCAGCACGCCGTTCGCGCCGTGCCTGATCAGGATGCTCTTGCTTTTGTGGTCAGGCAAAGGGTCTACAGTGTGCCCTGATGCTGTCCACATCCCCCAGCTTTATAATCCCCTGCTTCTGCCCACCAGCCACATCCGCACCATCTGCGACTCTGCAGCAGCTGCTTGCATTCACAGCCAGCAGCTCATCTCCCCTTGCTGCGTGTTTAACCCACGTTACCATCGATGCCGCCCGCTGCGGCAGCTCCTGATGCCAACGAGCCGCAGTGAAGTACACAAGAGAAGTGCACACAACACTCATCCCTGCTCACCTGGCCTGCCCATCCCATCCCACTTTGCAGCATCATACACATGTCTTTTTAGTTGTGAGTGAAGCGCCATCACTCTTGATCACGCTCGCACGAGGCACAGGGGTGCTACAGTTCATGACGTTTCCGTATGCTTGGACGCGGCGTTTGCGTGGCCTGCCCCCTTCTACGACGATGGCACCTCACACTGGGAGGCGCTGCCACCTTCAACTTCATGGTCCTGTGGTGTACTGTATCAAAAGTCAGCCACCATCGCTGCCAGCCGTCTTGTCTCAACACCCCACGTATATCATGGCACCTCCTAGCGAGGGACGCGCTGGTGTGCGGAGCAAGGTCCTCAAGGCCAGCGCACCAGTATCATCTTGGCAATCTGGCATGCTGCCAGCGGGCGTTTGCATACGCCATGCATGCGCTCCACCCCCCCCCTCACAACATCATCCCACACCTTAACCAGCTTTCACCATCATTAACACGGTCAATCATTCCCCCCCCCCCTTCCCCCCCCAAAAAAATTTCAGTACGCCCTGGACCTCATCGCGTCCTCGCGAAGCACCCCTGCGGGGGGTCACAAGGGGCCCCTGGGCCTGCGCGTCATGTCCATCGCAGGCGCGGGCACGCACGCGCTGGGCATGTGCTCCAACGCTCTGGTAAAGACGATCGACGCGGTGGACATCAACCCTAGCCAGGTGCTGCTGGCGAAGCTGACGGCGGCGGCGGCGGCGGCGCTCTCGCACCCGGAGGACTTTGCGGCGTTCCTCGGGTGAGTGTGTAACTGTCGCGACATGTTGAAACGTGTACTGTAGCATCATGTGATGCTGATGCTCTACCGGTGTGTCGGGACATGTAGAATCGCGTTTGGCACTGCTGCTGGACATGTACTGCTACGGTTAGTGTCGTGACATGTTGAATCGCGGTTGGCGGCGCTGCTGAACGTGTACTGCAGCATCGTATCAATGGTGATGCACTACGGGTAGTGTCCGACATGACGAGTCGCGCTTGGCGCTTCTGCTGCTGCTGCTGTACTGCAGCATCATGTATATGGTGATGCTCTACAGGCTCTTCGGTAGAAACGAGTCTGTCGCCGTGCCTCGTGTTGAGACGCAAATGCTGTGTACTGTAGGGACTTGTTCAACAGGCATGTCAGTGCAAGGTGCAGTCCATGTGCAGTGTGCAATGGCAGCATGTTTGTCTGTTTCATCTGGCTTGATGTCAGGTGTACCACATCATGCCTATGACATACATTGAAGTATAAAAATTATAACCATCATCAAGTCAGCTCAAGTTTCAATACTCACCTTCATTGACATTTAGGTGTCAGTGCGCTTCACCAGAGAAATCGCATGGAGGTCGTGGCTGAGCCCGCGGCAGGATGGTACATGTACCTGGTAACATCACATTTTCAAGTTTGGACTAGTGTGCCATACTTATGAAGTACTAGATGTACTTTTTATTAATTCTCGCTCAGGGCGCGAAAAAGCCCAGATGATTGGCATCTAGCTGTAAGGAATCTACATGTCGTATGACAGTCTGAAAGTGTCGCAACGACAACCACTCAAACGCCGCCGCCGCCAAATGGCATCTCGGGGTCCTCCCCTACGTCCTCCTCCATGTGCCCCCCCCCCCTGGATTCTGCCATGTGTGTCATGACACGGCCAGAGTACGCCATGTGGAGCGCTGCCGACAGTGCCGAGCGTAAGCGCGCCAGGGCGATGCCCTTGAGAGCTTTAGGGCGCGCTCCTCCGGGCACTGACATCCTGCTGGCATACTCCGTCGCCACAGCCTCCAGCAGCTTCCGCCCCTGCTCCCCGATGCTGCCAAATGACCCTATTGCCAATGTGGCAAGTTTGTAGCAATTCTGATCATAATGACCAGAATAGTGGGTAGTCTTGGCGGCCTCTTGGTCGCGGCAGCATCGCTCGGGGTCTGCTGCAGTCTTCGCCGCCCGCGACGCCACCTGTGCCTCGAAGCAGGTAACGTCCACCATGAGCGGTAGGTGGCGTGTCGGGTCGTCGTAGCCGGTCACCGGGAAGGCGTCGGCAGGCAGCACGATGTCCATCCTGCGACTCCCCGGCGGCCCGGCGGACCCCAGAAACGGCGTGTAGTCCTCGTCCACCAGTCCCGTTTTGAGGTATTGCCGCAGGAGGCGCTGCGTGGCCCTCTTGACGCTATTGTGGACAATGGTGTCGTGCGCCTTGACGCGTGGCGCTTGACACAGCCGTGCATGCAGGGTGCCGCCCGGCGACTTCCCGCACAGCTTGCAGCCTGCCGTCTGCTCCTCTACT
This sequence comes from Tribonema minus, assembly GCA_017506865.1. Classification (NCBI taxonomy): domain Eukaryota; class Xanthophyceae; order Tribonematales; family Tribonemataceae; genus Tribonema; species Tribonema minus. The sequence continues at coordinate 328,708 of JAFCMP010000335.1, read as the reverse complement.
CCGATGGCGCGTTTGACGGCCAGCTGCCAGGATAGGCCATCGAACGAAGCCGTTGTGGAGTACATGGGCTCGTTGAGGAATGCCATGCCGATCGAGTGCATGTGGCGCTGCGACCGGAATCGAGCAAGTGCTTGCGTGCGTTGCGTGCCCTGCGGCAGCTGTTGCAGGTCCGCCTCCACCTTATCTGCAAGCTCGGTAGCGACGGCATCTGCAAGCGCACTCTGATTGGGGCGCTTCAGGCTACACTGCAACTGCAGAGCACTGGCGTCAAGTACGCAAGCAGCATCCGCACCAGTGCCACCACCTGCTGTCGGCCGCAGCGGCGGCTGCTGCGTAGGTGGTTGCTGCTGCAGTGGCGTTAGCGCTGGTGGCAGTATATGTTCCAGCTTGTCACCTGTTGCTGCACGTAGAGATGTGGCAGCTGTGGCGATCGTCCGCATGAGGGGCAGGCGCGCCACCTCTGCCGCTGCTGCGCCTTGTAGCATTGCTGGTGTGGAACGCGCAGCGCCTGCATTGACGGCTGCCGCTGCTGCGTGCGCTGGTGCTGCAGCTGTGCCGCCTGCCGTTGCTGCTGCTGCCAGTGGTGTTGCTGCTGCCGCAGGTGTTGGTGCAGCACCTGCCGCATTGGCCGCTGCCACCGCCATTGCCGCTGTCGCAGCCGGCACGGTTGCGGCGCCGCCTGCCGACGCTGCTCCTGTTGCAGGTGCTGCAGCAGCCCTTAGGCTAGTAGGGCCTGTAGCAGCTGTATTGCCTATGCCCGCAGCCGCTGCTGTTGATGCTGCAGTTAGTGATGCCGCCGAGGCCACTTGAGGTGCAACATGTGCTGCCGCTGCTGCAGCAGCCTCTGATGCTGGAGCAGCTGCTGCTGCCGCCGCTGCTGCTGCCGCCGCTGCTGCTGCCGCCGGAGTAGTTGCGCCGTGCGCCGCCGCTGCTGCTGCTGCCGCTGGTGCCGCCTGTGCTGCCGCCGCGGCCCCTGATCCAGCGGCAGCTGCGTCGTATGTTGCCGGAATGGCTGCGCCATAAGCGCGGCCAGCCGCTGATGCAGTTGCCGCTGCCGGAGCGGTCGCGCCTCCACTGGCAACCGCCGCTGCCGCTGTAACAGTTGCCGCTGCTGATGCTGCTGGTGCTGGTGCTGCTGCCGCTGCTGCCGGTGCCGCTTGTGTTGCCGCATCCTCAGCAGCGTTGTCTGCAGCCGCTTGAGGAGCCGCCTGCTGCAGCACCCCCGCCCATCCAGAGAGTGCTGGTTGCAGCGCTTGCAACGTGCCCGCCACATACGCAGCATCAGCGATGTCGCAGGCGCTGGTAATGCCAAGGCCGCCATGCCGTGTTGGGAGTCGCGCTTGCTGTAAGGCTGGGCCGTGCGCTGCCAGATGGAAGTGGGCCCCACTTTGCTCAAACTGGCGCCAGGTCTGGCCTGGTGGCTGCAGGCCCATTGAGTGCTCGAGCACCCACTGCGTGACCCGATCCCACTCCTTGGCGGCTGGCGCTGTCTGCGTAGTGGGAATGGTGCGCAGGCAGTACGTCATGCGAGGCACCACGCAGTAGCGCAGTAACCTGAACATAGCCCTCGGAGATGTCAGGCGCGCGCATCGCTCTGCAAATCGAGCCCCTGCCCCGCCTGCACCCGCTTCCCTGCGCAGCCATGCGTCCACAAAGCTGCTGTGGCCCACCGGCACCCCCAGCAGCACAGCTCCACGGTTCTGATTTTCATCCGTATCCCCCACTAGCTGAACGCCCAGCTGCTGCAGCAGTTGCCGCTCGTGGTCTGTCACCACATGCCCCCTGCCAGGCAGCGCGCGTGACTTGGTGAGGTTTAGCTCCAGCCCCACCTCCGCAAAGTGTTGTTTGAGCTGCGCCACCGCCTGTATGTCATCCTGAGTCAGCGTGCAAGCGCCTGTTCGGACGTTGGCATCGTCCATGTAGGCGCCCATCCGCCTCCGCGCGCGCTGCGCAGCCGCCGCCTCATTGAACCGTTTCAAGCACTGAGCAATGGCGCCGCAGAAGAGCATCGGTGCCGCGGGGTCCCCCTGCTTAAACCCGCGCTGAGACATGATGATGCGCGTGGAGCCGTCAACGTGCTGGAACAGCAGGCGTGGCCGAGTGCGAACGTATGTGCCGATGAAGTAGTCGAGGAAGTCCGGCAGCTGTGCTGCTACCCATTCCGCTGCCGCCAGGACGAACACCATGTTGAAGGCATTCTTGAGGTCCAGCATGAACTGCCAGTGACCGAGCTCATACGCGAGTTTGCCGGCCATGGCCGCTTTCTCCGCTCCTGCTGAGACGGCTACCCCATACTGCCCGTCTGGCTCAAGGAGCTCCGCCAGGAAGTCTTTGCGGTCTGCCACGTACACCGAAGTGCATAGTCGCTGCAGCACCTCGCCGCAAACGATGGGCCGCTGCTTAGCTGTACCATCTTCCTGTTGTTCTGCAAGTGGCGTCAGGCGCCCCGCGCCATGCAACTGCCAGAAGGCATCCGGCAGCCGCGCAGCCTCCCGCATAACGGTCTGAAGCCACCGTGTGAGGACAGCAGCAAACTCATGCCGTCCCCAGCTTGTGCGTAGCGCATCCTGCAGGTGGCTGTAGCGCAGCCCCGATGGGCCTGCTCCACTGTAAGGGCTTGCTCGCTGGATGAGCTTGGCAACCGTCTCTGGCTCAATTCCCTCCCCCTGTAACAGGCTGAGTTCTGCTGGCATGTCGGCTGCTTTCGCCACAAGCTGATCAACCATGCCGGATAGCTCATGGAGTTGTTCCCCTGGCGCAGCGGAGGGGTGTTTGGACTGCATGGCGGCAAAGCAGTCATCATCAGGTATCGCCACCGTTTTGGGCTGAAGGAAACGCGCTGCCTGCTGTAGCCCCCCCCGTGTGCCCATGCACTGTAGGACGTAGGCGTTGATCGCTGCCTCCGTTTGCTGGCGCGCGCGCCAGCGCCGGTGCGCACGCGCGTGTGCGAGGAGCGCTGGCACCAACCGGTCAAGCTCACCGCGTGCCAACATTCTGATTCTGTCGGAGCGAGTGATGCCAGGTGCGCCATCGGTGGAGGTGATGAGTGATGGCATGAGGTGGTGTAGAATCGTGGATCTTTGCAGTCGCTGCACCCGCCCTGCAGAATCTGGCTCCCGCGCCGCATTGACGAACATCGTCATTGTGTGTGCCAACAGATGTGTTGCTGCGTTCTCCAGTGCAGCTCCCACATAGCGACGATTGCGTGGTCTAGCAAGGCTTCTAGTTGTCGCGAACTGCAGCTTGCACAGCTCATCGAGGCTGATGCTGTCAAGCACTGCTGCGACTGCGGGGGTTGAGATGGTCCACGTGAAAAGCCCACCTGCCCCACCTGCTGCGCCTGCAGGGCCTGGCGCTGCCGCTGCTGTCGCCGCACCTGCCGCTCTGGGACCCCCTCCGCCGCCGCCGCGGCCGCCACGACCACAGCCTCGTCCGCCGCTGTCGCTGCTGCGACCGCTGCCACGACCACCGCGGCCGTTTTGAGTTCGCGCGCCACTGCCGCTGTTGCTAGCACCGCCGCTGCGGCTGCTGGCATCACTGCTGCGGCCGTTGCCAGCGCCGCTGTCCTTAGTACCGGCTGCACTGCCGCCGCCGGCACCGCTGCTGCTGCCGCCTCCGGTTCTGCTGCCGCTAGTCGCTCTGCTACTGCTGATGTCTGCATCATTGCTGCCGCTGCGAACGCGTCCTCCATTGCCACGTCCGCGCCCTCCACTGCGACCCCGACCCCCTCGTGTAGCACTGCTGCCCCCGCGTTCCGGCCTCTTTGAGCTGCCGGAGGAGCTGCTGCCACCAGCCTGAGCAGCAGGTGCCTGCTGCGCGTGCGCTGGTCCCTTTGCGTAGGGGTTGCCGATGGGTGTGCACGCCGGTTGCTGCTGTGGCAGCGACGTGGTAGCTGTTGCCGTCGATGCATCAGGTGCTAGCGGTGCTGCTGATGCTGTTGTTGACAATGTTGCCGCCACTGCAGCGGGTGAAGTGATAGGCCTGCATTTGCGGCAGTGCTTGCCCGCGCTGGCATCGCTGCTGTCCACTCTGAATGTCTTGTTGGCATGAAACAGGTTTTTGCACAAGGCACACTCGGTGTAGATGGTTTGCAAGTGCGACGTGCTGAGGTCGGAGCGCTCCAGGAACGTTGTTGCTGTCCCACTGTGGTGTTTGCGCTGGTGCTTCGCCGCGATGTGGGCGTTTAACCTCTGCTGTAACGAGAGCAGCGACATGCCCTTCTTCACCACGAGGTCGCATAAGTTGCACTTGTACTCCGGGTCCGCACTGCCTCCACCTCCAGCTTCGTCGTCTAGCATCAGACGTTGCTGTTCCAGACTGTTATGACCTGTTCTAGAGCGCTTGACTGCACTTTGCCCGCCCGTGTGCTCCCCTTCGCCTGTTTGATCGGAAATTGACCAACCGTCATTCTGTACCCTCTTGCGTTTGTGCGCTGCGCGTCCGTCTCCAGTTGCTCTGCTGCTGCCACTCGTGCCATCGTCCTGTTGACAAGCGCCATTGCCATCTGCAGCACTGGTGCTAATATCCTGCGCTTGTGCGCACGCTAGATCGGATTCCTTGCATTTCTGCGCTGATTCAGAGTTGGCAATACGGGCCTCCCGCCGCCGCCATGATATTCTTTTCATGAACTCTGCTACGCCATGGTGCTACATGCTACAGCTACATACCTATCCGCATCTCGTGGAGGCCTACTACGGTACTTTTATGCGCCAGTCTATGGTACTCACTGCTAGATGTACTAGATCCGAACTGTACGGTATGCTTCAAAGTGCCTATGTATGTGTAAACATATACTTCAAAGTAGTCATTCCTCTGGATTTACAGGCGCAGTTGACTTGTGCAACAAGAGCAACATCTGAGCAACATCATTGCGCCTGCTTTGTATCTGCTCGGACCCAGGCTCCATTAAAGTCACATCACTCCAAATGCACAGCTCAGACAATCACACTCGGAACTTACCCTACCCCAAACCCTAACCCTAACCTCAGGACGGGGCGAGACGCGCCAACGCGGCTGGCGCTCTACAAGGACTTTGTCAGGCCCAAAATTCCAGAGTCCGACGTTGCAGCATTCTGGGACGCGAATCTGGACACGATTGGCGCGGGGACCATGCGGTGCGGCGCCATGGAGAGGATGTTCGCCGTGCTGCGTGATCACATTGCTCAGCACTGCAGCGATAGGGACGGCGTCGTGCGCGCCGCGCACGCGACCTACGGCGACGCCGCCTGCTGGAAAAAGTGAGTGGCAGCTGGCTAGCGGCCAGCGGCCAGCGCGCGCTTTGCAGTGCGGCTCACGTGCTGTACCATACTACTTTGAAGTACATACCTGACATGAAGACATTCGTATACTGGTGGGGCGTGCGCGAGAAGGCGCAAATCGAAACTTGTATGATAAGTTGAATTGTAGCTTCTCTGGTCAGTTCTCGTTTCATGGGCAGAAACACAGTGCATAAAACCAGGACTGGACTGTCCAATGTCACGTACTGGAATTGTAGCTTATCTGATCCCGTCTCGTTTCGGGCGACAAAAAGGAGTGCAGCACTTTAGCTAGGACTGATCTGTGTCACTTCAGCAGTCAGCACCAGGATCCCCAACCACAGTGAATGTCATCCCGGCACAGAACCTTACTCTCCGCAACAGTATCGTCCACCTGTTCCCCCCTTGTACTCTGCTGCAAATTGGATTCTGCAGAAACCATGCTGTCAGCGCTCTGCAGTTGCACTGCAGTGCTCAGCACGGCATTAACTTGGACCATGCCGTTGACGCGCCACGTACGTTGGTGCCGACGTCAGAAGCCGAGTAGCGCGATTTTGCTAGCGCACGCTCTGCCTGGGGCTTTTCCTGTTTCTGCTCACATCGGGCTACGCACACTGAGCAATGATGGGCTGTTAAAGTTATGCAGAGTGGGGGGGTAGCTGGCAATCATGACTGTGGCACCAACATGCTTAGGCCGAAGCGGTTTAGCCACCCATGCTGCTTACAACGCCTACCACAGTGACTGAAGTGAGTGCGTGCGAACTCGCTGTGGCACATGCCCTCCATTGCTTGAGCGCTGCTGCGGACGGGGGGCTCGCATGCACCTGGCACTTTCATCATACTCATTGGCGCTGTGGGAATGGCCGCCTCACATACCGTATGGATGAGCAACCTCACATCACTCACACATCACCACCCACAATGCAGCGCGCAACCCACCCAAACCATCTCCATACCTACTCCCACCCCACACACTGGGGGGTATGCAGGTACATGCCGACCCTCGCGGACGACGCCGTGGCGCGCCTCATAGCCAACCTACCCCCCGTCGCCGGCGCCGCGCTAGCGGACGCGATGGCGGCAGCAAACGCGACGCCACCCGTGCGCAATCTCGTGGCGCACATCGTTCTCAACGGGACGTTCCCCATGGAGCCGGATGCGGCGCGTCCCCTGTTTCTGCGCGAGGCGCAGCACGCTGCGGCGCGCGCGCAGGGCGTCCTGCCCCCGCGGCTCAACTTCCACGTCGGGCCCATACAGGTTTGTGACTTGCCGCGCACGTACATAGCTACCTTAAGTACATGTTATGAGGCGGACACAGGACAGGAGGCTGTGGATAGAGCATTCTGCGTGGCAAACAGTGAACAAAGTTTAAGGTGTTGCTCGTGTGTTTTTAAAAGGAGCTGTTTACGGCAGCGAAGCAACGAATGCACGCAGCGTTTGGCAGCTGTGCGATGCCCGCGCAGACCCCGTTCTGCATTATGCGTGCTGTGCGTCATGCACTAGTGCTGCACAGAGACATGCTTCGAAGTGTGTGGTTCACACGCAGTGCGCGCGCGCGTGCGCGCATGTGTCTTGGTATGTGTGTTTGCGTGTGTGCTGCTTCCCCAACTTGTCATCCACATTATGTGCGCACAGGCAGACCTGTCCGGTTGTGCACGCCTCGACGCCACGCACTGACAGGCGCACGCATTAGGTATGCACGCGTGTCGTGCGGAACGAGGACGCCAGCGCCATGTCCCTTCAGATCTCCGCCATGCACTCATGACACTTGCCTTACCCCACTCCTTACCTTTGTCCGAATCCCATCCCTCAGTGCCCTTAGCTTGGTGTGCGCCTGCTCGCCACCACTGGCAGCAACAGCGCCAGCCTCTCACAATCGCCTTCATAAGCCACCGTCTCGCGCATGCGCGCTCCCGCAGGAAGTGGGCCCGCGCCTCGCGCAGCCCGCATTTTCGCCCTAAGCGCCCTTATGCCTGCTCACCTCAGCAAACAGCAACAGCCTCTCACTGGCAGAATCGCCTCTGTAAACCGCCGTCTTGCTGATGCAATGCGCGCTGCCGCAGGAAGTAGGGCCGCGCCTCACGCAACGCCTGCGCGCGGACACCGAGAGCACCAGCATTGGCACCGGCGGCGCCGGCTACGACTTCATTACGCTGTCCAACATTCTCAACATGCTCGACAGCACCGCTGCGGCGGAGCCCGTCGTACGCGCCATGGCTTCGTGTCTGGCCCCCGGAGGAGCGCTGCTGTGTCGCTGGACCGGCACCGAGGCGCTGCCCGGTTTCGTCGCCCATGTGTTTCGGAAGTGCGGCCTGGATGTGGACGATGATGTGAACAAGCGGCTGTTGGCGCTGGAGACGTCCGTGTACATGCCGGAGCTGGCGCTGGGGGTGAAGCCCGAGACCAGCTGAGCCATGCTGCTAGGTGATTGGGGGGGGGCGGGGAGGGGGCTGGGCCAATCCATTGCACGCAGGGTTGACTTTCCACGGAAGTGCCTGGCAGGGGTTATTGGGCCTGGGCGTGTAGAGGGGGCAGGCAATTGCTGCAATCACTAGAGTTCATGATCGTGAGCAGTTGGCCCGACTTCCTCCATGGATGACTCATGATGGTGCACCACGGTGCACCATATGGATACCCCCCAGTGATACCTACCGCCTGTGGTGCACCGGCGCAGCAGAGGCCAGTGCTTTGATTCACAACAGCAGCTCCTGCCTCTGCCCCTAAGCCATTTCAACGGCTCTGTAGACGAATGTGTGCCAAATCCAGAGGCCTTGCAGATATAGTGTGGACGAATTGGGGGTGCACCTGCAGTGGTACATTCAGGCCCTCCACTTAAAGCCAGACGATTCTGCAGGTCTACAATGACGAGCCAGTGTAAAGTGCCTTTACATATGCGATGCACTATACTTCTTTACCACACCGAGAAATCTGCTTGGCCCCATAAGCCACTATATAGTACATCTGGGCACCTGGCAGTTGGCCTGCCGGGTATGCATATAAGATCTATTGCGATAGTATTGTCCCTCTTGGGGTGTTTGCCCATATCGCCTACATAAGTACATGTTGGGCTTTTTCCCACTCTACGCAAGAGTGAATGAAAAAGGACATGCTGCCCTTATCCACCTCCATCATCATCATGATGTAAAAACTGTCTTCTCTCACCATGGCGCCGCTGCGTATGCTTTGCTGTAGAATGGGCATTTTCAATAGCCTGCTCCAGAAAACGCACAATGCATGCTCTAGAGCTTCTGGCATGAGCACTACAGACCCGGCCTCCCTTGGGCCTTTATAAATACAAGTCCATACCTACAGACTTGCCTGCCTGATTTTCGTAATCTGCATTCGCAGCTTCCTGATCAATTAGAGAGCCAAGGGCTCCTTCACCGGACGGCATGTGCCTCATGCACCATTACGTGGGGCTGCAGGCGGCGCGTCACCTTGATGCACCTGGGCATGGCAAGTCTGTCATGATGCAGTGCTGTGTAGGCAGTGCATGAGTGGCCATTGGCACGCAGTGCACCTAGGCATGCCAGACTTGCATGTGATGCCACTCAATTATGTGCGTGCTGCCAACAGTCAACATTTCCCAATATGCAGACAAGGCTGGATTTTTTGCTGCATGGGTCGTGTATGGGGAGGTTGCAGGTGATCTTTTTGAGCAACTTTAATGAATGAATGTAATTCAGTGCCTAATTCGGTGCCCTGCTTGCCTTAACCTTTCAATGCAGGGATGGTTACCTCTAGAGTAGATGATGATTCGTTCCTGGTTGCAATCACCATTCGCCGAGCATGCACGTTTGAGGGCGTGTCAGCCTCACCTTGAAGTTGAAGTCGACCGCGACACGATGGACACGGAAGTCGTGAAGGCATTTGCCGCAGGGGCCGCAGCTGCTAGAAGCAACGCTAGCGCCTTCATGACCAACAATTACCTGGCACAGGCCACTGCTACTGGCGGTTTAGTACATACTTCAACTTTTATTTATTCGCAACACTTCAGCGCAGCGTGTGAATATTCGTGCCTAGGCCTTGACCCCGCTTGGAGAAGGTCTGTTTTCCTTTCAAAATGCTGTCATTGGTTTGTACTTCAGCTTTCCTGCTGCTGATGGCGCCTACGCCATACTCTTTCAACCTTTTTTCGCCCACTCGTGTACACTCGCGTGCGATGTGCACAATGATGGCGGATGGTCGACTGGAGGAGAGTCAGCTGCAGCAGGCGCTGCGGCTGGATTTTTTGCTGCATGGGTCGTGTATGGGGAGGTTGCAGGTGATCTTTTTGAGCAACTTTAATGAATGAATGTAATTCAGTGCCTAATTCGGTGCCCTGCTTGCCTTAACCTTTCAATGCAGGGATGGTTACCTCTAGAGTAGATGATGATTCGTTCCTGGTTGCAATCACCATTCGCCGAGCATGCACGTTTGAGGGCGTGTCAGCCTCACCTTGAAGTTGAAGTCGACCGCGACACGATGGACACGGAAGTCGTGAAGGCATTTGCCGCAGGGGCCGCAGCTGCTAGAAGCAACGCTAGCGCCTTCATGACCAACAATTACCTGGCACAGGCCACTGCTACTGGCGGTTTAGTACATACTTCAACTTTTATTTATTCGCAACACTTCAGCGCAGCGTGTGAATATTCGTGCCTAGGCCTTGACCCCGCTTGGAGAAGGTCTGTTTTCCTTTCAAAATGCTGTCATTGGTTTGTACTTCAGCTTTCCTGCTGCTGATGGCGCCTACGCCATACTCTTTCAACCTTTTTTCGCCCACTCGTGTACACTCGCGTGCGATGTGCACAATGATGGCGGATGGTCGACTGGAGGAGAGTCAGCTGCAGCAGGCGCTGCGGAAGGTCAAGGCTAATCAGCAGATAGCCAGAAAGGTGCTTGATGATCTCGACGAGATCTGCGAGACAGCCGATGACACTGCTGCGAGCCTTGCGCGCAGCGAGGCTCGCATTTCGCAGCTTCTAGCTGGGACTTCCAAGATCGGTGAACAGGTGGACTGGCTGTTGAAAGTTTTAGTCAGCAATGCCGTTGTGAGGGAATTGCCAGACCAGGAACCATCTGTGGCCGGCAGCCTTGTCGAACTTGCGAGCCTGTTCGGCAAGGAGAAGCGCCTGAGCCTGGCTCGCAGTGCCGCTCGCAAGCTCCTTGATGAGGAGGCGTTGCCCAACGTGATGGCCCATGCTTTGTCCAAGCTCAAGGTGAGCCCTGCTTTCATTAACATGTTAGATGGATAAGTCATTGCTGTTGATGCTTCGCTTGTTAAAAATACGTGACTGATCTTTGCGACGGCGATCGTCGCACGGCGCAAAGAATTTCTATAACCTGACGACAGTCCTTAGGGAGCCTATCGCAGCACCACTTTGATCAGCTTGGATTTACGAGTTGATGTAGCGGTTTGCCTACATACTTGTCCACATCATGTGTTGCCTCAGGGGATGCTGTTGGGAGCTGCATGTGCGGCTGGTGTGCTGATAAGCCGCAGGCAACTGCATCTGTGCTGCCTAGCTAGTGACAGCTAGCTTTGGAGCTCATAGAGTCACGATCTCGTGAAACTGAGTCCCTTCCGCATCATGCGTCCTGAAGTGCTTTGAGCATCGGCGTGGATGCTTTTTGTTGTGTACTACTATGCCGTGCATGAGCAAGAGGACGGCAATGATGGCCACGCATAACTGCGGGTAGCGGACTCTGTGTCATATTATCCGGCTGACGAAACTAAACACCGTGGCAGAGTAGGACACCCAAGGTGGACCCAATGCAAAGTGCAGAACAGCACTAGACCAGGGCAGGCTGGTATTGCAAAGAAGTGGTTATTATGTAGATGCTTGTGCAAGTAGAGAAACAGTCCTGACGCAGGGTCGGAATAGTGCTGAACTCAGGCTGGTGCTGGACCAGTACATGGTGGACTAACAAGAGTGACTCCACTGTGGTGAGAACCTGTGCAGGTATGTAGGCACATACAATATAGGGTATATAGGTTTCATACTCCGTCACCGGCTGCTCTGCCATAGGTTACTTACTTTGAATGTGTTGGTAACTGTGGCCGCACAGCGTTGTTTGCCCCATCGCTGGCTCGGGGTACGACTGTGCCCTTCTGCTTGTCAACGAGGCAGTGAGGAGGGGCTCACATGAGGATGCCATCAAGGTGAGCCATGATGAAAAACGAATCAAATCATCGTAGAGCTCTAGGTGCCAAGGGCTGGTTAGCCGCAAGTGTCTTCCACCAATAACCGTGGTCGTCGCTGCTGCAGTCATTGGCCACGAGTCAAGATGTTGTCAACTGCTGTGTCCGCTGCAGCAGCGCAGCAGCAGCAGCAAGACCGGCATGTGACCTGATGACAAGTTAGTTTTGATTTCTCAGGGCACAAATAGGTCGGCCGGCTGCACTTGAGATAGGTGAGGTCATAATTAGTTATTACACTGATGGAGGCATATAAAGCAGCAGCTGAGAACCAGGGATGATAATGTGACGCACAGCTTCAAGACAGTCACTTGTATTTATGGAGATGAATCAAAAGATCGTAGAGCTATAGCTGACAAGGAGTGGTTAGCTGCCAATGCCTTCCACCAATAACTGTCGTCTTTATCTTACCTCTTGTTGATTTATCGGCTCGCAAAGTGAAACTCCGATGCTGAAACTGTTTCAAATGCATTGGGTGGATACACTTGTGGGACTCCCTGCAGAGGTCCTGAACTCCCAAAGCAGGGTTCAAGTTGGGACTGTGGTGCCGAGCTTTGTAGATAGGGATGTGCGGAGGTTTGTTTGTAAATGTCAATTTAGCCCTAAATAGTAACGCATTTGATAAATCAGCACACCTTGGCAAAAAAGCAACTTTTCCAAACACTGCGGAGAGGGCGTACGTGTGAGGTTTGCGGAGGACAAGTGTGACGTTTGTACAACAGGTCCATTCTAAGTTGAAATTTTACTTCAAAATATGTTTTGGTAACCCTACTTAGTAGGTTATAGTAGTAAACTGTTGCACACACGCATGTGTGTAGACTTCTTTTACACCGGATCGTTCTTTTGTTTGGCCATTTCGCAAAGCAGCAGCGAAGCGCAAGCTCTTTGGCAGCAGCAGCAGCAGGCAGCAGCAACAGCAGTATGAAAAGTGTTCGCAAGCTTAGGCTGAAGGTCTGGTGGCATTGTTGCCTATCAATGAGGCTATCATTCATGAAGATGTCTCAATATTTCTACCGCGAGGTATGTACTACAGAAGTATATAAAGTATCTGCGGTCTACAGGGGGGGCCACGATATTAGAGCGGGTCCGTCCCGCCAGCCTCACCGCTCTTATACTGTGACCGCTCCTATATCGTCCTTGTGCCTAACTAGGGTTAGGGCTAACCCTAGGCTAACCCTAGCCCTAGTATAATCTAGGGTTAGTGTGCCAATAGTTGAAGTTGGCTATGAATTAAGCCGGAAACCGCACCGTGCACTATACGCTGTGACTGATCTATACGCGCTTGAGCATTGTTGAATATCACGCACAATTCGCTGCTCAGGCATCGTTCGTGAGGCGGCAAGTGGTAGGTGTGCATGATCTAAGAGCGGTCAGCCCGTGCAGCACCAAATCGCTCCTATATCGACTAGATCCGTGTTCAGCCGTCAGACCGCTCTTATACTGTGACCGCTCTTATATCGAGCGCTCTTATATCGTGACCCCCTGTATATCAATAGCTGATCTTTGGTGGCATTGTTTGCCATACACAAAATGCACTGCGTACTTATATATATGCAGTAAGTGTACCATGTGCAGTTATGTAATCAGCGGTTTGCCAGAGGGTCGACCTTATGTTGCAATGAAGCTTCAGCATCATAGTTGTGGCAGCAGCACCTGACCGAACGAAGATGAGCTTGATGCGCAGCTTGTGTTTTTCTTTCACAACTATCAAGCAGGGAACTATGAATGGTGAACGATGACAGAAGACAGGGACTCTTGATGAGCAAGTGAGGCGGCAAAGTGCGCTGCTGACAGAAATTTAGTACAGAAGCAGCAGCAGCAGCAGCAGTTGGCCACTGATAGAAGCGTAACCCTAGCCGGTTATAAACCCTAGCCGTTCATATGAAACATGGTGTGTGCATGTGAGGTCGTAGTAACTGTTGCTGTTGCTACCACTCCTCCTCCTCCTCCTTTCTTTTATATGTAAATGTTGCTCAGCGTCCAACGTCAACAACTTGAACCTTGGATGATGTGATGGTTTTGCGGTTGAAAACAGGCGCAGCCAGCACCATATAGCTGGATTTTGGTGCTGAAGGGAAAATCGGCACAAGGCCCGAAAGTGCATGGAAATTGCCATTACAAAACAGAGAAGCTGCTGTGTGTATATGCACATGATGTGCTACTAATTGGCAGAAGACAGTGCTCTTTGAGTATGTCAGCATCTCAAACACGATTTGTCAGCAACGCGTTTTGCCACAAGAAAGAAAAGAGCGTCACTTCATGGTCGACATGCAGTGCTTGTACATGCCCTCACAAAGCGATTGGAAAGTTTTAATTAAAACCATATCACTCAAGTGCTGTAAAATGCAGAGGGGAGACACAGCAGCACATCAATTGCCGATGTCCACTAGATGACTTCTTTCAAAAAAATTCTTTGCCGTGTATGCCGGTGATCTCAAATATTGATATTTCAACGTTTCTGTGACGTATTGTATAATTCCAACACTGATTTGGATATGTATTACACGCTTACCGGGCAAAGGCTTTGCAGGCCATTTGTTGGGTGCAGGTTCGCGCTTTGTGCTTGCCCTGTTTGTTCACATATGGGGAACCTATACCTGCATCATCATATTTGACTTGTGCACACAAGCCCACTTGCATCCATGGGTGCGCATTGACAATCTTCTGCATAGGCTCGATCACGTCTCACGCCTTCGCCCTTCTTTCTGCCGCACCAAGGTGATGATGGAGATGCCTGCCGGTGTCACATCCGCAGCTGCACATATTCCCCAGGAAGCATTGAACGGAGCATCTGCTGTCCTGCCACAACAGTTGCTGCAGAAGGAAGCCCTCGCCTCCGTGACGTACATCACGGCTGTCAATCAGGTCCTGATTAGGGTGTGCCAGGTGCACGCAGCGCTGGAGTATGGCGATGCAGTACTTGCGCTTGGTGTACGCCTCAACGTACTTGCCTGGCTTGCCCGCATTGCCTATGGCAGCGATGTTGACGTCAAGCTTATCGGCGAGCTATGCGTGGCATCATACAGTGACGATCTACATATGCATATGGTTGTTGACAGTGCTGAGCACGCGCTGGCACGAGCACGATTGGGCTTTGAGTTGGTGGTGGTCCCGTATCGCGTGTCGCGGTTCACCTGGGGGTAGCACATCCAAGCGTATCGCGTGTCGCGTTTCACACCTGGGGGTAGCACGTCCAAGTGGATGTTGGATAAATGCCCCCCCTGCCTTCAGGTGTACAGGATATCCATATGGCCTGTGTTTTAGGGCGTCACTGCCGATGAGCACAAAGCAGTCCTCTGCTGAAGATGGATGCCATGGCCTACTTTATAAATAAATTAATGTACAGAAAGCCCACCCACCAGCCCGCAGCGGTTTGACCGGAAGCTGCACATAGCTGTTTTGACCGCATGCCTATGCTGATTGTCATCCATGCAATGGAATCCAGATGGAAATCCAGATTGAATGCACAACACCACCTCTGTGCGTCAGATTTTGTGGCTGCTGTGATGCCTTGCGCTGCTACGCATGCCTACAGCCTGGGCCAAGAATTTGCCTCGTTGCCTTGCAGGATTTACTGATGAGTGCTACATCCATGATACTAGGCCGTCATATCTGCGCACCACTAGGCAAGCACATCGCGGGA
Source organism: Tribonema minus (assembly GCA_017506865.1). Taxonomy (NCBI): domain Eukaryota; class Xanthophyceae; order Tribonematales; family Tribonemataceae; genus Tribonema; species Tribonema minus. The sequence goes on along the minus strand of JAFCMP010000335.1, from coordinate 313,632 downwards.
GCTGAGGCAGCGGCGGCAGCGGCAGCGGCGGCGGCGCCGCTCAAGGCGCGGCTTTTGTAGCCTTCCCCATTGATCTTTGTGCATTGCGCACAATTTTGGTAGCAGTTGGCAATTTGTTGTACAGAGCACCCAGGCCGCAGCTTGGCGATCTCGGACCATTTTGCGTCGCCGAGCTCGTCTAGATGCTGGCACGCCTCGGTGAAGACTGCCTCTTCGTGCTGCATCCATGGACCCTTCTTGAAGTTGGGTGCCAGGACATCGCGCCAATGGTTGCCACATATATCATATGCGCATATAGAAGTACTATATATGTCATTGGTAACATGCTGCAGCTGCCAGCTGCGTACAGTGTACGCCGCCGAGCCCGCTGCTGCAGCGTGGGAGGTGAGGCAGCAGCGCCGGCGCCGCGCTCTCTGCCTTGTGCATTTCTGAGTCATCATGATACAGCAGTATCATATTATGTAGCTGCAGTATACACAGGCTAGCTGGGACACCGGACTACACTCTAAGTAGACAGCAGCAGCTCCAGGGGCAAGGGAGTCAAGAGGGGGGGTGTTGTGTACGAGTGCGTATGTGCAACAGTGGGGGGGGGGGGGGGGGGGGGCTGAGCCGTTATGATGGTGTGTACAGCTATCACACTAGTTTGACTGGTGTGCTGACCGTGCAGTACTGTGTGGCACTTGCATGGTATTTGCGCACGCCGCGGTTTACGGAGATGCGGGGAGGCGAACCCCATATTTGCGCAAATATGGGGTTCGTGCGTGGAGGCAACACTGGGGAGGGGTGTGCTTGTGTATATCGCCCACTTCACTGTCCTTCTGGAACGCAAGGGGGCGAAATTTCAGAGCTGCCTTCTGTGGCATGTGCCTGCTTTTGGAATCATCAGCCTTTTGCACCTTAATGTGGACACCATTTGTGCTCGGCATTGCATTTGTCAACCTGTCATCAACGACTGAGCTTTTGTCAGCGCCTTATGTGTGCATTGCAATGCAATTTTGCTGCCAATGCGAATCGCTGCAATGCAAACTGGGTGTCCGCCGCATGCACAGTGAAGGCGTTGTCGTGGTTCTTCCCGGTGCCGATCCGTGTTCAGGACATCGAAGAAAGCGGCAGCTCGGCTTGAAGTTGAAGATGGCGGTGAATGTCGACGCGACGCAACACACTGCAAGGAAAAGACGCTACGACCAGCAAGCTACATCAAGGCCATGCGTGTCTGGAGATGGCTGCTGCTAGCTGCTGTTGCGGCGCTGGGTTTGGCGCACGATGCCTGCGCTGCAGCTAAACAAGTACACATGTCGACGGCAATCGCCACCCGCGCAAACAAAGCGGATTCAATGATCTTGAGGCTACGCGGAGGGGCAACGGCTCTCAAAGTCGGCGCTAGCGGCACCAGCGGCCTGAACCAACGGGACCCAGAGCCTGCGCTCGAAAACTGTGATGGGCCCCAGACAGAAAGCTCAACCACTTCCGTGCTTCCACTTGACAAGCGCACGAGCTGGCAGCATGTTGCGACTGCAGCAGGCTTGGGTCTCGGCAGCAGGAGTTTCGGGTTCATCATCGGGTCCCGCAAGCCAGTTCCCTACACTGGTCGGCGCCGTATCATCCTTTCAAGTACCAGGATCGACAAGTTGATTGGCGCGGTGAGCGATTCAAAATCTTTGCTAGATTTGGCGCTGAACAGAGCGAAATCATCTGCAGCTTGAGATGAAATATGTTGTGGTGTGGCTAATGCTGAGCTGACGTTTCTGGGATTGTAGTGACTGGGTAGCCGCAGCTCACCAAGTAGAAAATCACATGTGCTTTCCAGGAGATCGAGACGCCCAGTGGCACGCTGCTTGTACTTTTTATTAATTCTCGCTCAGGGCGCGAAAAAGCCCAGATGATTGTACTTTTATTATTTTGCTTGTACTTTTATTATATTCCACTTGTGGCTGTGGAAATGCCATGTTGTAGGTGTGTCGCCTTGGTCTCACTCTTGGATGTAGCATGCAAAGCTTGCACGCCACACCCCGCCCCCCACATCACCCCCAACAAAGCACCCGCAAGCGACTGTCCCCCACATACTAGCAGGGATACCAAACAAAGCTACAAGACTCTCCACCCACAGACAGACCCGTCTTAGGGCCACCCAGCTCCACGCAGACTCCATCTCAAAGTTTTCATGCAGGCCAAGGTCACCATGATGGGCCCTGAACTGGAGATTGTGGCTATCTACGTGAACCCCGATATCATAGAGATAAGCAGAGGGAGTCACTGGGCGCCAGGCGCTGACGCTAGAGAGAAAGGCTATATAACTAAGTAAAGCATCGCCTCCTTGATGAGCGAGGTCACGGCTCACCGCAGGCTGCAAGCCTGACAAGATATTGCCATTTACCGCTGCGAGTAACTTGTGGTTGGTGCCGTGGCGTGCAGCCGACTCCGCTTGCTCTCCAAGCACGCCAAGCCGCTGCCTGTCCCTCCTCCGCACGCCAGCCAGGGCTTCCGAGACACCACCACACGTTTGAAGTTCTCTCGAAGGAGCTACGCACACTGGCATCACCTGAGGGCCGCTGGTGCTAGCTCCTGCAAGCCCTGCAGCCCAGCCCACCCACCAAACCAGCCGCATTCGCTGCCACGCCTCTCGGCGTTAACGAGCATGCATGTACTTTTTATTTGCTTGTACTACTAGTAGGTATATGCAGCCTGCAAGAGGACTGTCAAAGGTGATCATCATGATGCACTGCCGCCCCTGCCTGTGCCCAATGGCAAATGTGCCGTACCAAAAGCAAAGCAAGTAACCTTTGTAGACAATGCATGTGCATGAAAATATCTTGGTTTTTGTTTAGGCAGGTTTACACAAGTAACCTCTCAGAGAAGCACTGCAACTTGATTGAATACTGCCAACTCACAGTTTCTATCATTCCAGTGCTCAAAAATCCAATGGTCAGCAAAATGAATGTACGCTGCACAATCTGCTGATCACTGACAGGTGCACAGCTTGAAGATCAGGTTGTTTGCGGGCTCCAGAGTCTTGGCCGACACGCACCCACTGACCAAGATGCTTCAATGGTGAGATAGATTGGCAGAAGCTTTTGAAGCACAAGAAAGGAATGTGCACATGTAGTTGAGCTAAATCACATCTTGCGGCTGCACAAATGCTGTTGCGGCTTGATGGTTCTCTGCACAACCTGCATCATGAGCATACCCGCTGTTTTTCCTGCAACCTCCAAACCTATGTTATGTGATGCAACCACGGCACTGTGTTGCACCGAACTGCTTTACAGCAGCACTGCAATATCATAATGCTGCGCTCATCAGCTGTAAGTAAACCATTAAGGTTGAGGCCGAAAAGATGTGTTGGTTCACATTTCAGCATTGAAGTGTGATCATTGTTTCTGAAGTACTTGCAGGTGTACAGCTGATATACCTGAAGCACTAGTGCAGACCGTGTTTGGTGCTTGCTGCGCCATGCTTGACAATGAGTTGAACACTTCGCGTAGCCTGACATATGGAGTCGCCCCAGGCAGAGCAAACAGAAGAGCAGTGTGTTGTGCTGCACGTAGTCAGTTGATCTTAGCTGTGAGCATGTTTTAATGACCAACTCTGCTTACAGCTGCAAAAAAGACACCACTTCACTCAATGCAACTCAGATACCGACAGTACAGCACAAATTTATGTACTTGAAGATGGTACAAGTTCATTAACACAACACAGATTCATGCATTGCTGGTGAACCAGCCATGCAGTCCAAATATATTTGTTCTTAATCTGTCTCAATTTGTTGCAAGGGGGGACAGCCCATGACAACAAGGTCACAATATGTCAGAAGGAGTCTCTGATTATTCAGGCCATCAACCGCAAGTGTCAAGCTCATGCGGGGCATGCATGTTCACATATGCGGGGCCTCAAGTCCTGAAGTACCCCAGTGACAGACAATTTCTAAAGTCAGTGTGGTGCACGCATGCTTTCGCTGTCCACAGAAGAGATCACCAGGGCTGGCACAGACTTCATCTTTCCTATATGTGTGTATCACCACACACATACATGGCGCTGCCACAGAGTGGACGACAAGTGTGGACTGCAATGACTGAGCACTGACGCATCTCCCTGCGCTCCGGCTGCCAGCAACTGCCAACACGACAAATGTGTTTACGCAGCTGTGTCAGTTGCCTGCACTGGAAAAGTATAGCGATCCCCATAGCAAGAGGTTGGCAAAAGTAACATTGGCCAAGTCTTTCAAAATACGCCTTGTTCTGTTGCAGGACCCGTGCAGGGTCAGTCAGCGCCTTCTGCGCAGCGTGGACACCTCCGCCGTGCCTCAGACGGACAACTGGAAGTGGAAATTCTATATGATCAGGAACTCAGATAGGGTGAACGCGTACGCATTTCCGGGGGGCAAGATATGGAGGTGCACAAATGCTATATGGGTGACAAGAAACTGTAATGCTTCGAATGTATATATTATAGTGCTGACAGAAGGCCTCTCAACCTCATGCGCCCTAAATAGAGGCAGTTGGTGTGCTGTGCCCGCTTGCTATGTGCATGGCCTCTTGGAGTTGCAGCTACTTTGAGCAGCTGGGCCTTACAACTGTTAAAGTGCCAGTTCACCAGTCGTTATCAGTGACTGAGTAGTCAGTCACTTCGAGGTAGTACAGTATAGTATACCTCCATGATGATGCCTGAGGGGTGCCAGGCTAGTATGAAAGTTGCTGCTTTGTGGTTCCAGTATAAGAAAGTTCAGAGTGAACCAGAAGCTACCTGTATGGCTTTGGCGTTGCAGGAATTCAAGAGCCGCGCAGCTCATTACCGGCAAGTAGATCTCCTGACTGTAATCTGCTGCGGACAAGAACACATATGTCTGTTGCAGCACGTGACTGACAGGCACTCTGTCCGTGCAATGTCGCTATGAGGTGAGAGTGCCACTTGTGAGTGGCAGATCATTATCATAGAAGAGATTGAGACATTGCACGGGCAACACACAGCAAGCCACATGTCATTTGTGTTCTGCTGACGGTGTCGCTGCAGCCCTGATGACATATCACTGATGATCACAGAAGCAGGAGGCATGCAATTAATATATATATATCAAAGCAGCTTGCGGCTTCGCGATGGCGCCCATTGTCTCCCTCATCATCACCAATGCAATCGAGGAGGTCTGACTCAACTACGGACGCCCCTCCTTGTCAACACCTGCATGCACCAGGTTTTCGTCTGGACAGGACTCTTGGATGCCATGGACGGCGATGAGGCCTTGCTCGCTGCTGTGGTGAGCTGCGTACCTACATACCCAATATATAAGTGGAAAATCTGTGCAGGCAGCGCATGCAGCCGCCCTGAGCTTTGTCAGACCTGAGGCCATACAGTAAGAAACCTGCTCACTTCGCCTTGACATTAATGATGAGACCACAATATTGAAAGTGCTTCGAGAGCAGCTGTCAAAATTCCCTACAATGACGCTCAACCAGATGCCCCAAGCTCAATGACAAGCGGCGGAAGGTGCGGCATTATCTTGGACACCTGCTTTGTTGGACTCCTTGTCAATGAATGCCAAGCATCTGCCATGCAAGTTTGAGGTAGATGGGGCGGAGGGTTCAGCAGCTGTGAAGCTGCCGCATATGATAAAATCTGTAGCATTGCGGCATTATATGCGGAGCTCTTTGTTGACCTTTCAGTAGGCAGATCTCTGCGGCTGACTGCTGTTACTGATGCTGTGCACTCGGGCCGGTGCGTAACACTATGTGCATTGTTACAGTCGTCGGAGTGGGCACATCATTCAATGGTTTTTGGCAACCCAATTTTGTGCATTAAAATATATGTGTCTTGCGCTGTGGCACTGTCATGGTGCTGAGCTGTGCTGCCAGCTTCGGTCCAACAAGCAACTGAAATGCCATTGGCCATGACTATAGTGACTCAAGAACAGAATGCCTTTCCACGGCCGGTTGCACCAGTAGTCACTGTTGCACCTGCTCGTCTTCTTGATCGCATGTGGTGTCACAGGTTGCGCATGAGATGGCGCATGTGCTGGCGCGACACACGTCAGAAGACCTGTCGCGCCATCTGTGTGTGTTGACTCTGACGGCGGGCGCGACCGCTGCAAGCCTCATCAGGCTGAGCTCCAGAGTTGATAGGCTGCTGCTATCGGCGGAGAAGCCTGAGGGTGCATCAATGCAATTGTGCCATGACTCTAGAATCACCGTCTTCGCAACTCCGGGCGTCTGGTGATTGCTTCTGCAATTAGTCACCTTTTGCAGTTTGTATGGGGTCATACAATTGTGGCCCCCTTCTGTAAAAAATTGGCCACCTTTAGACTTCTGAAACTCATGCTGTGTCAAAAAAACAGGTTCGGCTGAATTTCTATCAAGAGAACAAAGCAAAAGCCAGAAAAAAAACTACCAAGCTCTAGATAACACAGCAGAAAACCAAAATCGATCTTAGAAACACGAGGTGCTGGTACTGTAGCCTGTCACAACAAAAAAATGAAGGTGGGCCCGCAGTTGGCACGCGCTTTGAACACACTGAATGTAAACATGTATACTTTCCCTGAAAAAACATTGCTGCAGTTGCAGCATTTTACACTAGGCCACTCGGAGATTCAGTCTGTCGAGTGACCTGATCTCACCGAGGCGCCAACGCAGTTGTCAGGCTTTCAGGCTCAGGTCCTGCCATGCTGTATCTCAGGGCTACAACTAGGGTTAGCGAGTATGAGGACCTCAGCAGTCAGTATACTGATGCAGTGCTTCTGCTGCAGCACAACGATACAAGCTGAGCCGCAAACACACTCCAGCAAAGCCCCCGTGGTAGCCAACGCTGGCAATTGTAGGCCTCCTGGCATTGCCAGTATTTGTTTTCTAAATGTGACAACAGCTCTTTGTGCCTGGTGCGTGCAGATCTGCCCATCTCTCGCACAATAGAGCTGGAGGCAGACGAGATAGCCATGATCCTGCTTGCCCGCAGCGGCGCGTACCATCCCAAGAATATGATCACCGCACTTGAGTGGTAAGCACGCGAGGATTCAACTCTTTGCATATTCTATTATCATTCAAGCTTGATAAGAGTGAGAGGAAGGTGGCTGTGGTATGCACACAATGATAGTTTTAACAATGCGTCTTTCAGATAAAACAGTGAGCAATTCCTGATGTTGGACAGTTACTTGGAATTCGCTGAAGCAGACGACATATTGCAAAAGTTGAAGGGCGACGGCTGCCTGATGTGCACATTCAAGTGCAGAGTTCCTCATGAAGAAAAGCTAGCCATGGACCGGTGGACGTAATGCAATGCGAGGTGCAGAGAGTCGATGCTGCATGAGCAATGTAGAGCATCAGCACACAATGGCAATGGCAATTGCAACAGGCAGCTGAGAACTGTGTGGTGGGGGCAGTAAGATTTGCAAAGCATCCTCCATTGCTGCATGTCTGCCTGAGACTGCCGCGTGTGATCTGCACGCCACAACATCACCTCCCCCCCCTTTTAAGCCCCCCCGCTGGCTCCTGGTTTCTGGATCCATTTTGGGTTTCTGGATCCATTTTGTGGTTTCTGGATTCAAAGGGTGTGGCCGCACGTGGTAATCAATGCAGTAGGACTCAATACAACTGGTGCCTTATTTGCCAGGAAATACCGCACACGAGAATAGTGGCATAGATGTCTAGTGGCATGAGGGAAGGACTTGATAGCTGGCCTTGACAGACCTTGATGATGACATGTAGGGTTGAGCTCTTGACGGTACAGCCTTCTTAGCCCGTTTCGTACCAAGTGTTGTCTGAAACACACAACTTCAGCAATGCAATGGCTCTTGACAAAAACTTGAAAAAAATGGGTTGTTGACTGTTGACTACATGCATCGCTCGGCAAGTGAAATACTGGCAGTTATGCGACTGCTCACAGTGGAAAGGCGTGCTTTGCATGCCCCAGCATTTTCACATACATTCAGACAGACCGACCATCTATTTACTGCAATGATGCAACCTTGCCTTGGCAGTTTGAGGGACCAGACCTGGAAGTTCCCGGGGAGCAAGACGCTTGCTGCGGTGCTGTCACCGTTGTCAACGCACCCATCATTTGAGAAGCGGATCACTGCTGCGGAGGCCCGTTTGCCAGTGGTACTGGCGCTGAACAGAGGCCACAGGTGGTTTTCCGGTGCCGGATCTTGGCTGCTGCATAGGTTTCCTAGGATGATCTGATTGTGATGCATGCGTCCATGATGCACGCGCAAGTGAGTTGGCCAGAAAGTCACTGCTGTCATCCTAGGGCGTGGCGGCATCAAATGATGATCCCATGCTGTCATATGCCACAGTCTAGTTTGTGTGGGACACGCATGCCCAAGTAGTTCGGTAGTAATTTGTATGGCGAGGTTGAATGCTGATCACTGCAAAGCGGTGAAACATCCCACCATGAATGCTCAGTACATTTCCCAAAACTACCTGGGTTAGCAGTTGGCTTTCAAAAGGGCCTCATCATACGTTACAGGTGCCGAACATCGCAGCAACTGGAACGTGACGATGTTAGCGCCTGTCTGCGCTTCCCCATCATGAGAGCACATCATGGCGCACGGCACGACACACTTTCTAGTGCTGCAGCGGCACGATGAGACGTCATGACGTACTGATCTGCACCATTACACTATGTGCCACCTTCAGTGCTTATGGCTTTGACACAAATGGAGTGCACGAAGCAGCTGATATCGCTAGTCCTTCAATATACGCGTCACACCACAGCATGAATGCCTTCTGTCCGCTGGAACCTGATGCGCTCTGCAACATGCTGCGATACCCTCCCGATTTTAATGTTAAGGCAATGACATGGCTGCCAGTGTTGTGTGACATCAATGTCGGTCAGCAAAGCCTCAGGCTTCATGATAGATATGTCTGTTGCGCATGTTGCGCATGCAAGAGCCACGTGCGCCGCACGCACAAACTCAAACAGGAGCCAAAGGGCATCGCGTGCAACACTTAAAAAGGACATGCATGAACTCTAGTACAAGTACTCAGAGAAGGCCTTTATAAATACAAGTCCATACGTACTCAGAGAAGTTGCAGCACTCCGTAAGACTTTGGCAGATCAAGTGCTACTCCGCATGCAACATGTCGAATTCGAGGTGATTGCACGATTGACATGTTGGCGCGTTGGCTTATATCATCATGATAGCTCGCGCGCACAGATTAAAGACACTGAAGCCGTCATCTGCTGCCACATGTGTTGGGCCGCTGCGCAAAGACCTGTCACTTTGCGTGTGCATTCACCCTCACTGGTATAGGGCGCCTCATGCGTGCTTGACAGATTGAAATGCACATGCGCACAGCAGCAGCCATTGCAAGCAGCACCAGGAACACAACAAAGCAAGGCAGGCTCAGACCCAGGTCATCTGTCGTCATCACAGATACCGTGCACAGCCCTTGAGCGCTGGTGCGACGCACGGACACTCTCGTAGACGGATACTTCGAAGTATTTTGAAGCACTACATCTGCTGATCCCAGTTCTCACTACAGAGATCGCCATATGCCAGAGCCCAGAAATTGCGTAGCAACCGTGCACCGACTACACTACCCACAGATACCCCCCCTCCCCCGATTTGGCAAACCCACTGCAAGCATGCGGCTGCAGCAGCAATCTGCCAGAATCTGCCAGAAAGCGTTCGCCTCTCCAAATCACCTTGCAGACTAATGACACATACACTCAAGTACCAAACCAGCAGGCACGTGCGTGCCCGACATTGCTAAAGAGACACGCAGCGGTATCCTTGCCACCAGCTGCGGACTGCGGGCCCTGCTGCTGGCGTACACCACGTAGCAGCGCCCACACAGAAACCCCTGCCTCTGGCCATTAAGGTTGTTACATACAGGGCTACATGGACTGAGCTCACACATAAGGTGAGTCAAACTGCGAGGCAGAGTCCTTCTGCGAACGACAGAAATCAGGTGGCCCACCCACCAGAGTAGGCAATGGCGTCTGAGTCGAGACGCGCTACATGCGGGGCAGCAAGAGGAATGGCAGACTCCAAGTTCTTGGCAATCTCTAGGGCACGATGAACGCAAGGCTCCTGCGGGGGCGAACCAAATCCCCCTAAGCCACACCCTCATTCCCCCCCCCCCCCCCCCCCCCCCTGGAGCGAACCAAACCCCCCTCAGCCACAGGCTCAACCCCCCCCCCTTCTTCCTCATTTGAAGGCGTCCGTCTGGCGGCGGTACAGCTTGGCGTAGTTGCTGCCGGGCAGCGCCATGAGCTCGTCGTGCGTACCGAGCTCGCACACCTTGCCGCCGCCGAGCACCGCAATCTTGTCGGCGTTGTGCACGGTGGTGAGGCGGTGCGCGACGACCAGCGTCGTGCGGCGCTGCAGCGACTGCAGGTGGTCCAGGGCCATCTGCACCTGGCGCTCGCTCTCATTGTCCAGCGCGCTCGTGGCCTCGTCTGCAGCGAGTACGCAGCAGACGCGGCGTGCATTGGTGACGTGAGATTAAACGCAGCTGGCAGCAACGAGCGGGGTGCAGCGCTGTAGCTAGATGCATGGTGCATAGTGACGTGAGACTTGTCGCAGCTGGCAGCATGGCAGTGCACCGCACCAATCAGTGCAGTGCGGTGCTGTCAATAGCGATAGGCGCTGAAAGAGGGCCATCTGCATCTGGCGCTGCTTGCTCTCGTTGTCGAGTGCGCTCGTGGGCTCGTCTGCAGCAAGTAGGCAATGGATGCGGCGTGTAACTGTGAGCGGTTTCCGTAACGCAGCGACGTGATAACTATGGCGGCTGGCAGCACAACAGTGCACAGCAATGAGTGCAGCGCAGTGCTGCAGCTAGAGATGGGAGCTGAATGAGGGCCATCTGCACCTGGCGCTCGCTCGCGTTGTCGAACGCGCTCGTGGATTTGACTGCGGCACTGATGAACTGGGCACAGGTGGTTTAACACATAAACCTGCCAACGAGAGGTAATATCGAGGTGTCGGCCGCAAGACAAAGGCAGACACGCCACCATGCAGCGGCAGGGTGTCAAGTGTGACTCGGGACGTGAGATTATGGCGAAATTGCACAGGCAACTCCGGCAAGCCCACATTCCTGACGAGAGAACATCTGGATGTTGAATACCGTATTATCTGAAATCAAGCCCATGGGGCGAGTTTTTAATGAGTTTCCGAGCCCTCATAAATTGACGCCCCACCCTTAATTTTCGCTCATATAAGTGTGCCCCCCCCCCCCTTTATTCTCACATGCATATGCAGCATGTACCCTCTGCGTTTGTGTACTATGCACACTCAGTGACTCATGCTATATCACCACATTCTGTGTGCGCCTGCATGTGCTGTCAGCAACATGCAGAGCAGACAGAAACGCAGCTAACAATGTAGCCAAATCCACAACAAGACTCCGGGAGGCAGCAGCTAGCCTCCGAAAGTTGAACTGGTTTCAGGAGCAGCGTAGAAGCATGCTGGCACCTCATGAAGGTGTTAGATGCGCTAAAATGGCTCAAACATTAATGCACCCCACCCTTTTTTTCTCCAAATATTAATGGTGCCCCACCCCCCTTTTTTCGCTCTCATAATAAACTCGCCTCATGGGCCTAATTATATAGGTAATACGGTACATCTTCCTGAATGCTTCAAATATGGTAAGGGAGCATGGCACAGAGGGAGGGCATCACCAGAAGAAAAAGCATTTGCTGACAGCAGCATGCATAAGGCGGGAGGTGCAGCGAGCGTGTTAAGCACAGCACGGCTCTTCTTGAAAGGAGCAGGATGGCAGGGTGCCAAATAGCAAGCGCGATGGCGATGCGCTGCTTCCGCCTTATATCCACGACGACTTGCTTGCCAATCATGAAATTCAACTTCAACATTGCACACTCCTGAGCAGCAGGACAGCGAGGCTTCTCAGAATGGCACGCGCAATGGCAATGCGCTGCTTCTGGCTCACACCTACACCAAAATCTCACCATTTTTGAACTTCAAGGTTGGACATTGCGCACTCACCGGAAACAGAATGGCAGAGTTTCTAAGGATGGTGCGGGCGATGGCAATGCGCTGATTCTGCCTTGCTTTTGAACCAAAAATTGCTTCAAGTCATTCAAGGAACTTCAAGATTGCACATTGTACTTACCGAGCAACAGGATGGCGGGATTCCTGAGAATGACGCGTGCGATGGCAACGCGCTGCTTCTGTGTCACACCTACACCAAAGTCTCAACCACTTTTGAGCTTCAAGGTTTGAAATTGCACACTCACCAAGCAGCAGGATGGCGGGATTCCTGAGGATGGCACGTGCGATGGCGATGCGCTGCTTCTGTCCGCCTGACAGCAGCGCGCTCTTCTCGCCCACGTTCGTGTCGTAGCCGTGCTCAAACGACTTGATGAACTCGTGCGCGTTGGCGGCCTTTGCCGCACGCTCCACCTAATCACAACAGGGCAGCCGTTCAGAGCGAAAACATCATCATAGCCATGAGAAAGACCTGTGAGTGCCGTTGCCACACAAGCCAGTCATTTGGGTACTGTTGTGATGTGTTCGGACATCAGACACGTGCCCGAGCTGACTTGACTGATGCAAATGCATGGCCTGTGTTGTCGGCCCATATGAACAGATGCAATGCAGCAGCCAGCCTGTCAACTCGCTTGCACCCGCACGCAGCAGAAGTCAGCTTATGATCAGGGTGTGGTCACGCGCAAATTATCCAAGGATGCTGCCGACATAGCGGTTCTCGCCACGATGTGACGCCATAATTTGCTACTTGCTGACAGTCGTCTCTAACATTTGCACAACGTGTGTTGCCGCTGCGCAAAGGCAGTTGGTTTTTTTCCTGCTCACCTCCTCCGTGGAAGCATCAGGGTTGCCACGCGTGATGTTCTCCCTGATGGTGCCAGTGAAAAGGACGGGCTCTGCAGAGATGGCCACGACGACGCAAAGTTTGCAACGTGCAGGTTGAGACCAGTCAAATATGCGGAAGCAAGGTGCACAGGATGCGCACGCGCTCTAACGAGACAGAGCAAAATTGTGGACACACTGGCGCCGAGCTCAATCAGGTACCTGCTGCGCATTGCGGTGCACGTCTTCAAGGGGCGCCCGTTGTACCTTGGGCTAGTGCACTCATCACGGCGCTGCTGGACCAGCGCGGCCGCTTGGGGTGCGTAGAACCAGCGCCACGCTTGGAGTCGGCGGCGAGGCGTACATTCCTCTGCACATCACTGAGTTCAGAAGTGGAAGCCAGCCTCGCAGGCTGCACCGTGACGCGCTACAGGAGGCGTTGGCGCTGGCGGGGGCCAACACACAGACATATACTTCTTTCATGTTCCGCAAGGACACCTTCTGCCTCAATTTGGGGGGGGGGGGGGGGGGGGGGGGGGCAGCACACGGGATGGGAGAGCTGGCGGTGGCAGCTGCTGCCATGACAGGGACTCCAAATCCGATTTGAAGTCAGAGGGGGAAAACTAGTGCGCCGGCGCCTCCCTCACGAAGTGGGTGCACAAGGTTTCGTACGGAACAGAAAGTATGTCGTTGGCGTTGGCGCCCTCCAGCGCCAGTGCCCCCTGCACCGCGTGTTGCAGCCTGCAACGCTGGCTTCCACGTGCTGATGCGGTGGTGTGCAGAGGAATGTACGCCTCGCCGCCGACTTCAAGCGTGCCGCTGGTGTTCATGTACTTGTACGCCAAGCGGCCGCGCTGGTCCAGCAGCGCCGTGATGGGCTCACTCCGTGCAACAGTGCCACGTGCCAGCTCGCCCCCACGCCCCTCGTAGGTGCGAACCGCAATGTGTCTTACATTTCATTTGGTGAGCCCTGGAAATGAACTGAAGGGTTGGGTATAATCCGCCCTGTCGCTCTTACTGGCCTACTCACACAATGGCCTTTCCAAAACGGTTGAGGTGTGAACACGGTAAACAGATTCTGACATGCCATGCACTTGCCTTGGCCGACGTAGCACATGGGTGAGGTGTAAACACAGTCAACACATTGTGACATGCAATGCACCTGCCTTGGCCTATGTAGCAAAATGGGCGAGGTGTGAGCACAGTAAAAAAAATGTGACATGCGCGATACACTTGCCTTGGCCGACGTAGCCAATGTTGCTGCGTAGCCAGTGGACGTTGAGCTCTTGAACTGTCGACAAGAGAGCAATGACGCACGCAGATATTCAGAAGGAAGCAGTGTCGTATCAGAAAGGTGCTTTCTTGGAAGCTCCAGTAGCAAGGAGCAAACCACCCATGTGCACAGCACCGTGAAGCTAACATAAACACAATTCATGATTCATTCATGACTCATTCAGGAGAGAGTCCGGCGTGTACCTCAATACCACGTGGTAGGTATGGGTATGGGGTTGTGGTGCACCAGGGACCTTGCGACTGTGAACAGCACGTGCTTTACTTCATGCCAGTCATTGACAGTTCAGTTGCGTGCAGGGCGAACGATCCCCAGTGTTCAATGTCGCCACCAACATGACTACCGCTCGCCATTGCGCCTGTCCACGAGTATGGTGGCAGGCGCGCAATTGTGAAAGCAAGAAGCCAGCTTTAGATGAGGGCAAGCCTAACGGTCTGTGGCTGCAACCATTCGTTACAAGCAGCAGTCAGTGCTCAAAATTACTGCCAGCCCCCAGTAATTGTAAGGTGCGCGAATGAACAAAAAAGGCAGGGGTTGGGATTAGCTGATGTCTATGCGTGCTGATTATAATAATAACAGCCTGTATGCGCAGCAGTCAGCGCTCACCATTCCTGCCGTCCACCAGTATAGTGCCCAAACGAGCAAAGAGACAGTTGGGGATTAGTGTTAGCGTGACCCACATGCTTGGAGTCAAAGTGTCTATACTGACAACAACCAATATAGCCTGTATGCGCAGCAGTCAGTGCTCACCATTCCTGCCGTCGACCAGTATGGTGCCAGACGCGGGGTCGTAGAAGCGCATGAGCAGCGATATGCAGGTAGACTTGCCGCCACCGGAGGGTCCCACCTGATCACAGCAGCGGAACAGAATGTGCTCAAGCAACTTGTACTCCACTTAATTGACAACAGGGCACAGGACCAATTGCGTAAAACAAGACCAACTGCTTAAAAGCAGGGGCAAGCTTCTCAAGCAACCATTATAAGCTTTCAGGAAAGAAAGGACAGAATGTCAGTAGGGACGACACGCACTTCGCAGTGCCATGCATCTCCTCGATAATGCAGAGTGCACAAGAGCAGAGCCTGCTACACGACGAAGCCAGCACCACATAGAGGCCAGAATACACGACAATTCCGTCGTGCTCGCAGTACTGCCAGTGGGATGCGCATCAACTACTACTTGAAGTACACAAAGTGTAACTTCAAGAGGTGACTCACCAGCGCCACCGTCTCCCCCGCGGCGACCTCCAGCGAGAACCCCTCAGGCGCCAGCGGCCCCCCGTAGATCCACTGCTCGGGGCGCGTCGGATACGCGAACTTGATGTTGCTAAACGAAACTGCGCCCGAGAGACGCTCCGGCTTGGCGCCGCCCTCGCTGAGCGGGTCGATCTTCAAGGGTTCATCTTCAAGTGCGAAGATGCGCGCGGCAGCCTGCTGGCCCTTCTTCTGAGCGTCCATGTCCGCGTTCACCTGTGATTTGCAGCAGAATTCACATGGAGTGACTTGCAGAAACCAGCATGGGTTTTTGTGATTTTCACAAGCTGCACTTCCGAGCGTCCATGTACGCGTTCACCTGTGATTCTCCAACGGAGTTCACCTCAGTGACGGGTGGTAACCATCATTGTTTTTTGGGATTTTCGCAAGCTGCACAACGAGCACCACTCTGACCCGGCAAGCTACATAAACCTGACCCCCGCCCTGAGCCTAGTCTAAAAAGTACCGCACCAGCAAAAAAATTCAACGGAGTGTGTCTCTGTCATGTGCGGGAAGTATCAACTTCGGTGACTAGCGTGCACGATGACCTCTCTGGCCCAGCTTGCTAAATTCAACGGACTTCACCTCAGTGATATGTGAAAACCATAAGCTTTGGTGATTGTCGCAAGCAGCCTGCACCATAACCACCTCTCTGGCCCAGCAAGCTAACCCGTACGCCCATAGGCCTGGTCCAGGCAGTATTGGGTGTCTTGCTCGCGGTGAAAAAGCCCCATGTTAGTGCCTTGGTCCCCCCTCTGAAGTACTTCTAATAATCAGAGGTTGAAGTGTGCTGCCAACACCGCTTGCTAGCACGCGATTGCAGGACTGTGGGCATCAACTCAAAACACACAACTGCAAGTGCACTGGGAGACCGTGGCTGTCAGGGAGCGCTGCTATCATGGGCGCCGATGACTCCCCCTTGAAATGTACGAGGGTATGCTGGTATATGTCGGTATACTGAACTGAGCCGTGCAGCGATTTTATCTTTTCTCACCTGGCCGATGCCAAAGGCGCCCATGATGACGGCGAACATGCCCATGAAGAAGGCGAGGAAGGTGACGGTGCCGTCATCAACCAGGTGCGCGCCATAGTAGAAGAGCAGCGCAAAGACCCAGAACATCATGCCCTGCGAGTAGCCAAAGGCAAAGCCGCCGATGATGCCGCGGCGCTTACGCTCCTTGATGGTGCCCTTGACGGCCTCGTGGTAGCGGTCACACATGGCGCCCTGCGCAATTCATAGGAATAGGTCATAAATCAGGGTTAGGTTATAGATTAAAGTGAGGTTATAGGTCAGGGTTAGGGTTGGGCGCTCCTTGATGGTGCCCTTCACAGCCTCGTGGTAGCGGTCGCACATGGCGCCCTGCGCGGATCATAGGGTTACATTACAGGGTACGGTTAAGTTAGAGGTCAGGGGTAGTATTAAGGTTAGGGTTAGGCGCGGAGCCAGGTGACGCAGAGGGTAGTATTAGAGTTGGGTCACATGGTAGCGGTCGCACATGGGCGCTCTGCGCGCATCATAGGATTAGGTTATAGGTAAGGGGCTAGGGTCATCAGTACAAACAGTCCTGCCATCACAGCTGGCTCGAACTGCCGCATTCATTCCCAAGGGGGGTGACCTTCGTGCCTGACAACATGCAACACTCTGCGGCGCGCACTTCGTAAGTAACAGCGTCGAGAGAGCCGTCACCATAAGCTTAATTAGTTTCTATGAAGAGGAGTTGAATAGGCATGCTCTGTCTCACGTCTCACCTGCATGCTGAAGGCGTGCACTGTGGTGATGCCGTTGAGAGCGCCTCCCAGGATGACACCGGCGCTAGAGCCACCATCCAAGCCTTCGTTGTCGCCGTAGCCGCCAGTGAACATGGCCATCTGAACAACGCCCGCGGCACCTGTCACCAAAGAACGAATTGACAATGCATTCATATCAAATGACGCATTGTGAGCAGTTGTGCAACGCGAGCGACTTGAGGGTGCAGATCAACAGCGGCAGCTCGATATGAAGTGCTGCCACAGAGCGGAGTGCATGTATGCGGACCGCTGCAGTGGCGGGCACCTCGATGGCGCGACGGATGTGACGATGGTGCAGCAGCGCTCATCATCACCAGCGCTGAGCGCTGCAGCACACAGTGATGGCCAATTCCTGTCAGCACGCGGTGGTGCACGTTGCTTCATGATGATACTGGTTTACAATCACATACGATGGTGCTGAAGGCGTGCGCGCTGCACATTGTGTGGCAGATAATTTGTGGTATGATTCCCCCATTCGTCAAACACCAGTGTGTTGTTAAGCTTAGTCACCAAGCTACTCGCGGGCATCAAGCACTGGCAGTTCTCGTCGTCAGCAGACACGATGATAACTGCGGGCGCCACCAGCTGCAAGCAATACTTCTTTAGCCAGCGCACAGCGACCACACGATGTGTGCTCTGCAGAGCAGGCCACAATGACTATCGCGTTCATTTTCATATTGCATAAAATTGATCACACCATTGCATGAATCCCATTCATACGTGGCGTTGCTCAGCTCACCTATGAGCGGCACCATGGCAATGGCCACCAGGCCAATCTGCCAGCACACCGCGAGGCCCACACCGATACCCACCACCAGGGTCATGACGAGCTGCACCTTGTGGCCGAGGGCCATGCCGGTGGCGCGCGATACGGCGTTGGCGTCTTCCTCTAGACGCGTCGTGAGTGCTCCCGTTGAGTTCTCATCGAAATCAAACCACCCGATGTCGTGGCGGACAATCTGGGAGAGGAAAGCGGACAGTTAAGCATAAGAAGTACGCGTGATGATCATCGAACAAAGCGTCGTGAGTGCGCCTGTCGAGTTCTCGTCAACATCAAACCACCCAATATCGTGCCTCACAATTTAGAGGAGAGAGGAGAGAAGCAGACAAATAAGCACAAGAAGTGCGTCCTCCTCCAGGCGCGTCGCGAGCACTCCCGTGGAGTTCTCGTCAAAGCCAGACCACTCGATAGCATGCCTCACAGTCTGGAAGAGGAATACAGTAACATAAAGAAAAGGGTAAGGTAAGAGGGGCTCATCATAATGAAGACCATTGCTAACAGCAGACATGCGTCGTGAGCGCCCGTAGAATTCTCGGCAAAGTCAACCCACCCAATGTCGTGGCTGACAATCTGCAAGGGACAAGGGGACAGTTGAGCGCAAGCAAGTGTGCATCATTATGATGATCACAATCATTACACGAGCCGCGTCGTAGGCGCGCGCGTCGAGTTTTCGCGCTACAACTCTGACTCAACCTCATGAAAGCGGTACTTTTGGCGGCTGCCTCGTCGTCGACCACGTGGTTGCAATTGCGGTGCTGGCCCTGCTGCTGACTCTGACCCCCACCCGCTGCGGTGATCACAGAAAGCCAAGGAGTTTGTACCTGCGGCTCTCGCTCAACTTCAACTGTGTGTGCGTTGCAGTTGTCAAGTTCAACACGTGACTCACCGCGGTGAACGCCGACTCGCGCAGGCGCCGCACCATGCGCTCGCCGGACGTTGCAAAGCCCCACGCCAGCGCTATGTGCCCGCAGAAAGCGGCAAGGGCCAGGAACACAAAGCCAAGCGCCCACCAGTTGCCCGTTTCGCGCATCTTGGCAGGGTCTGGTTCGTAGAAGGCATTCTGCAAGAGGTAGGCATGCACGCAAGACAAAGTCAGTCAACATCGCACATATTGACACCACATGACCTGGAGGTTGAGCACTGCGATGTAACCCGCTGATCATGGCGCGCACATTGAGCTGATAGCACACAAATCCACAAGACCTTCGCGGCGTTGTAACGATAAGCAGGGAGAGCTGTATCGTACGCTACACAATGTGCAGCCCAGTGCATGCACAAAGTGACAATGAGGCCCGCCACGGATGTTCTTATTGCACCAGTACGCTGAAACGACGACAGTGCTCCGCACAAGCGCAAGTACGCACCCATATGGCGGCGCTGATGATGCCTCCCGCCTCCATGCGTGTACACGATACATCTTACCAACACACTTTGTCGAATAGAAGAACTTGAGAGTACATACAAGTACTTTTATCCATTCTCGCTCAGCGCGCGAAAAAGCCCAGATGGTGGACGTCCCCGACTTGCAGCCACACTCTACACGTGCCTTTGTGGACACCTTGAATATATGTACTTCTTTGAAGTTCACACGTGCGCACGCACCTGTATGGCGGCAATGATGATCCCCTCCATGGGAAACAGACACCCCACCACCAGCGCGCCCCCCAACCCTATCGCCACAAACCCCGCATCCGGCTTGTTCAGCGCCCACAGACGCCCCATGGGCGCGCGTGGAGCGTCCTCCTTCACAACCCCCCCTGCCCCCCCGTCTGCCCCCTCCCCCTCCCCCCCGTCCCCCAGCATGAGGGAGCTGGCGCGCGCCATCTGAGCGCTGCTGCTCTGGCTGCGCATGCGCTGCAGCGACTGCCCACGCGCGAGCGAGTCCTGGCGCTCCAGCTCCGCGCTTTCCTCGGCCGTCGCGCCGGAGCCCTGCGCGCGGCACAGCGCCGCGTAAAGGCCGCCGAGGGCGGTGAGCTCCGCGTGGGTGCCTGCGGAGGGTCACACGTTGAAGTCGTCAGAGTTCAAGCTGTGGGGGGCGCGATAGATGTCGCCGGGCGCGGTGAGTGCCTGCAGGGCCGGAATGACACAAATTTGAAGTTCTCAATAGAAATGAAGCCCTGCGCGCGGCACAGCGCCGGGTAAACGCCGCCGAGCGCCGTGAGCTCAGCATGGGTGCCTGCGGAGGGTCACACATTAAGTTGTCAGAATTTAAAGCTGCGGGGGGGGGGGGGGGGGGGGGGAGGGGGGATGAGATGCCGCCGAGCGCAGTGAGCTCCGCATGGGTGCCTGCAGGAGTGAGCGGAGAGTCACACAATTGAAGTTGTCAGAGTTCAAGCTATGGGTCCGTGAGCTCCGCACTCGTGCCTGCAGGAGTGGAAAGTCACCAAGGCTGTCAGACATCAAACTGAGGACATGGTGAGCTGGCGTCGCGCACAGTGAGCTTCGCATGAGTGCCTGCGGTTGAAGCGTTGTGCACAGCTGCAGTTGACGAGTAGTCACGACTGATGCTGGATAACATTCGGAGCACATGACTAGCGCAAGTATTGGCGCGGCGAGATCTCGTGGCAGCGCTCAAAGATCTCTGCAATGCCCTTAGTAGCGACATCGGCGATGCGGTCTGAGTTCTGTACGGCGCACAGGCTTCTACTGCCATACATACATACAGTGGGACATCATGGCAGTGCTCACTGATTTCCGCAATGCCCTTATTAGCAACGGCGACGATGCGGTCCGAATTTTGCATGGCGTACAGGCGATTATTACCATACATACATACATACAGAAAGTACTCATGGCAGCGCTCACCCATCTCCGCAATGCCCTTATTAGCGACCACAGCCATGCGGTCCGACTTCTGTATGGCACACCGGCAACTACCATACATACAGGGAGACCATGGCAGTGCTCACACTGCCCATGTTAGCGACCATTGGCGATGAGGTCCAAACTCTTTAAAAAGTACAGGCTAAGACTCATATACATACATACAGAGGGTACTCGTGGCAGTGCTCACCGATTTCCGCAATGCCCTTGATAGCGACCACGGCGATGCGGTCTGAGTTCTGTATGGTGGACAGGCATGTACTACCATACATACGGTAGGTCATTGTGGCAGTGCTCACCGATCTCTGCAATGCCCTTATTAGCGACCACGGCGATGCGGTCGCTGTTCTGTATGGTGGACAGGCGGTGCGCGATGGTGATGGTGGTGCGGCGCTTGAGCGTCTGCAGCTTATCGAGGGCCTGCTGCACGACCTTCTCGCTCTCGCTGTCCAGCGCGCTGGTGGCCTCGTCTGCGGCAGCGCTCAGCAGCAGTGGCGCCATGTGTCAGTGCAGCTGTGGCGCCGCGTCAGTTCACGCGCATGTGAGGCCGCAGCGGATACGAATGGAACGTGTTAGGGGGGTCTAGGCTTCAACATACATTGCGTGTCCGATGTGCGACAGTGCGCAGCGCATTAGGGTGGCCTCATCTGCAGCAGTGCTCAGCAGCAGTGGCGCCGTGTGTCAGTTCTTGCGCATGCGAGGCCGCAGCGCGGATGAAGATGGCCCCCAAATGGGGGGTCTTCTTAGACTGCAAATATTGTTTGCCTGCTGTGCGACAGTGCGAAGCGCATCAGGGTGGCCTCGTCCGCAGCAGCAGCGCTCAGCGGCAGAGGCGCCGTGTCAGTTCACGCGCGCGAGGCTGCAGCGGATGAAGATGGCCGCTGTATGACCGTTGTGCGACAGTGCGCTGTGTGTTGGGGGTGAGCGCTCACAGCGGAAGAGTTTTGGCCGTCCACGGGGTCTGAATCTGCTGCACCAGCGCACATTGCGCTACGGGTGGGTCCATGCAGAAGACAGCGCTACCAAACAGCTGCAACGTCATGCGCTCACTCTCCGTCACAACAACCAGCACTTGCGAGCAAGCAGGTCTCGCCAGTACCAGCATCGCGGTCTCTGACAGCACAGGCCGTGGCGAGCGGAAGCACACACAGAGCAGCAGAATGGTGGGGGCTTGATGATGGCCTGGGCAATGGCAAAGTGCTGCTTCAGTATGCCTCACAAATCGATGCCAGCCATCCATAATCATAAACTTCACTGCAGACAGTCCCGGGCAGAACTTCAACTTCAATGATGCACACTCATTGCCTCCAGCAATCCGCAAACTTCAATGTTGGTGAGCCATATCTTAACTTTAACATCAATGTCACACTGTGAAGCACATGCATACCTAGCAGCAGAATGGCGGGGTCCTTGATGATGGCGCGCGCGATTGCAACGCGCTGCTTCTGGCCGCCTGACAGCTGCAGGCCACCCTCGCCGACATTGGTGCCGTAACCCTTGGGGAAGCCCTTGATGAACTCGTGCGCATTGGCGGCCTGCGATTCGCGCGACGCGCGTGTCGCGTGAAACTTACATGGGTGAGTGAATGAGTGAATGAGCGCGTGAATGGACGACGCCCTGGATAAAGATGTCAAGCCCTAAGCCCCTGGATGGAATTGTGCGCATTGGCGGCCTGCGATCGCGTGTGGACGCGCACGTCGCGCAAATCACATGAGTGAATGAATGAATGAATGAATGGGTGAATGGATGACGCCCTGAACAAAGTGGCAAGCTCTCAGCATCGCACATTCAGATGAGGAGACAGCAGACCAAGCACCACCATGAGCTGTCCGCATCCACCTGATATGTCGGTGGAGTATCGGCCGACGAGCGATGTGCCTGTGTGTGTGCCCGGCTACCTGATACTTCAACACTGAGGTGTCCGCCCCAGCATCCGCGGCACGATCGCACTCGCAATGGCAGCAAACTTCAAAGGTGGCACATCACCGTGCTTACGCACCTTTGCAGCGTTGGTGATCTCCTCATCGGTTGCGCCGGGCTTGCCATTGGCAATGTTGTCGCGGATGGACCCTGCAGGCAGATAAATCAGCACGCACGAGGTGTCAGAATTCCCTTCGTGTATAATTCAGTGTTGAATTGATCATACTTGCAACCATCAATAGTAACGTGGACACAAGTGCCAACCACATTCCGCAACACCAGAAGAGCAGTCTTGGATATTGCGCATGGTGCAAGCCGTGCCTGGAGCGTCGCCGTCAGCTTCAAGTTGAAGTTCATGAAGTTCAACAGAGTCATGATCATCTTGCTGATCACGACATCACGCCGTGCCGCAAACACACACTCCTGCAGCACCGTGGCGTGCCTGCCCACGAAGTGTTATGATGTTGTGCTAATGCGACAAGCTGCCCGGCCCAGCCCGAGCGCGCACGCTCAATACCTGAGCACCACCACCAGTAACCCTAACGCTAAGGTAGGTCTGAATTGTGAAGAGGAACGGCATGTGTTCAGTGGCGTATGGTCACTCCTGCACTGCGCCAGTCCCCAAATACTGTCTCTTACCGCAACACATCCAGCACTTGGGGTATTGGTTAAAATTACCTGAGAACAGCACCGGCTCCTGCCCGACGTAGCCAATTTGCTGGCGGTACCAGTTGAGGTTGAGGGAGCGGATGTCGGCGCCATCGAGGCGGATGCAGCCGGATGTGGGGTCGTAGAAGCGCAGCAGGAGCTTGGTCATGGTGCTCTTGCCGCCGCCAGAGGGACCCACCTGCGCGCGCATTTACAGTTACAAGCAGCGGCAGTTACTGCCGTCATCAGTTACAAGCTTGGTCATGGTGCTCTAGCCGGGGGGCGCACCTGAGCAGTGCCACGAGCAGCGGCAGTTACAGCCGTCGTCAGTTACACCCAGTATTTGTTGGCGCCGCATTGGGCACATGTGGGGCGAGGGGGGGGGGGGGGGCAAACAGCAGCTGGCCCCACCAAAACAGCTGAGCCCCTACCGTGACTGCAAGACTAACTTCAAAATGACTCTTTGACACATGAGTTGCTAGGGAGTCTGCGCGACTCACTCACTAACGCGAGCGTCTTGCCCTCCTCGAAGCTGATAAAACATGCTGAGCCCTGACATATTACTACGATCAAGACTCAAGACTCACCCTGCATGAGTACTCAACAAATGAGTCCCAGTCTGTTGCATTGAGTCTCTTTGACTCATGAATCCCGACTCACTCACTCACCAGCGCGAGCGTCTCGCCCTCCTGGATGCTGATATCCGGACATACAATTATTGAGACTCAAGACTCCCTCCGAATCACTCTTGCAATGAGTCTCGAGCGAGTCCCCCGCGCAAAACTCACTCACCAGTGCCAGCGTCTCGCCCTCCTGGATGCTGATGTCAACGCGCCCATACACCACCTCGTCTGGGCGCGCGGGGTAATGGAAGCCGACGCCGTCGATGTGCAGCGCGCCACGCGCTGTCGCAGGCTTCGCACCCGCGTCGCTGAACGGGTCTATAGCAGGCACGCGCTCGATGGTCTTGAAGATGGCAACCGCGGACGCGCGCGCCAGCGACAGCGCCGTGAGCCCCGGCGTCATCTGGCCGAGCTGCATGGAGGCGAAGAGGACGCCGAAGATGGAGGAGATGACCTTGCCGCCCGTCTGGCAGTTCTCCACGCAGCCGTCCTCGAGGTCGCCGGAGACCTGCTTGATGCCGTACCTGAGGAGGCGCAGGGGGGGGGAAGAGATGTTAGCCGTAGGTGATATGTTGTCGCGCATTGTTTAACCCTAACCCAGCCGTCCTCGAGGTCGCCCGAGACCTGCTTGATGCCGTACCTACAGGGGGGGGGGAGGGGGTAGCACAGATTGAGCTATTTGTGAGCTGTAATCACGCATTTGACACATACTCGTAGCTATGGTGTGAACATGACTTTGCTGTCTGCCTGGCAGCAGTTGCGACAGTACGCTGCGTCGATTGACAATGCCATCAGGAGCATCATGGCAGCATGAACTCACTCAAGTGAAGCCCACAACGCACAACACAAGCACACAGGCACGGCAGTATGGCTCGAGCGAAGCCCAAAATGTGCCAATCAGAGGTACAAGCATCTACGCACAGCAACTCGCATCAGTGCTCACCAGAAGGCCAGCGCGTAGGCCAGGAAGAAGCTCATGAAGACCGCGCCCTGCCCGAGACCGCTCTGCAGACCGTTCCTGATGCCCGCCGCCTCCGCCTGAACGAGGTACTTGCTGTAGCGCACCACCTCCCAGGGTTCCGCACACAGCGATGCGACCGTGCGGATGCCAGCGAACACCTGTCGCAGATAGAGTTCAGCGTCAGCACAGTCACGGTTCAGAGTCGGTACAGGCGTTGCGATGGTGCCACTTCCCAGGGCAGCGGGCGACAGTGCAGATGCCAGCAAACACCTGCAACAAGGAGCAGTTCAGAGTCAGTACAGTCACGGTTCAGAGTCGGTACAGGCGTTGCGATGGTGCCACCTCCCAGGGCTCGACGCACAGTGAGGCAACAGAGCGAATGCCAGCGAACACCTGCCGCAAAGGGAGCAGTTCAACGTCAGTACAGTCACTGGTGGGGCAGTGCACAAGCAGTGTGATGGTGTAGTGTCTTGGCGTGTGGGACGGAAGATCAGTTCACCTGACACAGAGAGCAGTCTAAATTCAGCACAGTCACGGTTCAGAGTCGGTGCAGTCGGTGGTGGTGCAGTGCGCGCTCAAGTGCTGCGATGGTGTGTTGTACTTTTTATTGATTGTCGCTGAGGGCGCGAGAAAGCCCAAATGGTGGATGTCCAGCTTGCAATTAGCATATACATGTATCCTTGTTAGCACTTTGACAGTGTCTCACTACTGTACTAGCGTGCGGTGCAAAAGACCAGTTCAATGTCAATGTAACACATCATTTGTGAGAACGCACAAACAGGTGCAGTACTGGTGTACTGCGTACTGTATCGGTTGAGTCATGTCCGCATTGACACGCTCAGCAGTGACGTGTGCGCCAGCGGCGGATGTGTCCGCCAAGATGGGCATCGCCGCCAGAGGTTTTTGACAAAGTACATGGCATTGAAACCAACTCGTGAATTGACCTTCAGGCCTGCCACCTGTGAGTGCAGGCGTGATGTGACATGGCCGCTCTAAGCACTCTTAAGCACTGCCCCAAACCCTAGTTGCGGAGCAACAATTCACCCAGTGCTCACTTGAAAGTGAGGTTCACATCCGCGGCGGCACCGGCCAGCCCTGGCCCTACCCCTAACCCTAGTTGCGCAAAAAATCCCTAAGCTTACGGCACGTGTAGTTATGGGCAAATACAATAAGGCGGTTAACCAGCAGCAGTGCTCACCTCATTCGCGACGGCGCCAGTGGGCACATGCCAGCTTTGGCCGTGCCCCCAATCCTAGTTAAGCACACAACCTTAAGGTTAAGGGCAGGAGTAGTACGGGGAATTCAAATAGGTTCAGCTTGACTAGCAGCAGTGCTCACCTCATTCGCGACGGCACCAGCCAGCCAGCCAGCCCCTGGCCCTACCCCTAACCCTAGTTTTGCAGACCACCCTCAAAGCTAGCGCAGGTGTGATACCGTGGGAACAACTAGGGTATGGGTGAAACCAGAGCAGCAGTGCTCACCTCATTCGCGACGGCGCCGGCGAGGCTGTAGTGCCCCTGCCCCTCTATCGTGGACTTGCTCATGAGCATGGTCACGAGGCCCACCGAGAGGCCCACCGCCGGCAGGCAGCACAGCAGGATCGCTGAGAGGACGGGGTTGAGGTAGAAGGCAGCGATCAGCTGGCCGATGGCGCTGGCGCAGTTCATGATGGCGTCCGCAACCTTGCGGCCGATGCCGTCTTGAACTTTGCCCATGAGGGACGTCACCATGCTCGGAAGTTGACCCGCGGGGTGCTCGTCGAACCAGCCAATGTCCTGAAGGAGGGGGAAGGGGGGGGGGGGGGGGCACAGCGGGACACATCATTACTTGAGTCTTGCGGAAGGATCAGCTTGCACACAGAAAGGTGGTTGGCAGGATTTCAAACGTAAGCCACTAGTCATGTCATGACCTTCATGAGATTGTGGCCGGGTGTGCATTGAGCGAGGCAGCATCAGGGGCACAGTGTCAGCAGCAGCTGATCTCTTGGCATGACTTGCAAATTGCGCTGGTGCGCAGGGCGGTGTGGGCGATGTGTACATACTTATACGTACTTATACGTACGTTGAACGCCGATTCCACAAGCATATTAATAAACATTACACAATCGACTGCGCTGCAGCAGCTGCCCTCACACATCACATCACATCACCGTCATGCAGCAGCGAAAGTTGCCACGACGAGCTTTAGCAGTACGGAATGGACCCATGAACAATTTCCATTCACTGAACGCGCCTCAACTTCTATGAAGCCTCCCTCCGGGCAACTAAAGTATGTCGGCCACACAATGGCTGGGACATTAGCCTCACTGAGGCGCAGCACCTGCAGCTTACACAGCCGTAATCCGCCACTGCACAGCACAAAGAGAATGTCAGCTCAGCACTGCTTGGTGCTGCTGAGACATGCAGGCGGCGCGACGACGTGACAAGCATGCTGCATGCGACACAAGGAGAGCCGCACAGCGCTCAGGCTTCAAGCGAGCATGACCAGCATTCACATCCATGGCGGCGCCTCTCAAGCTTCAAGCAAACTTCAAGTGGGCATGACCCACACTCACACACACATGTGTCTGTGATGCGCACACGCGTGCGTAGGTGCGTGCACCGTCATATGTGTACAAGGTTCACAGCACTTGTACATACCCACACAATGCGCGCTTGTGATGTGCACACATCATAGTGTACAGCTCTGAGTACATGTACGTATACAACGCGTTGCACTTGCCTGCCTGAGGATGGCCTTAAACTGACCCTTTTGATCAAACCCCAACTGTACAATGCCATGACAATGAGACCAAAGTACCTGCTGCCTCAATTGTATACACTGCATACGCGTTGTGCACTTGCCTGCCTGAGGATGGCCTATCCTCTTGATGAACCCTTATCTTTACAACTTCACAATGCAGCGACAATGTGAGATACAAGAACCTACTGCCTCAGTTTATGAACTATACACATGTCGTGCACTTGCCTGCCTGAGGATGGCCTTAACGTACGCCTCCTTCAGGCGCAGCGCCTGGCGCTCTCCGGACATGGTCCAGCACAGCACAAAGGTGAAGCCGCCGGCAAACGACACGGCGCCCACAACCAGGAACACGGTGCAGAAGCCGCTGACTACGCCCAGGACGTCGGCGTTGTCGTTCAGGCCATCCAGGGTCTTGCCGAAACTGCAAGTAGAGGAGAGGGGGTGATTGCCAGTTGATTAGATGATCATTGCGGTGTGGCCGAGGTGATGTGACAATGTACTTTTAATGTACTCATAATGTACTCGTGAACTGGCACTGGACCTAGGCAAACAAGGTCACATGTACTCAGTAGTTGCATCAGATATACGCCACACGTGTTGGGTGTGAGGTGCAGGTCCACCAGTCTTGCGGCTATGTGCTTTCGTGACTGGTGCATCACAAAGCTTTACAGGAGAGAGAGAGGCGAATGACAACATGTATAACAATGTGCATGCAGGCATACGAGTGGTCCACACGAAAGTCGAGGTGATCAAATCGGTGACACTCCAGTTCTCTCCACATGCACTTGCCAATTCTACAGTTCAACTGTTGTCAGAAAGAAAAGGGCTAAGCTCGTATAGGTGTGTTCAAATGGTACAGGCTAATGTGTGTTTTGGGGCCCAGTAGACCAAAGTGACGCGCTCAAAGTTCAACCAGTGCAGGCACCCTGATGCCAGCTGACAAAAAATGTGAACCTTTATCAACAGTCCATGTACTCCATGAAGTCTGCATGTATGTGAGTGCCATGCCCTTGCTACAAGCAAGGCCTCCTCTATCAAACAATCACGAGCCAGACGACCTGCAGCCGCAGAAACAGTCGAGATGGGCAATACCCCAACCTTGACCTCAACCTAAGGTGTACACAAAACCGAGGACTTACTAGACAATGAAGTAGGGCATCCCTGCGCCAGACACCAGCGCAGCCGCCACTCCGATTGCCATCAGTATCTGCGCGAGTGGGCAGAGCAAGACATGAGCGGTCCCGATGTGAGACACTACGGCAAAATGGCACCAACTGAGAAAACATTAGGAAAAAGTGAGCGAAAGTGCCTAAGATGCAGCAAAAAAATAGGTACGTCAAGTCACGTCAAGTCATTGTGGTGGGAGGTGAAACGTGATGCTGCCTGCAATCATCCGAGTCAAGCACGGGTGAAGTTGGCATTACGCCAATCATTGAGGCCAATCAGAACCAGAAGGCTTGTTAAACATGCTGAGGGATTAGTAGCTTCCTAACGAAACAAATGGCGCGTCGCCGTTCTGGAATAAACTGCAAGTTCATATTACACGCTCAGCCCTTGCCTTGTCTTCGGTATCCGCCATGGAGAAGAGCTTGCGCAGCGACACAGCCTCTGCCTTCTCCTTCTTCTTCTTGCCCTTGCTGCCATCGGCACCCTGGCCTTCAAGTTGGGTGGCATCGAGAGGTGCTAGTTGAGGCTTGACGATGTCGGTGCCCGTGTCAGGCGGCTCGGACACCGTAGCTCCCGCACCGCCAGCCATCTGTATATCAGTCACATCCAGCACCATCAGGTGAGCGCAAAATAAATGCCGGGCGTTCTTGAGGATCAGTCTCAGGAGCAGGCGTGCAGCTTGTGTCGCGTGCCAAGCACGTGCCAAGCAGCGCAATCACGAGCGACTCACATGCACTTAAAAGATCAAAGACTTCATAACGAGTGTTAAAGCCACGCCATGCCATGCTAAGCAGGCTGTCATGTTTACAAGCTTGCCTGGATCTCTAGGGTGGCGCAGCGGCCCCGCACGTGTACTCAGTGACACGGTGCCCGACGGCTTAAAACAGCTTTCTCCTTGAACCTGCACTGCTGAGTTCGTCTCAACTACAAGCCCAAGCCAGCCACAATGCGAGCGCCGTTCCCAGCAGAAAATCCTCTTTGCTAATAGGCCGATCTTGCGGCGGAAATTGGAGAGTCACCTAGGGAAGTTTGTGAACTTCTTACAGTGCATAGTGAATCACTATTGGCATCACTCAGTTCTTGCAGTCGAGCAAATATGTGCCAGGACAACAATGCGACTGACTCACCTGCTAGAAAGGTCATTAAGAGCAACAGCATCAAAGGCAAGCCAGGCATCGCTACAGCTCAGTGCCCAATATTGCAATCACTGTCATCATCGTTAGCAGCAGCAGCAACCAGCAGCAAGTCCTTGCACGTCAAACCTGCACGAGCCCATGTGTATGTGTGTATTGGAAGCAGACGACAACAATGTACTCCACAGCTGATGCAGCGCTACACGCGCTAGTTATAGAACCTGATTCAAAGGCTGAAGTCTCGTAAGCTGGACACCCGTGGGCAAGCGCAGGCCCGCTCAGCCACGTGGTGCTGCCCACAGCTCTGGCATGCCATATCGTCTGTTTGTCCCAGGCGCACCCGTGTGAGCGCGCCCACTGCAGCGTGTTCAAGTCCCCGTGCAAGGTCACGTGCTCGCAGACTTGCTTATCCAAGGGACACTCGCTGGCGTGCGCCCACTTGAGGGACTCAAAGTTGCGTGTGTTAGCTAGCCCCTTGCACGTCCTCTAATGCCAGCGGCACCCGTTGTCGTGCGCCCAGTGCAGCACCTCGATAAGCTTCTTGCTTGCGGCGGCCTCTGCTCCCAGGGGCGGGGCAGCCGCTGGTGCGCGCTCACTGCAGCATATGAAGGTCACCACGCTACGCCAGCTCTCTGCATGTCCGCTCGTCCCAGGGGAGTCCGGTGACGCGTGCCCGCTGCAGCACATCGAGGCGCCCCTGTGCCGCAGCATTGCTGCAGGTGTCCTCCTCCGTGAAGCATCCGTTGGCGTGGGCCCACTGCAGCATCTGGAGATGCCCCCGTGATGCAGCAGCAATGCTGCACGTCAGTGCGTGCGCCGGGTATCCTTGGATGTAAGCCCCTCTGCGGCACTGCTGCAGGTTCTTCTGCTCCTTAGCGTACTCACTAGCGTAGATTGGGTCCCAGGGGCAGCCATTGGCATAAGCCCACTGCACCAGGTACCTCAAGGTGACCGTGCATGAGATAAGTAAAGCACACTAAGTTGTTCCAGGGGCAGCCATTAGCGCACGCTCACTGCAGTACATCAAGATGCTCTTTGCTTGCGGCTTGCCAGCAGGTACACGAGCATGCAGTGCGCCGTTTGCTCGTGCCCATTGCAGCACCGCAAGGTGGCCTCCTCCCTCCAGCCGCTGATGAGCAGACGCCAAAGCCGCCAGAGTCCCAGGGGCAGCCGTTTGCGCGTGCCCACTGGAGCACCTCGAGGTACCCGGCCGCTGCGGCCATGAGGCACGTGTCCGCGCTCCAGCCGCAGTCGGTCTGCCGCAGCCACTGCAGCACCTCGAGGTGTCCGCCTGCTGCAGCAGCTTTGCATGTATCCGTGTTCTAGGTGCAGCCCCTTCCTTTGTAGCCACTGTTGCAGTTGCAGATGCCCCCCTTCGGCCGCAGTGGTGGCGTGCTCTCATCGCAAAGGTAAGGCGTACAAACTGCGGAGAAGATTGCAGCCTTAAAGTCTCCGTGATGTACGCACTATGTAGTTCTGCGCCAAGGCCGCATTCAAGCCGTTCTGCACTGCCCGGTCTACAAGGCTGGCTTGGCCACGGCATCTGCCGCATGATGTCAAACAGCTTGAAGTGACGCTCGCCTCGCGTGACATATTGCTGCGCATTGCCATGTGAGGTCTTTGCTGTAACTGCTTGGCAGTCATCAGATTGCAGCACTGCTCTGATATGAGGATTGCCACACCACTTCAAGCATCTTGACAAAGCTGTCGCAGCAACATATGTAAAGTGCTCTGCAATCACAACAGAGGGGCGTTGTTGCCGCTATGAACAGAGTTGAAAGCGAGCTTTTCTCCACCAAATGCTGCAGTGAATAGGCTGAGGACGCTTTTGCGAAGCTGATTAGCAATCTGCTGCCATCGCCGCTTGTACTGCTGCCAGCACCGCTTGTGAGAATGTCAATTGTGTACATTGTCAATTGTGTACATTGTCAATTGTGTACATTGTCAATTGTGTACATTGTCAATTGTGTACATTGTCAATTGTGTACATTGTCAATTGTGTACATTGTCAATTGTGTACATTGTGTTGTTCAATTCGCGGCTCAGGCCTCGTCAGTTTTACAGAGGTGCTGGCATTATTCTAGCTGCATTAGGTGACTGCATCCTGTGTCACGACCTTTCCTATATCACCGGTTCTGGGGCTGATCTGGCCACAGAGGCATCCATCGACAAGCTGCGCTACCACTCTGCCCATTGGGAGGTGGCAGCGCTGGCTTCTACGCCATCTGACGCTCAGGCTTCTGCTGCTCCTAGCTCACCGTCAGAGGAAAAATCTCAACGCTCTGGCACTTCTCAAGAGTCCAGGGGCTCGGGCGTAAACAGCAAGTTTCGGAAGGCCCTCATTGAGCGTTACAGCCCCATACAACAGCAGAGTGCCGGCGACCAGCCCAAGCTGTTCTGCATGCTGACGCACCAAGAGTTGCCCGCCGACCTAGTGATTGCGACGCGCCTGTGGAAGCGTGAGTTCAGCAAGCAAGAGCAAAGGTCAGTTGAAGCGACATTCAATATGCATCACACACTCTGCACAGGCATTGTGGAATGCGTGCCTGCAGCAAAGCTTCTCTCTGGCAGTGGGCGTTGCGGCAATCAGCGCACCTGAACCAAGCAAGTGACGTTTTCCTTTGCAGATCCATACTGGAACATACTAAGCGAAGATACAGCAACTTGTACTTTTTGTTAATTCTCGCTCAGGGCGCGAAAAAGCCAAGATGATTGGCATCTAGCTGTAAGGAATCTACATGTCGTATGACAGTCTGAAAGTGTCGCAACGACAACCACTCAAACGCCGCCGCCGCCAAATGGCATCTCGGGGTCCTCCCCTACGTCCTCCTCCATGTGCCCCCCCCCCTGGATTCTGCCATGTGTGTCATGACACGGCCAGAGTACGCCATGTGGAGCGCTGCCGACAGTGCCGAGCGTAAGCGCGCCAGGGTGATGCCCTTGAGAGCTTTAGGGCGCGCTCCTCCGGGCACTGACATCCTGCTGGCATACTCCGTCGCCACAGCCTCCAGCAGCTTCCGCCCCTGCTCCCCGATGCTGCCAAATGACCCTATTGCCAAAGTGGCAAGTTTGTAGCAATTCTGATCATAATGACCAGAATAGTGGGTAGTCTTGGCGGCCTCTTGGTCGCGGCAGCATCGCTCGGGGTCTGCTGCAGTCTTCGCCGCCCGCGACGCCACCTGTGCCTCGAAGCAGGTAACGTCCACCATTAGCGGTAGGTGGCGTGTCGGGTCGTCGTAGCCGGTCACCGGGAAGGCGTCGGCAGGCAGCACGATGTCCATCCTGCGACTCCCCGGCGGCCCAACGGACCCCAGAAACGGCGTGTAGTCCTCGTCCACCAGTCCCGTTTTGAGGTATTGCCGCAGGATGCGCTGCGTGGCCCTCTTGATGCTATTGTGGACGATGGTTTCGTGCGCCTTGACGCATGGCGCTTGACACAGCCGTGCATGCAGGGTGCCGCGCGGCGACTTCCCGCACAGCTTGCAGCCTGCCGTCTGCTCCTCTACTCCGATGGCGCGTTTGACGGCCAGCTGCCAGGATAGGCCATCGAACGAAGCCGTTGTGGAGTACATGGGCTCGTTGAGGAATGCCATGCCAATCGAGTGCATGTGGCGCTGCGACCGGAATCGAGCAAGTGCTTGCGTGCGTTGCGTGCCCTGCGGCAGCTGTTGCAGGTCCGCCTCCACCTTATCTGCAAGCTCGGTAGCGACGGCATCTGCAAGCGCACTCTGATTGGGGCGCTTCAGGCTACACTGCAACTGCAGAGCACTGGCGTCGTCAAGTACGCAAGCAGCATCCGCACCAGTGCCACCACCTGCTGTCGGCCGCAGCGGCGGCTGCTGCGTAGGTGGTTGCTGCTGCAGTGGCGTTAGCGCTGGTGGCAGTATATGTTCCAGCTTGTCACCTGTTGCTGCACGTAGAGATGTGGCAGCTGTGGCGATCGTCCGCATGAGGGGCAGGCGCGCCACCTCTGCTGCTGCTGCGCCTTGTAGCATTGCTGGTGTGGAACGCGCAGCGCCTGCATTGACGGCTGCCGCTGCTGAGTGCGCTGGTGCTGCAGCTGCGCCGCCTGCCGTTGCTGCTGCTGCCAGTGGTGTTGCTGCTGCCGCAGGTGTTGGTGCAGCACCTGCCGCATTGGCCGCTGCCACCGCCATTGCCGCTGTCGCAGCCGGCACGGTTGCGGCGCCGCCTGCCGACGCTGCTCCTGTTGCAGGTGCTGCAGCAGCCCTTAGGCTAGTAGCGCCTGTAGCAGCTGTGTTGCCTATGCCCGCAGCCGCTGCTGTTGATGCTGCAGTTAGTGATGCCGCCGAGGCCACTTGAGGTGCAACATGTGCTGCCGCTGCTGCAGCAGCCTCTGACGCTGGAGCAGCTGCTGCTGCCGCCGCTGCTGCTGCCGCCGGAGTAGTTGCGCCGTGCGCCGCCGCTGCTGCTGCTGCTGCTGGTGCCGCCTGTGCTGCCGCGGCGGCCCCTGATCCAGCGGCAGCTGCGTCGTGTGTTGCCGGAATGGCTGCGCCATAAGCGCGGCCAGCCGCTGATGCAGTTGCCGCTGCCGGAGCGGTCGAGCCTCCACTGGCAACCGCCGCTGCCGCTGTAACAGTTGCCGCTGCTGATGCTGCTGGTGCGGGTGCTGCTGCCGCTGCTGCCGGTGCCGCTTGTGTTGCCGCATCCTCAGCAGCATTGTCTG
Organism: Tribonema minus; assembly: GCA_017506865.1. NCBI lineage: Eukaryota > Xanthophyceae > Tribonematales > Tribonemataceae > Tribonema > Tribonema minus. The sequence continues at coordinate 279,069 of JAFCMP010000335.1, read as the reverse complement.
CAGCCGCTTGAGGAGCCGCCTGCTGCAGCACCCCCGCCCATCCAGAGAGTGCTGGTTGCAGCGCTTGCAACGTGCCCGCCACATACGCAGCATCAGCGATGTCGCAGGCGCTGGTAATGCCAAGGCCGCCATGCCGTGTTGGGAGTCGCACTTGCTGTAAGGCTGGGCCGTGCGCTGCCAGATGGAAGTGGGCCCCACTTTGCTCAAACTGGCGCCAGGTCTGGCCTGGTGGCTGCAGGCCCATTGAGTGCTCAAGCACCCACTGCGTGACCCGATCCCACTCCTTGGCGGCTGGCGCTGTCTGCGTAGTGGGAATGGTGCGCAGGCAGTACGTCATGCGAGGCACCACGCAGTAGCGCAGTAACCTGAACATAGCCCTCGGAGATGTCAGGCGCGCGCATCGCTCTGCAAATCGAGCCCCTCCCCCGCCTGCACCCGCTTCCCTGCGCAGCCATGCGTCCACAAAGCTGCTGTGGCCCACCGGCACCCCCAGCAACACAGCTGCACAGTTCTGATTTTCATCCGTATCCCCCACTAGCTGAACGCCCAGCTGCTGCAGCAGTTGCCGCTCGTGGTCTGTCACCACATGCCCCCTGCCAGGCAGCGCGCGTGACTTGGTGAGGTTTAGCTCCAGCCCCACCTCCGCAAAGTGTTGTTTGAGCTGCGCCACCGCCTGTATGTCATCCTGAGTCAGCGTGCAAGCGCCTGTTCGGATGTTGGCATCGTTCATGTAGGCACCCATCCGCCTCCGCGCGCGCTGCGCGGCCGCCGCCTCATTGAACCGTTTCAAGCACTGAGCAATGGCGCCGCAGAAGAGCATCGGTGCCGCGGGGTCCCCCTGCTTAAACCCGCGCTGAGACATGATGATGCGCGTGGAGCCGTCGACGTGCTGGAACAGCAGGCGTGGCCGAGTGCGAACGTATGTGCCGATGAAGTAGTCGAGGAAGTCCGGCAGCTGTGCTGCTACCCATTCCGCTGCCGCCAGGACGAACACCATGTTGAAGGCATTCTTGAGGTCCAGCATGAACTGCCAGTGACCGAGCTCATACGCGAGTTTGCCGGCCATGGCCGCTTTCTCCGCTCCTGCTGAGACGGCTACCCCATACTGCCCGTCTGGCTCAAGGAGCTCCGCCAAAAAGTCTTTGCGGTCTGCCACGTACACCGAAGTGCATAGTCGCTGCAGCACCTCGCCGCAAACGATGGGCCGCTGCTTAGCTGTACCATCTTCCTGTTGTTCTGCAAGTGGCGTCAGGCGCCCCGCGCCATGCAACTGCCAGAAGGCATCCGGCAGCCGCGCAGCCTCCCGCATAACGGTCTGAAGCCACCGTGTGAGGACAGCAGCAAACTCATGCCGTCCCCAGCTTGTGCGTAGCGCATCCTGCAGGTGGCTGTAGCGCAGCCCCGATGGGCCTGCTCCACTGTAAGGGCTTGCTCGCTGGATGAGCTTGGCAACCGTCTCTGGCTCAATTCCCTCCCCCTGCAACAGGCTGAGTTCTGCTGGCATGCCGGCTGCTTTCGCCACAAGCTGATCAACCATGCCGGATAGCTCATGGAGTTGTTCCCCTGGCGCAGCGGGGGGGTATTTGGACTGCATGGCGGCAAAGCAGTCATCATCAGGTATCGCCACCGTTTTGGGCTGAACGAAACGCGCTGCCTGCTGTAGCCCCCCCCGTGTGCCCATGCACTGTAGGACGTAGGCGTTGATCGCTGCCTCCGTTTGCTGGCGCGCGCGCCAGCGCCGATGCGCACGCGCGTGTGCGAGGAGCGCTGGCACCAACCGGTCAAGCTCACCGCGTGCCAACATTCTGATTCTGTCGGAGCGAGTGACGCCAGGTGCGCCATCGGTGGAGGTGATGAGTGATGGCATGAGGTGGTGTAGAATCGTGGATCTTTGCAGTCGCTGCACCCGCCCTGCGGAATCTGGCTCCCGCGCCGCATTGACGAACATCGTCATTGTGTGTGCCAACAGATGTGTTGCTGCGTTCTCCAGTGCAGCTCCCACATAGCGACGATTGCGTGGTCTAGCAAGGCTTCTAGTTGTCGCGAACTGCAGCTTGCACAGCTCATTGAGGCTGATGCTGTCAAGCACTGCTGCGACTGCGGGGGTTGAGATGGTCCACGTGAAAAGCCCACCTGCCCCACCTGCTGCACCTGCAGGGCGTGGCGCTGCCGCTGCTGTCGCCGCACCTGCCGCTCTGGGGCCCCCTCCGCCGCCGCCGCGGCCGCCACGACCACAGCCTCGTCCGCCGCTGTCGCTGCTGCGACCGCTGCCACGGCCACCGCGGCCGTTTTGAGTTCGCGCGCCACTGCCGCTGTTGCTAGCACCGCCGCTGCGGCTGCTGGCATCACTGCTGCGGCCGTTGCCAGCGCCGCTGTCCTTAGTACCGGCTGCACTGCCGCCGCCGGCACCGCTGCTGCTGCCGCCTCCGGTTCTGCTGCCGCTAGTCGCTCTGCTACTGCTGATGTCTGCATCATTGCTGCCGCTGCGAACGCGTCCTCCATTGCCACGTCCGCGCCCTCCACTGCGACCCCGACCCCCTCGTGTAGCACTGCTGCCCCCGCGTTCCGGCCTCTTTGAGCTGCCGGAGGAGCTGCTGCCACCAGCCTGAGCAGCAGGTGCCTGCTGCGCGTGCGCTGGTCCCTTGCGTAGGGGTTGCCGATGGGTGTGCACGCCGGTTGCTGCTGTGGCAGCGACGTGGTAGCTGTTGCCGTCGATGCATCAGGTGCTAGCGGTGCTGCTGATGCTGTTGTTGACAATGTTGCCGCCACTGCAGCGGGTGAAGTGATAGGCCTGCAGTTGCGGCAGTGCTTGCCCGCGCTGGCATCGCTGCTGTCCACTCTGAATGTCTTGTTGGCATGAAACAGGTTTTTGCACAAGGCACACTCGGTGTAGATGGTTTGCAAGTGCGAGGTGCTGAGGTCGGAGCGCTCCAGGAACGTTGTTGCTGTCCCACTGTGGTGTTCGCGCTGGTGCTTCGCCGCGATGTGGGCGTTTAACCTTTGCTGTAACGAGAGCAGCGACATGCCCTTCTTCACCACGAGGTCGCATAAGTTGCACTTGTACTCCGGGTCCGCACTGCCTCCACCTCCAGCTTCGTCGTCTAGCATCAGACGTTGCTGTTCCAGACTGTTATGACCTGTTCTAGAGCGCTTGACTGCACTTTGCCCGCCCGTGTGCTCCCCTTCGCCTGTTTGATCGGAAATTGACCAACCGTCATTCTGTACCCTCTTGCGTTTGTGCGCTGCGCGTCCGTCTCCAGTTGCTCTGCTGCTGCCACTCGTGCCATCGTCCTGTCGACAAGCGCCATTGCCATCTGCAGCACTGCTGCTAATATCCTGCGCTTGTGCGCACGCTAGATCGGATTCCTTGCATTTCTGCGCTGATTCAGAGTTGGCAATACGGGCCTCCCGCCCCCGCCATGATATTCTTTTCATGATCTCTGCTACGCCATGGTGCTACATGCTACAGCTACACACCTATCCGCATCTCGTGCAGACTGTCGTACTTGTCTACTAGTCTTGTGTTACTAGGGGAAGGCTGTCTGCACCAGAAGGCGCTGCTTTGAGAATTGCCGTTTTCACAAGTGATGCATTTACGCACAACCTCCAGAGCGGCCAAATCATGAAGTTTCAGCGTGATTGACGCGCTGGAGGAAGGCAAGTACTTTCAGCAGAGGCTGTCAAACACTAATGCTCATCTCAGGCTGCCATAAATTGCACACAGCACATATGCTGGCACGTCTCATGCATCCTGTGACGCCTGACATGATCTTCTTTTGCTGAGGATATCCGCGGGGAATATGGGCATTAGCGATGGCTTCAGCTGGAGGAACGGTCTGCTGCTTGTGCAGCCGCTTGCACAGGCATACGACACTGGACGCCTGTGCCTGGTCCAGACGGCCAGTGACGCGATTTGTGCACGCCTGATGGACCACTCATACCATCGTGTTGCAGTTGCCAGCAAGCTGATTGGCAGCTCACCTGACGTAAGTGGTCCTGCCAGCCCTAGCTACATGTTGTATAGCAACATGCCAGGATATTTGGCCTGCTTGCTTCGATTGGCCAGGTTGCCAGCCTTGTTTTTTTCACAGGACAGAGCACATGGCGCAATCACATAACTTCTGAAACCACCTCAATGTGATATGAGGCGCTTTGTACTGTTAACTAGTGAGTGAACTGTGTACGATATGTAATACAGCAACTACATCTCATGTCCGGAGGCATGAGAGGCCTGCTCGGTGATGCATGACTGACAACCTACCACACCATCATATATGTACGTGGGCATGTGCGACAAGAAAAGCAACACCATCTGCTGCTGGTCATGCACACTCCAGGCTTCCAACAGCGACAAGCATTCCCTATGGCCATTGTGAACAGTGTTATCTGTTAGGGTGTCGTGCTAGAGAGGTCCGACCGAATGCATTCTTACAACCTCCGGAGACTGCGTGTCCGCCGTCGCTGCCTGTTTGTTGGTTGCGTGTCGCGCTCCGCATTCAGGTTGCACGAGCAGCAACCGCGCTCGGTAGTCTAGCGTTTGGGCAGGTCGACGGGCGGCTGCTGAGGTCCCAACCGAATATCGTCAAGAGCAGCGCCACGGAGTACCTCGCGAAGCCGGCACCTTGCGCACGTGCAATCTACTTTCACGCTCACAGCATTCTTCTGGCGTGTACGGCAACAATGCGGCAGGTGCAAATGCGGCGCTGGTGGCATTGTCAATGCCGCTACTGACAGATGAGCGGGCCGATGCCGGCAATTGCCTTAAGCAGCTGGCGGCAGTGGGCGGCATTAATGGCTCACCGTCGTGGAAGGACAAGATCGATTGGTGGATCAGAACGGCTGACAAGGCTGCTGGCATGAATGGTGAGGGGGGGGTGAGAGTGGTGCAGACCTGACAGCGTATGACGAGCTGGAAAGTGCTTCAACTTGCTGAAAAGGCTTGCCTCATGCAGTTCAGGTCATGACGCTTTGCATGGCGCTTGCATTGTGGATGCCAATCCGCTTGTTGCAAACTGCCAATAGGTCGTGCACAGGGGCCTGCGGCACCTCTTGTCTATTGTTGTTGTGTGCTATACGTTGTCAACTTGTCAATGGTACGTCCTTTCCGTACATGTGCGGTGACAGTGGCCTTTGCTTCCCCCCCGTGTCAAAAGCAGTGTTGTTTAGCCTAATGCTGTGCTGCTACACGCCCTGCTATTATGCCAAATGCCAGTTTTCCAATATGATAACAGGTGCGCAGGTGAGTGCTACTGGGTAAGCACATGGGCAGGGTAGATGATTGCAGGCCGTTCCTCTGTCCGACACTGTGCATGAAGCACCTTCACCAGTCGCGAGATGAAATGCGACCACCACCTGACGTGGTTTGCATGTATACATACATACTTCAGTCGTTGCCATTTGAACAAACTGCAGGCCTCATGCCAAGGTTGTCAACATTGAACACGAACAGAGTTTGACTGGTGATCTTGGGTTGTGAACGAACACTGATCTGACACTGATCTGATTCAGATGGATACCCTCGCCCAGCATCTTATGGCCTCTCACTTTCTCTACACTGGCAAGGTTCCGCTGTACAGAGTGCATCAGCCATGCCTGCAGCACCAAGTGCATTAATGCGCATTGGACACTTAGCCCCACCTCTAAGCTATTAGCACCACGCAACAGCGTGTTTGATTGTCCGGGTGCCACAGTGTGTGTGAGATATCCACCTTCCTTGCTATTGTGTCGGTACAAACACAAGAGTATGCGCCACATACTGCTCCTTGAGGCAGCTGGTGTGCCCCGTACCCAAACAATTGTTTCTTCAGAAAGCGCTTGTGTTGAAGCCTGCAATGCTGGCCCCCAGCAAGGTACTGAGAGATTTACCATTTAACATAATACAAGACTTCTTGCCAGAAAGTTGATCAATCATTCGAATTCATCTTGCCCCTGGGATTCCCTCGACATACCCTCAGAAGGGTCAAATAGGGGAAGGGGAGGGGGCCCACTGGGGACAATCATTCATCAAAACAACTTCAGTTTCTTGTGAAGTTGCAACTCATGGTCTCTCACTCACACTATACTTCTGCAAGTTGCCGCTGCACTTGAGTGAGGGTGTATCAGCCAGCATGCACCAAGTGCTGCAGGCTCTCAGCCCCACCTCTGATTTACCAGCACCAGGCAACAGTGCTGTTGGCTGTCCGGATGTGTGTGAGATATTCACATTGCTATTTTGTCTGTACAAACACAGAGTATGCGCCACACTCTCTGCTCCTTGAGGCAGATGGTGTACTTTTTATTAACTCTCGCTCAGGTGTACCCATGTATATTCAATCAGTTGACAGACGTGCAGATGAGGCTGCTGCTCAGCACAAAGGCAACTAAGGCGCATGGGGGCGGTTAACGACCTTCCTGTGACGTCCGACTGTGTGGAGCTTGTTGAAATGTCATAGACGTACTTCGCTCTCAAAAATATATTATAAATATGCAGAGCTTAGCACATCTTAGGCTTCTATACCCAAACACTTTCTTCTTCAGAGAGCGCTTGCATTGAAGCATAGCTGACCCGCAGCACGATATTGTGAGATGCAGCATGTGATGATGCAAAACTTCGTCACGATGATCATCATTCCATCAAAACAACTTCAATTTTTAAAAAGGATAAAAATTGAAGTTCTTGCAACTTCAATCCCTGAAGGTTGAAGTAGCATGAGGACTAGTTCTATCAGGACAAGCCCCTGGGATAACAGCACCATGCCTCCGTCTCAAAAAGGCCCGGTTCCTTTGCTAGGGGCAGGGCTGCAGTTTGAGCTGCTCAGCGCGCTCGACAGCAAGGACTTCCGAGTACGAAAAATCTTAGTGGCCGCAAGGTAACTAAGTGCCCGCCTGCCTGCTGGTAGTATTGTCGTCCTGGCCGCAATCTCGCCATCACGATTGCAAACACTTTTGGTCCGCTGTGCGACCTCCAACTGGCAGCTTGACTATGCGGCTGAGCAACACCTTGAACGCAATCCTAGTTTTTTGGCGATCCTGACCTCTTCTTCGGCCACCGTGCTGCCTCTGCATACTGTCCCAATAGTGTATCTCATTGTGCGTTTTGCTTGTTTTTCTTCCGGCCCTTCTGTTTGTACAAAGGGCGGCGGGCATACCGGTGGCGTTGAAAACATGCTCCGCCGAGGCCATCGGGGAGCAGGCACCGGCGGCCAAGGCGCTGGCGCTGCGCATCACGCGGCCCACTTCCGCGCACCCATCCTACATCACACAATCCAACGCCATCGTCAGGACCCTGATAGACGCATCGGAGACCAGCGGCCTGTACGGCGACACCGAGTTCGCGCGCTCGCAGGTGGACAGCTGGCTGGAGCTCTGCTGGCTGGAACTCGAAACCCCTTTGGCGGTGCTGCAGCAGGCCAAGGGCCACGGCGACGTCATCGCCGAGGCCAAGAAGCTCATACTGCACGCGCTCACCGCGGTGAACGCCGCGCTGGCGGCGCGCACCTATCTCGTGGGCAACAGGCTCACGGCCGCGGACATCGCGCTGGCGTGCGCCGCGCAGCCCATCCTCGGCGCCGCCGCCAGCGTACTCAGCGGCAAGGACCTCGCGACGCTGCCGCACGCCGCGCGCTGGTACATGACGGTGACGCACCACGCCGCCTTCGCCACCGGCACCAGCAGCAGCAGAGGCGGCGGCGGCGGCGGCGGCGCGGCGGCGCGCGCGGGCGTGTCGGCGGCAGCGCTGGCGGCGGCCAACAGCACGGTGGACGCGGCGTTCTACCAGGCGTCGGCGGTGCACACGGATAAGCCGCTGTCGATGGTGGCGCCTGCGAAGTACCGGCGGCGCCGCGTGCGCGTGAAGGAGCTGCTGGCGCGGGGGGCGGCGGCGGCGGGGGAGACGGTGGTGGTGCGGGGGTGGCTGAAGACGGCGCGCTCGGGGGCCAAGGACACGCTGCTGTTCCTGGTGGTGAACGACGGGTCGTGCCACAGCAGCTTGCAGGTGCGTATGCGCCCGTCGCGCCACTGGCATTTGTAGTGTCTATCGAGATAAGAAGCTGCCGCCACTGGCATCTGTAGTGTCTTTCGAAATCAACAAGGGAGTGAGTGCAGGTAGCTTGCTCGTCCTTCAGCGATTCATTCGCCTTTAGCGCGGGGGCACGTTGAATGTTCTAACCAATTGATAAGGTCGATGATGCGTCTTCGTCGTGCTCAAGCAGAGTAGTTAGAGCCAACGTGATCCAAATGCCTCTCGCATCAGGCTCGTAACACCAGCAGACGACAAATTTCTGGCATCGGTGCTCAGCAGCAAGTGATGGTCACTACAAACTACTCATGCGTCGCCAGGCTAAATGATGCTCACTTGTGTGCCACCCATGTGCATTGCTACCTTGCTGAAGCTGAGCGCACATCAGGTGCACCGTCCCTGCTGGGAGGCATGACTTTCCAGCTTTGTCAGGGCCATGCACAGTACTTGAACTCGTGGTGTACTCGCGCAACTGCCTGGCGGCAGTTACACAGCAGCAGTGACACCAGTGCACCAATGGTATCTCTTTTTTGAAAAGAGCATGCAAGGACGCAATCGCGTACTGTAGTCCTTCATTCATACCTACCCCACTTTGCATATGCTGAAAGTGCAAATGCATCATTCCGGGTGTCTGCTGGTCCCCGCTGCCATGAACTCTCTGTGGCACGGCTCAGGTGGTGGCCTCGCGTGACGGCACGGAAGGATTCGCAGCAGCGGCGTCATGCGGCGGTGTCGGCGCATGCGTAGCAGTGGAGGGCCCCATCATTGAGTCCCCCGCTAAGGGGCAGGTCATTGAGATGCAGGCTAAGAAGGTGGAGGTGCTGGGACCGGTGTACCAATCGGATGGCTCCATTGGCGCCGCGGACTACCCATTGGCCAAAAAGGCGCACTCGCTCGAGTACCTGCGCACGCACGCGCACCTGCGGCCCAGGACCATGGTGTACAGGTGTGTGGACTTGCTGTGGACTTGGTGTACATGTGTGCACTCGCTGTGAACTTGGCAGCATTGGAGACCAATTGCTGTTAATCAACGCTGTGCTCATTCCTTCATTCGATATCAAAATTCGCCCATTGGACATGCACAGGCCTGTGGGTGATTGTCACTTTCAGCAACTCTCGCCTACTGCTCACATCAATGGTTTGAGCAATGCAAAACTGAGCACTACCCCGCGCCAGCCATTCTCCCCCCCCCCCCCCCTCCCCCCCCCTACAAAGCCGCCCGCCACCGCATGCGTTGCGTGCCCACGCAGCGTGGTCATGCGTTTGCGTAACGCCATGGCGTATATAAACTTCAACATTTGCTACACACAGCAGGAGCAGTTTGAATGCGTGCGTTAACTTCAAGTCCTGCTTCACATGGCACAGGCGCAGTTTGATGCCAATGCATTACTGTGCACTGCCCCTGCGCCATGCCGTCCTCGTCCCTGTGACCCACTCGCCCGCACCGCACCCTCGTACGCGCTGCGTGCCGACGCAGCGCGGTCATTCGCGTGCGCAACGCCATGGCGTATGTAAAGTTCAAATCCTGCTACACAGGACAGGAGTTTGACGCATGCTTCACTGTGCACTGTCACCATTTTCACTGTCCCACACTGTCCCACACAAATGCCACCGCACCGCATGCGCTGCGCGCCCCCTGCAGCGCAGTCATCCGCGTGCGCAACGCCATGGCATGTCAATTTCAAGCCCTGCTCCGAATGACACAAATGACACACACCTTGAGCAGTTTGACGCAATGCATAACTTTGCTCTGTCGCCATTCTCACCCCCCTCTCCCACCCACCCCGCAACCGCTGCTGCCTTTGCACACGCCCTGCGTGCCCACCGCAGCGCGGTCATGCGCGTGCGCAACGCCATGGCGTACGCCACGCACCGCTTCTTCAACGAGCGCGGCTTTGTGTACGTGCACACGCCGCTGCTCACCGGCGCCGACTGCGAGGGCGCGGGAGAGCAGTTTGTGGTCACCACGCTGCTGCCGGCGGCGGCGGAGGGGCACGCGTGCGGGGGGCGCGTGGAGCTGCCGCGGCTGGCGGATGGCAGCATCGACTACACCAAGGTGAAGTGCTTGCACCACTGGAACACAGGAGCAGCCACTGATACACAGAGCAGACACTGATACGCGGAGCAGGCAGCACTCTGACACCATCCAGAGCAGCTCTCAACGAAGTATAGACTACACCGTACTTGAGAGAGGGATGATAGACTTCAGCTCTCAGCAGCAGTGCTCAAGCAAGCGTGCAGGTGTGTGTGTGTGTGTTTTATTAGGAGGGGCATGCGTGCGGGGGGCGCATGGAGCTGCCGCGGCTGACGGATGGCAGCATTGACTACACCAAGGTGACGTGCCCGTACTGCAGTGAGCAATGAGTCAATGACAGCACCCGCAGCAGCAGTCAAGCAAGCGCGCATGCGTGTGTGCGTGTGATATAAGGCCATCTCCTCACTTTCCCCAACACTGAGAGTGGACCATCGCTGCTAAACAAACTGTACTGCCACATCAAACACTGTTTGCAAACGGTGCAGAAACAGTTCAGTTGCACGGCAGCAGTGACTACACCAATGTAAAGTGCCCGTACTTCAGTGAGTGGTGAGCACTGGCTGAAGCAGCAGTGCTCAACCATGCTTGTGAGTGGCATCAGACCATCTGTCCGACTGTCCCGGACTTGATAAATGGATAGCAATGCCAAGGCGAACTGCAAGTCCAGCCGCTGAGGTGTGGTAGCTGCTGGTGAGGTGCGGCAACATAGGTCACTCTGTTGTCGACTTGTGCTGCTGCTGAGTCGTGCTGAGCCGTTGCTGCACGCCCCCGGCTGCACGCACGTGGCACGTGCTTCGCCCGCCACTGCGCGTGCGGCCATCTTAAACTTCAACTGCACGCTGCATCTGCTCGCAGGAGTAGGTGTATCACACACACGGTGTCACGCACAGATTGAGCGCTTGCCCTCGGTAGGTGGGTAGGCACGGTAGGGCTAGGCTAGGCCGAAGCATTGCCTGCAGGTTGCGATCACCGTGCCGCCTGCAACAGCGCCGGGGCGTGCAAGGGCAAGGCTGCCTGACATGCATCGAACATGAGGGCTAGGGTCAGTACGACCCCAGTTCAACTTAGCCCGGACTTTGCTGCGGCAACTACCACTGATATAACATGTAATATGTATAAACATACGCGCATACCATCAGGGTTAGATTAGTGACTGCACACAGTTGCCACCCTTTGTGTCATGTAAAAGCGTATGTCAATCTTGAAGAGTGTGACACGCTAGACCAACCTGAGGGTGTGGTGTTGACTGCATGAAGGCAAGCGCAGTGCTGCGCGAGCGGTACCATGAGAAATGGGATGATTCTGCCAACACGAGGAAAGTGGTCGTCAACTCCCGCCATCAGGCTTGTGCCAGAGCGCGCATTCACTGGCAATGTAAATCGTAGCCCCTGTTGCAAGCATTGGCATATCGATGTTGAGAGCAGTAAGTGGCGCTGCCTTGTGGCATGGCCATTGTGTTGTCAATTATGTGCATTTGCAGACGTCACCATCGCCGCCCTTGGGTTACTATCGTCATGTGGACAATACATAGTCAAGTCTGGCATTTTTCCTGTCTGACACCACAGCCAGGGCCGGCCAGTCAATGGAGCGACTTGAACATCAATGTATTGTTGCTGGACACCAGTTGCAGAACACCAGTTGCATAACCCGCCATTCGAATCCTGAGCATAGTCTGTGCGGAGCTTCAGCTGCCGTTCTGCTTTGTTCAAAGTCTGGTTCTGCGTACATGCATCTTATCAGAACATTCATCTTATTTATTTGAATCAATTTGCAATCGCGCAGGACTTCTTCTCCAAGCGCGCGTGCCTGACGGTGTCCGGACAGCTGAACGTGGAGACGTACTGCAGCGCGATGAGCGACGTGTACACATTTGGACCAACGTTCAGAGCGGAGAACAGCCACACGTCACGCCACCTCGCGGAGTTCTGGATGGTGAGTAACCCAAAGACTTGCTAATACTAGCCTTAACCAATCCTAACCCTAAGTGTAACCCTAAGAGCAGAGAACAGCCACCTGGCGGAATTCTGGATGGTGAGTGACTTGCTAACCCTAACCCTAGCTAATTATAACCCTTATAGCGTAAACTTACGAGCGGAGAACAGCCACACGTTGCGCCACCCCGAGTTGTGGATGATAAGTGACTTCAACTTGCTAATACTAGCCCTAACCCTAAGAGTGTAATCCAAAGAACGGAGAACCAGGGTTAGGGCTAGGGTTAGGTCAGGCCACCTCGTGGAGTTCTTGATGGTGAGTGACTTGCTAACCCTAACCCTAACCAACCCTTACCCTAAGAGGGGAGCTACTGTACGTACCTCACATAAACTACTGTAAAATATGTTTATATACTTATGGGGACAATATGTTTGTCAACTTGTGGGAACTCTTTTCCTCACATGTACTGTTTACAAAATACGTTTTTTGTACTGGACTATATGTTTCAGATCGAGCCAGAGATTGCGTTCGCGGACCTGGAAGACGACATGAACCTGGCGGAGGACTACCTCAAGTACCTCAAGTACCTTGCTATGCCTTACTTGCCCGTGCACTAGTGCATCTTGCACATACCTTCATCGACGATGCACTGCAAATTGAGCCAGAGCTTGCACGTTGCGCACGTGGACTATTACAGGGCAACTACCCCACATACTTCGAAGTATACTATTTGAAAATATCTTTATTTCCAGCTGCTTCAGATTGAGCCAGAGATAGCGTTTGCGGACCTATACGACGACATGAACCTGGAGGCGCACTACTTACTCCACATAAAACTGTTTACAATTTTTTTACATGTATTAGATCGAGCCAGAGATTGCGTGTGCGGACCGGGAAACCATGTACCTCACATGCTCTGTTTACCAAATATGCTTCTCTTATATGTTGCAGATTGAGCCAGAGATTTGCGTTTGCGGACCTGGAGGACGACATGAACTTGGCAGGGAACTAAATTCGCTGTTTACATAATACGTTTTTTTCCATATGCTTTAGATCGAGCCAGAGATTGCATCTGCGAACCGGGGAAGCACCTCACCTATCACACTGAACCCATTCTTTGGATGTGCTGCAGATTGAGCCAGAGACTGCGTTCGCGGACCTAGAGGACGACATGAACCTCGCGGAGGACTACTTGTGTTACCTCACATGCACTTTTGTTGTCATTTGCTTCAGATCGGGCCAGAGATTGCATTTGCAGACAGAGGAACTACATCACATGTAACATAATGTTTAATTTTGCTTCTCTTACAGATTGAGCCAGAGATTGCGTTTGCGGACCTGGAGGATGACATGAACCTGGCGGAGGACTACCTCAAGTATTGTTTACCAAATATGTTTTTTACCTATTGCCGAAAGTCAGAGCATATGCGGACCGGAAATCTACCTGACACACACTACTGCGAAAAATGTTTTTTGTTTTCTGATATGCTGCAGATTGAGCCAGAGATCGCATTCGCGGACCTGGAGGACGACATGAACCTGGCGGAGGACTACCTCAAGTACCTCGTCGCGCACGCGCTCGAGCACTGCGACGAAGACCTCACCTACTTTGAGTCCAAGGACTGCCCCGGCGGCGAGGCCGACCTGCGCGCGCGCCTCAGGAACGTTCTGGAGAACGACTTTGTGCGCATCACGTACACACGCGCCGTGGCGCTGCTGGAGGAGCACATCGCGTCGGGGAAGGTCAAGTTCCAGAACCCCGTCAGCTGGGGCGTGGATCTGGCCAGGTACAGCCTAAGTTGAAGTTTATGTGTGTATATGTTGAAGTACTTGGGTGTTTTATTCGTGTTGTCATTGTCGCCATGCTGCAGAACCTGTCAGCTGGGGCATTGATCTGGCCAGGTAGGACAGATGTTGAAGTTCGTAGTATACTTCGAAGAAGTACTTTAGTTTGTGATGCGTGATGTAGTTTTCCCATCAGGCGTGATTTGCAAACAGAACATTTACTTTTGCCTGTGGCGTCCGTATATCCTCTGCATTCTATTTGGTGCATAGAAGGAGGCCGCGGATTTTGCACAGTACTGTAAGATGGACCGTCCAGGCGACGCTACTGGACACACAGCCACACTCCGAGAGGAAGTTCAAGAGGAACACCTTTCGTCACACTGGCCTCTGAATACCCGCAAGTAGGTTTGTGCAGTTATGTCTGCATAAGCCTGCCGTGCATCTGCACAGTTCTACAGTTGTTTTCTGAGTTTACACAGGTGCTCATTGCACGCGTTAGGGATAGATGTGGTGACAGCTCAGTTTGTTGTAATGCCAGCTTGTGGTCATGACGTGCGCATGTGCACAGCGCACAGGAGCTTACGACAGCCTGCTGTAGAGTGTTGAGACTAGTTCCCTAAAGACATTGCAACACAGTGCTCCGCATGGCCTCCCCTTCTTGCACAGGCAGCACGAGCCCGACGGTACGCAGACATTAGGTGTATGCAATCGCAAATCAACGCGTTCAAGTACTTGCCCGTACCAGACATGCATATCCACAGCCCTTCCCCCCCCTCCCCCCCCCCCCCCCCCCCATTCATGCACCTCAAGTACATGCAATTTCTAGTCAGCACATCGGTGTAGTATCATAGCATTAACAGCTAAAACAAGTTACGATAATGCATCTTCCCTGCCCCCTCCCCATTCCCCCGCACCCTTGCGCGCGCGCAGCGAGCACGAGCGCTACATCACGGAAACCGTCTACAAGTGCCCTGTGGTGGTCACCAACTACCCCAAGGAGATCAAGGCCTTCTACATGAAGCTCGACGCCGACGGCAAAACGGTCTCCGCCATGGACATCCTCGTGCCCAAGATTGGCGAGATCATCGGCGGCAGCCAGCGCGAGGAGTCGTTTGACGTGCTCTCGCAGCGCGCCGCGGCTATGGGCCTAGAGCCCGCCGCGATATCGTGGTACGCCGATCTGAGGCGCTACGGCACCATGAAGCATGCGGGCTTCGGGCTCGGCTTTGAGCGCCTGATTCTGTTCATCACGGGTATTGAGAACATCCGCGATGTGATTCCGTTCCCGCGGTACCCTGGACACTGCGAGTTCTAAGTAGCGGGGCGGGAATCAGGGGGGGAATGTTGGGGTGAAGGTCACAGCGGGGGGGGGGAGGGGGGGGGGGGTCGCATGTTGTGCTGAGTGTGATGGTGGGCGGCGCATGTGGGCTCTGTGGCACGTAAATGCAGTGCTACAAGTATTACGTTTGGCGTTCTTGCTGCAGTCATCACGTGTGTGTCCGCATTGGTGGCAGGGATGGCCGCTCAGCGTCATACAATGACATTTACTAATGATGCTGGTCGCACCCCTGATGTGCACATGTGTGAGCCACTTGGTGCTGTTATGCATGCCTGCTACTAGCAATCATGCTTCCACCAATCAGTGCATGTGCACCCTGTGAAGTGGCGCATCGGTTGGTGTGTTGACTTGATGAAGTGAAACCTGGGCAAATGAATGCGACAGTGAACGTCATTCAACAGGGGCAGAAATGGCATGCAGCAAGGTGCTCTGTCTTTCGCAGTGTTGCACTGAGGTGTCCAGTGCAACCTCCCTGAATTGATGCATCTGCTCATGTATATTCTGGTAGCTAGACCGCGACGCTCAGATATGCGGCTCTCGAAATAGTTGGAGGTGGGGCTGATCCGCTGATCAGCGACAATAAGGCCATGCGCTCGCTTGCTACTCCGAAACGCACAAAGTCCCGTTCAAATCCCACTTGTGCAATGCAGCAACGCTCCTCAATAAATACAACCCAATATTGGCGCCGTGTACGAGCCGTATGCGTGCCATGGCCATCGTCCCCCCACCCCAAATTGGCTGAAATTCACTCGTGCCCTGCTGTAACATCAAGTTCCAACTCGTGAAACAGATTCACTGGCAGAAGCAAATGGCGGCGATGGCGGCGCCGGCAAGGCCAATTTGCGGCGGCGGCTCTTGTTAACAATTGCGGCTCGGAGCGGGAGCTCACTTGAGCTGTGTGCGCACATGTTTGAATTGCGGTGAGGGGGTGAGAGGTACGGGGTAGCCGTAGAGGGTTAGGGTAAGCGCGCATCACTGCGCTTGAGCAGCAGGTGAGCAAGTGTAAGGTTAGGGTTAAGGGCAGCAGCATTGGGGTTGGGGTTGGTTAGGGTTGGTGCTGAACTTATTTGCATGATGCGTTGAGGGCATGATGCGGTAGGGGGCAAAGAGAAAGCTGCCCTTGAAGCGTGATGTGTCGCAGATGAGCAATGCTTGACCTGCAGTAGAAACAGGACAACTTGGCGGGGCAGAATTGGGGTAATCGGATGGTCGAGCATGGGATGGTTGGGCTATCATAATCAGCAGCAGAGCTGCATTCGTCTGCACTGTGCCCGGTTTGCGTCACAACATGACACGCTCCAGGTTCTGCGAGGGCCACTTGTAGCAGCGCAGGTCGCAGCGCTGGAGCTGAGCCAGGCGCAAGTAATCAAGGTCAGGGCTAGAGCCACAATGTAATGTCAACTTTGATTGTGTCACGTGGCGTGAGGCGCAAGTGACAGCAATGTTCGACTCAGTCAAAATAACTTAAAGTCACGAATTACGCGTTTTGTCATCACGAATAGGTACCTCCATGTCCCGCGCAAAGCAGAAGAATGCTGGACTTCTGTTTATATATGCAAAAGGTCGCACATCTGCCCATGCAACACAAGTGACATGTACTGGCACCTGGCATCACTCGCTCCGACAGAATCAGAATGTTGGCTTGCGGTGAGCTTGACCGGTTGGTGCCAGCGCTCCGGTTGGTGCCAGCGCTCCTCGCACGCGCGCGCGCGCGCGCCAGCAAACGAGGCAGCGAACACCTACGTCCTACAGTGCATGGGCACACGGGGGGGGCTACAGCAGGCAGCGCGTTTCCTTCAGCCAAAAACGGTGGCGATACCTGATGATGACTGCTTTGCCGCCATGCAGTCCAAACACCCCCCCGCTGCGCCAGGGGAACAACTCCAGCTATCCGGCATGGTTGATCAGCTTGTGGCGAAAGCAGCCGACATGCCAGCAGAACTCAGCCTGTTACAGGGGCAGGGAATTGAGCCAGAGACGGTTGCCAAGCTCATCCAGCGAGCAAGCCCTTACAGTGGAGCAGGCCCATCGGGGCTGCGCTACAGCCACCTGCAGGATGCGCTACGCACAAGCTGGGGACGGCATGAGTTTGCTGCTGTCCTTACACGGTGGCTTCAGACCATTATGCGGGAGGCTGCGCGGCTGCCGGATGCCTTCTGGCAGTTGCATGGCGCGGGGCGCCTGACGCCACTTGCAGAACAACAGGAAGATGGTACAGCTAAGCAGCGGCCCATCGTTTGCGGCGAGGTGCTGCAGCGACTATGCACTTCGGTGTACGTGGCAGACCGCAAAGACTTTTTGGCGGAGCTCCTTGAGCCAGACGGGCAGTATGGGGTAGCCGTCTCAGCAGGAGCGGAGAAAGCGGCCATGGCCGGCAAACTCGCGTATGAGCTTGGTCACTGGCAGTTCATGCTGGACCTCAAGAATGCCTTCAACATGGTGTTCGTCCTGGCGGCAGCGGAATGGGTAGCAGCACAGCTGCCGGACTTCCTCGACTACTTCATCGGCACATACGTTCGCACTCGGCCACGCCTGCTGTTCCAGCACGTCGACGGCTCCACGCGCATCATCATGTCTCAGCGCGGGTTTAAGCAGGGGGACCCCGCGGCACCGATGCTTTTCTGCGGCGCCATTGCTCAGTGCTTGAAACGGTTCAATGAGGCGGCGGCCGCGCAGCGCACGCGGAGGCGGATGGGCGCCTACATGGACGATGCCAACGTCCTAACAGGCGCTTGCACGCTGACTCAGGATGACATACAGGCGGTGGCGCAGCTCAAACAACACTTTGCGGAGGTGGGGCTGGAGCTAAACCTCACCAAGTCACGCGCGCTGCCTGGCAGGGGGCATGTGGTGACAGACCACGAGCGGCAACTGCTGCAGCAGCTGGGCGTTCAGCTAGTGGGGGATACGGATGAAAATCAGAACCGCGGAGCTGTGTTGCTGGGGGTGCCAGTGGGCCACAGCAGCTTTGTGGACGCATGGCTGCGCAGGGAAGCGGGTGCAGGCGGGGCAGGGGCTCGATTTGCAGAGCGATGCGCGCGCCTGACATCTCCGAGGGCTATGTTCAGGTTACTGCGCTACTGCGTGGTGCCTCGCATGACGTACTGCCTGCGCACCATTCCCACTACGCAGACAGCGCCAGCCGCCAAGAAGCGGGATCGGGTCACGCAGTGGGTGCTTGAGCACTCAATGGGCCTGCAGCCACCAGACCAGACCTGGCGCCAGTTTGAGCAAAGTGGGGCCCACTTTCATCTGGCAGCGCACGGCCCAGCCTTACAGCAAGCGCGACTCCCAACACGGCATGGCGACCTTGGCATTACCAGCGCCTGCGACATCGCTGATGCTGCGTATGTGGCGGGCACGTTGCAAGCGCTGCAACCAGCACTCTCTGGATGGGCGGGGGTGCTGCAGCAGGCGGCTCCTCAAGCGGCTGCAGACAACGCTGCTGAGGATGCGGCAACACAAGCGGCACCGGCAGCAGCGGCAGCAGCACCAGCACCAGCAGCATCAGCAGCGGCAACTGTTACAGCGGCAGCGGCGGTTGCCAGTGGAGGCGCGACCGCTCCGGCAGCGGCAACTGCATCAGCAGCAGGCCGCGCTTATAGCGCAGCCATTCCGGCAACACATGACGCAGCTGCCGCTGGATCAGGGGCCGCAGCGGCAGCACAGGCGGCAGCAGCAGCTGCTCCAGCATCAGAGGCTGCTGCAGCAGCGGCAGCACATGTTGCACCTCAGGTGGCCTCGGCGGCATCACTAACTGCAGCATCTACAGCAGCTGCTGCGGGCATAGGCAACACAGCTGCTCCAGGCCGTACTAGCCTAAGGGCTGCTGCAGCACCTGCAACAGGAGCAGCGTCGGCAGGCGGCGCCGCAACCGTGCCGGCTGCGACAGCGGCAATGGCGGTGGCAGCGGCCAATGCGGCAGGTGCTGCACCAACACCTGCGGCAGCAGCAACACCACTGGCAGCAGCAGCAACGGCAGGCGGCGCATCTGCAGCATGTCATTATGGTCCAGCGCACGCAGCAGCCGCTGCGGCAGCCGTCAATGCAGGCGCTGCGCGTTCCACACCAGCAATGCTACAAGGCGCAGCAGCAGCAGAGGTGGCGCGCCTGCCCCTCATGCGGACGATCGCCACAGCTGCCGCATCCCTACGTGCAGCAACAGGTGACAAGCTGGAACATATACTGCCACCAGCGCTAACGCCACTGCAGCAGCAACCACCTACGCAGCAGCCGCCGCTGCGGCCGACAGCAGGTGGTGGCACTGGTGCGTATGCTGCTTGCGTAATTGACGCCAGTGCTCTGCAGTTGCAGTGTAGCTTGAAGCGCCCCAATCAGAGTGCGCTTGCAGATGCCGTCGCTACCGAGCTTGCAGATAAGGCGGAGGCGGACCTGCAACCGCTGCCGCAGGGCACGCAACGCACGCAAGCACTTGCTCGATTCCGGTCGCAGCGCCACATGCACTCGTCGACTCGATCGGCATGGCGTTCCTCAACGAGCCCATGTACTCCACAACGGCTTCGTTCGATGGCCTATCCTGGCAGCTGGCCGTCAAACGCGCCATCGGAGTAGAGGAGCAGACGGCAGGCTGCAAGCTGTGCGGGAAGTCGCCGGGCGGCACCCTGCATGCACGGCTGTGTCAAGCGCCACGCGTCAAGGCGCATGACACCATCGTCCACAATAGCGTCAAGAGGGCCACGCAGCGCATCCTGCGGCAATACCTCAAAACGGGACTGGTGGACGAGGACTACACGCCGTTTCTGGGGTCCGCCGGGCCGCCGGGGAGTCGCAGGATGGACATCGTGCTGCCTGCCGACGCCTTCCCGGTGACCGCGGCTACGACGACCCGACGCGTCGACCCGCCGCGTCAACTACCGCTCATGGTGGACGTCACCTGCTTCGAGGCACAGGTGGCGTCGCGGGCGCAGAAGACTGCAGCAGACCCCGAGCGTTGCTACCGCGACCAAGAGGCCGCCAAGACTACCCACTATACTGGTCATTATGATCAGAATTGCTACAAACTTGCCACTTTGGCAATAGGGTCATTTGGCAGCATCGGGGAGCAGGGGCGGAAGCTGCTGGAGGCTGTGGCGACGGAGTATGCCAGCAGGATGTCAGTGCCCGGAGGAGCGCGCCCTAAAGCTCTCAAGGGCATCGCCCTGGCGCGCTTACGCTCGGCACTGTCGGCAGCGCTCCACATGGCGTACTCTGGCCGTGTCACGACACACATGGCAGAATCCAGGGGGGGGGGGGGGCATGGAGGAGGACGTAGGGGAGGACCCCGAGATGCCATTTGGCGGCGGCGGCGTTTGAGTGGTTGTCGTTGCGACCCTTTCAGACTGTCATACGACATGTAGATTCCTTACAGCTAGATGCCAATCATCTGGGCTTTTTCGCGCCCTGAACGAGAATTAATAAAAAGTACTGACACTTCCTCACCACGTTGTCGCCGTTTTGGCAGTATGAAGCCGTCATCATGATTCACTGGCAGGGGTTGCGAAGGTCAGCATTCGCACTACGCAATGGCTCGTAGAGCATCTGTTGCTTTTGCAGCAGGACTTGCATTGCATTACTAAGTAGAGGGTGTTCTTTCTGGTTTGCATGTGCTGCTTAGAAGAACCATTTTTGCTACAGTAATATTACCGCTGGATGATCCCTACACTGACGTCAGTCAGCGCCATGCTGGAAGCCCTCGCCCGCTGTTGCCCAATGTATGAGTTCGTATGTCACAAAAAAAAAACAGATGTCAAGTCGCAGCTGATGAGTCAGACGCTCCAATCATCTTACTCAAGCCCAACAACTCTTCCATGTACCGCGTGTTGCTGGCACCTTGGGGCTCCTGATTAAGTCACATGCTCAAATCACATTGTACAATTGCTGCCATGCCGATACCGCAGCAGAGATCACAAAGAGACTGGTGATGTATGGAAACGAATCAATAGATCGTAGAGCTCTATTGGAATTTCAGACTGAAAGTATCTCTTGTGTGTCGTGATGTGCAACAAGGTGGTTTGTTGCAGGGGGGTTACTGTGGGGCATAATCAGCTTGGGCACATACATGGAACCGCCCAAACTCAGTAACAAATGTGTGCAACTTAAATGGCAAGGTTGCGACTGAGCTATCACTCATGAATCATGATGCAAGACTAAGAGGCAGTGTACAAGGCGCACAAGCTATGCGGCTTGTTGCAAAGCATTCTTGAGCATTTGCTGCCGTGCAGTTGTTGTTTGAGCGCGCCCGCTCAACAGTGGCTTGTAAACTGTATGATACATATCATACAGTTCATGGGCTGTATGTCTCTGTGTGGCAGTCAGTGCATGTGCTGTATGTCATTCAGCGTACATATCATACAGTTCATGTGCTGTATGTCTCTGCATGTACACATCATGCAATTCGTGGGCTGTATGTATCTGGGTAGCATTCAGTGCGTGTGCTGTATGTCTCATACACTTCATGTGGCTGTATGTCCCTGTGTAGCATGCAATGCATGTGCTGTATGCAATGATTGTATTATTTAGTGTTTGGGTTGTATGTCACCTGCATAGTGTATCACAAAATCATGGGCTGTATGTCCCTGTGTAGCATACAGTGTATGTGCTGTATGCAAATCGTGTACATGTATCATTCAGAGCATGCCCATCATCGTCATCTGCCTTATGCACGGTCAGTTTCAGACGATGCCCGGCGCTCATCTGAGGTCAGCACATGGTGGCGCGGATTGCGCTCGTACAAGCCCTGGTACTAATCTGACAAGCAAAGAGTTCATAGAGCATTCACAATCTGTGCATAACAGAAAGTACACATCTGAGAGGTCAGTATATGTGAGACAGCATGTTATGGTCGCCATCACCTGTCGCAAGCATGGTGATTTTGACCTGTGGCCTAACAGCGACATGATGGGTCTAGGTGCAAGAAGTGTGATCGTGAGCCCAAGTAGTCGCCTCTGCGAAAGGAGACCTGTGCAGAGGTGGAGCACCTCGTCAAAGCATGGCATCCCAGTAATGCTTTTTGCCAGCAGAGCTGTCATCGTGGAGTGATGACCCTATCCTGCTCACTTGCCTGCAATGCAACCATGAGCTGATTACAACCGCACATTACTGCCACAACGGAATTGTCCGCAGATGCTGCGCAGGCCAAGTTCTCTGTAACGATGTTAGGTGCATCGCCTGTCATTACTGGTCATGTGAGGCACACCCTCTTGCTCTGTTCTGAAACGAGGCCATGGCACCGCCCCGCAAAGCATTTGTGGCAGAAGCGAGCATGGAACCGTCCACTACGCGCTGAATTATCAACTGTGTCACTGTACAAGACTTTTATCACTTGAGCGACCTTTGAGCGTCTCCCTAACATGCCACTGCAGTGCCTCCGCAGATCCTGCCATGCTGCTGTCAAGGCCACAACGCAAAGTACTATGCACCGATGACAATTGCAACGTATGCTTTGAGCACTCATTCGCCAGCCACCCCGTGCTGTCGACTATATTGAGGAGATGAACGAAATGTCAGCTAGGCAGACCTTCAAGCAAGGAGCAGCCAGAGTTTGGGTGCGCTGCTGCCACTGTGAAAACCCACATTATGTGAACGCGTACAGCATCACCACTGACAGTTTGTACGGATGCCTCAAATCTGTACGTGAGTACATCACCAAGCAGTTGCTTGATGAACGTTCATGCGAGTACAGGCGCGAGGTGCGCTGCACCAATGAGGATGGTATGCATACATACTCATATTCTCGTATTAAAAAGGGCCGCGAGGGAGGCCGGTTGTTTTGTGTGGACAACATGAGGGGTCTGTGTGTGGCCCTGTTCAAGCAGGGCCAAGTCCGAGCAGCGCCGACACCGGGCGCGCTACACAGCCAAGCATCGCCGCACCGCGCACATATGCTATGACGCGCTCTGCAAGCTCCAGCGCCAGCGATCTGCTCAGGGCTGCAACTATTTCTTTCTTGTTGGCTGCAGCCATGCGTTTGATTTGCGCCCCCCTACCCCCTGCGCACAGTGCTGAGTGCATCGCCAGGTCCTTGACGAATCGGCTCGCCTGAGTTCCTAGCCGCCCGTATGACTCCTGCATACGTACACATTTGACTTTATGTGACACGTCCCGGTGGCGTGACATTCATCATCGAGAATGATGGGGAACGGCACTTCCGGCCCTGGAGGCAGATTGGCAATAAACCTTGCATCATGCGATTGAGGGCTTTGGACATCAGATGCACAGGGATGCGCGAAAGCATCGCATCGCAGAGACAATGGGGTGCCCGCTGCTTCGCATCAAGTCAATCACCGCAACAGAAATCAATGTATTCATTGATGCTTTTCTGAGGGCCAGATTTACAAGTGATCTGGACATTTGATGCGGTCGGCGCATGTGCTGAGGAGCATTGATGGCATTCTACTGCGAAGAGTGCCATCTGGAAGACACAAGATGTATTGGCACTGGCGTTCACTCCTACACATATATTGGATTGGGGTGCACAGCAGGTTGCTCGCGCCTGTGGCAGGTGCACGATGATGCCGGGCTTGTCTGGTTGGCTCCACCCTCGCAAGAGACCTCAATCACACCAATCACCATGTGTGCAGAGCACTTGGAGAATTTCAGACGGTGACGGCTATTTGAAAGCGTACATCACCCACGCCAACAGTATAGCTGAAGTTACACAGAAAGGCGGGTAGCAGGCAACTTCTTTGATGAACACAAAGCAGCCTCTCAGTGCCCTATGCCTAGATTGAGAGGTGGAGATCGCCTTCGTCTGCTGAAGAACCTCTTCATAATACGCCTTGAACCGATCTTTGAGATCCTCGTGACAGTAAAGTGATATGTTTGCCAGCCTGAGGTTGCCTACTGATGTCGCTTTGAAGGACGTCATAGCAACTGGATATAAGGAGCTGGCGTTTGCGCAAGTCAGCGCTGGCTGCTCTGTGCCTGCATGCACCATCAGCATATTCTGCCTGTTTTTCAATTTGCTCAAATGAGGTTTAAACCACGTCCTAGAGAACGGCATAGCATGGCGTGCGTGGCTGCTCAAACCGAACTAATATTGGTTGGCGATGCTAGCACGCCGGTCGCATGCGAGATGTGTACTTGTTGAGCACAGAGCCTTGGCATTGCATGTCTCTTATTATGAGAGTGGAACACACAAGCAATTCATGGTAACGCCCATGCACGTTCGCCAAAATGCTCAAGATAAGAGACAGGCAGGCGCTTGACCAAACCAGTACAAAAAGTGAAAGAAGGCAGAGGAGAGACACAGAGTCAAATGTAATGCTTCCATTCATTGTGCCCCATCATGGGCATCAGCTCCTCTTCTGAGAAGCTTGAACCTTTCTGTTGTGCAACTCCTGCTCTGCTGCTTCTCAACGCTGTCCCGCATTGCCAAGGCTCGCAACATACCTGCAGCATCTCGCAGCAACAGACAATACATGTACCGCTCCGTCTTATCGGAGATGCCGTCGCCCAGCAGGTGACTGAGTGGACCAGCGCAGAAGAATTGCTCTTCTGTTGATGTGCGGAATCATCATCTCTAGATGCGTACACTTCATTCATTCGAACAGAGGTTGCTCAGCAGGCGAAGCAGTCATGAATGGGTATGAATGCGACACACCGTCATTTGTGGTGTGTGCGCAGTGCACGTACCACCCCGCTTGCACTGACACCGTTAGTAGCAGCATGTGAAACAAGAACGGTCGGTTCATGCCCAGTCATGATGTAAGTCTTGCGCTGTGCAAGAAGCAGAAGGGTGCTGTTGTATATGGCAGCTGCACCCCTCTCGTACTGAGCTTGGTCGACCGACGATAGTAGCATGACATTGTCCAGCTTCAGTACAACCTGAATAGCAAAGAGCGCAAGAAAAAGTTATTAAGTCGTGGTGCTGGTAGCTGCGGCTGCACATCTCAGCTTACCTGGCATGCTGCTGCACAACTCAGCATGCCTGGCATGATCAACCGGTTGTGAGCGTAAGCAGTGTTGAGGTGGTGGCAGCTTGATACCAACTGAGAGCAAGCGGCTCAGCACTACCTTCAAATGCTTCATGTGTTCCTCAAAAGTCTTGCTGAAAACCAAAATATCGTCCACATACACTAATGCATACACCCACAACGCATCATGTCCCATGGCCAACTGCATCAGACGCTGAAAAGTAGATGGCATATTCATGAGCCCCATGGGTCCAACCTTCCATTGGTAGCACCCATTTGGTCTGAAATGCTGTTAGCGGCCTGGATTCTCTATCAAGTTCAACATGCCAGAATCCAGCTACCGCGTCCATAGAGCTGAACCACTCAGAGCCACTCAACGCTGAATGCACCTCATCAATGCGTGGCAACGGAAAACCATCCTGGCCGCTGCCCTTTTCTTTGACCGCTTGATTAACCGCCCTCAAGTCTTGCACTACTCGCAATCCCCCATCCGGCTTGGGTATTATCATCAAAGGGGAGTTCCAAGGCGAATTTGACGGTTCAATCACACCTTTTTTAATCAAAAAATCTATCTCCTTCCACAGCACTTCAAGCTCCTTCAAGCTGTACTTGCGCAATCTTGCACGTACTGGTCTAGCATCCCCTACATCAATATGGTGACGGACCAACGACGTCTTTCCGGGCCTGCCATCAAATGAGAAGATACCTTTCCTAGCCATGCTACGCAGCAAATCCGTTAAAATTTCTTTCTGCTTGTTTGTAAGGTGATCCAATTCCCCTATTTTGAACGCGGCAAACCACTCCAACTCCCGCGCTCGCTGCACTGCTTCTTCGTCCGTACACTCATTGACAGGTTCTGTATCTGCGCCAGTGTCAACACCAGGTTGCGATTCTACATCAATCTTTGCTTCCTGTTTTTTTCCAGCGTGAGTTTCTGAGACTGCAGTGCAAGAAGTTTTCGCTGGTGGGGGCTCTGCAGGCGGTCGTACCCCCGGTACCGTGACTGCTACAGGGATTGTTCTGTCATCAGCAGTGCTCATCCCCTCAACTTCAACTCGGCGCCCCCAACCATGCGCACTACTCTGCGCAAACAAATTCTCCGCAGCTGTTCCATTTATGGCCCCTTCCGACTGTGCACGTGCTTCCGCAGGCGTGACACACCCCATCGCTACCATGAAGCAGGCTGTGGCCAAACGATCATTGCGTTCAACACTCGCTATCCTGGCTTTGACCGCTGCCAATTTACTGTCACGCGCAGGTGTATCAGACTGTCTCAACGACTCCGCGGACAGCTTTAGCAAACTGCGTGTAATGCCTACTTCATGTTGGTGTACCTCCTTGTTCCACACCTGCTCATCCAACAAGTGTAGATGCCCCACTTTAACACCCGGTTTCAGCTTACCGGTACGCTTCACAATAGTGATGTTTATAGTGCTGGTTTGAATACCTTCTTCCACCAACACTCGCTGGCGCCGCACTGCCCAGTGCCCCTTTGGGTCTACTACCCCTTCTAGCACATAGTTGCCCGGCGGCACCCACCCTGTCCACGTCACCAACACTGCAACTCCTGCTGTTGTAGGTTCAGTTACTGGGTATTGTTTGGCAACGCGTACTGTAGCTTGCTTGTGCGCCGATGCGCCTTGCTCAGCAACTAGCAGAATATCGTCCCACCCTGGCAATTTAGCATTGGCGGTAGCGGCTACGCCTGGGTCTTCTGACATGTGATTCTTGCCCAAGCGCTCATCAAGCTCATCCATCACTTGGTTGTATGCTTCCAACATTGTCATCTTACCTGGCGTGCGCGCCCCGCCGCTGCGATGGCCTTCGGCGTCTTCACCGCTGGCGTCGCCGTCGCCGTTGCTTGCGTCTTCACCGTTGTCCGCGTCGGTGCTTCTTGCCGTGGTGCTGGTGCTTGAGGTTGAAGTTGTATATTATGTCCTGGACCGCATGGGCTGCGCGCACGATAAATCGGGCTTGCAATAACTAAATCTACGGAGGGGCCGGCGGTTCGGCGCTGGCCGGCGAGGGCCGCGGCACTTGCAACAGTGCGATGCGGCGGTAAGCGCTGACGTCGCCATCAGGGGCGATGACTGCGTTCCAGTTGTCGATCACGACACGTGTGAGCGCGCGCTGTAGCGCGAGGGAGGTGCGGCGGCGCCAGAAGGCAACGCGCTGCGCGAGATTGTAGCTGCCCTGCGAGCTCTGCTCGGCGAGTGCGTGTAGCAGCGCTTGGGTGTCGCGTGACATAGCGCCGAAGTGGTCAAAGGCTGCGGAAAATAGGGTGTGTGTAGTGGGGTCCAGGGCCCCTGAGACTACGTATGTGTCTATCTTTTCCTGCGAAGCCGATTCAAGCACGCGCTGCACATCGCGCGCGCCCCCCTGAGCCTGACGGAGGCGGGAGGGGCATGAGCTGTCACGTATGGTGACGTCTATGCAACAAGCTACTTCAAAGCCGCCGCGCAGTTTAGTGCACCGGCCTGCTGCTACCGCGTCGGCGCTCGGCTGCACTTTAGGGACTGGAAGGCAGACCTGGTTGCTGCCAAAGACGATGTCCATGAACTTGTTGAACCCGTGGCGCGCCGCGTAGCGGCGGAAGGGGGCAAGGGTGTCCCGGTCGAGACCGCGGAGGTGGGCCACCTGCTTGAGCAGCTGAAAGAGCGCGTCTGCGAGCAAGTTGTGTCGCGTGACGTTAAGCCCTTGTGTGCAGCGGCGCAGGTGGGCACCCGAGTCCACTGGTCTATGGCACTTGGGGCACCGCGCCGCAGCGGGGGCGGGGCGCTCCACGCCCAGGTGGCGCCGCAGCGTCTCGCGGAATTCCGGCGGGGACATGGTCTCCGCTGGGTCAGTGCTCGGCAATTGCGCCAAGAAACCCATGGCCCCCTTAGAGGCGCCGCTGCGCCACGCCGCGACTGCTTCCAGCGCATTTGCTGCTTCAAGCCGACGCAGCTGCGTGGCGGCGAGCGCTGCGTCTAGCACCCGTGATAGCGCCGCTTGACGCCGCGGCAGCACGGCGGCCGGCGGGGCCTGGGCAGAGCCTGGCTCGCGCGCCACCGCTGGCGCAGCAGCGCGGCGCGCGCCGGCGCGAGTCCGCATGCCCGGCCCCGCAGCTCCGCCTGCCCGTTGCAGCAGATCGCGCAGCGCCCGCCATGCGCCGTCGTCCTGGCGCCAGTCCTGGTACCAGACCGTGGGCAGGAGCAGTGCGAGGGCCGCTGCAGCCTCATCGCTGCCGCTGCGCAGCTGCTGCAGGCAGGTAGCTATCTGGGTGAAGGTGAAGCCATAGCGGGCATGCTCTAGGACGCGGCTGCGTGCCGCCACTGGAAATGCCGCCAGTGCCGGCCCCATGCACTCGAGGGAACGTGCAGCAAATGCGGCACATGCACGGGGCGCCGCGCCCAGCACGCCAAAGCCACCACTCCCCAGCCGCAGATGCACGCGTACCTGCTGATGTGCTGGTAGCGTCACTGGGGCCTCGCCACCCCAGTCGGCGCCGCGTACCCATGCCACTGCCGCCGCCCACAGAGAGGGCGGCGCCGCCGCCGCCGAAACCGCCGGCGGGCCGCGGCAATCGTCACCCGCCGCCGGCGCGCGCTGGTGGGCCGGCGGCGTAAGACCCGCCGATGGCTCCTGCGCCAGCGCGGCCACGGCCGCTAGCGTGATGGCGTCGAAGCGCCGTAGCTCCTCGTGCGTGAGGGATGGCGCTGTATTGCACGAGACATGCCCTGCGCGGGCGGGGACGGCAAGACGCAGAATGGAGAAGGCAGCCTGCACATCCTCCATCTGCACAAACTCCGCAACCAGGCGATCGGTGCCGGGGGCACGAAGGGTCGCCGCCACTTGCGCGCGCACGAAGCCCTCGGTGCCGACCGGCACCCCCATCAGCGTGATGCCGTCGTCACATACTGGTACGGGGACATTGGCGGCGGCAAAGACGGCGGCGGCGCGCTCGCGGGCGCCGCCTGAGGCCGGCACCAGCGCCGCGCATTTCGTGACGTTGACCTGAATGTTGAGCTCGCTCAGCGCCTGTTGTATGAAGCAGAACGCGCGGCCAACGTGGCCGAGCACCGGCGCGTCACAGCTGGGCGTCATGATGGTGAGGTCATCGAGGTAGCCCGGAAGCGCCAGTTGCGGGAACTTGGCGCGGGCAGCCACCATGGTGCCGCGCAGTGCCAGCGCGAACAGCAGCGGCCCCAATGGGTCGCCCTGCTGCACGCCCTGTTGGCGGGTAACAACACGCCAGCCCAGGGGCACCACCGTGCCAGTCAGCGCGCGCACACCATAGAAACAACTAAGGTGGGCTCACGCAGCCAGGTGTGAGTAGTACTCATGAGCTGACGCCGTGCACGAGGTTGAAGTTGAGGTAGAGGTCGGCTGTGGTCCTGGCTCGCGGTTGTTGTTGCCAGCGCTCTTGACCGAGCCCTGCATGTGCCGTAGCTTGCGCAAAAATGGCGTGCTAGGCAGAGAGGAGGCAATGAGTACAGGCCCCACGAGAGTGCCGCCCTGAGGGTGTTCCTCAGGCAGTGCATACCGGCCAAGTGTCTGCACAAAAATGCCATCCTCAATGAGACGCGACGCCGCTGGGTGCAGGCGATGCTGCGTGTCAAACAATACAGGCTCAGTGCGCAAGATGCGCACAATAAATGACATGACTGGTGCCAGCACGATCTGGCCACAACCTTTTGCCAGGGCAGTCTGACTGACCCCCGGCGGCACCTTGATCCACCACAAGCCGTTGGCTCGCATCACGTCAGCCTGCGAGGGGACATACCGCTGTGAGAGCGAGAACTCAATGTCACCTCGACGCATTTGGTCGTCTGGAGGCTGGCGAAACACATGGAAGTGGCGTGAAACGAGAGTGGGAGCACTGCGCTTGGCGTCATGTGTCCAGCGAGCTGTGGCATTGCGCGGCGGCAGCACATACACAGGGTTAGACACGCCCCACATTTCACCAGGGTTAATCTGCACTCTCTCCTGCTTGTGACCGCCATACTTGGCCTCCTCAATCCTGCCTGCCACTGTACGCAAGGTGTCCACAACAGTTTGGTCTCCCCTGGTGATGAGAAAGAACACGCGATTGCGCAGGTTAGGGAACCCTAGGTCTGCACCTGCCAGTGAGAGCTCAAATGACAACACATGGTATCCTGCCTGGTGCGCATGCTCAATCGCCAACTGCCCGCTGATTGTCTCGCTGATCTCTGGCACATTCTCAATCATCAGGCATTTCACGCCTCGCTGAATGGCCTTGTCCACCAACTTTCAAGTTGGGTTTACCTGATTTGCTTCTGCATCAACTCTGATCGCCCCAGCTGGCTTGAAGCGCTGTCTGCTGGCGCCTTCACAACGGGTGCTGGCAGTTACTAGGTCAGGGTCTATCTCCATAATCCTGTCCCACACCTTATCAGATGTGTAGTCTGCCACCAGCAAGGGCACGTTGGGGTGAGATGCGCGAAAGATGGCAGCATATGTATCATCTATCTCCACTGCCAATGCTACCTGCGCCCCTCCCATAATCGCACCTTTCACGGAGCTGCCAATGCCCGCCCCCAAGTCTACCACTGTGAGGCTTGACACGGTCATGTGCTCAACGTTTGGGTACTCACCGCGCTCCACTGGTGAAATTGCTGCCCACCTGTCTGGGTGGCAATCCTGCACTGCCCAAGTTGGCCCCCCCCTTTTGTCGTAGCACCCTGAGCGCCTATCTGCATCAAGCTCAGCAAGCGCCACGTCAACTTCAACTTCAACTGTCTCATCACAAGACTGAGTGCGCGCAGCATCGAGCTCCATGTCACTGTCGTCTGCTGAATCTTCACCTGACATCTTTGTACAGTCTGTCTCCTCCACATACCTGTCAGCCGGCTCTCCGTCCTCTGAGGCACTGTCAATCGACTCTGAGCTAACCGACATTACCTCATTCGACTCACCGTTGTGCCAGTGTCGGTGCTGCACGTCTACCTCCCATCCCGCTTTCGGCAGATCATCCACACTGGTTACCCTCTCATCATCAACACTGTCAAGGTCAATAGGTGGTTGCATTCGCTGCGTGCCCTTGCTCAACACAAACTTCGGGCCAGGCTCACCATTCTCCGCACGCTCCTCCAACAGCTCCGCGGGCAGCGACCCATACTCAAACTTCAACACCGAGCCTAGGTCAACTGCAACTTCGGCCGACTGTACTCCTTGTTGGTTGCCAGCATTGCGCGCGCTACGCCATTGGTCACGCTTGGCTGCTACCTCATCAGGGGTCAGCGACTTGACTGCTTTGTTAGGGAAGTCAGGATGCTGTACCATGGCAGGCGAGCGACTCGTGAGCATGTCCAACCGCATACGCGCAATGGTGCTGTAGCTGAGCAGGAACTGAGGGTCGATTTGGTTGCTCACATGGACGTCAACTTGAGCTGAGACGCCCGCAATCTCCACCTGCACAGTCACCATAAACATCACTGCTACCAGGTGCCTGCCAACCCCACGAATCGCCTTAAATGTGGGCTGGCGCTGGGATTGCTCCAAACGCACTGCCTGCTGCGCCGTCTCTGCCCTGTCTCTCAGCTTACGCAACAGAAGGCAGTATGCCCTGAACTGCATCACATCGCAGCCTGCGCACGAATCCAGATAAACCACTGCAGGCGTGACATTGTGAATCTGCGCCTCTACCATGAGCACCACTGGGGCCATCCTGCCAATTTGGCCACCAGCATCAGCACCTGCCACGCAGACCAGACTACTCACCTCTGCTACCTCATCATCTGCCACGAAGCAGCAGCACTCAGCGAACTTGTTGGGGTCGCAGCTCAGACACACCCGGCCTGCCGAGGGATCCCACGCGAAGTAGGTGCGCGCCGAGAAGAAGTACTCTGCCTCGTTGTCCGCCCCCACGCCAAACGCAGTGGACCACGTGGGCGCAGTGGGGCCTACTGCTGGCCTCTCGCCGTGTACAATTGCCAGCACAGCCTGCACCAACTCAGGGGAGAGACTGGAGGGATCAAGGGGGAAGTTGTTAGCGACACGAGCCCCCCCCCCGGTGTTGGAGATCAAACCCCCGTTTGGCCTGGAGTTGATGTTGCCCCCGATGTTGGGCGCGGCGCCCCAGCCCTGCCTGCCGTAATTGGGCGGGCCCTGGCGGTTGTCAGCAGGGTAGTATAGCTGCCTGTGAGGAGCGGTCTGCAGAGGAGCACCGTGACGCTGACTCATTGCGCGGATAAGTGAGTCAAAACGCTGGTTCATGTCACTGGCATGCTGTTGAAGATGGGAGCTGAACCTGTCCAGCGCTGCATTCCACGGAGTTTCAGCGTTAGTGTCAATAGTCCGGGTGTTAGGCACAGCGCCGCTGCCGCCCTGCGTGGCAAGAACGTCAGCCCCAGAAGCGCCGCCCTCAGAGTTTTCCGACTCAGATTCTGACCCGCCACCACCAAATGCATATGTCGAGCCCCCCCGCTTCTCAGACTTCTTACTCACCTCTGCCGCCAAGTATGCGCGCACTGACATGCCCTTCGTTGCAGCCACTACACTCTCTGCCTGCTGCAGTTTCAGCCTTACCGACGCCATGTCCACTTGATCCGTCCCTTGGCGCTCGAGCACCACCCTGAACTCTACCAGTGCCTCCAAGAACTTTTCAACTCGGGCCTTCACATCTTTGGATCTTGCCAGAGTGTCAATGAGCCTTCTGACAAACCTGTCTCTGAACACCTTCTCTCCCAACTCCAATCCGTGCAATGTGTATTGCAGCACTTTCTCAAAGTCCAACAAAAATACCTGGATGCTCACTCCCGGCTCCAGGCGCAGCTGCTCCAACCTTGTGTCTGCCTTGCTACGCTGCATTGACTCACTATACTCGCGGTTGAGGTGAGCATGCAACGCACTGATTTGCCTGCCTGACAGGTCGCCATTAGCGCCCCTATGATCGTGCAGGAACGCCTTAATGCTCCTACGCAGCTCGGCGGACAAGCAGATCTCGGCAGGACTTAACCGGCCAGGAGACGCGCTGGAAAGATGTGTTCGGCTTCCGCTATTCCGTCGGCACCCCTGCTGCACGCAACCTAAGAGGTCCGGGCAGTCAGCAGCTGTAAACGGCGATAGCAGAAGTTTTTCGGGATTCAACAGCTGGGGGCGTGCTCTTCACAAGGCGCCCTTCGGCTCTCAACCAGCAGCGCAATAGCAGCTGCTCTAGCATACCGCCACCTTCCTGGTGGCACGTGCTCATCTACTAATCAACAGCACCTTGACACCTTTTGCTGGAAGCAAAATAGTGGGGGGGGAGCGTGCTACTGCGAGTCAGGCTATAGCGCATAAGCTGCATGCGTGGTTGATCGACGAGGAGCTTTGGGGCTGGCGCTGGTTTTACAGCAACTCCAGCAGCAACGATATGTCGGACAAGCTCGATGAGGTGCTCAGCGCTATGGACTACTTCTTCGCGGCTGAGGAGAAGCTGCTTCAGAAACAAACCCGATCCAGGGCGCGCCTTGAAGAAGTCAAACAGGGAGTCGCTGCGGAGCAGCAGAGAGTCAGCATGCTGCAAGAGCGGCTGCAGCGAAGCAAGGAGGCGGAGGCAGCAGCGCAGCAGGCAGAGCTCAGCTTGCAGCAGCGTTTTGCAGGTGCGGAATCGCGCTTGCAGTCGCAGGTTGCAGATGCGGCAGCGCAAGCAGCAGATCTGCAGGCGCGCATCAAGAAGCTCAACAGGCAGAATACAGAGCTATGCAACAAGGCCGAGGAGGCGGAGCTGCGGTGCTCTGATCAGATAGCACACTACGAGGACGTGCAGTATGCGCTTGAGCTACGCATCAAGGAGCTGGAGTCATCAGCAGCGGGTATGCTAGTTCTGGAGCTACAACAACGACTTCAACGCGTGGAAGCAGAGAATGCACAGTTGCGTGCTGGGGGGGAGCATCCAGCAGCTGCTCAAGGCACTTCAACCTCCACTGCAAGTACGCAGACGGACAGCAGCTGCGAAGTACCTGCGGCAGCAAACATGGAGGCAGGCAGTGTTGTTGACGTTCCTCGCTTGCAGCAGTTGGAGCGGCAATGCGCTGCCGATTCAGCAGCGCTTTTGCAGCTGAGGAGACGGGTGTCGGAGCTGGCGGAGGATGCTGCGAGGAGCAGGGCGTACGCAGAGGGGCTGCAACAGCGGCTGAGGGCTGCTGATGCGCAGTGTGTGCACTTGCACATGGTGTGCGACGCGGGAGCGCGCGCAGGTGCTGCACTGCGTGAGCAACTCGCATGCGCACAAGCGGCCAGCTTGGTGACGGCATCTATGGGCGGCAGCGGCACTGACGCTCGCAACAGCGGCAGCGACATCAGCTTTTGCACAGCGCCACACTCACCAGTGGCTACAGTGCTGGCGTCGGCGCGCGCAGGCGACGACAGCGCGGGCAACATCAGCTGCGCCAACAACAGCGGCGGCGCATGTGCCGCACGCTCAGCGCCGACGGAGGCGCTTACAACATTGCAAGCATGCAGCAGTGGCGCGCTTCGCAGCAGCAGCACTGCAGCCATGCTCTCAGCGCCGACAACGGCGGCGCATGCAGCTGTGCGCGCATGCGACGTCGGCGGGCACAACAGCGGCGGCGCTGCGGCCGCGCTTTCGGCACCGGCGACAGCGGCGCTTTCATCTCTGCGCGCACGCAGTGGCGCACGTGACAGTGGCGACACTGTGGCCACGCTCCCAGCGCGCGGCAGCGGCGGCGGCGGCGGTAGCGGCAGCGCGCGCGGCGGCGGCAGTGGCGGCGGCAGCAGCAGCGCACGCGGCGGCGGTAGCTGCGGCGCGCGGAGCGGCAGCGGCGGCGCGCGAGGCGGCGGCGGCGGCGCACGCCACCAAGGCGGCGGCACGGGCGCGGCGAGCTCGGCGACGGCGACGGCAACGGTGCCGATACAACAGCTCGTGGGCATCAGCGCTGCGCGTCGGAGCATGCGGCACGCAGGCGGTGGCTTGGGGCGGCCGCTCTCGCGGCGGCAGCAGAAGCGGTGGGAGTACTGGGCGGCGCATACGCTTGAGGAGCAACAGCGCATTCGTGACCAGCAGGCGCGTCACAAGGCGGCGCTCGGACAGCGCACAAGCATGTGCGGGCGTGGCGCTGGCGCGGAGCCGCCAGACACACCAGCAGCGGATGTGCGCAGCGGCGCACGCACAAGTGCAGCAGTGTCTTTCAGCAGCGATCATGCTGTTCACAGCACGTATTGTGCTGATGTTTGTGAGACACAGACGGCAGCAGCTCTTTTGTGCGCCATGTGTGTTACCAGTGCATCTTGAGCGGTTTGGCTCTTGGGGGCGCTTGTTTGCAGGTTCACTGTTGAGCCTGTACGTTTAGACACCACACCGCTTGCATACCATCAGCAGTTTTGTAGCAGTAGATCGCCATAATTAGCTTGAGTTTCCTCACTGCTGTGTATATGATCTACTGCTACAAAACTACACACCTCAGCACTCCTGAGACCTCAATTCCACACGCCCGTGTACTGTGTGCAAGCCCATATAAAATGGAAGCAATACCAGCAGCCAAGGCAGTGAAAGGAAGTCCAGTCAGGAGGTCATGGTGTCAGGTGTCTTATATAGCACAAAAGGCATTCGCACTGCAAGCCCTACTTCAACTACTGCTCCACCTAGGGTTGCCTCACTACATGCAGCACAGCTAGCAGGTTGAGGGGGGGGATTGACTCTGCACTGTGAGAGTACTTGCGTTTGCCTTTCTCCCCCCTCAGGCGGCTGATAGCGCGCTGCGCCCTGCGGATCGAAGGGCACTAGCTCAGCGGCTGCAAAGGAGCTTGTGATGTTCGCTGCTGTGAGCGCCTTGACAGTCATGGATAAGCTTGCCCATGTCACCCTTGAGGGGGTAGCGCCCCTCATCCGTGTGGAACTTGTGCAACACTGTCTTGTGCTGTGCTTTCAGATTGCCAAATGCCGCACGGTCCAGTGGCTGGAGCATGTGTGATGCATGTGAAGGCAACTGAAATGTCGACACGTTGCGCTCCTCTGCATATGCCACAGTCTCCAGGGAGATGTGTGACACATGGCCGTCAAAGAACAGCACATGCTTGCCGCCGCCTGCAGGCAACTGCGAGATGAACTTCAAGTTAGTTGTCCAGTCAAGGAATACGTTGGTGGTCATCATAGATGACTCCGTGCGTGATACAAGCCAGTCATCAGGCACATCTGCCACCCAACTGCACTAATCCTTGCTGCTGCTGTGAATACCAGTATAGGGGCAGTGTGTCCACCAGCAGCGTTGATGGCAACCAACAGCGTTGTGTTCTCGCAGCTGCTGGAGCGGTTTGCCGACACTGCTTTCCAACCTTTTGCGGCTATAACGCGTGGTGCCTTGGCGCCCTTAGGTGTAAAACCTGCGTAACAATGAATGTGTGTCCGCAGCTGACCAGGAATGCACCACGACCCGCAAAGCCACAACACGTGACACCGCGCATTGACATCAAGATCAAGCAGTGGATCACCTGTCTCGTCCCAATTGTGGATGTGGTCTGGTGGGAACTTGTGCTTGTCGAAGCAGGCGCGCACACGCTCGAAGTACTCGAGGAGCGCTGCTCCTGGTCGTCAGCAGCACGCCTAGGCCGTCGTGTACCGAGGCTTTGCTCATGGAAAGCTGCTCATCCCAGCGATTGAAGAAGAGCCAACCCATTTTTTGCCTGGACCAACCGCATCCCAAGGCACCTGGCGCCCGTCTGCGGTTATCTGCATGATCTCCCATCGCAAAATTCAATCTGTTGTGAGGCCGAGACCCACATGAGCCAGGTGTACAATAGCGTCAACAACGCCTGCTCCTCTTCGTGGCTGAGCACTGGCTTGGGCCCATGTTTGGTACCCACTGCTACGACCCCGTGATGTTTGCGCACAGCGTCATCTGGTCTATGCCGTGTGCTTTAGCAGCAGCCGCCCTGATAGCCGTTCCACCCGTGATGCATCCTATGGCCCGCTCAGAGTCCTTTGGCGACGCCATCACTTAGGAGGCAACGCTGCCTCAAGGCGGTCGAGGCTGAGGTTCAAATACGCTATTGCTGCTGTGGCGGCATGCCTTGTGCTTGTGACTGCTCACTTTGCTCCTTTTAAGAAAAGTGGCAGTTTGAAAGTGGTTTGGTGCCACTGTCAAATGTGCACGCCCGTGCACACTCCGTGGTTGGTGCCACTGTCAAATGTGCACGCTCGTGCACACTCCGTGATTTGGTGCCACTGTCAAACGTGCACGCCCGTGCACACTCCGCGCGCACGTTCTGGGGTGCTGGGCAAAGTGTATCAGAATTGGGCACTGTATCACAGTAGGGCATACTGTATAGAGTGGGGCTCCTAAAACCCACAATAATGAAAGTATCAAAAAGGGCCGGGGCCGCAAGGGAGGCCGGTTGTTTGTGTGAACAAAGTACACCACATCAGCCGGGCGAGCCCCCTGAAGGACAACCCCCACTGCCTTCTAGCTTCGGAGGAGGCAACAGCATGATAAGAATAACTGATTTCCATGGGGAGTAGGGGCCCATGCCACATTCTGTGCCTTGAAGAGGGCTATCAGACAGACACCAGGCCCGGGGAGGGGGCGGCTTGTGATCCAGTCCCCATGGTGCATTCATATTGACACTTCAAGTTTTTCTGCTAAGATATATCCATCAGCTCATGCTCAACTGCTCACTTGCACACAACCATGAGGACGTTTGTGCTGCTCATGTACTTGTGCGCATTGTGTCGATATCCACAGTTGAGGCAGTCCCATGGGTGCGCACGTACTGCTGGTACCGCACATGTACCCGCACACGGCCAAGTCTGGTATAACAGCCTGAGTGTGCATATGCAATGGCTTGCAACACAGTCACGCTGGTCAGATCACAAATACTGCTGAAAAGCAGCATAAAAGAGCATTCAAGCCTGGTTCAGCGACTGAACAAGCACCGAATCGGCGTTCAGGGCTCATTCGGCGGCCGAAACTGCCCCGAACACGCCAAACTGAATGCGTTGTTCAGGACTTGGGCACCGAAACTGGACAGGATAGGCTCTGAATGCCCAGGGTCTCGGGCGGACCCCATATTTGGGCCAGCCCTGGCCCAACTAGTTAGTTGGGCCCCCCCAAAAAAAGGGTAACAGCCCCCACCAAGTGCACACTTGAAGTGCGCAAGGCAGCAGCAGCCTTTGCAGTAGGCTCAAGCGAAAACCTGCAGGACTTTTCCAGGAATTAGGGGCACTTGGAGCACAAAAGGTTTAAAACTTAAAAAAATTCAGGATTTGTGTCATAACTGCTCGTCTTGGTGCGTGTTCTGTTTTTCGAGCGGTGCATCTGAGAGCACTCAGCGAGCTGCATCGAATGCACCACTTCTTGGTCGAACCCATGATGTTTGGCGGTGGGCGTGCGGGGGTCTAGGGGAAGGAGGAGGGGCAAACAGGGGGGAAATTAAGGGGGGAGCCAGGGGGGGGGGGGAGGGGGTTCGGGGAGTTGGACTAGGATTGGGCTGGAGCAGGCATTGGGCGAGCTGTGGAGGTCCAACATAGTTGCAATCTACGGC
Organism: Tribonema minus; assembly: GCA_017506865.1. Lineage (NCBI taxonomy): Eukaryota > Xanthophyceae > Tribonematales > Tribonemataceae > Tribonema > Tribonema minus. Next base: position 240,586 of record JAFCMP010000335.1, on the reverse strand, counting down.
CTGCACAGTGCAGGAGTTGCGACCACCTATAAACAGTCATTACAGAGTTGCTTCGACGCACACCCATCCTTCATGGAGGTGTGTTTCTACGCCCATGCACATCACGAGCTTCCCTTCATAGTGCGCGAAGAAGTCATCTCTCCAACTGATATCTGATGCTTTGCTAGTACTGAAACCCCTTCCCCCCACATACGCCTTGATTTGCCGTACCACTTGCTCCATAGGTGCTGGCTGCGAATATTCAACTTCAAGTGTGAGTATATTAAGTTCAGCTGTGCTGCCCACGAATCTTTAGATCTGAAATAGTTTCTGTAGCGCAAAAGCCAAACGCGCAGCGTACGACGCTCTCCCAATGTCTGTAGTTTATATTAGCCCAACTTCACCTGTATTATATTCAACTTCAACTGTGCTGCCCACGAATCTTTTGATCTGAAATAGTTTCTATAGCGCAAAAGCAAAACGTGCAGCGTACGACGCTCTCCTGATTTCTGTAACTTATATTCGTCAAACTTCAACCGGATTATATTCAACAGTGGTGAATGACTGTGGAGGGCGGGTAGCCCCGAGAGCTCTGCAGAACAGTTTCGGGCGTGCGCCCTCTCGCAGCCGTTGCTTGTGCATCGCATCACTTACTGAGGGACTGTAGAGTCGGGCATGAAGCACCTTTTGAACCTTGCCTAGGGACTGTGCGCTTTCTGGCCTCACACCATATAGTCAAGCAAGTGTGAAGTGTACGACGCTCTCCCATTTTCTGTAAGGCGTAAATATTCAACTTTGTTGCACTAAGTTCAACTGTGCCTTCCCTGAATGTGGTCCCAGTAGACTGCTCTGAAATATGAGAATCTCAGAGCCTATGAACCTTGCCTAGGGATAGTGCACTTTCAGGCCTTACACAACATGGTCAACCAAGTCAGGACTAGACTAGGCTAGGCTCATGTGAAGTATGAGAACCTCAGAGCCCTTGAACCTAGCCTAGACAAAGTGCGCCGTAATGCCTTAGACAACATACTCTTACTTCCATGTCTTTACCGGCTGACGTCGCCTCAGAGGGAGGGGTCAATTGATTGTCCATGATAAAGTGGTGCTGGACACCATCACTACTGAGCACGCATGGAGCAGTGTGGCGCGCTTGCACTTTGCATGCATTGGCTTTTTTTCAGAATTGAGGTACATATGCTAGAGTGAACGGTAGAGACTTCACACGAAATGCCTTGAGACTACCGAGACTAAAGTTACACGAACCTCATCTCCAGCCCAACAACACCCTGCATGAGCTCAATGAAACCCTGCATGAGCCCCACGAAACCCTGCATGAGCCCAACAAAACAATGTGTACCTTCCAAATTATTCACTTGTCTGAGAAGACAGGACATGACTTGCATCATGTTTTGATTGCCGACGAGTGCCACTTTCCGGCGCCCACGACATCGCCTCCCACCACACCACTGCGCAACACGTAGCAGCAACACACACACACCTAAATGCAGAATGTGTTTCCTTGCTACGCTTTGCGCTTGCGCCATCTTCATTTGAAGTTAATAAGAATAGGCTGAGGTGAGACTGTGCTGGCACACTCATCATGCCTCTGCATGTGCTTGACGCTGCACACCTGAAATATGAGAACCTCAGAGACTTTGTGACTTAACATGTCTCATGGTTGTGATTCCTTATCAAACAAGAGCATTGCTCAGTGTACGACCTGGTCAGACAGGCCTTTATCTGATATGAGAATCTCACTGACCTTAAGCGTTTGAAATATGAGAACCTCACACACTTCATACACTACATGCCGTTGCTGCTCCTGATGTCTTATGAGAATAATGTCATGGAAACATGCGAGGCCAAAGGAGCAGCAGAAGCACCCCCCCCTGGGGGGCAGCCCCTGACATCTGTTGTAAAGGTTCGTGGTCTCCTTCAACTTGAACCTGACCTGATGATTTGTGGTTTGCAGGGGTATATTATTAAATAAACTCAAATTAAATTGCCCTGCCGAATCTTTTGTGCGGCAGTCTCAGTCCCTCACTCACTCCATACTCACGAACCTGGACCATGTCTGATTATGACTCTGACACTAGCACAGTCGTGGACATGGCCATGGTCGACACAACCACGGTTGACATCATTGCAAGTGCAAAGACAGCACTGCGTGCCGCCCTCGCCTTCTTGCAGTGGACAGAGCAACAGACGTTACGAAGTTGCCACTGCATCGTCATAGGGTTCCACGGGATGGAGGGACACTTCGATTTGGACGTCAGGCACAATGGCGAGGTCATAGGACGCTGGAGAGATGTGTGTGTGCTTCCATGGTTCGTCAAGGGGGACGCATCGCCTTATGATGACGACTTCTACCCTGAGATTGTGAAGTGGACAAGCATCAATGACTTCAACACGCGAGGGGTAGACAGCCTCTTTGACATGCCTACCGGTGTCACTTTCAAACACATTGCGTTTCAGCCCGCAGCTGTTCCGGTGAACTGGATACCGCGGGTGTATGTCTGGCGGTGAACCGGGCACCGCGTAAGCACGATAGCAAGTTGGGCTACTCTCGGGTTACTATCGGCCTGCTCTAGGCCTACTCTTGGGGCTACTGTTGGGTTATCTACACAATACACTCGTCTTCCCCTGTGATGTGCTGCCTTTCATGACAACATTGCAAGCATGCACGTCTCGCGGACGGCAGACCAGGACACCAAGACAGCAATACTCAAAATCAAGACAGCAAGCTAAATGTGCTGTCCTGGTCCCTTCCAGTTACTCACCCCCTGACTCTATGCAACATAGCTTTGATGCAAGTATAAAAAGACACCCGCCTTGGTGATCTTCTTGGGCGCTTGCCCCTGATGGTTGGGTGCCGCACTTTTTGGAGCTATGCATCAGAGAGAGGTTATGAGTGAGAGTGTGAGTGGCAGTTGTTGCTGGTTTGCAGTATTACTCTTGATGCGGCCGAACACATCCTTGAAAATGACAAAGGGATTGACCGCTACGCCACAGCAAGCCCTTGGATCCTCAACAGCAGCTCCATTAAGACAGCTTGAGGTAAAGAAACTTGCGTTCTGTAAGTTGAAAAAAAATGTTCTCAAATGCCTGCAACACGTTGCACTGCATGTGACACAGGGTGACGCGGCACTCGGCAAGTTGGCATGTGGGCATGGTCACGAAGGCCTAAGGAGACAGCTTCTGGGATGCTGGTTGCAGCGGCAGCAGTGTTGGCCGGGGCAGCAGCAGCAACAGGAGAGATGAGGTTTGTGGTGTGTACCCTGTGCAAGGTTCACCATCGCTAAATGTCCCGCTCATACTTCAAGCCACTCGCCTGGTGATGTCTGGGTGCATGTCTGGTCGAATGTGTAGGCAAATGTCTGGTCGAAGGTGTGGGCGAATGTCTGGTTGAAGGCGTGGGCGAATGTCTGCTCGAACATTGGCCTGGATGATCAGAATCTGCCAGGCATGCATGTCAGATACTGTGTAAGGCGTGAAAGCTAATGGGCTCTCCGCCTTGTTCAAAGTCTCTGAGGCTGTCATATTTCACAGTGATCTGGGCGACTGGCATCTTTCACAATCCACCTTGAGAGCCCCAACATGGAGGCGAGGGCAGAATATGTCCATAAAGGTGTTCAGAGCTGTTCGCGCCCATATTCGTGGGTCAAAAGCACCACCTGCTGTTGCAATTGGTTAGGAGAGCGTCCGACGTGCGGGTTTTTGCTTTCGCGCCTGTAGAGTCTGATTCTGGTTTAGTGTTTGAGAAAGGCAGAGTTGAACTTCAGTATAATTGACACTTGAAGTTGAGTATGATTGGCAATTACAGAAATCAGGACAGCGCCGTACACCCGTCTTTTTGCTTTCGCGCATAGAAACAATTGTTGAATTATAATTTGAGAATGGCACCAAGTTGAACTTGAACATGAAAACAAGAGTGCTCAGCAGATTAATGGCCATGTACAGTCGGCGCATCGTGAACATATACAGTGAGCGATGCAGGCCCACGACCGCAGCATTTGTAAAGATGTCCAAAAATCATCTTGTGATTGCTCATGCATGGTGTTCGTGTACAAGCACACACCTTGTGTGCTTCATCCAATGATCCATTGGCGCGGGTGCTGCCGCCAGCACTCGCAACATGCAGGTGTAAGGGTCCGTGCATGCCGCCACATCACATCTACAAAGCCAATATGCCCATGTTCAATTGCGTGTCTCAGCATGCTCACTGCAAAGTGCGTGAAATCTTGGCAGTGCGTTGCTGCACCTACAAGGCCAGCGTTTGCCAACATGCACTGCAAGACCCGTGTGCTTCCGTGCGCTCCAATCAGGGAGATGTCTGACTCAGCTCAGCTCCGTTCCGTAATGGCCATGGCAGCACTGTCGTCCGCTGCAATTGCGCCTGCCATGTTCCATGTCTCACGCGGGGCTGAGTCAGCCCGGCCCCCACAAAGCTCTTGCCTACAAAACTGTAGTTGAGAGCGCCGTCCAAGACTTATTGCTCAATGCAATGCATCCTCACCCGACATCAACATTTCAAAATGCGGCACTCAGCGTGCTACGAGGGTACGGAGATCATATAGTAAGTGCGCGACTATTTGAATGGAGTGCACATGACAAATTCACCATGTAGCCCTGTGCAAGGGTCAACGTCGCTGAATGTCTGTCATACTGTGAGCTATCTGGTCAAGGGTCTAAGCAAACGTCTCGTGGAGGGTCTGGGTGAGTGTCTGGCGGAGCCTCTGAGTGTCTGGGCGAACATCCGTTGAGGGTCTGGGCGAATGTAAGGTCAATCGTGTTGTCTGTTGGGGGGTCCGACAGAGTCTTGGCGAATGTCTGGGCCAATGTCTGGGTGAATGTCTGCTCGAAGGTTGACTGGAGCGTGCAGGAGTTGTCAGACTTGGATGTTCAGGTGTTGCGTAAGGCGTAACAACTATTCGACCCTCTGCAATGTTCAGTGCCTCTGAGACTCTCATATTTACAGTGGTATGGGTGAGTGGCATCTGTCACAATTCACCTTCAGAGAGCCAGTATGGAGGGTCAGTGCATGTTACCGCTGTGAGGGTGTTTAAAGGTGTTCACCACCACATCAGTGGGTCATGCCACCACCTGCTGTTGCATTTGGGTATATTCTGACTTGTACAGAAATCAGGAGAGCGTCGTACTCAAGCGTCTTGCTTTTGCGTCATAGAAACTATTTCTGACTTAAAGTCCGAGAACGGCAGAGTTGACCTTGAATATAACTTAGACTTGAAGTTGGATATAATTGGCCTTTGCAGAACTCTGGAGAGCGTCGTGCACGTGCCTTTTTGCTTTCGCGCTATAGAAACTATTTCTGAATTCAGATTCAAAAATGGCAGAGTTGAAGAACTTGAACAAATGAGGATTTGAGAATGGCAGAGTTGAACTTGGAAGCAACTGCGACTCAGGTGTAAAGCCTCACGCAGCTATGTCACATCAGGTAAAGCTGTGAAAATCCTGGAATCTGGTTAAAGTGTGACTACGCTGCCCGTGTGCTGTATGCGCATACTCTTTCACAGCACTTGCGCTGTTTTCCTTGCACATCTGACATTTGGAGTGTCCGTTCTGGCCCGGTGCCTTCACACTTTGAGCAGCAAGCTCTAGCACTCCATCCAATTTCTACAGATCTCGGCCTCGAGCGACTTCAGCAGTTTTGGCAGATCATAAGTATGCTCGGCGGGCCTGCTGCAGCTGCTGATGCTCATTGCCCCGTAATACAACTCATACAGGGGTAGCGGCCCCCCAAATCATCACCAACATGGGCGGCTATGAGATTGCGCACCGACCGCAGAGGAGTGGTGCGAGAAAGTAGCCATCTACCAGTTCCGTCACAGCAGTTTATAGAGTCTTATTGTAGAGTCGACAAACTTGTTTAATGGCGGAGTGGTGACGCGATCGTGCCGAGTGCTGCATGCTTGCTTTTCAACATCGTTGAGAGAGTAGTGAACCGAGTGTAGAATTCTCTTGCCGTCAACCCCTAACATTGACTCTGAACTTCTGAGGTCATTCAGGATACCAAATACCGTGAGAAATGGGGCGCTTCCGCTGGTCAGCGACAAGCAGCCCCTTGTGTTGCATGCAATGAAAGCAGAAGCGACTTGGGTGCGGCCTTTCTGCCCACAGAAGGCACCTGACGTACCCTATTCCCTCTTTCTCTGCAAACATTTTCATCATCTGCCATGAGTAGATCTGCGTGTCTGATGCAGCATCGAGACACTCAGCAATGTAAGGTTCGTTCGATTTGATAAAGGGACCTCCTTCTGCTCTTGCATAGCATCAACAACCTCATCCGGTAGTCTCATCGTTTTGGAACTAATTGCTGATGTAACCCATAGCACACATTGATCACACTGGACTTTGTGGGACGTTGAAGCGGGTACGTAAGCACATGCCATCCACTCTGATTTACTTGATACCTGTGCTTTTGAGCACGCAAAGACATTGTTGAGACTGCTTCTCTAGTAGTTGACGTGCACAAGTGCCATGAAAGCCAGTGTTTGAGTGTAACAATGTGCATCCATTCGTTTCGTACGAGAGGACACCAACTAGTGAGCCCCATCCTACGCCAACTACATCATGCATGGCAACTGTTCGGGAAACATCTCCTATTGAGATCCTGCTGCAATGCCTGCAACATGTTGCCCTGCGTGTGACACGGCCCCCAACTTGGTACACTCATTATCGCCATAAGTTGATGCGACATTTCTTGAATGCCATGTTCCTGCGGACAGAATTATTAGGCGCGGCGAAGCAAGGTCAAGGAGCTGTGAAGCAGCGTGGAGGAGGCAGTTCAGCGGTGAAGTGGCAGTGGTGGCTGTATTGGCAGCGCAGGCTTAGCAGCAGGAGGTGGAAAGGTTTGTACATGGCTGAGTCAAACATGTAGCTTTGTGTGCTGAGATTTTTACCATTGCTGAGTGCCTGTCTCATACTTATAGCTTGGCAAATATCTGGTTGAATGTTGGGCACTTGTCTGGTGAAATGTCGGGGCGAATGTCTTGGTCAAAGGTGTGGGCACTTGTCTGGTCGAATGTTGGCTTGCGGGTTCAACAGTTGCCAGACTGCGATGCTCAGATGTTGTGTCAGGCGTGTAAGTAGTTGCCCATCCACTGCGCTCAGTGCCTGTGAGGTTCTCATATTTCAAAGTAATCTCGGCAAATGCACCCTAGAGCATTAGTATAGAGGGCGAGTGCACCATATCATGATGGTGTGTCAGAGCTGTCGCCCCCACACGCATGGGCCAAGCCACCACCCGCTGTTGCAACTGAATATCATTTGACTCTTACAGAAATCAGGAGAGTGTCGTACACGCGCCTTTTTGCTTGCGCGCTATAGAAACTGATCCTGTTAGATTTGAGAATGGCTGAGTTGAAATTGAATGTTACTGAGACTTGAAGTTGATTATATCTGGGCATTACATAAATCAGGAGAGCGTGGTACACGCGCCTTTTTGCTTTCGCGCTATAGAACTATCTCTGAATTGAGATTCGAGAATGGCAGAGTTGAACTTGAATATAATGCAGCCTTGAAGTTGAATTTAATGAGGCCTTACAGAAATCAGGAGAGTGTTGTACACGCACCTTTGTGCTTTTGCGCAATAGAAACTATTCCTGGATTAAGATTCGAAAATGGCAGAGTTGAATTTGAATGCATTTGAGACCTACAGTTGGACTAGAGCAAGTCATTGCAGTGATGACACGCTCTTAAGCGAAGTGATGGAAGCAGGGGTCTTTGCATGGATGCAACTGTGGTATGCAGTGCTTCAGTAATCTCGGCATGTAAGAACATGGGCCATTGCTATTCAAAGCGTGCGCAAGTTCGAAAGCGGCAAACAGTGCTGCTGCACTTTGATCTAACAAGCCCGGTGATCTTGCACTGTGTTTTAAATCTCACTAAAATGCTTGGACACACAGGTGACCTGTATTACAGATTCTTGGCCAAGTCCACCAAGGTAGTAACTGTGCAAGTAGAGGAGCGGGGCAGAGACTTCAGCCATGACGAGCTTCAATGCAACGTGGGACGAGCGTCTTTCAACGTCGGCGGACATGCATATGATGTGCATGAGGAGCAGGCAGAAGCTTGTTATTGTGCTGAAACAACACCGCCAACAAACGTGCGCCACATGAACATGAACATGGCATCACTCGCCGCACATCTGTACCGGCGTAGTGTACAGCAAATGGCCAGATCGCACTGGTGAACGTATTACACCCACGAATACACGAGCACTCGTTGCATGCGCTGTTCAACTACTGTGCAGCGCACTACTGTACAACCATGTAGCCTTGTGCGAGGTGTAACGGCAAGCCACCACCTGCTATTGCACCTGGGTATAATAAATGTAACGTTGAAGAACGTCAATGACTTTCACACAGAAGGAGTGTTTTGTGTTACACATTTGCATTTGAGCTTCCGCATGCTGAACCACGCCTGTGCTGGCGTTCTGCAACTGTTCTGACACACTGCCTTGATGTTTTTCGGATCTGTAGGCTCCTCGCTGAGCTCATGAGCGACTGCGTCAGCTGCTTCCCCGGCGGCTTTTGTGAACATTGTCACAGCCCTGTGAGTGTGGGGAGTGCCGCAGTTTCGGGCCTTGCCTTTGCGGAAGGACTTCCGGTGTCTTGCGAGATGCACGCAGCTGTTGCGCGGTGATTTGCTGGCTGACTTGTGAGTGACTTGCAAGGTGCCATCTTCAGTTGACCACTGTAGTCAAACAGTTTGTAGCCACAAAGTGCATGTCGATATTCTCCGTAAAGTAACCTGCGTCGCTGAAGAGCACGGTCAGTGAGTTTTTGCGGTTGTTCGAACTGCGCTTGGTCCACTTCTGCGCTGAGCCACCACCTCAACACTGCTTACGCTCACAACCGGTTGATCATGCCAGGCATGCTGAGTTGTGCAGCAGCATGCCAGGTAAGCTGAGATGTGCAGCCGCAGCTACCAGCACCACGACTTAACTTTTTCTTGCGCTCTTTGCTATTCAGGTTGTACTGAAGCTGGACATGCTGCTATCGTCGGTCGACCAAGCTCAGTACGAGAGGGGTGCAGCTGCCATATACAACAGCACCCTTCTGCTTCTTGCACAGCGCAAGACTTACATCATGACTGGGCATGAACCGACCGTTCTTGTTTCACATGCTGCTAGTAACGGTGTCAGTGCAAGCGGGGTGGTACGTGCACTGCGCACACACCACAAATGACGGTGTGTCGCATTTATACCCATTCATGACTGCTTCGCCTGCTGAGCAACCTCTGTTCGAATGAATGAAGTGTACGCATCTAGAGATGATGATTCCGCACATCAACAGTAGAGCAATTCTTCTGCGCTGGTCCACTCAGTCACCTGCTGGGCGACGGCATCTCCGATAAGACGGAGCGGTACATGTATTATCTGTTGCTGCGAGATGCTGCAGGTATGTTGCGAGCCTTGGCAATGCGGGACAGCGTTGAGAAGCAGCAGAGCAGGAGTTGCACAACAGAAAGGTTCAAGCTTCTCAAAAGAGGAGCTGATGCCCATGATGGGGCACAATGAATGGAAGCATTACATTTGACTCTGTGTCTCTCCTCTGCCTTCTTTCACTTTTTGTACTGGTTTGGTCAAGCGCCTGCCTGTCTCTTATCTTGAGCATTTTGGCGAACGTGCATGGGCGTTACCATGAATTGCTTGTGTGTTCCACTCTCATAATAAGAGACATGCAATGCCAAGGCTCTGTGCTCAACAAGTACACATCTCGCATGCGACCGGCGTGCTAGCATCGCCAACCAATATTAGTTCGGTTTGAACAGCCACGCACGCCATGCTACGCCGTTCTCTAGGACGTGGTTTAAACCTCATTTGAGCAAATTGAAAAACAGGCAGAATATGCTGATGGTGTATGCAGGCACAGAGCAGCCAGCGCTGACTTGCGCAAACGCCAGCTCCTTATATCCAGTTGCTATGACGTCCTTCAAAGCGACATCAGTAGGCAACCTGGCAAACATATCACTTTACTGTCACGAGGATCTCAGAGATCGGTTCAAGGCGTATTATGAAGAGGTTCTTCAGCAGACGAAGGCGATCTCCACCTCTCAATCTAGGCATAGGGCACTGAGAGGCTGCTTTGTGTTCATCAAAGAACTTGCCTGCTACCCGCCTTTCTGAGTAACTTCAGCTATACTGTTGGCGTGGGTGATGTACGCTTTCAAATAGCCGTCACCGTCTGAAATTCTCCAAGTGCTCTGCACACATGGTGATTGGTGTGATTGAGGTCTCTTGCGAGGGTGGAGCCAACCAGACAAGCCCGGCATCATCGTGCACCTGCCACAGGCGCGAGCAACCTGCTGTGCACCCCAATCCAATATATGTGTAGGAGTGAACGCCAGTGCCAATACATCTTGTGTCTTCCAGATGGCACTCTTCGCAGTAGAATGCCATCAATGCTCCTCAGCACATGCGCCGACCGCATCAAATGTCCAGATCACTTGTAAATCCGGCCCTCAGAAAAGCATCAATGAATACATTGATTTCTGTTGCGGTGATTGACTTGATGCGAAGCAGCGGGCACCCCATTGTCTCTGCGATGCGATGCTTTCGCGCATCCCTGTGCATCTGATGTCCAAAGCCCTCAATCGCATGATGCAAGGTTTATTGCCAATCTGCCTCCAAGGCCGGAAGTGCCGTTCCCCATCATTCTCGATGATGAATGTCACGCCACCGGGACGTGTCACATAAAGTCAAATGTGTACGTATGCAGGAGTCATACGGGCGGCTAGGAACTCAGGCGAGCCGATTCGTCAAGGACCTGGCGATGCACTCAGCACTGTGCGCAGGGGGTAGGGGGGCGCAAATCAAACGCATGGCTGCAGCCAACAAGAAAGAAATAGTTGCAGCCCTGAGCAGATCGCTGGCGCTGGAGCTTGCAGAGCGCGTCATAGCATATGTGCGCGGTGCGGCGATGCTTGGCTGTGTAGCGCGCCCGGTGTCGGCGCTGCTCGGACTTGGCCCTGCTTGAACAGGGCCACACACAGACCCCTCATGTTGTCCACACAAAACAACCGGCCTCCCTCGCGGCCCTTTTTAATACGAGAATATGAGTATGTATGCATACCATCCTCATTGGTGCAGCGCACCTCGCGCCTGTACTCGCATGAACGTTCATCAAGCAACTGCTTGGTGATGTACTCACGTACAGATTTGAGGCATCCGTACGAACTGTCAGTGGTGATGCTGTATGCGTTCACACAATGTGGGTTTTCACAGTGGCAGCAGCGCACCCAAACTCTGGCTGCTCCTCGCTTGAAGGTCTGCCTAGCTGACATTTCGTTCATCTCCTCAATATAGACGACAGCACGGGGTGGCTGGCGAATGAGTGCTCAAAGCATACGTTGCACTTGTCATCGGTGCATAATACTTTGCCTTGTGGCCTTGACAGCAGCGTGGCAGGATCTGCGGAGGCACTGCAGTGGCATGTTAGGGAGACGCTCAAAGGTCGCTCAAGTGATAAAAGTGTACAGTGACACAGTTGACAATTCAGCGCGTAGTGGACGGTTCCATGCTCGCTTCTGCCACAAATGCTTTGCGGGGCGGTGCCATGGCCTCGTTTCAGAACAGAGCAAGAGGGTGTGCCTCACATGACCAGTAATGACAGGCGATGCACCTAACATCGTTACAGAGAACTTGGCCTGCGCAGCATCTGCGGACAATTCCGTTGTGGCAGTAATGTGCGGTTGTAATCAGCTCATGGTTGCATTGCAGGCAAGTGAGCAGGATAGGGTCATCGCTCCACGATGACAGCTCTGCTGGCAAAAAGCATTACTGGGATGCCATGCTTTGACGAGGTGCTCCACCTCTGCACAGGTCTCCTTTCGCAGAGGCGACTACTTGGGCTCACGATCACACTCCTTGCACCTAGACCCATCATGTCGCTGTTAGGCCACAGGTCAAAATCACCATGCTTGCGACAGGTGATGGCGACCATAACATGCTGTCTCACATATACTGACCTCTCAGATGTGTACTTCCTGTTATGCACAGATTGTGAATGCTCTATGAACTCTTTGCTTGTCAGATTAGTACCAGGGCTTGTACGAGCGCAATCCGCGCCACCATGTGCTGACCTCAGATGAGCGCCGGGCATCGTCTGCAACTGACCGTGCATAAGGCAGATGACGATGATGGGCATGCTCTGAATGATACATGTACACGATTTGCATACAGCACATACACTGTATGCTACACAGGGACATACAGCCCATGATTTTGTGATACACTATGCAGGTGACATACAACCCAAGCACTAAATAATACAATCATTGCATACAGCACATGCATTGCATGCTACACAGGGACATACAGCCACATGAAGTGTATGAGACATACAGCACATGCACTGAATGCTACCCAGATACATACAGCCCACAAATTGCATGATGTGTACATGCAGCACGCGCATTGCATGCTACACAGGGACATACAGCCCATGAACTCTATGAGACATACAGCACATGCAGTGAATGACATACAGCACATGAACTGACTGACACACATGACATACAGCCCATAAACTGTATGATACTTATGCATTACACGCCACACAGGGACATACAGCCCATGACATGCATCAGACATACAGCACTTGAAACACATACAGTCCATGATGCATTACATGCCACACAGGGACAACAGAAACACAGAGATATACAGACCACGAACTGTATGTTACTTATGCATCATAGGTCACACAGGACATACAGCCTACGGCCTGTATCGTACAGCACATGTACCAGACATGCAGCGCATGCACTAATTTTATACAGAGACATACAGCACATGAACTGTATGGTATGTACGCTGAATGACATACAGCACATGCACTGACTTCCACACAGAGACATACAGCCCATGAACTGTATGATATTATATCATACAGTTCAGCTTGTTTCAAAAACAGTCTGAATGACGCGCCGGCGACACCATCCTAAATATCCACTCACATAGTACTGTGATGCTAATGGAATACAAAATAGGCAGCCAACCAACACAGAACACAAAGACAAGATGCTAAAGGAATGCAAAATAAGGCAACCAACACAAAACACAAGACAAGACGCCAAAGTAGTGCAAGATTGTGATGATGCATTGATCTCTGGCGCAGCGCCCATCGCGCTCGCCACAAAATGTAAACGTTATATATGTAGCATGTAACGATGTCGCTGTTACTAGGACGGGGGGGCGAACGACGTGCAGCAGAGCAAACGGCGGCCCATGTGATGCAGTACAGGAATACGGAGCATACACGATTGCTGCGGCTGCTGCCGTCACCGCAGCAGCGGCAGCGGCAGCAGCAGCAGCAGCTACCGTCGCCACTTGCGCCTATGCTACCTAAACATCATGTCCATGGCTGCGGATGGCGCAGTACCTGCTGCCATGTCAATGGGCGCCGCCAGCGCCGCAGCCGCAGCGACCGCCGCCGCTGCCGCCGCCGGCACTGCCTCCGCAGCTGCTGCTGCTGCCGCTGACATAGACACATCCGCTGCTACTGGCTCCTCTGGCAATGCATCCAACTCTGTCGCTGACGCCAGCAGCACATCCTCTTCCGGCGCTGCCATCGCCACCGCTGCCTCCTGCGCTGCTGCCGCAGCCAGCCGCACATCTGGCGGCTCTGCTGGCAAGGCTATGACCTCGCTTGCATCTGCCAGCTTTGCATCATTCACCGGCGCCGCCGCCGCAGCAGCTGCTGCGTCCTGCACCGCTGCCGCTTGCGAAAGCGCTGCTGCTGCCGCCACCGGCACCATCGGCGCCGCCGCTGCCGCCGCCGCCGCCGCCTTTTGCCGCGCCCTGAGGCTGCACGAGTTGTCTGTCTGGCACATGTCGCTGAACTTGATGCCAAAGTTGGTGGCGACGCGCTGCAGGTGCGCGCGCGTCGCGTCGTCGAGCACTGGCGCGCGGCTGTACACAACGCCGCCCACGTAGCCGCACCACGCGTCGTTGCAGCCTGGGGCGCGCGCGGGCAAGATGAGCGTTGCCATACACTTAGCCATTACGTGGCCAATGACTGCAGCAGCAGCGACCACGGTTATTGGTGGAAGGCACTTGCGGCTAAGCACACCGTATCACCTAGAGCTCTACGATCTTTTGACTTGTTTCCATGACTGCTATTAGCTTGTTACAGAGTTCCTGCAGTGCATGATGCAGCTGCCGAGTGCGGACAAGCAGTGTTGTGATGTGCGAGCTGCTCTACCGCACCGTCAGGAAGACATGCACTGCAAGTTTGCTTGGGTGAACTTAGCAAAAGCGCTGATGAACAGAGGCTCTGTAGCTGCCGTACACAGTGCCGCAGCAATCATAGGCGTGCATGATGGGGCGCACTGTCTGCGAGTGTTTGGGAACATCAGTGATCGAAGGATCTGTGGAGGGCCCGAGGGTGTTACACTCATTGACGGCTGCTACATGAAGACGTGACTGAAAGTGCGGGCTGCAATGCCAACTTTAATTCAGGCACCAACACGCATGCCAATGCCAAGAACTAGCATTTACGGGTCCACCTGTGCATGGTGCGCCATGCTACACAGTGCACACAGCGACGTTATGGGTACTGTAGGTATGGTGTGGGCATGATGTGTGTAGGTAAATGCATGTGCACACAGCGAAGTTGTTGGCAGGCATGGTTTGGCATGTTGTAGATGGGTAAGTCGCGGGTATGGATAATGTCAGTAACAAGGGACTTGCTGATAGCTTTGGGCTCTTCAGCGTGCATCTGGGTCCATGAAGTCAGTACAAGGGACTTGCTGATACCTTTTCCCTGTTCAGCCTGCATCTAAGTCCATTTAGTGCAATCCCACACATGAGCTGCTGCAGCTTGTGGCTGGCAACAATTGAGTAAATGGAAGACCGACGCCGTGCCGGAAGTCAGTCGAGCAAGTGCCGCAAAGCACCATAATTCACAAATAAAGAGTTCTGATGCGAGGTCAGTCTAGAAGAGAGGCCAATCGAATTTCGAAGGGTTCGTTCAGAAGTACGGTGTGTGAGGCTAATGAGATACTGGTAATGTGTGCCAGCGTTGTGAATCAGGCAACCACTACACACGCGGCAGGAATTGCCTGAGGTGCGCGGTGACGAGGCAGGCTCAAGTCAGCTGCTGATGGCGCATTGATGTCAGCAGGGTGTGGTGCTGCGAGATACATGTTGCAGATGCCACCACAGATTGCAAAGTGAACAGATTGGTAAGCCCCGCACATGCAGGTGATGGTAAGTAAGTGCTATTGCACTGTTCTATTTAACTTCAACTTGATGAACTTGACAATGATTGCCTCATCACACCATTCTGCTTGCTCTCCCTTTGCCAATTTCATTTGCCCTGTCTCTATAACTGCAGCCAACAGACACATGCCGCCATCGTTGGTCAAAACACACTTCTCTCACGTACTTGAAACCACACTACATAGCTCTCACAATCAAACGCACTGTGCGGTTGTGCGCAATGCGTGTGAATGGCCTCTGATTGCGAACTCAACATGGCGGATTGTCATCTGCGCTGCTGAAGATTTGAAAAACCCTATCAATACATCAAACTGACACATAGGGCGGCACCTACTCCTTGTGTGGGTTGTTCAGTGGCCAGTGAGCGGTTACATTGCCTACAAAGACTGCAACTGCTGTATTCAAACTCAAGCTAACTGCGTTGTTGCATAACCCAACAGCCCAATCTGCTGGCAGCTGAAGGTGCGGTGTCATTTGCGTCACACAACGTGAATGCAAGATTCTGCTGCTGCCACAACAACGTTGTGCTTTGTGCGCAACATACAGAACACGGCGTGAAACATCGCCGCCTGTATGTCTTACATCCATTTACACTTCTTTTTTAAGGATGTGTATATCGTTACGAGGAGTTGCAGTTGCACATGCAAGCATCAGCTGACCAAGCTCTACGAGCCAACTGCCACTCAAGGAGAGGAGAGCCATCGCCAGCCTATGCGAATGGCACACACAATGCCAGAACAGTCACCCATGACGATTGGGGCAGACCTGAATAAAAAGTGATGTATTGTTTCAAACAGGCGCAACTAACTGTTCTGCTAGCTCTAAGAGGAATCAGAAGCATGTTGGAAAGCGCAGAGAAATGACATTGCGCATTTTTGTCTTGTGCTGCCTCCATCGTCACCATCGCAATGCTGTGCATTAGCGCTGTACCATTCGACTCACGATAGAAAACGCAGACAGCTCCAACACGAGCTCACTCGGCACTTTTACGGCACTCACCCGTGTAGTACACCAACATGTACTTGGCGGGGTCCGCATCCAGTATGTACCAGTCATCGCGCTGGTGCAGGTAGCCAGGATCCGCCGCCGTCAGCACGGTCGGGTGCTCCTCGCTCTGCACAAAGACCTGCCTCAGCTGCCGAGTGAACCTCTGGCCCCTCCCCTCCGGCTGCACGTCGTACTCGACGTCGACAATGAGCTGCCCCGGCCTTCCCGTCACCTTGTGCCGCTGGCAGTCGAAGCAATCAAAGATTGGGTTGAGCCCGTGTGTGATGTACCACTCCCCCGAGTACTGCTCTGGGTTGAAAGTGCGGGGCAGCGCGGCGGGGTCTGGCAGCGAGGCCGTGCTGTCCACCCTCTGTGGCAAGCACTTGTGCTTGGAGAGAGCGCAGACCTGAAAATCCCTCAGGACTTCGTCCTTGTACAGGTCTCCGCACTTCATCTGGCACCCTATGTCGTTGGCATCGCACATGCTCAAGCAGGAGAGCTCGTGCAATGCCCGAGGGTCTGTCGCCGCCTGCAGCATCGTCGCACCGCACTGGCAGGCTAGACACCCGTAGTCTATCTGCCTGGCAGCGGGCTCCGCAGCTAGAGCAGCGTAGCCGGTGCCCACCGAGCTGCCGTTCCCCAGCAGAAGGCCAACCCCCATCGCCACTGCTGCGATACTCCTGAGAGCATCTTGCAATCGCGCTGCGCCTTCTGTCCTGTACGTCGCCGCAACGGACACCGCCTCCTCACGCTCTGAATTACCCCCCGAGACGTGCAGCAGCACATACTCCCTCGTCCTCCTGCTATTGCCGCTTCCGTCGCCGCTGCTCCCCCTGATTCCGTGCTGATGTCGTACACATGCTCTGTGATAGAAGCGCCCCTGTAGGAAAGCCGTCCCGCCCTCCGGCAGCGTTGCTAGAGCCACTAGAGTAGTAGAGGTGACCAATGCAGCCCGCCTGCGGCGTTGCATGAGGGAGCATCGACCGTGGGCTCTCCCGCGCCTAGCCCCGCGAAGTCACCAAGAGAATCGTGATCATCACTTCAAGCAAGGTCTGCACTAGAGAGCTTTAGCAAAAACATGTATGCGCATGACCTCCCCCCCCCTCCCCACCCCCGCACGATGCACACTTTCTGCTACTCCTCACAACGACACTGTAGGGCGGAAGATCACTGTGCCACTGTGTGGCAAGCTGTGCTGTACTACATGTTTCCTCATCTCAGTCATGACTTGATGATCCACATGTGCGCCACATCCAATGGCCGCCCCCCCGCCTCCAGTGCCTGTCAGGCAACACTTCCCTGAGTTTGACATGTGAGCCATGCCTGCAAACTGCACCAAGTTAAGTGGCAAGCACGTCACAAAAATGCCCTAATGCATGCCACAATTCTAAAGATGAGGACACTACTTTTTTAGTGGGCCGCCTGCCTCCTACACTTCAACTGGCGGTTAAAGAACGGTGAGTGGACGTTTTAAATTTGGGCTAGCTGTGGCCATGCTGATAGTTCCAGTTGGGCTGCAGGGACAGGCGGCCCTGCAGTCACGTGGCAACAAAGTGCAACACCGGTATTTACACTTCCTGTTGCTGGGTCTGTATCCGCTGTTCTTGCTGCCTAGACATGAAGCGCCTCATGCCCCAGCAACAGCTGCTGCATCATCATTGCTCCTCGCCGTCGAGAGTGCTGGTGTTTTACGCCTTGTTCGGCGGTGGCGACCCCCCCCCCGGGCGCGGGACTGCTTGTGGAGAAGACTCGCCAAAATATAGGAGTGTTGCCTAATACGGAAATCATCCAAATTTACCACAATTGGGTCAAAATTTTCTGATTCGCTGAGATCCTTTCCCTCCCTCCCCTCCATTCATCTCCGGTGAACACACTTATTTAAGTTGCTTAAAGTTTCCCGCGTCTGTAAGTATGTGGATTTTCATAGTGTGCTCGCATTAAGTTTCAACATTGCCTGAAGTTTCTCACATTTGTCAAGTACCTCCGGCAAACTCGCGTATGAGCTTGGTCACTGGCAGTTCATGCTGGACCTCAAGAATGCCTTCAACATGGTGTTCGTCCTGGCGGCAGCGGAATGGGTAGCAGCACAGCTGCCGGACTTCCTCGACTACTTCATCGGCACATACGTACGCACTCGGCCACGCCTGCTGTTCCAGCACGTCGACGGCTCCACGCGCGTCATCATGTCTCAGCGCGGGTTTAAGCAGGGGGACCCGCGGCACCGATGCTCTTCTGCGGCGCCATTGCTCAGTGCTTGAAACGGTTCAATGAGGCGGCGGCTGCGCAGCGCGCGCGGATGCGGATGGGCGCCTACATAGACGATGCCAACGTCCTAACAGGCGCTTGCACGCTGACTCAGGATGACATACAGGCGGTGGCGCAGCTCAAACAACACTTTGCGGAGGTGGGGCTGGAGCTAAACCTCACCAAGTCACGCGCGCTGCCTGGCAGGGGGCATGTGGTGACAGACCGCGAGCGGCAACTGCTGCAGCAGCTGGGCGTTCAGCTGGTGGGGGATACGGATAAAAATCAGAACCGCGGAGCTGTGTTGCTGGGGGTGCCGGTGGGCCACAGCAGCTTTGTGGAGGCATGGCTGCGCAGGGAAGTGGGTGCAGGCGGGGCAGGCCCTGGGGCTCGATTTGCAGAGCGATGCGCGCGCCTGACATCTCCGAGGGCTATGTTCAGGTTACTGCGCTACTGCGTGGTGCCTCGCATGACGTACTGCCTGCGCACCATTCCCACTAAACAGACAGCGCCAGCCGCCAAGGAGTGGGATCGGGTCATGGGTGCTCAAACACTCAATGGGCCTGCAGCCACCAGGCCAGACCTGGCGCCAGTGTGAGCAAAGTGGGGCCCACTTCCATCTGGCAGCGCACGGCCCAGCCTGACAGCAAGCGCGACTCCCAACACGGCATGGCGGCCTTGGCATTACCAGCGCCTGCGACATCGTTGATGCTGCGTATATAGCGGGCACGTTGCAAGCGCTGCAACCAGCACTCTCTGGATGGGCGGGGGTGCTGCAGCAGGCGGCTCCTCAAGCGGCTGCAGACAACGCTGCTGAGGATGCGGAAACACAAGCGGCGCCGGCTGCAGCGGCAGCAGCACCAGCACCAGCAGCACCAGCAGCGGCAACTGTTACAGCGGCAGCGGCGGCTGCCAGTGGAGGTGCGACCGCTCCGGCAGCGGCAACTGCATCAGCGGCAGGCCGCGCTGATGGCGCAGCCAGTCCGGCAACACACGGCGCAGCTGCCGCTGGATCAGGGGTCGCGGCGGCAGCACAGGCGGCACCAGCGGCAGCAGCAGCGGCGGCGCACGGCGCAACTACTCCGGCGGCAGCAGCTGCTGCAGCGGCGGCAGCAGCTGCTGCAGCGGCGGCAGCAGCAGCTGCTCCAGCATCAGAGACAGCAGCAGCGGCAGCACGTGTTGCACCTCAAGCGGCCTCGGCGGCATCACCAGTAGCTGCAGCATCAACAGCAGCTGCTGCGGGCATAGGCAACACAGCTGCTCCAGGCCCTACTAGGGCTGCTGCAGCATCTGCAACAGGAGCAGCGGCGGCAGGCGGCGCCGCAACCGTGCCGGCTGCGACAGCGGCAATGGCGGTGGCAGCGGCCAATGCGGCAGGTGCTGCACCAGCACCTGCGGCAGCAACACCACTGGCAGCAGCAGCAACGGCAGGCGGCGCAGCTGCAGCACCAGCGCACGCAGCAGCGGCAGCCGTCAACTTTAATGCAGGCGCTGGGCGTTCCACACCAGCGATGCTACAAGGCGCAGCAGCAGCAGAGGTGGCGCACCTGCCCCTCATGCGGACGATTGCCACACCTGCCGCATCCCTGCATGCAGCAACAGGTGACAAGCTGGAACATATGCTGCCACCAGCGCTAATGCCACTGCAGCAGCAGCCACATATGCAGCAGCCGCCGCCGCCAGCAGGTAGGTGGTGGCACCGGTGCGGATGCTGCTCACGGCGTACTTGACGTCAGTGCTCTGCAGTTGCAGTGTAGCCTGAAGCGCCCCAATCAGAGTGCGCTTGCAGATGCCGTCGCTACCGAGATTGCAGATAAAGTGGAGGCGGACCTGCAACAGCTGCCGCAGGGCACGCAACGCACGCGAGCACTTGCTCGATTCCGGTCGCAGCGCCACATGCACTCGATCGGCATGGCATTCCTCAACGAGCCCATGTACTCCACAACGGCTTCGTTCGATGGCCTATCCTGGCAGCTGGCCGTCAAAAGCGCCATCGGAGTAGAGGAGCACAAGGCAGGCTGCAAGCTGTGCGGGAAGTCGCCGGCGGCACTCTGCATGCGCGGCTGTGTCAAGCACCACGCATCAAGGCGCACGACACCATCGCCCACAATAACGTCAAGAGGGCCACGCAGCGCATCCTGCGGCAATACCTCAACACGGGACTGGTGGATGAGGACTACACGCCGTTTCTGGGATCCGCCGGGCCACCGGGAAGTCGCAGGATGGACATCGTGCTGCCTGCCGACGCCTTCGCGGTGACCGGCTACGACGACCCTACGCGTCAATTACCGCTCATGGTGGACATCACCTGCTTCGAGGCACAGGTGGCGTCGCGGGCGCAAAAAGACTGCAGCAGACCCCGAGCGTTGCTGCCGCGTCCAAGAGGCCGCCAAGACTACCCACTATTCTGGTCATTATGATCAGAATTGCTACAAACTTGCCACTTTGGCAATAGGGTCATCTGGCAGCATCGGGGAGGAGGGGCGGAAGCTGCTGGAGGCTGTGGCGACGGAGTATGCCAGCAGGATGTCAGTGCCCGGAGGAGCGCGCCCTAAAGCTCTTAAGGGCATCGACCTGGCGCGCTGACGCTCGGCTCTGTCGGCAGCGCTCCACATGGCGTACTCTGGCCGTGTCATGACACACATGGCAGAATCCAGGGGGGGGGAGCACATGGAGGAGGACGTAGGGGAGGACCCCGAGCTGCCATTTGGCGGCGGCGGCGTTTGAGTGGTTGTCGTTACGACACTTTTAGACTGTCATACGACATGTAGATTCCGTACAGCTAGATGCCAATCATCTCGGCTTTTTCGCGCCCTGAGCGAGAATTAATAAAAAGTACCTCCAAGTACCCCATGTAATCATTGATACTAGGCATGCCAGTGCCACCCGTGTACGACAAGTATCCCATGTATGTCAAGTACTTCATGTACGCTGAGTATCTCATGTACCCTCATGTATGCCTGTGCCACCCATGTACGCCAAGTATCCTATGCATGTCAAGTATCTCATGTACGCTGAGTATCTCATGTAGCCCATGTATGCCAGTGCCACCCATGTACGCCAAGTATCCCATATATGTCAAGTATCTCATGTACGCTGAGTATGCCATGCAACCTATGTAATGCACGCTTGTTATGTTTGCCAAGTATCCTATGTATGTCAAGTATCTCATGTACGCTGAGTATGCCATGCAACCAATACTTGAGGTACTTGAGGTACTTGCCATACATGATGCTGCACTTGCCATACTTGAGGTACTTTTTATTAATTCTCGCTCAGGGCGCGAAAAAGCCCAGATGATGTGGTACTTTTTATTAATTCTCGCTCAGGGCGCGAAAAACTTTTTATTGATTCTCGCTCAGGGCGCGAAAAAGCCCAGATGATTGGCATCTAGCTGTAAGGAATCTACATGTCGAATGACAGTCTGAAAGTGTCGCAACGACAACCACTCAAACGCCGCCGCCGCCAAATGGCATCGCGGGGTCCTCCCCTACGTCCTCCTCCATGTGCCCCCCCCCTTGAGGTACTTCTTATTGATTCTCGCTCAGGGCGCGAAAAAGCCCAGATGATGGTCTAACTTGATGCTGCTGTACGGAATCTGCATATGGTGTGACTTTTGAAAGTGTCTCAACGACAACCGCTCAAACGCCGCCGCCGCCAAATGGCATCTCGGGATCCTCCCCTTGAGGTACTTGAGGTACTTTTTATACTTGAGGTACTTGAGGTACTTTTATTATATTCCACTTGTGGCTGTGGAAATGCCATGTTGTAGGTGTGTCGCCTTGTTTTCACTCTTGGGTGTAGCATGCAAAGCTTGCACGCCGCACCCCGCCCCCCACATCGCCCCCAACAAAGCACCCGCAAGCGACTGTCCCCCACATACTAGCAGGGATACTGAACAAAGCTACAAGACTCTCCCCCCACAGACAGACCCGTCTTAGGGCCACCCAGCTCCACGCAGACTTGAGGTACTTGGCATACATGAGGTACTTTCAGACTGTCATACGACATGTAGATTCCTTACAGCTAGATGCCAATCATCTGGGCTTTTTCGCGCCCTGAGCGAGAACTAATGAAAAGTACTTGCCATCGTGCTGCACTTGCCATACTTGGCATACTTGGCATACTTGAGGTATTGAGGTACTTTTTATTAATTCTCGCTCAGGGCGCGAAAAAGCCCAGATGATTGGCATCTAGCTGTAAGGAATCTACATGTCGTATGACAGTCTGAAAGTGTCGCAACGACAACCACTCAAACGCCACCGCCGCCAAATGGCATCTCGGGGTCCTCCCCTACGTCCTCCTCCATGTGCCCCCCCCCCTTGAGGTACTTGAGGTACTTGAGGTACTTGCCACAGAAGCGCCCCAATCAGAGTGCGCTTGCAGATGCCGTCGCTACTGAGCTTGCAGATAAGGTGGAGGCGGACCTGCAACAGCTGCCGCAGGGCACGCAACGCACGCAAGCACTTGCTCGATTCCGGTCGCAGCGCTGCATGCACTCGATCGGCATGGCATTCCTCAACGAGCCCATGTACTCCACAACGGCTTCGTTCGACGGCCTATCCTGGCAAGTGGCCGTCAAACGCGCCATCGGAGCAGAGCAACAGACGACAGGCTGCAAGCTGTGCGGGAAGTCGCCGGGCGGCACCCTGCATGCACGGCTATGTCAAGCGCCACGCGTCAAGGCGCACGACACCATCGTCCATAATAGCGTCAAGAGGGCCACGCAGCGCATCCTGCGGCAAAACCTCAAAACGGGACTGGTTGACGAGGACTACACGCCGTTTCTGGGGTCCGCCGGGCCGCCGGGGAGTCGCAGGATGGACATCGTGCTGCCTGCCGACGCCTTCCCGGTGACCGGCTACGACGACCCGACACGCCACCTACCGCTCATGGTGGACGTTACCTGCTTCGAGGCACAGGTGGCGTCGCGGGCGGCGAAGACTACAGCAGACCCTGAGCGATGCTGCCGCGACCAGGAGGCCGCCAAGACTACCCACTATTCTGGCCATTATGATCAGAATTGCTACAAACTTGCCACTTTGGCAATAGGGTCATTTGGCAGCATCGGGGAGCAGGGGCGGAAGCTGCTGGAGGCTGTGGCGATGGAGTATGCCAGCAGGATGTCAGTGCCCGAGGAGCGCGCCCTAAAGCTCTCAAGGGCATCGCCCTGGCGCGCTTACGCTCGGCACTGTCGGCAGCGCTCCACATGGCGTACTCTGGCCGTGTCATGACACACATGGCAGAATCCAGGGGGGGGGGGCACATGGAGGAGGACGTAGGGGAGGACCCCGAGATGCCATTTGGCGGCGGTGGCGTTTGAGTGGTTGTCGTTGCGACACTTTCAGACTGTCATACGACATGTAGATTCCTTACAGCTAGATGCCAATCATCTGGGCTTTTTCGCGCCCTGAGCGAGAATTGATAAAAAGTACTTGCCATACGTGGTGCACTTGCCATACTTGAGGTACTTGGCATACTTGAGGTACTTGCCATGCTTTGACACCCTAAATGCTTTGAGTACTTTTCATTAATTCTCGCTCAGGGCGCGAAGTACTTGTCTTACGTCCGATACATGCATGAGAAACATGAGACACTTCAAGAACTTCATTTGCCCGTATTTCACCGGGACCTTGGTAGACGCAGCACGTACCTCTCTGTTGAAGAGAGCCCTTGGTGTGCCTGGCAGGCCTGGTCGTACAGCACCTGCAGATCCGCGGCTGCGGGGGATGGAGACTCCATGATGATGAGTGTGGCCACAACTTGCATCTAAGAAGATCGCTGCCAAAAAAAGGATGAGTTTACGCGCCGCTCGGGCTTGGGTTAGTTGTTAGGGATAGCATAATTTTGGAAACTTGTCCCCAAGGTTTGGTGGCGGAAGCACAAACTGCACAGGGATGCAGCGTCAGCAAAGGCATGTCGTCGGCAAACTCAAAATACGCTGTGCATAGAAAATACACAAAGGGCAACGGCAACGAGCGCTGCAGAAAGCAAAGCAGTCAGTGCTACATGTGAAAGGCAGCGGACAACATCTGTGCGCTCAGCTCAGCACAGAAACAGTGCTTCCGCCCCCAAACCTTGGGGACAAGTTCTCGAAATTTTGCAAGCCCGAGCGGCGTGTGGAGCTATGGCGCAGGCGGCTGGACTGATGGTGCCAAGATATATGCCCAGCAGGTATGTGTTTGCGCAACAGATCGGCATGGCTGTGGGTTGCGTTGCTCGAATGCGCAGTTCCACGATTGCGCACCATCCACAGAAGCACTCAAGGCCTGTGTTTGCTGTGTGCGCACCATCATGCTGAGGCTTCCAGGCGTTGGCACTGCATCGCGGTTCGTAGGTGACGCCATGTTTCATCTTCACGACAGCACTGCAACTGTGTTTTGAGGCTATGTGCTGTCTTCACCTCGCCAATCACCAACTCCTTTGGCCATATCGCCATGCTGTACGTGCAGCTCCTAGTCAATGGCGCCCAGAACGGCAGCGGCGGCGGCGCGGTGGAGGATGCGGCAGCTGAGGCCCAGGGACACGCGGCGGAGCAGCGGCGGCGGCGGCGCGCACGCGCTGCAGCGGCAGCAGCAGGCCCCGCATATCGTGCAACAGCAGCTGCAGCAGTATGCACCGCAGCAGCAGGAGCACTCGCCGCCGCAGCTCGCGCCGCCACAGCAGCAGGAGAGGAGCCGGCCGCCGCTCGGGGACGCGGGCGGCGCGCGGGGGGCCGCCGCCGCCGCCGACAACGACGCGCGCGGCTGGGCGGGCAATGGCGGCAGCGGCGGCGCAGGCAGCAGCGGCGGTGGCGGCGATGAGAACCGGCCGCCGCGGCACGCCAGCAGCAGCGCCACGGGCAGCAGCGGCAGCAGGGCGCTGAGTGCTCGCAGCAGCGGCGGTGGCGGAGGCGGGCTCAGCGGCGCCGGGGCGGTTGCCGCAGGGGGGAGGGGCAAGGGGGGCTTGGCGGGGGAGCGGCGCGTCGCAGGTATTATCGGGGGGGCATTGTCATTCGTGGATGCACTTGTGTGCAGTGTCGTGCTGGTACTCTTCGTGAGGGTTTCGCAGCTAAGGCTACCGGGCAGCGGTCACCATGCACATGCACGTGTAGGTTTACGCATGCACATGTACGTGCAGACCTGCATCGCTGGCGCGCGACTGCGGGCCTGTGCCGCCTGTGCACCGCCGCAGCACTGTCTTCCTGGCAGCACCTCCAACTTCAACTGCATGTGCTGCACTGCTCTGTCGTGCCGTGCGCGCAGCCGAGGCGCGCGAGAGCAGCGACGACGACGCCTTTGAAACGCCGCCAGGCAAAAACAAGCGCGGTAGCGGCGCAGGCGGCGGCGGCGGCAAAAGTGGCAAGCGCAGGCGCGGCGGCAGCGGCGGCGGCAGCGGCGGCGGCAAGCTTCCATCAGCTGCGCCCGCCGCCGCCACAGCTGGCAGCAGCACCGGCAGCGGCGGCGCCCGGAAGCGCGTGAAGGCGGCGCCGCTCGGGGACGCGGGCGGCGCGCGGGGGGCCGCCGCCGCCGCCGCCGCGCCTGCGCTTGCCACTTTTGCCGCCGCCGCCGCCGCCTGCGCCGCTACCGCGCTTGTTTTTGCCTGGCGGCGTTTCAAAGGCGTCGTCGTCGTCGCTGTCGCGCGCCTCAAAGGCGCGCACGGCACGACAGTGCAGGGCAGCACGTGCAGTTGAAGTTGAAGTTGCTAAACTTGTGGGGTGGCCAACTGAGTTGCAAGCAAGCACTTGAGTGTGCAAGCATGCACTCCACTGTGCCCCCTGTGCAAGCGAACACTCGGCTTTTGCGCCCCCGTGCAAGTCTTCGCGCTGTTTGGCCATCCATGCTTTGTGCAGCTACATGATCAGAATCTGTGCAGTGGGTCTGGGAGTGGTGGCGATATGCTGCTTCACACTCCAGCCCATCTCATTCGTGCCGCCGTTTTCGTCACGCAGTGCAGCAGAGCTCGTATGAACGAGCTGCGGAGCATATGTACACAACAAAAGCGATACGACGAATATTGCGTCGAGCTCTCTCGGTAGTTGTTCGTTGTACAACAAACAACTGACTGACGAAAAACTGTGAGTTGTTTCATAAATGACTCGTTATCATACGCTAGTGCGCGAATGACAGACCATATACAACTCATGGCAGTAGCGACAGCGGTGTGTGATGCACCGGCAGAAGTGAGTTGGCTCATTGACCACGTGTTCTGTTGCCTGCTGTCGCTGATGTGTGCCAGGCCCTCGTGGCACGGCAGCTTTTCAGACAATGTACAGCCTCTCCTTCAGCAGCAACTCTCTTGCGCAGCTGCACTGTACCGACAAGGTACTTGGCCGTGGTGCGCGGCGAAGCCAATGTACCACCGGACACCACGCTGCTCGTAGAGGTGGGGCATTGCATGGCGCGCGGGCACGAGGAGTGCTGGGCACCCGCGTGTACAGCCGCCACCGGCGTCATCCTGCGGGCCCTTGAGCCTCACACGCGCAATGATGGATGGCGCATAGGGTGGAACGCCATCTTCGGCGGAGCGTGCATCCACCGCCCCAGCAGCGACGGCAACGAAGCATGCTGCGCACCCGCGTCCGCGTGCCGCGCTGAAATCCTGGAGTGCAGGCGGGCGGTCGAAGACGTGCTGCTGCGCTGCATCCATCATGCGGTCTCGCGCGTGCAGCTGTGGTCCTGGGACGAATGCGATGAGAAGAAAGGCGGTCCCCAGCAGGCGGCGCGCACCTGCAGACATCTGCACATCTGCAGATGTGTGACGTCACAAGCACGTCGTCGAACTGCATGTTCAGGCGCTTCGCCAGGCTGAGCGTGGTGCGCGCCGCCTGCTGGGGACCGCTTTTCTTCTCGTCGCATTCGTCCCAGGACCACAGCCGCACGCGCGGGAACGCGCGGTTGTTTGACAGCGCAGACAGCGAGGGGGGGTGGCGCGGAAGAGAGCTGCAGCGGAGAGCGCGATCGCCGCGGTCCGCGTCAACCCCACCCGCGATGGCTACACGATGGCAGTCGCACAGTACAAGCTGGGGGGGTATGGGTTCACCCCCGCGCAGGGCGTCCGTGGCGGCGAGTTGTACTTCGCAGTTTGCGTCCACATAGCACTTGAAGTTGTGCCTACGGGTGTTGCAGTGCACAACGTTAACAGCCAGACTCAGGTGTGCAGGACAAGTCTTAGAGTTGCAAGCAGGTACGTGGTGCACTCACGCAACTGATCGGCGGCAGGGGGCTGTTGCCCCATGATGATGCTTTCTCATACGTCCAACAATATCAGCGGGCCTGACCTTGCTGAGCCTGTACGCACGCAACGACCACCACCATATGTTTCGTGTACTAGTAGTCTACGGGGAAGCACCCTCACCAGGCCTACTGGAAGGAGACGACCCACTTGCAGCAGCTGGAAAGAACTGCAACCCGTCGCACCGATCTGCGGCGCACGCGTGCACGCGGTTCCAAATGCATCCCGAACGGATGAACATCACTGACGCTGAAATTGCCTCAGAATTGGCATGTGCTCATGGACGTTGCCGCGTACGTGTCGTGTGCAGGCCAGCATGCGCAGGAGAACCGGCAACAAGCTGCTTGCGGAGCACGGCTGCTCCTACAGAAACATGCCAGCGCGCATGGCAGGCCTCACGGACGAGGCCATCGCCTCGGCCGCCTCCGGGGAGCAGCTCAACGCCACCATCCGCGCCGCCCTGCAGGAGAATGGTGGGTGTTGGTGCCGAATTGTGCATCTATATGTATGTTGGGGTTGCACGCCATCCGCAGCAGTGCTCAGCCAGGCGCGGTTGCCACGTGCATGCTCTCGCAATCAGGACGGCTCTGTGACTGCGAGGCTTGACTGCGTTCCTGGTTGCCAACACTGGTGCGTCACCTGTGAGTCAACATGCTGCCGTGCGGCTGCTGCTGCTGGAGTGCAAGACCACACGTGAAGTGACATGCAAACTTGAAGATTCAGTCAGTCCGGTACATCAGATTTCTGCTGCTCAATGACATACTGCATGCTCTTCGCCAAATGCACCTGCCACGTCCTTTGCATCATGAACGTCAGATGACGTTGATGCGACGTGTTCCGCTTTCGCGAAGCCCTGTTCTTCACAAGGCAGCGCTCACAAGACTGACGTCTGTGCCCCTCATGCTCCGTCGCAGCCAACTGCTGCATCGAGCCCGGCTGCAGCTGCAAGTCGGACGCTCTTGGTCAGTGCACCTGCGGGCCCGAGCACGACCACACGAAGGGGGGTACGAAGGGAGGTGAGCCCCCTGGTGTGGTGCGATGCAGCTGTTCGTGTGTGGCGCTCAGCGTGGCTAGAGATCTGTGATAGACGCCGCCATCCGCGCCGTCCTGCAGGCCCACGGACAGTCCGGGGGTGAGATCTGATCAACGCATCTATATGTTGGGGTTGCACGCCATCCTCAGCAGTGCTCAGCCAGGCGCGGTCGCCACGCGCATGCTCTCTGGGGGCGGCAGCGCTCAGGAATGGGGCGCATTGCGGCTCAGCGCGAGCAGTGCTGATGGTGAAGTTGCATGTAGTTGAGGTTTGAAGCGCCCTGATCGTTCGTGTCGCCGATGCATGCAGCTTGGTCAATGGCGCTCTCTTCATACAAATGGGTTTGTGTTGTGAACGTCTTAGAACTGCAACTTGTGGACACCGATCTGCTGCCGTCTGCGCCGCTGCTGCGACAGGCAGCGCGCGAAATGCCATTGGGTGAGATGGCTAGGCGGATCAGTACCATGTCACGCGCTGCAGGTGCTGCTGCTGGTGGTTGCCATCATATTGGGCAGCAGCGGCGGCGGCGGCGGCGGCGGCGGCAGCACTCATGAAAGCATGAGCCGTTGATGCCAGTGAGCCTGACATATTGCAGTTGCCTGCCTCTGAGAAGTGTTTTTGCGGCACTTGGTTCACTCCCCCCCCCCCCCCCTCCCCCTCTGATGCAGGCAATGCGGCACACCAGGCGTGGCGGCAGGGCAATTACTACAACCCAAATGTGGTCACGGACGACCCCGCCGTGCAGGTGCGTGCTGCCCTTGGTGATCAGTAGATGTTGACGGCACCCCTCAATGACTACATCAAGTGCGCAGTGGCCGAGCTTGTCCAGCGGAGCAGCGGCGGCGGCAGCGCTAATGAAATGGGTGCATCGCGGCTCAGCGCGAGCAGTGCTCCTGTTGGAGTTGCATGTAATTGAGGCTGGACTTAAAACCACAAACATCCACCATTTGCGTGTATGTATGAGTTGAAGTTGAAGTCAAAATGCCCTTGTCATGAAAAGCGTCCTGTCACGGTCGGCGCCGCACTCACGCTGAGGGATACTCACGAATGCTCGCGCACCTACACAGGTCCAGAGGGTCACCTTCAAGCAAAGTCATGATACCACCAACTGCATGCACTATGAGCAGCACCAACCTGATGCGGTGTGTGTGTTCACAGTTTAGATCAAGAAGGCTGGCGAAACGCACCACGTTGGGTACTGCAACAATTGCCAAATCCTTGAAATGATTCGAAATTGAAACGTATTTGAAAAAACAACGTTCGTGGTTTATGCTCAGCAGGATGTAAGCGCAAGTAGCACTTGCTTTCGGCGGCACGGTGGGGGTGATGTCTGCGGGTACAGAATAATGTTGGTGTCCTGAATACCGAGCCACTTGAAGCCTATCTCGCACGAATATTGTCGCCCATTAAATTGCTTCAGACCTGGTGTAAATGTTGATGTCAGCGCATGTTGCTGTGTGGTGCAGGGAGTGCAGGGAGTTACGACGCGCGCATCTTAGGGTTAGAGTTAGGGTTAGGGTTAGGGTAAGGGCGCCAAGGAGGGCCCAGATGCAAAGGAGCGGGCGATCGCGGAGGTGGAGAAGACCAGCGCGAAAAAGGCCGCAAAAATGGCCGCAAACACAAACGGTAAGCTGCGCAGTCAGTGCGTCCGCTTCAATCGTTGTCCCCTCTCTGGTACCTCCCTATATCCCAAGGGTCCAACAGGGGGGGAGTGGGGGGGGGGGGGGGGGAGGCGGCAGGGCACATTTTTCGATCCAGCCAGGGGCCGGGCCACTCAGTCAACTTGGTGGTCCACCTCTTAGAACTTTCTTTACTCAGATGCGGGTATGCGTCACTGACGTAGGCTTCTAAGTCATTGACTTGAGGTTGAGAAGCATGTATATTTGACATTGAGACGGCGTTTCTGTCAGTGATTGTACAAGTGCATCGTGGGGCAGTGGCATGTTGCAGCAGGTGTTTCATGGAACGGGTTGTATGTAACGGTGTGTGAGGGTTTTGAGCTGTACATGTTGTTGTGGCGCGATGTGGCACTCACATTCGGCTGCATGGCAAGCACTGTGAAAGCGGGTCATCATAGTGGAGGTGGACACAGTAACATGGCTTTGACTCTACATGGTCAAGTTGTTGAGCAGTGTCACATACACATTCCTTGCCGCAGCCTGAGGGGCTGTGATCAGAGCACACGGTGCACGTCTCTGTGTGTGCCACACTATCTGTGCAGCGTTGGCTGGGGTTTGCGAGGCCTAGAAAATTAGTTTTTGTGAGTCACCACTTTGTACAACCCCATTTGCTTTCCCACAAGGGCACTGCAGTCGCACATTGCAGGGTGCAAAACATGGCCACATCACCCCGTGAACATGATTATTTTTTGTTACCACTTGCGCTTTTGCAGTAACCAAATGGTCGCCAGACGACAACGAGACCCTGCGGGCGTACGTGGATACGCATGGCCCAAACTGGGCTGGCGCTGCGGCATCGCTCAACCACAAGTGGGGGCGTGTGGCGTGCCGCGATCGCTACATCCAAAGCCTGGGCCCCCAGCACAAGAAAGGCGTCTGGATGGAGGATGAGGAGACTATTCTGGCTGAGCAGCTCGCGGCTGGCCGACGCTGGGTTGACATCGCCGACATGTTGGGGCGCACCAACCTTGAAGTGAGGAACCACCACTACAACGCGGTCAGAAAACAGAAACGAGCACAGGCGTGGCGGCTGCGTGAGGCTGGACCTTGGCGTGCATGCTGACAGCGCCAGCGCCGATGCTGACAGCGCCAGCGCCAGCATGCACGCTAAGGTCCAGCCTCACGCAGCCGCCACGCCTGTGCTCGTTTCTGACCGCGTTGTAGTGGTGGTTCCTCACTTCAAGGTCGGTGCGCCCCAACATGTCGGCGATGTCAACCCAGCGTCGGCCAGCCGCCAGCTGCTCAGCCAGAATAGTCTCCTCATCCTCCGTCCAGACGCCTTTCTTGCGCTGGGGGCCCAGGCTTTGGACGTAGCGATCGCGGCACGCCACACGCCCCCACTTGTGGTGGAGCGACGCCGCAGCGCCAGACATTGAGCTGCTCAGCCAGAATAGTCTCCTCATCCTCCGTCCAGACGCCTTTCTTGCGCTGGGGGGCCCAGGCTTTGGACGTAGCGATTGCGGCACGCCACACGCCCCCACTTGTGGTTGAGCGATGCCGCAGCGACAGACAGTGTGTCAAAATTACCAACAATAAAAAAAGACAATTTGTGAGTTATGTAGTTAGTTTGACGATTTGATTTTTTTTTACTCTCTTTGCGTGAAAAAGAAGCCGAATCCGCTGCCTTTGGCGGGGACTTGCGCTTGGTGGTCAAATGCCACGGGGGCCGGTGTGCTGCCACAATAACGAAATGATGCTGAGTCCGCTGCCACTGTCACCTAACGTCGCCCTCGCGCAGCAGCGTTGTGTCTGTCTGTCCCATATTTTTGACACATATCACACCCCCATCTCACACACGCAACAGCGGCGTAGTGCAGCCGTGGCAGCAGTCCTGATCGCACCACGAGAGATGGCTCTGTCCTCAGTGTTGTGACCGCTCTATACTTCACTGCGTGATGCACTGAGCGCGTTGTCCACGATGTTTCTCAAGGCTGAGGCGA
Organism: Tribonema minus; assembly: GCA_017506865.1. Classification (NCBI taxonomy): domain Eukaryota; class Xanthophyceae; order Tribonematales; family Tribonemataceae; genus Tribonema; species Tribonema minus. The sequence continues at coordinate 208,264 of JAFCMP010000335.1, read as the reverse complement.
GGAAAGACATGTCGGCACTGCAGCGCAGGTGCAGACAGCTGTCGGCCTACATTGTCGCCAGCAATTCCACTCGCAGCAATTCCACTCGAATAGCATCCGTGTCAGCTGCTCGTGAGTTTGATGGCGAGGGGCAAATATTTGTGCACTGTCTGCTCACTTCGAAAGCGATTACCGGACGATACGGTACCGCAACTGCCATTTGACACGCGCGCTCTTATTGATGATGGTTGATTTTGCGTCAACGTGTGTTAACATGGGTGGTGTAAGGCGAGCGCGTGCCAATGACGCTGACAGAGTATCCCACACCAGAACAGGCTCTTATGGCCGGCCTCAGGTCCCCAGCAATGCCTGGCAGAGGCAGCAGAAACCGTCATGGATTGCATGCAAGACCGATTATGTTGCACTGCCGAGTATTGACACGGCAGGCCGCAACGAGAAACAACACCCTGCTTACTCGACCTCATCCACTGACTGGTCATCTTGCACAGCGCTTGCAAGCGATCGCAACTGCAACCACCGGCCACAATTGAGCAGAGATGATGCATCCTTGGACGCCGCAGCGCAGTCAGGCCACGAGATGCAGCATCACCGCCAACTCAGTCAGCGGCCGTCAACTACGGTGCTCGTACACGTACAGGGCAGTAGCGCGCCGCTGCCACTCCACGTCAAGCTCCCTGACCAATCCAAGAGGCATCTGCTGGTGCAGGTCAGCGACAGCAGCGCATCCACCTTAGAGCAGCAGCTGTCAAAGCTCCAGCACCAACAGCAACTGCCGCCGCAAAATCCGCAGCAGTGGCCCATCCTCTACGATCTGAGACCGGAATGGGATAGGGTAGAGCTGCGCCCCCCCCTGTCCATTCACAGCCTGCCGGTTTTCGACATCGCCAACACCTCCGCTCTGCTGCGAGCTGCCAACCTGAGCACTGCTGACGCCGCAGCCGCCAGGGTCATGGCGGGAGCGCTGCAGCGGTTCGACGCCGCGCGGTTCCGCAGCATCGTTGGAAAGGCGCTGCGGAAGGCGGAACGGCGCGCGCTGAGCGGTGGCGACGCAGCAGCGCTCAGCTCTGGAGTCGACAGGCGCGTCGCCTGGGGCGTTGCCGCCGCGGCGTTGACGCAGGGAGCGCTGCGCGGCGTGTTTAGCGCTGGCGAGATCGACGCGATGCTTGCCGCTTGTGAGGAGCCGCAGCTGCAGGAGGGTGGTGCGCGTTCGAACGGCGGTGGCTGCCTGGCACCATATGGAGATGCACATCGTTCGGGTTGTGAGGAGATGAGCGCTGCTGCCGACCGCAGCGCGCGAGACCAGCAACTTGAAGCTGTGCGCGCCGGCTCCAGCGACCCGGAACTGGCGCAGACGAGTGAGGGCGACGGGCGGTATGGACAGCACGCATCAGGGGCCGGGGATGGGACACTTGAGGACCGGTCGACAGCGTCACACGGCTCAGAACTCACCGCTGACGCTGCTACCGGTGACGCGGCAGCGCCGCGCGCGTCGTGCGGAGCACTGCTGCGCGTGGACCGGCTGCTGGACGTGTGCACGATGCACTTCAGGGTGCACTGCGTCACACTGTTCCTCTGCCGCTACCACCAGCAAGTCGCCGCCGCCGCCGCCGCCGCCGCCGCCGCCGCCGCTGCGGCAGCATCCCCAACCACCAAGTCCCCGCACGGCCTGCCCCGGTTGCGAACCGCGTTTTTGGATGACGATGAGTCGACAGGCGCGTGGCCTAGGCCTAGGTCCACGCCACGTGTCTTGCGCACGGGGTTCAAGGGCCATCTGAGCATCGCGGAGCTGAGGGCGGAGCTACAGCAGGCGCAGCGCGCAGCGCACGACAACGAGGCCGCCGCGCGGCGGAAGGTGAAGTGAAGTTGTTGTCAGTCACGCGGTGTGCGCTGCTGCTGCAACGCAAGACTGCGGTGCTTGCACGGCTGCACTGAGTGGCGTGCTGCTGCAGTGCGCGTGTCGCGAGCGACATGGCTCATCAGTGCACTGCACTGCACTGTTCAGCACTGTACTCTGCTGTACCTTGCTGTACCGTACTGTACTGTACTGTACTCGTCCGCAAAATCTGACACCTCGCCACACCGGCTAACACCAACGCACACGCCGCTCTCTCCCCTCTCCTACCACTGCTACACACGTCCAGGTTGGTGTATGGTCCAAGGACTTGAGCCAGCGCAGGGAGCAGCAGCGTGCGCGGGGCGGCGGCGGCGGCGCGGCGGCAGTCGACGCGCGCCGCGCACTAATAGGCAGGGGCCTGGAGCGACTCACTGCGCTGGCGGAAACGGCGGAGGCGCGGCACGTGGCGCGCGCCTGTGCTCGCTGGCGCGCGCACACAATGTCAGTTTCTGGGGTCGCATGTGTAATGCTGAAGTAGTAGTTGAGGTTGAAGTATGTGGTTCCTCGCTGAGCGCGGCCAGCACTGCAGATCAATATGCTACGCACAATATAAAGTGTCAAGGGCGCCTTGAACGCATACGCGCCGCTGCGCAAGAAGCCCCCCTCCGCCGTCCGCTGCCACACGCACAACATGCATACACACCCCTGGCGCACTCCAGCAAGCACCCACATTTCGGTTGGCGTACACCTCGTGACGACCTGTTCGCCCTGCTCCCGACACGCATGTGCACTGACCCGCCTTCCGTCACCACATACATATACATGTAGCCACATTCCTTACACCCCTCGCGCCACCGCCGTGTGCGCAGGTACCTCGCGCTGCGGCCCACCGCGCGCGCCTTCTCCCGCGCCGCCGGCGCGGCAGCGCTCGCCTGGTGCGTCCTCGCGCCGCTCCACCGCCGCCGCCTCCGCCGCGCGCTGCAGTGCTGCGCCGCCGCCGCCGCCGCCGAGCGCCTCCTGGAGGTCACCGCGGCAACAATAGAAGCGCAGCGTGTTGTCCGTGGATTTCTGGCGCGGCGGCGGCGGCGGCGCCTGCGCTGCGCAGCCGCGGCGGCGCGCATTCAGAGCGCCGCGCGCGGCTGGCTCGCGCGGAGGAGGGTGGTGCGGCGGCGGCGCGCGCTGCGGCGGCGGCGCGCCGCTGCCGTAATTCAGGGGCTGTACAGGAGGGCGGCGGGGCTGCGGCGGGGGCGCGTGGAGCGGCGGGCGTGGCGCGAAGGCGAGTCAGTCACTGCTCAGCCCGGGGGGTGTCCGCGCTCAGGCTGGCTGGTCGCTGTGAACGCGCGCAAGCTGCGCCTGTCGCCGGGCGTACGCTGGGCATGTGTCGTTGAGTAGTGAGTGTGTGTATGGGCACTGTTTTCATTACTTACTGACTTCAGGCCACCTGTTGGAGCATTCAGCCGGCCCTTTTCGAATTCAAGTCATCACTGCTGGAGGCATCAGAACCCGGGATTAAGGTTCCATGCGCTCCGATCTGGCCAACAATTGTCAGTCGTGCGCTCAATGCCCACTGTAACATGTGTTACACGCGGCTTGCACTAGCGCGCTGGTCCTGTTACAGGTAACGCAGCGTGCCACAGCTCACCACACAACGCGCTACTTAGCTCTCCTGCTGCGTGCCCGACACATGGCCTTGCAGCTCCACAAACTTTGCAACAATCAGCCTGCCACACAGCTCTCCCCTTGCACACGCATGGCCCCCACCCAACCCCCCCATCAGGTGCCGCCGCAGCGCGCATCCAGCGCTGCTGGCACGGCCACCGCGGCCGCCGCCGCGCCGCCGCCGTGCGCTGTATCACCGCCGCGCGCGCCGCCGCCGCCACCGCCATCCAGTGCCTCCTGCGGCGGCGCCGCGCCCGCAGCGCAGCGCGGCGGCGCCGCGCCGAGCTGAGCGCTGCGCGGCAGCTGCAGCGCGCCGCGCGCGGCTGGGCGGCGCGGCTGCGGCGGCAGCGCGAGCGGCGGGCGGCGGTGATACAGCGCGCGGCGCGCGCGCGCGCGGCGCGGCGGCGCGCGGATGCCGCCGTGCTGCGCAATTGCGCCGCGCGGGAGCGGCGGAAGGCGGCGGCGGCAGCGGCGGCGGCGAAGGCGAAGGCGCCTGTGATGTTCGCGGGGAAACAGGTGGCTGCCGGCGCCAGGTGGGTTGCGGGGAGATGCAGTGGTGTACGGATGCGGTTGTTGTGGGCGCTGTTGACAGGCATGGACAAGGTTGTACGTGACCCAAACATACCCGATTCAAGCTGCACATTATGATTGTAGCACGCGAAGTGTTGTCGTGGATGAAAGCAACGCCGTGTCTTAGACAGTCAGTGTCGTGTACGCATGATATTTCCCGTACAATTTCCTGCAAATGTGTGTACACTGCAAACGAGTTCTTCAACGTGTACACTCAAAGTGCAACTGCATATGTAGCATATGGCACCACTCTTCATTCTCGCATCATCATACAACCGATGTTGAGCCTTTCAGCAACATCTGTTGCACGCAAACAGCACCTTGTGTCAACCTTCAGCTAACCCCTCACGTGAACCCCCCCCCTTCTCACCCCTTCCGACCCCCCCCTTCCCCCCGGACGCTTCTTCCCACCTGGAAACAGGATCGCGCGCTGGGCACAGCCGCGCTGCCGCGGCGCCACAGCACGAAAACGCGTCGTAGCCGTCAAAACAGAGCAGCGCGAGAGACACACAGCAGCGCTCAGGGTGCAGCGCCTGGCGCGCCGCCACCTGGTGCGCAAGCAGCACAACGCTTTTCAGCGGAGCACTGCTGCAGCGGCGCAGCGCGGCAGCAGCGGCGAGCGCGCACGCGCGGCCATGACGGTGGCGCTCGCGCTGCAGTTTCTGTATCGGCGGAAGCGGCGGCGGCGGCAGCGGCGGCGCGCAGCCGAGGTGAGGTTGGGGGGCGAGGTTCTGGGAGAGGGTCGGGTTTAGAATTAGGGTTAGGGAAGGGACAGGGGTAGCGTGGCTTGTCGTGCAGTGGGGTAAGGGTTAACAAGCGCCAAGGTGAACAGGGCTCCAGCCACTGCTGCTATTGATCTTCACCACAGACGCTCTAACCCTAACCCTAACCCTAACCCTGGTCTGTGCCACTGCCCCACAGCGCTCTAAGCTTTGAGTTTAGGGTGAGCATCAGGGTAAGGGGTAGGGTTACCGCGCGCGTCCCCACAGCACGTACCGCTGCTGTTTGCTATTTGTTCGTTCTCAAGTCGTCATCTCATCGCCAAAATGTTGAACAAGGGCTAGGGTTGACCCCGCATTGAGCATCATAACACACTGCGCTGTGCAGCCGTAGTGCAGCACTCGTCGGCGGCGCCGACGGCAATTCTACTTGTCATTTTCAAGTCGTCACCTCATTGCTATGGTGTCGGATACAAGCACAGGCTCTCGACACCATGCTGAGCGTCACCATGATGACCACACCACCTCGCGCCATCGCCACACCGCGCTGCGCACTGCGCTGCGCACGCGCCTGCAGCACTCGGCGGCGGCGGCGGCAACCACGACCTACAGCCTCGCATCACCATGCTGAGCATCACCATCATGACCACATCGCCTCACACCGCGCCGCGCACGCTCAACGCAGCAGTCGGCGGCGGCGGCGACGGCGATACAGGCGGCGGCGCGCGGGCGCCTGGCGCGCTGGCAGCTGGCGGCCGCGCGCGACGACATCGTGCGTGCCATGCGCGCGCTGTGCCAGCAGATGCACATGCAGGGGCTGCAGGGCAGCGAACTGGAGGAACTGGCTGCTGCCGCCGGTCCGCTGCTGCCGCCGCTCGGCGACAGCGCTGGTGATGCGTGCGGAAATGAGCTGCGCGCTGATGGCGGTGATGGGGGAGGCAGTGCTCAGGAGGGGGGGCGCGTGAGAAAAGAAGGTGAGCGCATGAGGTGTCCGTGCGCAGTTTAGAGGTGTTGTGGCACCATGTTGAGTCAATCTATGTCTATGTTGACCTAGCGCAGCAATCCTTGACCATCAAACTCGGCACAGCCACGCGCACACGCATCGCCCATGCACTCATTGAACGGCGAGCGCAGAGAACCGCTGCCATGAGCCTGTGAGTCGCTCTCCCAAACGCACGGCATACAAGATCATCCGACTGCACCGCATCCTGCCCTTCCGCTGCCGCCGCCGCCGCCGCCGCAGCGCTCGCCGCCACTGCCAGAGGCTCACGTTGTCGAAAGAATGCAGGGCAGCTTGCTTGGTACAGTACACTCAGCAATGCCATGCGCACGTGCGTTGCTCACGCACTCGTCCAACCGCACCCGCATCCCTGCCCTTCTACCGCCACCGCAGCGCTCGCCCCGCCGCCAGATAGATGGCACGCTCACGTTGCCGAAATAATGCAGCAATGCCACACACACAAGCGCGTTGCTCACGCGCTCATCCGACTGCACTGCATCCTGCCCTTCCGCTGCTGCCGCCGCAGCGCTCGCCGCCGCCGCGCGCACCTACACCATCTACTACCGCCTCAAGCTCCAGTATCTGGCCGCACAGGAGGTGGCGCACGGACCGCAAGTGCGCAGAATACAGGCGCTGGCCCGCGGCCGCGCTGCGCGTAAGCGCGTCGCGCCGCTGCTGGCGGCAGAGCGCGAGCGGCGGCGCGCGGCGGCGGCGGCGCGCGCGCGCGCCGCGGCGGAGGCAGCGCGGCTCGAGCAAGAGCGCCTCAGGCTGGCAGGTGCGACTCGGTCTGAGAAGCAAATCAAGCTCTCATCTGGTGTCACAACTGCGTCACGGTCAGGGTTAGGGTTAGTGTTAGGGCTTGAGGTTTGGGTTTAGGGTAAGGGGAGGGCTAGGATTAGTGTTCTGCCGTTAGGCATGGATGCACTACTCGTGGTGTCATATCTGCGGCGGAGGCGGCGCGGCTCGAGCAAGAGCGTCTGAGGCTGGCAGGTGTGACTCGGTGCTACCAAAAATTATAAATGAAAAGCAAGCCTTCAACTAGTATCACAACAGCTTTGGGGTTACGGTTAGCGTTAGGGTTAGGGTTAGGGGGCCCAGTCCCAGTACAGCAATCAGCTCGTATCAGCACTTGCTTCATGAATTAATGCGTGGCTTGAGAAAGGCGTCTGAGGTTGGCAGGTGCTAATCTCGTGGTCGCTCAAACGGACCATCTGGTGGTGATCTTGTAAAAGCGCATGATGGAGTGCATCGGCATGCTTACTTAGGGTGGGGGGTCAGGTTAGGGTTAGGGTTTTGGGGTCAGAATTTGGGCTAGGGCAAGGGTCAGGGCAGTGCACAACAGCGAGCAAAGCATATGCGAGGCCAACACTAAGGTGGCGCAACTGAGTTGCAGCAACAACGCTGAGCATACTTCAACAACAAGATGTTGAAGCAGCAACACCACATTTTGTAAATGCGGCTATTGCATTACCTGGCAGCACCTTTGCCACTCGAAAAGACCCACTGCTGAGGTGGGGCAACTGAGGCTTGCAGCAACGACACTGGACATATAACACAGTATGCTGTGAAAGCAAAAATGGTAAGTATTGTAGTTGCACTTCCTTTATATGGCAGCCGTCCCGCTATTTTGAGAAGTAAAAAAACTGCCACCACAACCGCCGGCATTTGCATATGGGATGGTGCGCTACTGCTGCCGAGGGCGGCATTGTATGTTGATGACGAGGATAATGGTGCGCTACTGCTGCCGAGGGCGGCATTGGATGTTGATGACGAGGATAATGATGAGGAGCCACTGGCACGTACCTGCAAGCCTTGTTTGAGCTTGCCGCTGTCATAACATTGCATCGTCCAGAGCGTTGTGCTGGTGTTCGTATAGATCGATATGGTATATGAACGGATGTGCCAGAAGCGTGCCTCAAGCGGAGGCCAGGTTGTGACAACAGCCGCACAAGGGTGAGCGTTCATGATTAGGTAGGTGGTGATGCAGAGAGGCAGTACTCAACACAGTCTCGCAATGTCACTCATGACAAAGCTCATCATACATTCCAGAATGACTTGCGTCAAAGGGTACTTGAACTTGAAGTGCAGCCAGCAGGAAGGGCAGCGCTAGTATGTCACCAGCCATTGTCTTTAAGAGTCACCGATGCAGATTAACCTTGACGTGGCGTATGCTCTGTGCGCTTTTCTGCAAGTCTTCTGTCACGCAGCTCATCTTCTGCCACATGGTTCTCTCCTTGCAGCACTGTATGCAGCATGCCGTCGCAGCCGTGGCGTCATCTTACCAGCCAGCTTTCCGCTCACTGCACCGCCGGCGAAAGCGCGGCAGCGCTGACAGTGCGCCACGTTTGCTCCGTACGCTTTCTACCTGCGAGGGTACTGTGAAGCAGATGGTCTCCTGTCACGCTGGACAGTCTTTGTGGCATTGCTGCGGCATGCCTTCGCAGCCGCGACGTCAATGACTTAATAATTCTTTGCTCACTACACCGCAGGCGAACGCGCAGCAGCACTGGCAGTTCGACAAGCCCAAGCGGCGGCGCTGCTGCAGTGCACATGGCGCGGTCACGCGGCGCGGGTGCTGGTGTGCGGCATACACGCGCGGCGGCGCGCGCAGGTGCTCAGGCTGGCGGCTGCCGCCACCAGTATACAGGTGCGTTAGCTGAAGCAGTGCCTGAGGCATGGGACATGATGCTTGCCACCCTGGTGTAGTCCGACTCACTGGGGAGCAAGGCCAGTAGGTATGTAGGTATATTTGATGCTGTAGCACTTCAGTCAGTGCGTTAATTGTGTGAGGTGAGCCATGGGACATGAAGTACGCGAACCTAGTGTAGCTCTGCAACATTGCAAGCAAGGGCGCCAGAGAATGATGGCGCCGCCGAGCATGCAGGCAGCGGCTACGCAGGGATGTCCGCATCAACCAAGTACGAACGCATGAGAATGGCACATGCACACATACGCAAGGCTGAGCGCGGCTGTCCCCACGGCACGCGGAAGAGAAGCGGTAAATGGTGATGGACCCTTGCAGCCGAGCCCCTGCTTCTTACTTCAACTTGTTTGTTCAAATCTGTCGTGCACTGCACAGCTTGACGGAACCGCAAAACGGCCTGCCCCTACGACACTGCAGCAGCACGTGATTATCCTCCGGAATGGGCTCACAACTTCAAGCACTGCTCAACAACACAACTTCAACCGCCTGCCTCCCTGTGCCCCTCTACCCCTCTGCAATGCGTGACTCTCCCCGCAAGAGCAGGCGCTCGTCCGCAGCGTCCAGAGCTGACTTTATTCCAGCTGCATCGCTCATCACCACCTCAAACGCATCCCTCGTGCCCCTCTGCTGCCGCCGCAATGCACGATTCCGCAGGCGCTGGCGCGCGGCGTGTGCGGTGCCGCGCGCGCTGGCGCGAGGTCAACTTGTCACTCACCGCGCCGCTCGGCGGAACCACAAAACGGCCCGCCGCGCCGACACTGCGCGACTCTCCTGCGGACAGGCTCACACTGTTCATATGCCTCGCTCAACCGAATCTTCAACCGCCTGCCCCCCCATGCGCCCCTCTGCGCCGCCGCAACGCGTGACTCTCCTTCAAATCAGCCTCACACGCTGCATTACTCAACACAACCTCAACTTCAACCGCCTGCCCCCTTGCGCCCCCATCTGCCCCTCCGCAACGCGTGACTCCCCAGGCGATGGTGCGCGGCGTGCAGAGCCGTGCTCGCTGGTGTGACGTGGGCGCCGCGCGGCGCAGGGACGACGGCGACCAGCGGCGGCACGCAGCGGGGCTGCTGCAGCGCGACTGGCGCGGCCACGCGGCGCGCGCGGAGGCGGGACACCGCCGTGGCGAGCGGCGCGCGCGGCAGCGCTCGGCGGGTGAGCGCGTGCGCAGCGCTCTAAAAAGACACAAAGAAGTAGACGTAACTCATGCCGCATGTAAGTCGAACGAAAGGGCGTGCAGCACGGTCACGCGGCGCGCGCAGCAGGTGCGCGCATACGCAGCGGCTCATGTGTAACGTAGGTAGAAAAAACTTTAGGCTCATGCCGTATGTAGATCTGATGACAGGGCATGAGGCACGGCAAGCCGCTCATGCGGCCGCGAGCAGCAGGTGAGCGCGTGCGCTATTGCATGTAAACCAGAGTCATGCCGTATGCACTTTGAATCAGCCGAGTATCAGTGAGAGGGCATTCAGCGCCACTAGCCGCTGCGAGTGGCGGGCGCGGCAGCGCGCGGCAGGTGCGCGTGCGCAGCGGCTCATACATACCGTCCACTTCTATATTCTCAACTCATTCATGAAAAACAAATCAAAAGATCGCAGAGCTCTAGGTGACAAGGGATGGTTAGCCGCAAGTGCCTTCCACCAATAACCGTGGTCGCCGCTGCTGCAGTCATTGGCCACGAGGCAAACATGTTATAACTTATGGAGACAGAACAAGAGGGCATGCAGCACGGCCGCATGGCCCGTGCGGAGGGCGGGTACCGTCGAGGCGAGCGGCTACGAGCAGCACTTAGGTTACAGTTGCCATACGCAGTGAAGGGCTACAAGGGATATGGACAACTGTCGAGTGACGCTTTCTCTGTCCAGCCGTTGCACGTGTTTGAGCGTGATAGCTGCTGCCCATGAGTGCATGTATGCAAGTGGCTCTGATTCCAACACTCAAAAGGGTGGGCCCCTGAAGTACAGCGACGGCTACGATATAAGAGCGCTCGAGCGGTCACGGTAAAGAGCGGTCTGACGGCTGAACACGGATCTGGTCGATATAAGAGCGGATTGGTGCAGCACGGGGCAGACCGCTTATGTCGTGCCCACCTACCACTAGCGGCCTCACAAACAATGCCTGAACAGCGGCTTTTGCGTGGTATTCAACACTGCTCAAGCGCATATCGATCAAGTCACAGCGTATACCGCACGGTGCAATTGCTTGCCGGCTTCATTCGTAGCCAACTTCAACTGTTGGCACACTAACCCTACTCAAATACTTCAAACCCTAGGTCTAGGACTAGGGTTAGCCTAGGGTTAGAGCTAACCCTAGTTAAGCCCAAGGACAATATAAGAGCGGTCACGGTATAAGAGCGGTGGAGTTGCCGGGACGGACCCGCTCTTATATCGTGACCCTCGCTGTACACCAAATACAATAGAGTCATGGGACAGGCAATAGAGTCAAGCAGTCTGAGGAGCCACACCATGCAACCCCTCTCCTGCCGAACTTCCCACACTAACTTCAGTTGCTCACCCCGACTTGTGGAGCCGCGCCACTGCAACCCCTTTTCTATTCACCTCTCAGACTTCAAACAGTAACTTCAAGCATTAACCCTGACTTGACTTTGCGTGTGATCCCTGTGGCAATGCTCAGCGCTGGACCGCCGCCTGCGCGCGCTGGTCTGCCCCGAAATCTCCGCCGAGATGGTCATCACCATGGTCGTCAGGCTGCAGTGCTGCTGGCGCATCGCTGCGGCGCGGCGAGCGGTGGCAGAACTGCGCAGTGGTGGCGGCGGCGGCAGCAGGCGAGGTAAGGCGGCTGCGGCGGCGGCGGCGGCAAGGGCGGCGGCAGCGGCTGTCGCTGTGCAGGTGAGGAGCGTGGTCCGTGTTGCAGCAGATGTAACGTGTTGGGTGGAGTTGACGTTTGTGGTTGAAGTTGATGGTAGTGCTGACACCCACGGTGTGCTGCACACGAAATCCATCTGCTCTCAGTGTTCCGCTGGCAAGTGCCCACCACTTGAGCTGCAATCTGAAGCCATGTATTTTGAGGTACACGCCTTTTGCACACCAGCTGGGCATGTGCATGCGGTTGCACACCCCGCGGGTGCCACCACACGTGCTTGCCGTGCCTCTCACCTTTGGTACTTCAAGAAATGCACGCCAACGCCCTACACGCACGCTCATCTACCCCACCCCCTTTCCCCCCGCCCTTCAACACTCATCATCACCACCAAACACCACATCATCGCTCAACACAGGCGTGGTGGCGCAACGCCTTGGGGAAATTCACGCCCATACTTCCCGAAGTATTCTCATCTGCCTCCCCCCCCCCCCCTCCCCCCCCCTTTCTGCCCCCTTCTGACACCCATCACCACCAAACACCACGTCATCGCTTGACGCAGGCGTGGTGGCGCGGCGCCTTCGAGAAATGTACGACCAGATCCGACAGTACACTCATGCTCATCCACCTCCGCCCCCCCTCTCCGACACCGCATCATCGCTCAACACAGGCGTGGTGGCGCGGCGCCGCCGCGCGCCGCGCCTTCGCGCTGCGCTACGCGGCCCTCTACCAGGCGCGCGACGCGCGGCGCCGCTGCGACGAGTGCGACGCCGCCTACGCGCTGCGCCTCTGCAAGGCGTGCAGCGACCGCTACTGCGGCGCGTGCTGGGCGCGCGTGCACCTGCGTGGCCACAAGCGCTTTCACGGCTGGCACGACCTCGACGTCGCCTGGATGCCCGCTGCGGAAGCCGCCGCCGCTGCCGCCGCCGCTGCCGCGAGCTACGCGCCGCAGGCCTGGGCCGGCTACCCCTACGCCCTACAGGAGGGCGGGGGGTACGGCGCCGACGGCAGCGGTGAGTACGCGGCGTACTACGGGCAACACGACGATGCTGCTGTTGCCGCGCAGCAGGACGGCGATTGGCGACTCACGCAGGGCAGCAACGGCTGTTATGACGAGGGCGGCAACTGGGTCGACGGCGGCGGCGGCGGCGTCGCTGACTACGCTACGTGGAGCACTGCTGGCGACAGCGGAGCGCTGTGGCAGGCGCAGTCGTACGGCCAAGACGCCAGTGCCGCCGCGCAGCAGCAGTTGCTGCCGTACTCGTACGACCACGACGGCAGCGGCGGCACGCCTACCGTCGATTCGTACGGGTACGACGATGGCGGCGGCGGCGATGGCGCGAGTGGCATCAGGGCGCCGGCGTATGCGAGCGGTTACGAGCTGGCAGAGGGTAGGTATAATGTGGATGCTGCGGGGCAGCGCACGCTGTACGGCTGGACGGAATACTGGGATGAGTCCGCGCAGGCGCACTACTGGTACAAGGACGAGACGGGGGAGGCCAGCTGGGTCGAGCCTGCGCACTGAGTAGCCATGTATTGCACTGTTGCACATATGTGTACAAAAACAGGACCGCCATAAGAAAGGGTCATGGTGATCCGTGCGCAAACATAGGCTTCAGGTGCCTCAAAGTACAAGCTCCACGCTTTTTGAAGCACACGAGCACACATTTAAAATAAATGAAAGCATATTTGCGGTGTGTGCCATGCGTGGTGTGTTTGCGCACACTGAACGTACGTTGTTGTGATGCTGCTGCACTGCTCAGCACCAGATGCATTAGGAAGAGTTGCCAGCGTGAGAAGAGCACAGACAGGGCATGCGACAAGGAGGCAAGTGTGCGGTGTCTGTTGCCCCACCCAGCTTGTACATGTATGTGATGTGCGCGCTGCTGCTGCGGCAGTCGTGTGAAATATCTCATCTGCCGCCGCCGGCGCCGTGCACTGCTGCGGCCGTGGCACTGGTAGCGTGCCCGCACGCGCACACGGGGCCAACAGGGCTCCCACGCACGGCATACACAACTTGTTGCCTGACATATGCACCTCGCATGTGTGCCTGGGCCGTGACACACGTGTCGGCTGCGCGGACACCAGCCTGCCATGAGCACAGTGAGTACTGATGGCGGCATCACTGCGACGTGTTGAGCAGCGCCACGATGTGCACAGCAACGCTCCACGCCAACTGCCGCCGCTGCTGCTGCTGCCGCTCCATGTTTTTTCTGCCGCGATCCTTGAGATGGGGCGGAAGCACCTGCTCTGCAGCTGGCTGTTGACCGACTGCAGCACCTGCTGTGACAGCACCCACGGCCATCCCAACGCCGGGCTCCTGCCACGTGACATGATAACCGCATCTGATGTATGCAGCCTGCGCAGCGCAGCTGCCGCCCGCAGCAGCCATCGCTGAGCCGCAGCAGTAGCTACCATGAGCAGTAACAGCAGCAGCAGCTCTAGCAGCGGCGACAGCCGCTGACGCCGCTGCACCGCTGCCGCCGTTGCTGCCGCTGCCGCTGCTGCTGCCGCTGCCGCCGCCGCAGCAGCGCGTCTCCAGGCAGCATCGAGCCGTCACACGCAAGTCCATTCTCACAGCCCCGCGCCCCCGCGCGGGCCGCCGCCGCCGCCGGTGCGCGGCTTGTCGCTGTGCGCGAGATTGAACTTGTGCGCGGCGGCGTCCATGGCGGCGGCGCCCTTCTGCAGCGCGGCGAGCGCTGTCACGGCGAGCGCGTCGCAGCGGTCGCGGGCGAGCGCCTCGCTCAGCGCCGCGTCGCCGCCGCCGCTGCCGCTGGCGTTGCCCATGGCGCGCAGCTCGCTGGTCACCGCCGTGATCTGCGGGTTGAAGTTGAAATTGAAGTTGAAGTTGAGGTTGGGGGTGACGCACTGATGTTGAGCTCATGGTGGCCAATGACTGCAACAGCGGCGACCACGGGTATTGGTGGAAGGCAGTTGCGGCTAACCAGTCCTTGTTACCTAGAGCTCAACGATCTTTTGATCCGTTTCCATGAGCATTTTGGAGGTGACGCTGCGCCAGATGCATACTAGCAAAAAGGCAGACATGATTTGTGACGTCTGCATTGTGACTTGCCGCCGCCAGCATCTGTCGCCGGCTAAGTGTGCTTGCAGAAGAGACCCTGGGGGGTTTAACAGCTTGTGGTCAACTGTGCGTGCCCTCGTCAGGCTCATGGTGGCAGGCACGTCAACTGCAACTGGACAACTCCGACTGCGTGCACAGCTGTGGCTGTGCTGTGCGACGGCACGTCACGTCATGGAAGCATGCTGCTAATGAGGTAGGTCAACCCAGTGGACCACTCACAGACTACTCTTGAACCTTGGCGGGGTGCCTAGTGAGCTGCAACGATCATTAAGATGAGCTGTAGCCTCCATTACTTCAAAGCAAGTGCCAGTACTGGCGAGCATGCAGCGTGAGTCCTACTTCTATTGCGCAGCATCATGTTCGCACACCTGCCGCAGCAGCTTGTGGTCAGCGGGCACGTCGCCCGCGCGAACTGCAACAAGGTAGCGCCTGAGCACCGCCAGGCGTGATGCATTCAAACACGCATACCTACATCCCATGACTGTCACATACCACCATATCGCCAGCCGTGATGCATACATATGGAAGGCATTCAATTTGACGGCTAACCACACCTTGTCACCTAGAGCTCTACAATCTTTTGATTCGTGTCCATGTAGTCTACCATTTTGTGGCGTGCCACATATGGTGCCAAAATGACGCACCTGTCGCAGCAGCTTGTGGTCGGCGGGCACGTCGCCCCCGCGAACTGCAACGAGGTAGCGGCGTAGCACCGCCAGCCGTGACGCCAGCGCGGTGAGGCTGGTGGTCATGGTGGTGGCGTGTCGCTCAATGGCGCTCGATCCCTGCGGCGCGAGAGCAGCACAGCGACATACATGCATGCTCAGTCGCAGTGAGCGATGATGGTGAGACTACCACGGACTCCCATCAAGAGAGCAAAGAGTAACAACAGCACCAGCGGCATGACCAGCATGCTTGTATAACTTGCGACAAAGGTGCTGCCCCAGTCAGGGTCCCTCTGCTGAACAATTGCCCGCCCGAGTGCAAGGACATTACCAACTGTACACCAAAAAACAAGTTAGAGCAGTTACATCAAGTTGCGCCTGCGTACTTCAAACATGCTTGAATAAGTGGACATACCAACTGCACAGCGGACGGCAGTTTCAGCAGGTGAAATGAGTTGAACTCTGCGTACTTCAGGTCACCTGTGTTGCTGAGGATGTGAAGGGTGCCACATGCTCAAACCCTAGCCCTAAGGCAGCTTTCAACTACGGTACCCCGCGCCAGCATGCCAGTCAATGTACCACGTAGTGATGTCCTCAACATATGTCACACGGGCTAGTTGCACATCGGTCGATACCTGCCTGCCCAAGCCTACGCCATTACATGCACACCTGCAAGCATGGGGTTGCCATATGCTCACCATCAGTCGATTACTACTGTACCTGATCATACTTCAATACATGCACACCTGAGCAGGCGTGGACCGCGCGCGCCACATACCCAGCTACTGTACTCGCCGCAACAGTCGATACTTACCTACCTAAAAATACTTCAGTTGACGTACGAACGTGAGCAGGCATGGGCCGCGCCACAGCTCAGCTACTGTCACTGTGTCATCAGTCGATACCTACCCTAGCATACTTCAATACGTGAGTACCTGCGCAGGCGTGGACCGCGCCACGTGCTCAGCTACTGAAGTCACTGTCATCAGTCAATACCTACCTACTCCATCACATACTTCAACATGGATGTAATCCTTCAACATTGAAGTGCGTACCTCAGCAGGCGTGGACCGCGCCACGTGCTCCATGCCAATCTGCTCCGCCTGCACCGTCTGCAGCTGAAACGATCCCTGCACGAACACCGTCGCCGCAGCGCCGCCGCCGCCAGCCTGGTCTTCACTCTGGTAGACTGTCACCGGCAGCGCTTTTGCGTCTTTGGGAGGCTCTGGATCCAGCAGCACAAATATGGGATTTGCGCAGTGGGTCTTCATCTGCTGCTGAAGCTTGATGTCCGATGGGCTGTAGGAGGCAGAGCAAACACGACGCGCACAATTATTATGAATGTGCCTCAGATTACAAGCTCATTAGAAGTACATAAAGTGGTGCATGCACTGATTAAACGCTGTCTGGGTATGTATGATCAGTTCAGCGTACCGTATGTATGATCAGTTCAGCGTACCATGAGTCCAAATTCAACATTTCATGGGCTCAGTAGGAGCTGCGTGACTCACAAAGGCGCTTTGTGAGCTGAGAGTGATGAAATTTCACAGCACAAGCCCCAAGGCCGACAGCTGGGTGTCATGTTGTAACTTCAACATTATTGACCAGTTGTAGCTTCAACAACGTTGATCAGCTGTGCCAACCATTCAGAGCCATCAGGGCCTCCATGAGTGCTGTGCGCATGGCCACAGTGCTCATCATGTGCACCAAGATGAGGCAGCGCGGCCACGCTCGTCTACCGCCGAAACGTTAAACTACTGACAAGCCGCCGCTCCATATTTCAAGCCACACAAAACAAGGAACGATTTGAAGATGTGTAATTCAACAATGAAGTACATAAACTGCGTGCTGCTCCAAATTTGTTCCACATGAGAGAAGGTGCTTCACATAAGTGTACTTCAAAACTGAAGTACATGTTGAAGTCCCACAGTTGACTCTACTCGCTGACTCCACTCACCACGGCTCCAGGCCCACGCTGTACCAGCCCAGCACCTTGTACGTGGGATACACCGCCTCGTATAGCTCCACCTGCTTCGCCACGGACGCCTGCGACAGCACTATCTCCCCGCCCACCACATCGTAGCCAATCTCCGACGCATCGTAGATCCCTATTTCCGCGCCGCTCCGCTCGCCGAACAGCACGCCCAGGATCTTGGCATCGCGCGGGGGGACGCCGCCCCCCGTGCTGACGCGCGTGTAGTGGTCCGAGATGGTGATGATCGCCAGCTGCGCGGCAGTGCACAGCAGGGCGCGCACGTTCGTTAGGTTTGTATCAGTCAGGTCAGTAATGTCAGGTCAGTAATGTCATGAGATGGTGATGATGGCCAGCTGCGCGGCAGTGCACAGCGGGGGGGGGCGCGCGTGTTGGGAGAGGTAGGTATGTATCAGTCAGGTCAACTGACATGTCGTCGGAAAGGGGTGACGCACCCACATGAAGTTGAAAATGGCGATGAGGAAGATGCTCACGTTCAGTTTTGGTCAGTGCTCAAGTCAGGGCTGGCGGCTAAACCATTTGGGGATAGGCGCATGGTGTTTAGCCCCTGCCCAAAGGCTAAACCACGTTTAGCCCCGAGGCGCAACGTGCGCAACTCTTCGGGACTTCGCATGTGTAGCGGGTTGTGAACCGTCGAATGAACAGGCACACATGCTGACATTTTCGAGTCGGTGGATTTCTTGCTCCAAAACAAGCCAAAAACAGCCGGAAAACAGCATGCTGTGACGTCACGAGGGCTTCCGCTGGAGCGCAAGGTATTTAGCCCCTCCCTGTCCTGAGACTAAACCCAGTTTCGCCCGAGGCGCAACATGCACAACCTCTTCGGGTCAATTAAGTTGCGCCTCTTGCGCTGGCCTGAAATGCTCAGTCGAGGCGCAACGGCGCAAGGGCGGGGCGCAACCGCCTCGGGCCAAGGGCGGAGGTTCAGCCGCCAGCCCTGGCTGAAGTCCAACGAGCTCTCACTGAAAAGGGGGATAAAAAAAGCACAGTGGCCAGCCACTTGGGCACGTGACAACTGTGGAGCGGCAGCCGCAGGGTGCTGTGACAGCACACAGCACCTGAGGGCAGCACTATATCATTGAGTGTCATCATGGCACTGCGACGCGAAGGAGCAGTGCTGCTGGTCCCGTCAGTGAGCAGCTGCACATCAAGAGCAGCTTTCGTCGCTTGCGCACCGAGCAAATGGCAACGGATGATAATGTCTCAGCGCCAGTCGTACAGGAAGCAGACCCGAATCAGTTATCTGTACATATTCTTAAGTACATGTGCTCGGTGTAGTGGTCTGCTACTGGCACTGAATTCCGATGTTGATGAGGTGTGGTCTAATTTTCAGGCATGATACCTCTAACTCATCATGAATATACAGCAGTGGCCTTTGGGCTGAACTGGAGGCTTTCAGCTTTACATGTCTTGAGGTCTGCTTGGCGCAACTGTGGGTACTGTCCCTTACCTGACAAGCATGTGCAGACTGCAGACACAAGTGAGAGACTGAAAGCAGGGCACTTCCCAGTACAAAAGCATTGAGTTGTACCAACAAAAGATTGTGTCACTGCGCCTTCATCGATGACTGGAGGTCTCAAATTGTGATGGCAAAGCAACACGGCGTCCGACAGGCTTCCAAACGCAACCACAATTACTGTATCTGTCGTGGAGGTGCGCCTATGCGTGCAGCCGAGATCCTGCTTGCGTTTTTGATAGCGCCATTCACGGCTCGTAGCATATGTACTCACAGGGTGCAGGTGTATGGACAGCTGTCCATCTCCAGCGCTCTTGCTCTCCTCAGCACCCTCTGCCGCCGCCGTGGCAGCAGCATCCTCCACCTCCATGCTCCCCCTTGGATCCTTGGATACTCGCCTAGTGAGTGATCCTGCGGTCGTTTTTCACGCCAGCCTGGATTCTCCCCCCGATTCTGCAATGCGCTTTGCAGATGCTTGCGACGCAGGACTGCTGCCTTGCTTGCAGCAGCGTGTACTGAATGAGTAGCGAGGGGCGATTTAAAAAGTTCCGATACTAAAAAAATTCACCTGTACGATGACTTGCCTCTATAGAGGAACAGGTGAAAGCGCAGCAGGCGGCTGGTGTCTGAGAGTGTCAGCTAAGAGGGGAGTGATGTGTGGGTAACGGTGGGCGCGATCAGCGCCTGGTGTGCCTGGGTGTGTGTGTCGTGTGAGACTGCGAGAAGCCATCGCTGCACATGACATATGGCATCTATCGATGCCTCAGCAGCAGCAGCAGCAGCGGCCGCAGCAGCGGCGGCTGCTTCAGGTGCTCAGCCTGCGAGCGGCTATGGTGATGACGCACAGCAGCAGAGGGCATGGTCGCCCATTGACGGAGCAACTCGGCCTGCAGCCATGCCACCTTCAACATCGGCTGAAGGCGCAGCTGTGCAGAGCCTGGACTTTGGCGGACCCATGGATCTTAGCAGCCTGATGCTTGGCACGGGGGACGGCGAGGCAGAAGTGGATGACATGCTCAAGTACTTTCTGTCGCAAGACATTGAGGCAAATGCTACAGGAAGCGCTGCGGCTGCTGCTGCGGCCGCTGCCGCTGTCTCGGCAGCGGCAACAGGCACAGCCGGAATGGGAGCGTTTTCGGCAGGTCTGGGCATGGGCGGTGGCGCGGGAATGGGGCATGGCCTCTTGCTAGGAGGGTGAGTTGCCATGTTGAAGTAGAGTGCAGCATGCGCACGGCGTGTTGAAGCCTGCAGCCTGGCCGTCATGTGGTGGTGGGCTCCTGCCTGAAACCAAACGATTGTAGTTGCTGCACTGCTGGCGAAACGACAATCTAAGGCGTATTCAGTTTTCATGTGCAGCCGCATGTCATCTTACATGCATGAATTGTCTCGCGCCGTGCCTCCTAACAACAGGCCAGCTGCTGCAAATCTGCCCGGCAGCTCGATGCCACCTGTGGCTTCAGAGCACCAGTATGTCACGCAAGCAGCAACGTTCAGCACTGGCCCCTACGCCACGGCCTCCGCCACCTTGGACGCCAACTTCAATACCAACTTCAATGTAAATGCCCCTTCCTCCTCCGAGCTCCTGTACTCTCCAGCCACTGCGGGGCTGCCAATGTCCGCCGTCAGCTCGATGCTCCCTCTCGACTCCCAAACGCTAACTTCAAGCGGGCGGGTCAGCAGTCCTATGAAGGTGGACAGCGCTCTGGACTCCCCACTGCTGGGGCAGTTTGTGACCAGCGCCAGCGCCACTTTCAACCAGCACACATCGCAGCAGCTGGTCAACTCGCATGCCGCAAGCTTCGCCAGCAACAGCAGCAGCGGAGCGGTGACGGCGGTGGCAGTGCCCACCACCGGCGCGCAGTTTGCATTTCCCGCGGGGGGGGTGCCTTACTCGTTTGCTTCGCAGGGCGGGGGGGCTGGCGGCAGTAGCATCAGCAGCGTTGGCGGCACTGAGCAGGCGTTTGTGAGCAACGGTATAATGGTCTCGTCGCAAGGGATGATGGCAGGTGAGGGTCAGAGTTTGAGCTGCGGTTAGGGCTATGGCGTACTCTCATGGTGACATGGGTGCATTCATGCTGAACTGGCTAGTGCTTGCGATCAGCAATTAGTGACCACTCTCTGGTGTACCTACCTTCTGTGTGGCCTAGCAGTTGTATCAAACCTTCGTTTGCTCAACACATAGTCACGCATTCATGACTAGACTGTGTTTAGATTTCTGGCCAGAAACATGCTCTGACTGTGCTCCAACCAAGAGCTCGGTACTCGCGCTTGTCCCCGGGTATTTGGTCAGGTACCATCATGATCCACTACTATCATGATCCACTACAGTGCAGTAAAGCGGCCGTTGACACTACAACGACTCGCTTATCTCCGCTTGCTAACAGTCACTTAATTGCGGCGCTGCCTTTGCATGGTAAGGTGCTGTGCTCCCGCGTCAGCTGCCGCGGCACGGCCATGCTGACCCCGTTATCAATGACTCACTTAGCCATCAACGCGCGTTGAATAATGCTGGCAACGCAGGCATGTCTCAGCCGCAGCGCTCAGACTCAGCGGCGGCGACAGGCATTGCGTTTGGCGGCGGCGGCGGCAGCGGCGGCGGCGGAGCTGCGTCGACGCAAGACGAGCGGCGCGCGAAACGGCTTGCGCGCAACAGGGAGAGCGCACGGCAGTCGCGGAGGCGCAAGAAGCAGTACCTGGAGCTGCTGGAGGAGAAGGTGGGGCAGCTGACGGAGGAGCTGGAGGGGCTGAGGCGGGGGCACCTGCAGGACGCGAACAGGTGAAGTGGAACTTCAACAAAAGTTGAAGTTGATGATGCTGTTGGCAGCAGTCTTGGCAGCTGCGGTGGTGGATGGCGGTAGGTATGATGCTTGTTGAGCATCACCTGATGGAGTCTGCGACCGCTCTCAAAGGAGTTTTTTTCATTGACAGCGTGTGATGCGCGGTTCACAGTGTGCGCTTGAAGCTGGCAGCAGGTGGGACCCGGACTGCCTGACACTCTCATGTAATTTATTTACTTCCGCTTGAGGGGCGGAAACCCTTCCATGTACTGCAACGCAACATCGTCCGGTCCCGCTGTGCATTCAACTTCGAGCCAGTGACCGCAGACCAGCAATGGGCCATCGCAGGCGCTTCAACCCCCCCCCTTCCATCCCCCCCATCCGCGCCGCAGCCACCTCCGCGCGATGCGCGCGCAGCTGCTGCAGCGCCTGCAGAGCGAGCTCAGCATGCTCGCGGAGCGCGGCAGCAGCAGCGGCGGCGGCGGCGTTGCTGCGGAGGCGCTGAAGGCGCGCGAGGCGGCCGTCGCCGGCGGCGTGCGCGACCTCGTGCTGCGGCTGGGGCCGTGCTGCGGCGAGCGGCTTGCCGTCGTCGCGTACCACTTTGACCAGCTGCAGTCTATCGTGCTGCCCACGTACTCGCGCTTCCTGCTGTGGCTCACGGAGCGCCCGGACGAGTTCTTCGTGCCGAGCGCGACGGGGCGGGGGGGGGGCGGGGGAGGGGGCGGCGCGGGGGGGGGGCGCGCGGGGGGCAAGGGGGTCGCGGGGGGGCGGGTGGAGTACCGGCAGGAGGCGAGCGGGGCGGTGCAGTGCGGCGTGGGGCTGGATCTGTGGCCGCTGCTGTGCAAGGAGCTGGCGCTGACGACGGAGCAGGAGGACAAGATCAAGGTGCGCGCTGAGGCTTCATCGGAGGCGTCACCAGAGTTATGGTCTCAGTCATCATCAGAGTCGTCGTCAGAGTAAGGGAACGAGATCAGGGCGAGCATGACGCACACACTGAGTCATCATCAGAGAGGCTTGCACTATTCAAGTCATTGTCAGATCTTTTGATTCGTTTTTCATCAGCATCAAAATCAGAGTCATCATCATCATGCCATTAAAAGGCACGAGGCATGCACCATGGAGGCAAGGAAAGGTGCAAAAAGCGTGAGGAGGTGTTGAAAGGGTCAGCGCACCAACCGCTGTGTGGCAGCTGAGAGCTGCTGAGTCAGCAGCTCAGCAGTGTGCACAAACTTTTTTGGGTTAACTCTGGCAGATGGCTTGTGCAGAACTAGGGTAGATAGTAGCGGTACCAAAATTAAGTGATCTTACTGTGCAGGTGTACTTTACGTGCAGGCGCAGGAATTACAGGCGTGGTGACGCACTAGACCAGCATGGCTGCACGACAGACGTGTGCAAGGTTGACATGCTTTCATTGTGTCACATGCATTCATCAGCGGGTTATGGACAAGTATCGAGAGCGCACCTCTTGACTCGTGCAAAATTCAAAATGCGACAAGCCAACTGGCTTGTAGCTGGCAAGTGAGTGCAACTTCAAGTGGAACACTTCAACAGTTGTTGCTGGGGAGCGTCTGCACTTAATTACAGTTTTTTGTTGGTGCCTGCAGTCAAATCTGCTACTTAAGTACCTACTTGAAGTACTACCCTGGCACGCATCGTCAAATCTATGTTATTTGTGACGACGCCGCAGCATCATGTGATGCCAGCGGCTCCCAGCATGTCTGGACAAGTTGTGGACTTGCACCTCACATATGTCGTGGGTCAAGGCTAGGGGAAGCTTTATGAGCAGGCGCCTGTGGTGTGCCGCTTCTCATAAGAGCGCATCCCTTGCCGACAAGCCCATCTGGCGCTGTGACTCGCCTCTGACTCCGACTCGTGCACTCCTCACGCACTGCGCCTCCTTCTCGATGCACTCATGCCAAGACCGCGCCTCCTCCTCAATAAGCCCATCTAGCGCTGTGTGACTCGCCTCTGACTCTGACTCGCACACTCACCGCGCAGATCTGCCAGAAGGCGGCGGCGCAGGACCCGCAGCTCATGCGCGACCGGCCGCTGCTGCTGCAGCTCACCGCGCTGCTGGGCGACCTGCAGGGCGGCGTGGAGTCCTACATGGCCATCGTGCAGGTGAGTTTGATCGCGCAGCGCGCTTCAGCAGCATGGCTCAGCACCATTGCTTGTGTGGCACGCTCAGCAGCATGGCACTGCTCAATATCACCCCTCAGCAGTCTCGGCCGCATGCCAGGGGGGCGTGGACAACTGTGCAGGTGCGTGTTGACGCAGCACGCTTCAGCAGCATGGCGCTGCTCATTGATCGCGTGGAGTCGTACATGGCCATCGTGCAGGTGAGTTGATTGCGCAGCATGCCTCAGCAGTATGGCGCTGCTGAGCGTCACCCTTGTTCTTGTCTCTAGTAAATGAGGGAACCCCTAAGTAGCATCTCAGGGTGAGATAACCTCAACCCTTGGAGCCTAACTCGGACCCTAAGGAGCCCTACATCATCATTGTGCAGGTGTCTTCCAAGGCAGCATGCCTCAGCAGCATGACGCTGCTCAGCATTAGTCTCGGTCTCGTGTAGCAGGTTTGCGAGGTCGGTTGACCCACGTAGTGCAGGGCATGGGCTCTGCAAGCATGGCGCCGCAATGACTGAGCCACGGAGCGAGTCACAGTACCTAAGTCAGGTATTGTTCACTTCTACCTATCGCAGCAAGACCAGTTGCCGGCAGATACCTACCCCTAAGATGCTGCATTCCTACCCCTAAGCATCATACCACAAAAATGTATCGTCTTCAATACGCTTCCCCCCTGACCCTCACCTCAGCCCTCGCTCAACCCCTGCTCCATGTAACCCCCTCCCCCCCTCCCCCCCTCCCCCCCTTACTGCGCGCGCGCCAGGAGCGCATGGTCGGCCTGGCGTCCACCCTCTCCCCAGCGCAGATGGTCGCGTACCTCGGCTGGGTGCAGCACAACCGTGACGCCATCGCGCACCACAACGCCCACCACGTCCTCGCCGCGCGCCGCCGCCGCGCCAGCACCACGGCCCCCAACGGCGGCAGGCCGCGCGCCGCCGCCGCAGCAGCAGCAGCGCTCGGCGGCAGCGGCGCAATGTCCACCTACGCTAAGCTCACAGCGCTGCTCGACACGCCCGATGCGGACCTATCCCTGGATAATATGGCGTGGTTGATGGGCTGGGTGAAGGGCAGCCGCGCGCGCCGGGGGCAGCCGCCGCTGGCGCCGCGGCCGTGCGCGCGCGCACGAGAGCTGCTGGCGGGCGCCGCCGCCGCGTCCGACGGCGCCTGCGCCGCGGTGAGTTGCGCCTTAGGGTTGGAGTTAGTGCCTGTGGGTGCTTGGGCAAGGTTAGGTTTACGGTTAGGGTTAGAATCGGGGTTAGGGTAAGTGCCTGTGCGCGCGCGCGCAGGAGCTGCTGGCCGGCGTCGCCGCCGCGTCCGACGGCGCTTGCGGTTCGTTGCGCGCGTGCTTTTGGGTTGGGGTTAGTGGCTGTGCACGTGTGGTTTGAGGTTACTTTTACGGTCACTAGTAGGGTAAGGGTCAGGGGTAGGTGTCCCTGTGCGTGCGTGTACGCGCGGATGCTGTGTGGGCCGCTGCAAGCGGCCTTTTGACTTGACCGGTTTGCTCGCGTTGTGGTACAAGGCCTGCATAGTGCGTGAGGTACTGACCATGATCCGCAACCTAATCTGAGGGAACGGATGAGAAGCGTGCGGAGCGGCACTGCCGCATCGCGACGGACCAAGCAGCGCACAACTCATGTGCGCACCCCATGGAAACGGCTGTGATGCCAACAGTTGTGTAGATGCATACGACTGACTCATCTCCCCCCTCCCCCCCTCCCCCCCTCCTTCCCCCTCGCTCAGGCACGCGCCGCTCACGAGGCGCACCAGGCGCAGGTGGGCGCAAGTAGCGCTCAGCTCATGGACGATGATGACGACATGCCTGATGCCGCCGCTGCTGCTGCCGGCGACTTGCTCGCTGACGCGGCAGCAGCGGCGGAGCGGCCGCGGCGCATGACAACGCGCGGCGCCGCAGCCGCCATGGGGGACGTCGGGCAGGGGCGGGGGAGGGGGGGCAGGCGATAGGCGCACACTCGAGTGACTCGACCTAGCCCTAGTTAAGTGCGTGCACAGCACGCCGCGCGTGTGTGGCCGCGCGTGTGTGGCCCGGCGCGGCGCCCGACCCGTGTGTGGCAGCTGCTGCTTCGCTGCTGCACGGGGGCGGGAAGGGGGGGGTGAGGCGGGGAAGCCACTGTGATGATACATCATCGAGGGGGGCGAGGGGGCCGTTGGAAACAGCAGCGCTCGCCCTGACGCTGCAGTTCGCCTTCCTCTGATCCGGCACGACATACGCCTTGAGAGCCCCCTGCGCTGCACAGGAAGGGGTCAGCCGAGCGTGAGGGGAAAGGGGGGGGGAGGGGGGGGCGCATGCTCACCCTTGTGACACGGCTCATCAAGCATCAGCTGCAGCGTGCGGGCCAGCGTGAGCTGACACGCGCGCTGCGCTCTCACGCGCACACATCCACAAGACGCACAAGACATAGAAAAACGGTCGTTCGAGGGGGAGGTAGGGGGGCGAGGGGAGGGGGGGACGCATCAGGGGCGGCTGGAGCACCACAGCAGGACCGGTTCAGCAGCGGGCAAAACACACTTCTCTCAGGCGGTCTACTCTGGTGTGCTCTACTCTAACCAGTTTACGTGGTCAGCATACGTATGTCACTACTGTCAGTTGGGAGGCGTTGCGGAGCGCTGTGACGGCGGCGCGCACACATCCGCCCATCGCCTCCGCGGCGCCCCGTGTCTGGCGGAAGCAATGCCCCCCATGCATGCGCGCGCGTGCCATGCCACGTGCATGCCGCTCAAAGTCCTTCCATGCGTATGTAAGTCACGCATCATCAAGCGCCACGACACCGCGGCTGGCTGTTGCCTCCGCTTGGGCGGCAGGCATGGAACGGGGAGCGGGCTCAGATGAGGCACTGCCTCCACCATTGGGGTTTGCGGGTCTGAGTTCCCTGAGTGCAGCTGCCCATTGATGACGCCGCGCGCTGTTGTGGTGCTTGCCCTGCAGTGCTCTGATATCCACAGTATGTATGTGTTGCACCATTCGCGTGCAGTGCAAAGGGCGGTGCGTCGATCAGCTGCATCCGGTGCACGTCCCTCGTTGATGATACGCCACTAAATATGACTTGACAGTCCTCATGTCGTGTGTTGAGCATGTCTGCACATTGTGTACTTTTATTTGTTTCGCTTCGCAAGGGGCGCAAAAGCCCTCTCTTTGGATGTGCACTCAATGCAAAACTCCTCCGAAGAGCGACTCAAACGCAAACGGGCAAACAGGCCTCTCACACCATCACCAACACCTTACGACCAAGCCTTACTTAGGGTTGCCCAGCCGTGAGGCACTTGGGAAAAGATGTACGTTCACACTGGACAATAAACTACACCTATATCATTGGCCTGGCTGATACAGTCGCTGAAGGTGTATGTTTACACCTGGACAACATACTGACACCAATCGAGATCCGAGGGTACGTACAAAGTCAGGTGCGGACCCCCACTGAAGATCGGCAAGATTTTTTTGCGCATACATTCGGTCTGTCCGGAACCTGGTGTATGGAGAATCTAGGAACTCGTTGAAATACGACGGTGCCGCTTAAATTGCTCCGAGGGTGGTGCCCAGTGTGATCAACGCAGTTGCATGCCATCGCATCCAAGCAAAGCCTAACGCAGGGACGGCAGCTCACGTTGCTTCCCGGCATGGCGCTCAAGGCGGCGCTGCTGATATGCTCGCTTGGCAGCAGCGCGCACCTCAGCTTCGCTGGCAGCCTGAGGGGTACAGTCAACACCGATGCGCGCCAACAGCAACCTGGCAGGAAGCTGCCACCACAATCGCTACCTGTCCCCGCTTACGAGAAGATCTTCCCGGTATGTACTACGATCCTAACGTGCCACTAAATGCTGCCGCTAGGCTGTCCTGCTTGCGGCAGGAAATCTAGCGTTGCTGCTCATGGCGCTTTGCCTGACCGCACGTATTTCTTGCTGTTTGGATGCCGTTCGCAAGCAGGGCTTGATGGTGGTGGAAAACTTCGAGAAGGGGGCAGAGGGTTGGGTTGCTGAGTGCGCGGACGTCGCAGAATGGGTTCAGGTCGGCCAACCGGGGGTCCCGCCTCCGCGCACGCCTGGGACCAAGGGCATGTATAGGTTCACGGGCGCCAACCAGCCCCTGTGCTCGTCGCTTAACTTTGTAGTGCCCGGCGCCAACTTTCAACCCGGGGAAGCCTACCATCTGGCGGTAAGATGTCTTCTAGAACTCTGACCCCAACGGCTGATGCACACCTGTTCATATCCCACCACACAAGTACAGTAGTAAGAGGGGAATTGATGCGTTCCACCACGTGCTGGCTGTGCTGTGCATGTGCTGACTACCGCTAACAGCATGACAGCAGTTTTCTGACCATCAAAGTGCTGGTGCACGCTTTGATGTTGGACAACTGCCTGTTGTGAGCGATTATGCGTGTACAAGTCCATGGTTGCATTGTGAGCAAGTCTCGAGCGTTGCGTAATGTACAGTACTTGCTGTTCCTGGCACCGCAGCTGCTGCCGTGCCAACCACTTTGCTGCCCCTGATTCACAGAGTTTGCTGTCACGTCAAGCTTGCAGCGCAGAGCACCATTTTTGCCTGCACTCTTGTGAAGTGATGGCGCATGCTGCGGTGGACACATTGATCACGCATTGCACACTCTTCAATGGAATCGAATCAAAATATCGTAGAGCTCTAGGTGACAAGGAGTGCTTAGCCGCAAGTGCCTTCCACCAACAACCGTGTGTCGCTGCTGCTGCAGTCATACGCCATGAGTCCAATGTTTGTTATTAAAAGTTCCCTGGCTGCCCTGTGTGCTTTGCAGGCATGGGTGTACCTGCCCCAGTATGACTGCACAGATGAAATCACATCCCTCAAGTGCCCCTACCTGAAGTACCAGGCAGATGGCATCGAAGACGGGGTGAGAAAGAAAACAGCAGATGAAAACAAATTAGAAGGGGCGCTCTAGTGCATTATCAAGAGCTGTTGTGCCTTTGAGGAAGTTGCACTTGTGTGCTGACCGTTTTGCTGGCTCAACACCCCCAGTCATGTAAACGCAAGTTGTTGAAGTTGTCACGCAGTGGCCATGGCATCAGATGTGCAGCGTCACCTTTTGAACCTGCTGGCTCAGGCATGCTTCAACAGAGACGACAAGTTCTTCCTCCATGCAGCATCTTGCACTTGCCCGGGCCTTTTTCTCACCATCGCGCGGTAAGTGCTAGCAGTGAAGCGCGCCATTGCAATCAGTGTTAAAAGTATTTTTGAATGCCTACACGTTGGTTTTGCTGACAGAGTTTTGTGCTTGAAAAGCACAACAGCACTAAGAGCCGCGCGCTGTCAACAGAACCCTCTGCTGTATGGGTGTTTGCGGGTTTGTGGCTCACGTGACGACATCACATCAGCACTTATCAAACATCTCATCTCACTGAGTTGGGTCCATTGACAGTCCAGATCCAAGTTGCAATGCATCTGATCCTGCTGCTGCAGTGGAACGTGCTTACCTCCTCAATGCTCACGCACCTTCTCCACGGACGTTCTATGCAGGAGCGCCTGTGTTGAAGTACTGTACACACATGAGCGTCCCACTGTCGAACTACAGTGCTCTATGCAACGCTCTTGCTGTCAAACGCGCATGCTCTCTTGCATTCGCAGGGTCTGACGCAACGCTCTTGCTGTCAAACGCGCATGCTCTCTTGCATTCGCAGGCTCTGACGTAACACTCTTGCTGTTGAACTTGCATTCTCTTTTCAAAACTGCAGGCGGGAACGCTGCTAACAAGGATACCCAACCGCTGGAATGCAATGTCGGGGACCGTGGTCAGCCAGGGGGGGGACTTGACTATTCTCATCAAGCAGCTGCCCATGGGCACCACGGTGTACATTGACGATGTCTGGCTGACAAACTGCTCTCTGGATAACTTCAGGTATGCACCCAAAAAACCTATGTACCTAAGAGTGACCATCGTGTCTGCTGCCTCGGTGTATGGCAGCTCGGCAGAGTTTTATAGTTCAACAAGAAATATCTTATACATACTTTGATGAAGCGATGCAACGCTTTTTAAACAGTTATTTACCCTTTGAAAAAAGCGGATCGCTGAGCATCAAGCGATACCTTACGCCCTGTCGTACTGCAGAGCAGCCTAGATAGATCTGCAAATCGTGTTTTGTAGTTTTCTATATGCATATGTGGTGCTTCTGCATACGCATGACACAGTGTGAAAGCCTAATCCTGACCTAACCGCAACGCTTAACCTTAGTGGGCACTGCAAGGCGGTGTAGCTCATCATTCCCTGAGTCGATGCACGCGCTTACCGCAAGCACTTATTGAGGCCTCAGCATAAGGAGCGCATAGGGGGAGGCAGGGGGGCAGGACGCTCCCTAGTATTGCGACTTCAGTCTCACACAAGTATAGCACGCATGAGGGCTGGTGATTTCTCATGTTAGTAATGTACAATAGAGAGGCGATAGTTAATGCAGGCGATAGTTTATGTACAACAGAGAGGCATTCATTGTTGCAGAAGCAATTGCAGCAGCTTCATGCTCTGCACTGCTGGAGATGTCGTCGGCACCTCCCTGCTCGCACATGGAGGTTGTTCAATGCTGGCTTTGGGTTTTGGATAAAAGTTAGTGCATGCAGTGAATAGATTGTTGCAACTTTACAGAAGCACTGTTGTATTGTCACATTGCACTTGAAATACAAAGTGCATGGGTGACTTGTTACTCTGGGAAGCCTGGTAGGCTGTTACACTGTTACACATGTGACTTGATACTCTGGGAAGCCTGGTAGGCTGTTACACATGTGAAAGTGTTGATGGACAGCTACAATTATAAAAGCTGCTTTTCAAGATCTCAGCACATTCATATGTTTGCAGTCTGAAACGCCTGCCAAAGTATACAGGATCTTCGGCAGACATTGAGCTTGTGAAAGTCTGCAACAACTTGAAGGAAGACAGGATACTGATGACATTGCTTCTCTGTTGATTCACGATCAACCCCACGGCAGTTTGCACTGCACACCACACATCAGGGCCAACCCTAACCCTACCCCTACCAGCGTACAAATCATTGATGAAAACAAATCAAAATATCGTAGAGCACTAGGTGACAAGGTGTGGTTAGTCGTCAAATTGAATGCCTTCCAGCAATGCCCGTGGTCGCCGCTGCTGCAGCACTTGGCCACGAGTCACAAGCAGTGATGCTGCGGAAAGTGCAAGGTGCCGCTGTCGTCACCTCGCGCCATTCTTCATGTGTGGTCAGGTGGCAGTGCTCAGCTGTTAAATCAGCTATTTGGGGAGGTCACGATACGACTGCGGGTCCGCCCCGCCAGCCTCGCCGCTCTTATACCGTGACCGCTTACATATCGTCCTTGGGGCTTAAGTAAAGTTAGGGCTAACCCAAGGCAATCCTAACCCTAGATCCAGGTCTTGGTGTATTTAATTAGGGCTAGTGTAACCATGGTTGGACTTGGCTTAGAATTATTCCGTAAAGCAACCATCGCAGCACGCAGCCGCGGCACCGCTTGCAATTTTGCTGTGATACGCTTCAGCGTTTTGAGTTTTGCGCAAAAGCTGCTGACCATTGATCATGCAGCGGCGAGCGGTAGGTGGGCACGATGTAAGAGCAGTCTGCTCCGCACCAAATCGCAGCACCAAATCGCTCTTATGTCGACCAGATCCGTGTTCAGCCAGCCGACTGAGCGCTCTTACACTGTGACCGCTCTCATATCGAGCGCTCTTATATCGCAGCCATCACCGTACATCAGCAGCATGTACCATGCCGCGCATACTCTATGCAGCTTCAAGAAACGCCTGCAACAAGTACCGTCGCGGGAGTTGACGCCAGTTGGTTGACCAGTTGGTTGACACGCCACTTTGAAGTCGCGTGTGTGATTTTTCTGTCTTAGCATATATGTAGGTTGTTTCCATTGCTCTCTGAGTATGCGCGCGCTGTGCCCGAGTGTTAGGGTTAGGGTTAGGGTTGGGGTTAGGGTTAGGCTAGTCCTAACGCCAACCCTAACCCTAACTAGGCTAACCCCAACCCTAACCCTCACCCAACCCCTTAGGGTTTCAACCCTAACGCAACCCCTTAGGGTTTAGGGTTAGAGTTAGGCTAACACTAACCCCAACCCCAAACCTACCCCAAACAACGGTGCAGCATTGCTGGCTGTATGTAGTGAGAGCATTCACATGCTTGTGTGTAGGAAAGGAAGTAACCATCCGGCGTACTTTGTCAGTCAAGCTTAAGAAAAGGAGCTTTGACTGGGGGAGGACACAATATGGCTCTGTTGCACAATTAGGGTTACATGCCCTAGTTGAGGTTTGCACTTAAAGTTGCAGTTGAAGCACAGTTTGTTCGCGCAAGCTGTTTGAGATCAGCTCCAGGTCATTGATGTAGGTGACTCAGCAATCCTGAGCTGGCATGCGCAGGTATGCTGTCGATAGTAATCTCGCGTCCTTCACCACCTTACTTTCTGATAACACCACGAGTGTGTCACCTAGGTCACACCGAACCAATAATGCAATGACTCCTCGGCATTGCTGCTATCCTATTGCGCCTTGCAATGGCACACTGAAGTCGTAAGAATTGAAGCTGTATGCACTGCTGGGTATCTGCCCTTCTTGTGTAAGACCTGCAACAACTACTCGGCATTGCTGCTGCCGCCCAGCCTATTGCACCCTGCAATGGCACACTGAAATCGTAAGAGCCTGCTACGCTATCCACTGCGCACACTTGCCCCTGAAAATTGCAACAGCTCAAGATAGGCCCTCCAGCCAAGGGAATCTTCTCCACCTGCACCTCATGCAGTAGCTCCGGCCGCTCCAGTTTGCAGGCTGCTGTTCAGCTGCTGCTCGGGGTTAGGGTTAGGGTTAGGGGTTAGGGGTAGGCCTAACCCTTACCCTAACCCTAAACAATGACATGTATCGATGCTGCCTCGTCGCAACCTTCCTTGAAGGAGTGCAGGCTTGCGCCTGTCGGCTCACATGTTCAGACGAATTTGTCGTCTCCCTGGATCGCTGTGCAGACCTTTGCTGGTGTTGAGCATGAGAGCGGTACCCGCTGCGGCACACGGTCGAGTTGCTCAGTCTCTCACAACCTGCTCGACCCGCACCTGGCAACTCCTGATCGTCCCACGCAAGTTACCAGTGAGTCTACAGCAAATGGGCTTCACAACAGAGGCCAGACGCATCGTTCTAGCGCCCTCTGGCGCTCCAACCATGGCGGCGCTTTGGTCCGCGCCGACTCACATGCTGATGTCTCAGAATTATCGGGTCGGCTGCGGCTATCACGGCGGCCACAACAATGAAGGGTCGTGCGGCAACTTGCACCCCCGCATGGTGTGTGAGAACACGGAGTGGCGTCTTCTGTCCCCCCCCCCCCCCCCCGGTCGACTCCGGAATGAGCTCTGCATAAGTTTGCACATACCCTGTTGACTCTGCAGAGCTCATTTGAGAGTCGACCTGAGGAGGGCACAGCAAACGTCACTCTGTGTTCCCACACGCATGGGCGCATGTGCCGCACGACCTTAGGTTGTTGTTGCCTCCGTGATGGTTGCAGCCGACCTGATGGATCCGATACATCAGCATGCGTGTCGACGCTCACCGAAGCGCCGCCACCTGTCGAGCGTCAGAGGGCACCATAGGGATGCGCCTGGCTTCCCGCGTGCAGTCCATCTGCGAACACACGCTGCACTCCAACTACAACGCTAGGTGCAAACCTCAACTAGGGCATGTAAACCTATTTCTTGCAACAGAGCCATAATGTAACACGAGACTGCGGAGTGCCGTAAGCGCGGCGCAGCGCTCGAAACAGGCACATGACGACACAATGTCACAAATGAAGTTGGCCGCTCACTTGATCTCTGCTGCTCTCTCACCGTCGGATCAAAAAACACCATCTCGCATGTTGAGACCAAAGCATTGCCGCACATACATACCCCTAAACACATACCCCTCACACCGCAACACACAGCAAGTTGGCTGCTCACTTGATCTCTGCTGCTTTTTCACCCGTCGGATCAAAACGCCATCTCATATGTGGAGACCACAGCATTGCCGCAGACACATGCCCCTGAATACAGACCCCACACACCGCAACACAGAGCAAGTTGGCTGCTCACTTGATCTCTGCTGCTTTCCCACCGTGTCAGATCAAAACACTATCTCATTTGTGACCTCATTTGTAGATATACCAGTGCCGCTGACCAGTCACACCGCAATATCACTCTTCTCTGGCTTGCAGAGCCTATTCGCTGCCCAAGATAGCGGATCTGCGCAAGCGCGACGTCGCGCTGCAGATAGGCCCCGGCATAGCGGGGCAGGCCACCATCACAATGACGCGGCACGAGTACCCGTTTGGCGCGACGCTGGCTTCGCCGGACCTGGACAACGTGGCGGGTCTGGCGGACCTCTTTCTGCAGCACTTCAACGCCATAAGTGAGTGATGGGAGGGGTTAGGCAAACTGTTTTGAATTCTTCAATATTCTTAAGAATTCTTCAACACTTTCACATATGCTAGAGCAAATGCTACCCCCCTTGGTAATGTAAGCCTGGACAATGTGGCGGGGCTGGCGGACCTCTTTCTGCAGCACTTCAACGCCATAAGTGAGTGACAGGGGTATAGGCAAACTGTTTCACATACTTCTTCTTTACCAGTTTTTACGTTCTGCATGCGCGGTGCGGCGGAGAGGCTTCCACCTGCAGCTGTTGAATGAATGAGCGTAAGCGCAACAGGTGCCAAGGGCGGCAGCGGTCCAGGCAAATTTCTGAACCATGCTGCAACTTGAGTGATGGACAACTACACGTCTCGAATAGGTGATCACCGCCATTTTATTTTGGACTTGAAGTTGAAGTTAGCTGCGGCTAGTGTGCCAGTAGTAGTAATGCTGGCAGCAGCAGGCGCGGCATTCGAGTCATGCTGCCAGCATGCTGCCAGCACTACCATGCAGACTGCATCACCAAATCACAGTATGTATACTTCTATGATATACTCTGCTTACAGCAACAGAAGCGGCAGGCGCTCCGGGTCACCAACACCCACCAAGAACCAGCACCCGGCTGCTGTCGCCGTACTCCGTTAATCAGAGCCTGGAATTGCAAGTTCAACTCCGTCATTAACTTCAACTCTCTGTGCTGGCACCCCATCCCCCCCCCATGCAAGCGCAGCGGACGAGTATGAGCAGAAGTGGCGAGTTCAACTCCGCCTCTCAACTTCAACCCCATTGTTGACTTCAACTCGCCGTACTCACCCCCCCACTGCACCCCCCCCGACGCGCAGCCGACGAGTACGAGCAGAAGTGGCCGCAGACGGAGCCGCAGCAGGGGCAGTTTGCGTGGGACGGCGGCGACGCTATCTACGACTTTGCCGTGCAGAACGACCTGGGCATGCGCGGCCACGACATATTTGCAGAGGGAGGGGGGCCCGACTGGCTGGCCAACCTGCCTGCGGATGGGAGCGCCAACTCTGTGCAGGCGGCCATCTGGCAGCGGCTGAACGACTACATTGAGCGCTATGACAAGCATGTGAGTGGAGTGAAGTAGAGTGGAGCAGGTGACGCTACATGTGTGTTTCAACTGCAATATTGAGCAGCAAGAAAGCTGTGCAGGCGGCCATCTGGCAGCGGCTGAACGACTACATTGAGCGCTACAACAAGCATGTGAGTGAAGTGAAGTAGAGTGGAGCAGGTGAAGCTCCATGTGTGTTCCAACTGCAATAATGAGTAGCAAGAAGTCGGTGCAGGCGGCCATCTGGCAGCGCACAACAATTTTCATCGAGCGCTATGAGGTGAGCATGCGAGTGGAGTAGGGTTTTCCACAGTTTTCGGGTGGTCTGTATATTCTACAGACAGTCCCTTGGCAGTCCATTTGCGGGCTGGGTCAGGCAGCCAGCTGACATCAGCTTGCCTAAATGGTCTCTCACCGAGCACTGTGAGTAGCAGCGCAGAGAACGTGAGAATGTGCTAGCGGTACTGTCTGTGCTAGGGGTCCGGTAGGATAGCAGCAAGTCTTGCCAGGTCCTGACCGTTGCACAGTTAGATGGCCTGTTGTGGAACATCATAGAGCAAGGACGCCAGCCTTTGTTTTGCTGTTGCCGCTGGCTCTGACCTCGGAACACTTCAATCCACGCGTTCAGCCTGAAGGTCTCGCTCGGTAACATCACGTGCAGGATATGCTCGGTAGAGCGCATGCACCAGGCATCGCGACTGTGCTCTATGATCAGGTCGTAGCAGCATGGCGCCTGAAGTGCACTGCTGATGAGCACTGATGCCCGACTGCACGCATCGATGCTCACCTGCCTTTCTCTTGTCCTGCCTTGCTCTCTTGCAGGTTATCAACTACGATGTGGTTAATGAGATTACGCACTTCAACAAGGTGACGCGCCACAACAATTACTCTGTGCAGCTGCCATCTGCCATGTTTAGCGCCTCTGCACACCTCACATCGTTGGCCACTTCTCAAGTAGTGACTCGCCTGTGTCTGATGTCCTCAACTGAGTGTGGTAGGGGATGATGACTGAGGTCGTCCATGGCATCGTGCTTTCCACAACGAATCAGACATTTATAAATCTAAAGGCACTTGGCGATGATCGTCAATACGGAATCAGTGTGCCAGATCATTGCTTTCTGTACTGAAGCCAATGTTAGCTCACACACACCACAATTGAGTACGCACAAACATGCCAGCCCGCAGTATGCTGGATCAACCAGCTAGCAATGTTGCAGACCCTGTACCAAAATGTTGCTGTGCAGAGTTGTGCAGCGCATGTAGTCGGCTGACTGTGTCGGTTTGTTCACAGGCAACAGAACCAGCTCATTGCTTTTCTCATGCATTTGGACACGCACACATATATTATACCATCAAGGCCTATGCACACCCTGCCCAAAGCTTCATGTTGAGCATCGAGCAGACTCAGGCATCACCTCTGACTGCCCCCATACCTCTGCCATGCTCCCACCGCCGCAGATGATAACCTTATTACCGTGTAAGCCAAACGGCGAAGGCTGTATGTGCCAGTACAAGCCCGCGTGTGCTGGCATGGCGCTTGCCATCAACACGCCGTGGTGGACGTGGGCCTGGGCTGCGGTGAGCACTGCTGCTCGGCCTAACCCTCACCCTAGACAACTGTGTGTTGGCTTAACATGCAGCATGCATGAGCCATGGGTCCCACAGCATGGAACATGAAAAAGCCAGGCCTGGGCTGTGGTGGGCACTGCTGCTCAGCGTAACCCTAACCCTAGACAACTACATGTGCCGCTAGCTATAGCTGTTGGTTAAAACATGCAGCATGCATCAGCCATGCGCCCACAAGCATTGAACATGAATAATCAAGGTGGGCGTGGGCCTGGGCTGCGGTGAGCACTGCTGCTCAGCCAACCCCTAACCCTAGACAACTACGTTTGCAGCTAGCTGTAGCCATCGCCCCTGATGCACACCGCTTGCAGGAGTCGTGAATTCACAAGCATTTCAATGAACGTGAATAGCCGGGCCTGATGTGCCAGTCTGCATCATGACGCCGCCAGCGATTGCCTCGTGCCGCAAGCGACTGTGTCACTAGCTCTTGCTCCGCCGCGTTGACACCTGCCTGGCTAGAGTGCTTGCCAACGGCACTCCTCTGCGATGTGTATCTCAGATCCCCGTTCATTCAGTATACTTCAGAGTACCATGTTTGTGATCCACCCAGTGATCTCAATTTGGGACTGGGACGTCATAACAATGCCTTGTCTTGATAAACAAGATTCTGCCTGCGTACTCATCCTGATGCTACCCTCATTGTGCGTGCACTGTCACGCAGACGAAGCATGTGCTGACGCTGCGAGGGAGCGGCAACAAGGGGCTCTACCAGAACGACTACTGCACAGGTAATCAGAAGTCCAAGGT
The DNA here is from genome assembly GCA_017506865.1 of Tribonema minus. Lineage (NCBI taxonomy): Eukaryota > Xanthophyceae > Tribonematales > Tribonemataceae > Tribonema > Tribonema minus. The sequence continues at coordinate 171,027 of JAFCMP010000335.1, read as the reverse complement.
TGAGAACTTGTAGCAGACATATGTGCAGCGAACAACTTCAGCTTGACCGTGCATCAAGTCCCGGTCAGTCGCAAGAACAGCGCACGCAGCTCATTGCTCTGTTCACAAACTGTACATGTAAGCACTGCCGCATCCCCCCTTGTGTCCAAAATGTTGCGCAAGCGTTATCGTTTCACCTCATACCTGGATTTTGCTGCGGTTGGCCTCGGTGACGCTCCAAGATGCGCACCATCTCAGTGCGTGCAAGTCTGCTAACTGAAGAGCAGTCATCTCCGCGTGGAGCTTAACCTCGTGCTCATGTGTACGCTAACTTATCTTCATCCGAGCAGCTAGCGTCTGTGGCGCACCAAACGTCACACTGACATGGAATTCATGTGCCCAAGGACTGGAATCATTCTCACATGAGCTTGTTCAACATTCATCATGATAAACATCACCAAATGACATAGATGGTAGTTTTGAGATGGTGTCCCAACATCTGCTCACGTGTACCTGACTTGTCTCCATACGAGCAGCCAGCTTCTGTGGCGCACCAAACGGCATAAGCAACATGGTGCGCCTTCAACCCATCGTCGGCAACACGGGGTACGGCAACCAGCTGCACCAGGGGCTTGCCAAGGGGACGTGCGGCTTCGACCTGCACATGCGCATTGACGAATCTACCAGAGCTACGCCAGGCACCGACTGGTGGTGAGTCAACGTGTCTTGCATGTGTATATGTTGCAAAGTGTCAGTGCATATCACGATACACAAACAATTCTGTAAAAAATGGCTGCCGTCATATCTTGGTACTGCTGTCGTTGCTGTCGTAGCCAGATCACTACATACTGCACATGTGCATTGACATGTCCACCAGAGCCACGCCAGGCACCGACTGGTGGTGAGTCACCGTATGTATTGCATCAGTCTGTATGGCAAGTCAGTGCACATCTTCGTGTGCGAACAAGGCCTCCACATGCGCATTGATGGACTTACCAGACCCACGCCAGGCACCAACTGGTCAACATGTTTTGCATCTGTTCTGTATATATTGCATGCGTCAGTGCACATCGCCATGCGGACAAGGGCAGCCATTGTACCGTCATACTGCTGTTGGTAGCCAGATCACCGTGTACTACACGATACACAGTGACAACCACATGTTTAACTGGCTTGTGGAACAGTATGCTGTGCTCAATTGTCGACCACCGAGAGCTGCCAGATTGGGCTGGGTTTGGCCCTGGCGCCACCGCATCTGATGTGAGCTGCAACCCTAGGGTTAGGGTTATGGTTACTAACCCTAACCTAACCCTGCAACACCTTTCTTTGCTGCTGCACGCCAAATGACCGCTAGGCCCAAACTTCACCATAGCTTCACATTCCCCTGCATACGGCAGCACTCCCATAGCAACTGCCTGGAGTAAGACCATCATCAGTTAAAGTCCGCTGTCGATCGCTACTGCAGCTGTGGCACCGACAGCTGCTGCTGTCTGCATTCCTCCTCTCCTGAAAGTGAAGTGACTGGAGGATGAATCCAAGCAGCTCGAGCCTTTCGTTTCACGGATATGTGGTCAGGCTCTCAACACCTCATCCATCTCATTGGGTGCTGGATGATTGATGTCCACCGTTCACTGGCCCAGTATGTACAGGCTACGCACGCATGTCACTAACCACTACCTGCCCCCCCCCCCCCCCCCCCCCCCCCCCAGGTTCACTGAGTTTGACATCAACGACCCGGACGTCCTCCTCCGCGCCGACGGCTACGAAATGGGCTATCTCGCAGGCTTCTCCCACCCCAAGAACATGGGCATCACGCTGTGGGGGTGGGCTAAGGAGACCGTTGCCTTTGACCAGGATGCAAGGCCCTACACGAGCCTCCTGGACAGCCTCGACACACTGCAGTTCAACCCTGCGGGCGACCGCGTGCTGGGCGACGACGGACTCCTGCAGAGCGTGAGTCGTCGAGTGCATCTGAGTTGACATAATTGCCTTTTTCCAAAGATGTAAATGATAGCCCTCTAGTCTAATCTTTGCTGTAGTTCAACCCTGCGGGCAACCGCGGACTCCTGCAGAGCGTGAGTCGTCGAGTATATCTGAGTCGTCGTGATCACCTTGTGTTGAATGCACACGATAGCCCCCTACTTTTAAACCTGCAGCGCGTAAGTTGATCATAAACTCGAGAGCTGAGCGACGACGGACTCCTGCAGAGCGTGAGTTGCCGAATACATTTGAGGCGACAATCACCTTTCAGACGCAGTTCAGTATGCCAATGCTCTGGCCGCACTGCCCCAGCTTCCATGTGCCACAAGATGAGAACACCAGCCACCGCAGGGGCAACCTCAACACAGTCAAACGCCCCTACCCCCTCCCCCCCCCTTCATCTTCCCTTGTCTATGTCCGCTGTCGCCCCCCTCGCTACTCCAGACCTTCAAGAGCACCTACACGCAGGCCATCCCCGCAACGGGCGGCACCATGCTCATGAACCTATTCAAGGGCGACTACCAGGTGGCACTGGGCGGCTGCACCGCCAACTTCAAGGTGCTGAGTGACTTGCCCCTCCAGGCTGGAAACCTCAAGTGGACGTGCCCCGCGGGTGCCCCAGCAGCGGCAACAGCGCGCGTCGCCAAGATCGTCGAGCCCACCGTGCCGGTCAAGAAGGTGAGCGCCGCAGCTTCGCTGTTGAGCGCTGCTGCTTATGGAGCGCTGTCACTGCTGCTGTAACGCTGCTGCTGCTGAGAGCGCTGTCACTGCTGCTGTAACGCTGCTGCTGCTGAGAGCGCTGCTGCTGCTGAGTGCTGCTGCTGCTGCTGCTGCTATGAATGCTGCTGCTGCGTGATTGCTACTGCTGCTGCTGTGAGCGCTGCTGCTTTGTTGCTGAGCACTGCTGCTGCTGTTGCTGTGATCGCTGCTGCCTACACTGTCATGGTTGAATTGCATGGTTGCGAAATGGAAGCCAAAACGATGCGCACATGCCACACATGAAGCGCTCAGCAAACCCAACATCATATATCCGTTGAAGTGCAATCACTTGATCCAGAGTGAGCATCAGAGACGCGGTGGAGCGACACACGCTGCAGCGCCACACTGCCACGGCGCGCACCAGCGCGGCAACTGTGTTCACCTTCATCAAGCAGCAGCGCAGCTGCCAGTGGCTCATGCCGCAATGAACACCATGTTGCAAGCAGAGCTCGCGCCTGCCTCTGCTGTCACGTAGGCCCGCAGCTTATCCAACAATAATGGGAACATTGCCCTGCCGCTGCTGCTTGCGCTGCTGCTTGATACACAGGTGATGCCGGTGCCTCCGCCACGCCCTGACTATGTACCTTATGTACCCCCCCCTCCCACGAGCGGCTCCCAGGTGAGCTTGGTGGTTGCAGTGCGTCACTAGCCCTAACCCTACCTCTAAGCTATGAAGAAGGAGCGCCCGGATCCTGTCTCATTTGCTAAATATATAAAATGCACCAAAGTTGTACAATCGCAGACTTTTCCAGGGTCACCAACGGAATTGGCCATGCTTAGGCCAGAACGGAACCCCTGTAAGCCACCGCCAGGCTCCGACAAAGCCAAGACAGCTGCTATGCAGTTATCGCTGCTGATTGCTGCTCGTGATCAGCGTTTCTGAGGCTCCAACTTTGCTGCTAGCAGCAGCCGGGAAGCATCGCGGATCGGCGGCGGCAGCAGCAAGCATCAGCAGTGGCAGCACAATGTCAAACGGGAAAGTCAAGGCCAGGCGACGCGACCCCAGCTCTCCTGCCGGTGATGACAGCGATTGCGGTGCCTGGCCTTGCCTTTCCCATTTGACATTGAGCTGGCACTGCTGATTACTGCTGCTGGCGCCGCCGATCCGCAGTGCTACCGCTGCATCCGTGCGGCGAAGCGACTGCAGCGTGAAAACGCGGGGGGGGGTGAACGTACCTTACTGCGGCACAAGAAAGGAGGGGTGACCTCTAATTATGTTGCTGTGATCAAAACTAAAAACAAGACGTCCAGTAGAGTTAGTTATCGATAAGTCGGTAATGCCGTATAAGTGTACTGATGCCAGAGTGAGCCATAGTCTTGCAATGGCTGCTGCACTTGATTACCGTGGTCGTCGGCACGAACAAAGACAACCATCGCAGCAGTTTCAGCCTCCGACAGACAACTGCGCCCTTTGCATGAACAACGTCATTATCCCTCTCGCACTTCAGTACTTGACGATGTTCACAATGCAACCATCTTTATTCAAAAGCTCAATGGGGTGCACCTGGCCTCGTACCAGACAGCTCTTGCACGACTAGTATACTTCTGACATTCCCCCATCTCTGAGCACCATGAACCGTCAACGCTGCTGCGGCTGGCCATACCGCGTACCATACAGCTCTCGCGCGCCTCGTACACTTCTGACGTTGCCCCATCTCTGAGCACCATGAACCGTCAACGCTGCTGCCACTGTCTCGTCTCTCACGACCCTCGTGCTATCCATCCCACCACCGCTCCCTCAGGGCACCAACTCGGGAGGCGACCCCTACGACCCCTACGCCGCCCCTGCGGACCCCTATGCGCCCCCAGCGGACCCCTATGCGGCCCCAGCTGACCCCTATGCGCCCCCGGCCGATCCCTATGCACCCCCAGCCGACCCATATGCGCCGCCGCCCCCTCAGTAAGCGACTGCCCGCACGGGGCGTTGCGGAGCAGGCAGCGGGTGGCACCTGCACGTGCCCTCGCAGAGGGAAAAGTCGCAACAGCGCTCAGTGCCGCCAGCCGCGGCCCCAGCACAGCGGCCTCACGCTCTGATTCACTGGCTCAACAAGCGGTGTGCTGGGTCTTTTTTTCAACATTGGATTTTTTTTCACCATGAGGGGGGGGGGGGGGGGGGGGTCGACAACACCTGCGATGAAGGCAGGTTTCACGATGACCAGGGGGGGGGGGGGGGACAACACCTAGCTGCGATTGAGGCGGAGGCAGGTATCACGATGCCAGAGGGAAGCAGTGCCTTCCTTTTGATGGCCGCCGCAGAGACTGCGGCGGCATGCGCTGGCACATGCAGCGCACCACCGTTTTGCTTGTTACCAATACTTAACGCCACGGTGTGTGAGAGGGGGAGGAGCGAGTTTTGCATGTTCACACTGGTGAAGCCCAGGGGTCCATACCATAGACCGGGGTGCTGTGGTAGGCCCGTATTTGCATGTGGTTGGGTGCTCGGAAAGAGCACTGTGCACACCGGTCTCCCCGCTGAGATTCCCTTGAGGAGAAGGCAGCAGGAGCTGTTACGCTGTAACTGTATATCCGTAGCTGTTGGGGCGGGTGAGCAGCTTCACCCCTGCGGATCCGCACCTCATTTATCACTCATTGCGCATTGGTCTTGTGTATCATAACGCACGCGTCCCGTTGTGCTGTCTCCGGGCCGTGCGCCATTGACTCATCATTCGGTCACCAGACGACCGAACACCTTCATTGCTTAATACCATGCATTTGATCTTGAGGAAAATTCAGATTTGTCCTGGTTCTGCTTGTCTGCCTGGTTGATTAGCCACTCGTCCTGTTCAAATAGATGCAGCAACCTGGCAGCACCGTTTAAGGTTTGCCACACCAGGCGGCTCCACTGCGTTTTGGGTTTCTACGCTATGCCATCATGCGTTCACTTGCAGCGACTCTGTGCAATGCCAGTGGTTGGTGAGCATCATCAGGGGGGCTGCTGCTCTGACCTGTATGTAGTATATCCGTATCTCGATGTATGCAACATAATTGCTTGATGATGCACTCGATGTGTGAAACAGAGTTGCATGAAGATGCAATTGACAAGTGTCAGCCAGGCCTCTGCCTTTTGGATAGCATATGCTCTCAGCTCTGCCCGCAGCTCGTTACCTTCATGTGCCTGGCATTCTGGAACCAATACAATGGCACAGGTGGATGGACGAGCAGATAACGCTGTTGCGCCTGTTGCGGAGTGGCAGGTGCACCTCTATCAATGAAGATGTCCCTCGTCGTTGTAGTGGTGTGTCAACTGCTGAACATGCAAAATTAGCATGCATTGAACCCAATGTGCGTGCACGGTGCTTACTGTTCTTACATCAACGCAAGTGGCACTGCATTAAGTCATGTTTTGCGGGTTGCCTTTAGAGTCATGGACTGTCAAGCCCTTTGTTACTTGACCGTGTAGAATGTAAATGCATGCACGCCTCTGGACCTGTCACCACTGCCCGAAAACGGATAAAGTACGTATACACAATAGCGTCAAGAGGGCCACGCAGCGCCTCCTGCGGCAATACCTCAAAACGGGACTGGTGGACGAGGACTACACGCCGTTTCTGGGGTCCGCCGGGCCGCCGGGGAGTCGCAGGATGGACATCGTGCTGCCTGCCGACGCCTTCCCGGTGACCGGCTACGACGACCCGACACGCCACCTACCGCTCATGGCGGACGTTACCTGCTTCGAGGCACAGGTGGCGTCGCGGGCGGCGAAGACTGCAGCAGACCCCGAGCGATGCTGCCGCGACCAAGAGGCCGCCAGGACTACCCACTATTCTGGTCATTATGATCAGAATTGCTACAAACTTGCCACATTGGCAATAGGGTCATTTGGCAGCATCGGGGAGCAGGGGCGGAAGCTGCTGGAGGCTGTGGCGACGGAGTATGCCAGCAGGATGTCAGTGCCCGGAGGAGCGCGCCCTAAAGCTCTCAAGGGCATCGCCCTGGCGCGCTTACGCTCGGCACTGTCGGCAGCGCTCCACATGGCGTACTCTGGCCGTGTCATGACACACATGGCAGAATCCAGGGGGGGGGGGCACATGGAGGAGGACGTAGGGGAGGACCCCGAGATGCCATTTGGCGGCGGCGGCGTTTGAGTGGTTGTCGTTGCGACACTTTCAGACTGTCATACGACATGTAGATTCCTTACAGCTAGATGCCAATCATCTGGGCTTTTTCGCGCCCTGAGCGAGAATTAATAAAAAGTACGTATACCTATGTATATGTATAGTATAGCCACAAGTGGAATATAATAAAAGTATACATAGGCCTATCCTGGCAGCTGGCCGTCAAACGCGCCATCGGAGTAGAGGAGCAGACGGCAGGCTGCAAGCTGTGCGGGAAGACGCCGGGCGGCACCCTGCATGCACGCACCCCATATTTGGGCCAGCCTGGCCCAAATATCTCGTGCGCCAGGTAGGCCACGTCATTCAGCTGAGAACTGCGCTGCTGCCGCACCCCGAAGCGGCACATTGTGCCCCAAAGCAAAGCGCCCCTAGTGGCAATAGGACACTAACACGCCAGCAGAGCGATGGGCGAACGGCGTGATGCCTACGGAGCATGCTTGGAACGTGCATCGATGCGCTGCCACTCGCTGCAGCTCCAGGTGAGGCGCCATGCACGTGTACCCTCAAAACGCTGGTTGCGCCAACTGTCATGCTGCCTCTTGCACGCTGTAGCGGTGTGCTCACGGTCGGGCAACGCAGTGCAGCCAGTCAAACTTGCAGCAGCACGTCTCCTACCGCCTGAAGCGCCGAAAGTGCTTGTGCAGCCTGCCTCGACACATTCAAACAGCCAACACGGACGTCTTGGCCTCTTGTACATATTCATGCGTTGCTGATGCTTGTGCCCTCGAGATACTCTGTCTGCTTCGGGCAGCAGCCGCTGTCTGATGCATGTTGCTTTTCTGCTGCTTGCAGGTCGGTGGAGCTGAGATTGAACGGGCTTCGTAGCTGACGAAAGGGAAGATTTTGACCATGATGGATGAAAATATGCTGCAGAACCTTGCAAGTGCAGCATAATGGCGCTTGGAAACATCATGTGGCTTCATACTGGCAAGGAAAGGTGAGTGCGCGATGCTAATTTGCTTGAAACTAATGATGCTGGTGTATAGAAAAGGCAGGGAACCTGCTCGACTCTTGATGTGGGGATCATGAAAGCTAGGCTAGGCGTTGCATAGGTCGCTTGTGCCGTGCAATGCGTTGCATAGGTCGCTTGTGGCGCGCAATGTATCAATTCTGACCAACTGCCCGCCCACATCACTCGTGTACTTCGTTCACAGCCAGTTGTACTTTTTATTAATTCTCGCTCAGGGCGCGAAAAAGCCCAGATGATTGGCATCTAGCTGTAAGGAATCTACATGTCGTATGACAGTCTGAAAGTGTCGCAACGACAACCACTCAAACGCCGCCGCCGCCAAATGGCATCTCGGGGTCCTCCCCTACGTCCTCCTCCATGTGCCCCCCCAGTTGTACTTTTTATTATTTCTCGCTCAGGGCGCGAAAAAGCCCAGATGATTGGCATCTAGCTGTAAGGAATTTACATGTCGTATGACAGTCTGAAAGTGTCGTAACGACAACCACTCAAACGCCGCCGCCGCCAAATGGCATCTCGGGATCCTCCCCTATGTCCTCCTCCATGTGCCCCCCCCCCCTGGATTCTGCCACGTGTGTCATGACACGGCCAGAGTATGCCATGTGGAGCGCTGCCGACAGAGCCGAGCGTACATGTGGCACTTGTGTATCGTGCCATCAGAGGAAGATATTCGACTTTGAACCACTTGTGTTTCTTGATGCCATCAGAGGAAGATACCAAACTTTGAAGCCTACATAACTGCAAGCAAGGAAGCTTTGCCAAAGAACAGTTTCTTCCCTTGTGCACTCATGTGCATTATGCACATGTGGCGCCCTCAGCTGGCAGCCGTACCAGTTTCTCGTTTTTCGTGTGTGCCAATCGTCACCTTCGAAGAAGGGCTTGCTGTGCACCTGCATGCATTCAGTCCATTCTGACCACGCCATAAAGTTGACTTTTTGTGAGCACGGCAATGCATGTGATGTGGCGCACATTGTCACTCAACACACCCATCGACATTGCTCATTAGGGTTGTTGCCTATTGTCCTTGCGTTTCAGACAGCTGGTTAGCGCAGCATATGATGGGTGCATGCACGACAGCAGCAGCAGAACAGCCACATGTTCAGCATTGAAAAGGGTGCGTACAGGCGCGTGGGCAGCGAGCATTGCGCGCGGCATGTGTGCTGCGTGCAACGTCAATGGCGGCACCTGCACTGACGGCGGTATACATGCGGCACACCTGCATTGACATCGGTATACATGCGGCACACTGCGCGTATACCAGCAGCGCGTGTGATTGGCAAGGAAGGCAAGCAGCGCAGCGCACTTAGCGCCGAAGCTCACATCACCTTACGGCGGCAGCAGTGGTGCGTGCTGCAAGCATGGGGTGCCGGCGGCGGTCTGGCGCACCAGCGCACTGCGGGTCAAAGCATGCGGGCCACTGGAGGCGGCTTAGGGCGAACGTTCTGGCGGTGACAGCAAGCGAGGTGGCCTGATCAGCAGCAGCGCCTTTGCAGTGGCAGGCGTGGCGCAAGATGCTCGGTTCGCAAGCGCGAAGGGCCGTGCCGATGACGCGCACTGACAGGCAGCGCAGCAGCAGGTGTGCCGCCGCGCAGAGCGCATACACAGGCGCAGCTTCGACTGCTATCTGGCTGTGATGAGCGAGCGCAGATTCAACAAGTTATGCTGAGATTTTGAGAATTGTGAGACGCATTGGCATACTGCAGCTGCTCCATGTCCGCCATGTGTGCGACCAAAGCAGTGTGAGCACCTTAGCTCATGCAGCGCGCCTGCAGCTGTGTCAGTTGCATATGGCAGCGCGTGGCACTGGTTGTAGTGACTACTTAATTGAATCAACAAAATTTAATACTCGACTCTCCACTGTGCAAGACAACACTTTTGATGTTTGTCTCCTACATGTTTGTCGCACTGTTGATGCTTGATGTGCTTTATTGGTGGTGCAATGGTGCACTGCTCATGATGGGTGCCTTGCATAGGCAGCAAAAGGTCCGCAATTATCTGATGCATGCGTCTCACTCGCCCGTACTGCTGCCTTCAAAGCAATGTAGATGAGCTGAAACATGGCTGCTGGTATGTCTGTGTTATACCCTGTGTCTGCAAACACGCTACTTTTTAAAAACAAGTATAGAAGTATAAACTTTTTTTGATGTTGCATCGGCCGCGCCGCAGCAGCCGCCGTTATTTTGAACACCGCCCCCTGTCGCAAGCACACAGCAAGCAGGCTCAGTGAGTTTTCTGCAAACGACGCATGACATTTCCCCAGCGACTGCAGAAGGGACGTACTCCATGAGCCTTGTGTTCAAAAGGATGTTCAGTTTACAGCAAAGTCAGACTTCAAAGCTCTCGTGTGCATACATTCCCTTAATTGTGTATGGTGAAGCATCAGAGCGGACCACAAAACAGCATGTGCAACAACTCAAATACTCGCAAGCACATCCAAGCCCTAAGGTTGCTATTAGGATTGCTTACTCCACGACCTGCCATCGCCCAGCGCTCACCACCACAGGCAGTGCCAAACTGCCAACCTGGAGTGCGCATTACACATTGACAAGAAGCGTCCTCAGTGGTCAAGGCCGGATCTCTATTGCACGTGCTTCACACATGGTTGCTGCCAACGTTCATGCACATCGATGTGCATGCTGAACGGCACACTGAGAAAATGTCGGCATAAGCTCATCGCAATTGCTTACCTCATTTTCATCAAGTGGGGCGTCGACGAGACCCGGGCAATGGCAGTGCTGGCATTGAGCGCGCGTTGCCCGTAATGCTTCGTGCTTGAAGCGACGCCGAATGCGTCGTGGCCAAAATGTCAGTCCGATCCTGTGTGTGCAAGTAGGGGGAAGGCTATGGTGAGGGTGAAATTGTCAACAACAGGTCACCTGCAAATTTACCGTGGACTGTGCAGGCCGTGCGGCTGGGACGTGGGCGTGCATTGAGCGCTGCTGCGCCTGCAGTGCTCAGCGCTGCTTCAACTAGTGGCGAGCGCTGCTGCTGCAGCGCTCAACGCTGCTGCAGTGGTGAGCGCTGCAGCAGCAGCTGCACGTTGAGCATAGCTGCAGCTGTAGCGTTGAGCACTGCTTTAGTGGTGAGCGCTGCTGCAGTGGTGAGCGCTGCCGTAACCTGCAGCTGCGGCGACGCTCCAAAGAGGCGGTGTTCTGCGGCGACCCCTGTGGCGAGCCGCAACGGAGCAGTGGCAGTGCACCACCTCGCTGACGCCACAAGTTAGAGTATTTTTCAAGGGGTGGACAAGGCGCACATGCTAGCGAGAGGGGGCGGGGGGCAGGCCGCGGGGCTAGGATGCAGGCGCATTCAGCGCTCTCAGGGCCGCTTCATCTAGTGTTGAGCACTGCTGCAGCTGCTGTGTCCACGTGCGCGCAGGAGGGCCAAGAGGCGGCGGTACGCAACTGCGTCTAGTGCTGCACATCTGACGTGTAGCAGCAGCAGCAGCAGCAGCGCTCCAGCACCGGTGCCGTCAATAAAAATTCAATGACAGCATTGCCGCTATCCCAGATCGGCATCTGATACCAAATTGCCATGGTCCAATATTCAACTGACGGTTCACATGCACCAACGGCACGCATTCCTGGTATGCACATGATGTTAAACTTGGCGAGCATGGCGTTGTGTACACAGTGCAAATGTGCTCTCATGCGCCAGGGTCCCCAGTGGAGTGACACACGGTCGTTACAGCAGTCCGGCATTGCTGCACATGTGTGGGTGCACAGGTGAAACGCAGCGCTGAGCTTACTGCCGCATGACCCGGTGCATAGTTACCCATTATCATCCAGGCATGGCCATGGCGATGCTCTATGACCAACGTCATGCCGTAACGCACCAATATGCTGCCAACCTGATGCAGCCGTAATTTGGCCAAGGCGTGCCCAAGACGCTGCGCCTGCCACTGCGGTCAGTTGCCTTGCCACGGAAGCGCAAGCGCTTACGGCGCGCTTGCACGCGCCTTGGCTCCATCGCCCAGCGTGCACAGCGCACATCCCAGAGCTGAACGCCGGTAGGTAGCGCGCCATTTCTTCCTGCGGTGGTCTGCCAGTGGGCAGCGGCGCGAGGCGTGATTTGCCGATGCAGCTGAAGCTTGAGCGTCGCGGTTCGCGAGAGCACCCCAAAGGTGAAGGTGGTGTTGTAGCACAGGCAGTGACAGCGGCGCTCGTTGGCAGTCCCCGCGTGCAAATCTGCCTGGAAAGGTGCACATGACACTCTACTTGCAATGGCGCGTTGACCCGCACCAGTTGCCGTGCGCTTCTGGGTTCAGCAATTGGCATGATGGGCATGCCGTTACGCACGACAACTTTGCAGAACTCACACGAACAGCGACGCTCAGCAGAGATGTGAGAAACCAGCACAGGTGTGGCTAACGATCTGGGAACGAGCGAGAGCACTGCAGGTGCAGCACATTTACTACATACTTCAAAGCAGCATATTTGCTACTTCAAACTACGTAATTAAATGTACTTAGAAGCATATAATGCTCACATGCTTGCACATAGGTCCCAGCAAGGGACTGGTCACAGCTACAGAGGACTCATATGCTGCACGACATAAGCGCTGACTGAGATCAAACACCACAGTCTGTATTCACGTGCTACCTCACCTGCTCAGGCCATTGATGTCAACATTTGCATTCGGTTGCTCGCCATACAAAGTAAGCCCTACTTGCAATCCTGCGAAGGCATCACAAAAACAGAGAACAAAGAGCGGAAAATTTGAAAAGATTGATGTGTAAATGTTACAGAATAGCCACTGCTCCAAGCTGCGTACTACATTGCATGGCACAAGCTGCATGCAGCATTGTACATGAACACCTGCCGAGGTCACAGTTGCCGACACGTCACACACTATAAAGGCAATAGGCGATGGGTCATTGAATACATATGCACGTGTGAACACCTGCCAAGGTCATACTTGCTGACACTACACACACAGAAGCCAACAGGCGATGGGTTATCATGCATGCTGCTGATTGCAAAGCATGAGTTCACAGACCATGTGGCAGCGGCATCACAATGCGTACTGCAAAGAACACAACGCACTACATGAAAACGACATGACATCTTCACGAATGGAGTGCAACAGCCCCATGGTAAATGTTCCCACAGTCATTTGTAGCATCCAGAGCTTACTGTATTAGGTGACTACTCCAAGCCAGATTGCTCAGCGTGTTCACTCTGAGATGCAGAATCCAAAACCAGTACAAGACCATGCAGTCTGCCTCGAGCACACGTGCCCCTTAGCAATCGGCTTTCACCTTGCTGCAATATGCTCTGTTTGAACCCTTGGCCAATGGCGAATGCACTGAGTGCTCAACATCTGCTTCGTCATTGACCAGGCTACCATTCTCTAGAGAACCCTGACACAAGTGCATGCAAGACTCGCCGACAAGAAATGCATTGCACACTCACATTAAAATATCTAATGATCTGCTAACCCGACAGCCGCGTGTGAGGAAGAGCACGAGGAAGAGCTGTGTTGTGTGCCAGATCACGATCTTTTAACATGACCTGCACAAGCACTTGCGGTGCTTTTTCAGGCGGTAGGAGATGTGCTGCTGCAAGTTTGACTGGCTGCACTGCGTTGCCCGACCGTGAGCACACCGCTACAGCGTGCAAGAGGCAGCATGACAGTTGGCGCAACCAGCGTTTTGAGGGTACACGTGCATGGCGCCTCACCTGGAGCTGCAGCGAGTGGCAGCGCATCGATGCAGGTTTCAAGCATGCTCCGTAGGCATCACGCCGTTCGCCCATCGCTCTGCTGGCGTGTTAGTGTCCTATTGCCACTAGGGGCGCTTTGCTTTGGGGCACAATGTGCCGCTTCGGGGTGCGGCAGCAGCGCAGTTCTCAGCTGAATGACGTGGCCTACCTGGCGCACGAGATATTTGGGCCAGGCTGGCCCAAATATGGTTCGTGCATGCACGGCTGTGTCAAGCGCCACGCGTCAAGGCGCACGACACCATCGTCCACAATAGCGTCAAGAGGGCCACGCAGCGCATCCTGCGGCAATACCTCAAAACGGGACTGGTGGACGAGGACTACACGCCATTTCTGGGATCCGCCGCGGGCCGCCGGGGAGTCGCAGGATGGACATCGTGCTGCCTGCCGACGCCTTCCCGGCGACCGGCTACGACGACCCGACACGCCACCTACCGCTCATGGTGGACGTTACCTGCTTCGAGGCACAGGTGGCGTCGCGGGCGGCGAAGACTGCAGCAGACCCCGAGCGATGCTGCCGCGACCAAGAGGCCGCCAGGACTACCCACTATTCTGGTCATTATGATCAGAATTGCTACAAACTTGCCACTTTGGCAATAGGGTCATTTGGCAGCATCGGGGAGCAGGGGCGGAAGCTGCTGGAGGCTGTGGCGACGGAGTATGCCAGCAGGATGTCAGTGCCCGGAGGAGCGCGCCCTAAAGCTCTCAAGGGCATCGCCCTGGCGCGCTTACGCTCGGCACTGTCGGCGGCGCTCCACATGGCGTACTCTGGCCGTGTCATGACACACATGGCAGAATCCAGGGGGGGGGGCACATGGAGGAGGACGTAGGGGAGGACCCCGAGCTGCCATTTGGCGGCTGCGGCGTTTGAGTGGTTGTCGTTGCGACACTTTCAGACTGTCATGCGACATATAGATTCTTTACAGCTAGATGCCAATCATCTGGGCTTTTTTGCGCCCTGAGCGAGAATTAATAAAAAGTACGTATACCCTGCATCTGGTACTGCAGAAGAAGACGACATGAGCGTGGAATGCCATCTGGCTGTGGCCGAGCACTGACGTGCGGCTATTAGGGTTAAGGTCAGGCAGCCGACGTCATCCACCCAGCAGAGTCGCCACATGCCATCAGTGAAACGAGCACACCAGCGATGGTCTGCTTGCGTGCCGTGACATCGTGCCGAGACCGCGACAGCGGCACAGGTGCCACAGTGTGTGTGCGGGCACCACTTGGAGGTATGCAGCCTCTGCGATGCCGCGAGCTAATCGAGAAAGATACTTGTGATACTTCGAAGAAGTCAACAATTGTGGCTTTGACAGATGTGGGTGTGGGTGCTGAATTTGATGTGCCACCTCAGCAGCGACCTGTGATTATCATCATGATGCTACGTGTTTGCACCCAGGCCTATGTTTCTGTGCAAACTTGGCTGTTGCACAGCATTGAAGTGCGGCCATTGCTGGAGCATTGCTAGGTGTCTGCCCTCATGTACTTGCATTCATGTACTGGTATAAAGACTCCACGACAGGCCGGGCAGCCCTTGTGTTCCTTCTAGGGTTTGAACCCTATGCAGCAGCCTCCGAGGAGTCAGCACTGCGCCCTGCACGCTTCACAGCAAATGGTACGCACAAAGCGTGCTAGTAGATGTGCTGTTGCAGGGCTGCACGCATTGTGTACTTTTGTTTATTTCGCTTCGCTAGGGGCACAAAAAGCCTTCCTTCTCTTTGGATGTGCACACAATGCAACATTCCTTCTCCGAAGAGACTCAAACGCAAACAGGCTTCCCCCTCTTCACACTACCACCAACACCCCAGCATTGTGTACATGGCATGCAGTGCAGGCTAGGCTAATTATTCAGCAAGTTGCTGCATATGCATATCCCGTAAAATTTATTGGGAGTACACCTTTGGACTGCAGAATGCAGAATGCACACAACACAACACCCGGCCTCTTTTAGGATTAAATTGCGAAAACAGTACCTGAAATTGGGAGAATGGGACCCAGCATCAAACCACTTTGGCGAAGTCTGGTTAAACCCTGCCAGCATTCACTGCGAAATCCTCAACATGAGGTTACATTGGTTAGGGATTCCATGATGAGCACTGAGCACTTTTCAAACTTCAGGTTCTGCCAAAAGTTTACAGTTGAGGTTATGTTGTTCAAGTGACCCTTCTTTTCCAACCTAGTAATGCTAACGTATTGAAGAGGCTCAGTCTGCTACATATGATGTGCGCCCACGTGCCGATACAACGCATCTGTACGACGAACAGCACCTCTCATCGTCACAGCCAGTTCTCGCGAAGAAATTATTTGCAGAAAGTTGCCTGACCCCCACGGCAGGCAGGCCTCGCCTGATGCCAGCTGCAGCGGCTGCGGTTCGGCTAGAGCAATGCAGCGGAAGGCGTTGCTCAGTGCGTATGCAGCGCTACTGCAAGTGCGCTGGGTGGCGGCTGACTGCTCTGCTCTCTCTCCAACGCCAGCTCCTGCACCCTTTGCTCAATATGTAGAGATCGACCCTCACGATATGGACGGGAGCTTAAATTCTGCCAAGCATGGGTGGGGCAAAGCCTGCAGTCCTTTTGCTTTGCGGGAGGCCGCTAACAAGGAGCTTCAGGACGAGCCTGACGAGCCTGATCAGGGCGAAGCCCTGTCCTTCGACCCCAACCCGCAGCCTGCTGGGCTCCCGACGGCAGAAAACATGAGTTGATACCGTCGCGCTGAGGCAGTCTGTCAGTGTGTCGATTCTTGAGTTCATGTCAGCTCAATGCCACGCGGCATCATCATGTTGTGCATCGCAGCAGTGCATCGCAGCAGTGCTGCCAGACAAAAGTTTGCCAGCTGATGCTTCCTGTGCTGCAGCTGCTGCTGCTTCAACAACTGCTGCAGTCACGGGTGCTCTTGCTGTACAGTGCAATGATTGCTTCGCTTTCACAGTGTCTTTGGTGTGCACAGAACCTGGCCATGGCACACAGTTGACACGTGTCACCAACGAACTCTTGTTTTGTTATGCGATGACATTGATGTTCAATTTCAAAATCATAGCCCTGCGCTTAGGGCGGCAAGTATTGCTGTAAGTACTGTTCAACATCTTGAAGTTAGCAATGCTCCCAGAGGAGTTGACAGTACCGCTAGTCTAGTAATACGGTGACCATGGTGACTATAGCCCATTGCAAGACAAGGTCCTGCCAGTGTGGTAACCTAAGGCTTCTGATTCAAAATCAGCTTCTGAATCACTTTTACCGCATCACATACAACAATGACTACAACATGAAACTGCTGCGGTGCATCACAACAAAAGTATGAGTACTACGTGGTTGTGTGCCACTGGGTACTTGTGTGTAGTAGTACTTGTTTTCTTCCCGGGTTACTTGAGGGGCGGAAACCCCATGATCGCACATCGCGTACAACAGGTATGCCCCTCTTGAGCTCGTGCATGTCTTCCCTGCTGCAAGATCTCGAGCATACACAAATACTCACAAAGCTATCTACAGAATAGACTCAGACGGGGCCTCCTCCGCCGCTGCCAGGCGGCCCGATCCCTCTTAGAGGGCACCACCACCGTGTCGGACAAGACTGGGGCGCAGCCCAACAGGACATCACCCATTGCGACAACCTCATCTGCAGCCCGGGCCCGATGGCGCTATTGTCGTGTGTTGCAAAATGCGCCATGTCATGCATGAGCGCGGCCGCTTCGCCGCGAACAATTGTTAACATCACAAGAACCAAATGCCGCAATGGCAAGGGTATAGCAGTTAGTGTCAAAAAGATGTCTGTAATTGTTGACGCGCCGGACATAGAGCCAGTGGGTCCACAGCTGCCCGTGCCACATTACTACTAGCACACTGCACCTCCACGCAACTGACGTCGATCATGCGTGGCAGTTGACACACAGGGTCACCGCACGTGGTCAGCAAGAGAGGGTACTCAGGTATCATCAGGATCATACGCAGCGGCTTCGCGCTAGCAGTGCTACTTGAAGTACACGTGCACACCGCATGCATCTGCTTCACCTGATTGCACCATCATGTGTTGCCCTTCTGCTGCCTCATTGGCAGATCCTGAACAGAGTCTTCCTGGAGTCCACGGACGGCAACGCGCCATTAAACCCGCAGAAGCTGAATCAGGTGCTCTACACTTGCATTTGTATACGACATACATTGTAACAACACATTGCAGGAAAATTCAATTTGGTGCCATCGCACAAAATTTTAAGTAGCCTTTAAGATCAGACTCCTTGTCAGCAACACTTTCGAGCCGCTCGAGCGATTGTCGGCCCGACAACTTTGGCGCTGCATGTTGCTACTACTGCAACCTTCAAGTTGGTTGACAACAGGCAACTTGTAGCTGCAGTTGGATGCACAGTTGCATGCTCAGGCTGATGACACTCAGCCTGGCAGCATGGGCACACACGTTGTGACTGCCACTTTCCCATGCAACAGTGTCGCAGCCCAGTGGCACACCGCAACATGTGTGCCACTAATACTACGGAGAAGTCACTGTTACAACGCTCAGCCTGCTTGTGGTCACACAACATCCTGTTTCCAAAAGTCTGACTCAGTTGGCCCTTTGCCACCTACTAGTAGCCTCAGGTCCACACCTTCAGCAATGGCCACGGTAACCACTGTGACGTTGTCTCACTCACCATGCGTAAGTTGTTGTTGCACCTGAAGCTCTTTCAATTTGTGAGAATCTGAGCACAGTGACAAGTGGCTTCACAGACTGCAAACGTTAAACGTGCATTGCGCTTGACATATTACGTTAGAAGTAATATATCGCAGATGATCCTGGACCACCATGTCATCAAGGCGCAATCCTGACAAGCTTCAAGGTGTGCTGCACCAGATTTCTGAAGTACTTAGCACATGCTGCACAGATGCACTATACATGCAATCATTATGCACGCTTGCACAGCTACCCGCTCCTCCGATGCGCCACAGACCTGACTACAAGCAGTATTATACTGCGACTGTAGCGTACATGAAACCATTGGCAGCATGCAGCATTCAGAAGCCACATGTTCAACTCTTTGTCCAGAGCTGTATGATGTTCCAGTCTGTTTCCATCATGACAGTCATGTGGCAAATGCATGTGACACTGTGCCGCTTCCTTTAAGTCAACAATTCAACGGAATTGCGAACAAGACTTAGAATATGTCACTGACAACGTGCTGTATCTTTTGCATATTCTGGCTGTACCAGGCATGGGCGTACTGGGCGCTGATGGTGTACCATGACATGGTCGATATTCGGGACTCCTGTGAGGTAGGGGTACATGTGAGGCATGCAACTGGCTAGATTGTGAGAATAGAATAGGGTACATACCGTATATGTGAGGCAACTGGCTCTTTGGACAAGGAAGTCTGTCCAGGTAGCCCACATACCTGTCGGTACAATTAAAGTGCCCCGCCGTAACAGGAGTCATTGATCAGGTCTGACGTACGTGAGCCTTAATTCCATTCATAATGTACAATCATAACAATAGAGTAAACACCTGCCTGCAGCCACCAGCTTTGTCTACTTTGAGGATTGCATTAGAAATTTGAAATGCGTGGTCACACGATGTTGTACCTTCATTTACACTGTGGCATGAGCTCAGGGGCACATGCACTTATGCCATGTGCAGCATATGTCAGGATATTGCCTGCTTGGCCGACGCAGGCCATAGCGCAATCCCAGCAATCTGAAGCAATTGCGCCATTGTGACTTGCAAGCGCGTCACAAGAATATTCGTTGCGCCAAGAGTGTCAGACCTATCTGGCGATAATCCCAGCTGCATCCACATAGTACTAATGTCAGGAGCACCATGATGGCAGTTGTGCTTGATCATTTCAAGTGGCCTGCCTGTTTCAAATTGGCTGTCAGGGGCTCACACCTTGGTAGTACTCACAGCTTGGTAGTATATGCAGTTATTATGATGTACATCAGCAGTGGGCTGAGTCAGACATGCCTCGAGATCTGGCGACATTATGATACACATATGAAACTTACACCATATTATGCCGGTATCCTTTTGATGCCGACGCTAGTGCTGACACTGCAATGCGCATATGCCGGAAACGAGCTCAAAGTGCCTTGCTGCTGTACTATGAGCAGCGCTCCCAGACCATTCATTGACAAGTTGCTGTGCTGCAAAAACGCGCTGCGGACTTTCCTGTGACAATGCTGTTGCTGAGGTGCCACGCCCTGCTTACCCCATGCTACTGCGGACGCAATGATGCAGACGCAGCTGACTTTGCTAAGCACACCATATTTGGTGTCACCGTGCTGTCTCAATTCGGACAACCAATACAGTTGTCTCGTGACGTTGTTGTGCTGGTACAACTTGTACCATCAAACCCAGCATGGGAGCTGATAAGCACATACACAGTGAAATCCTCAAAATACGATGGCACAATACCCAAATCTGCACAACTTCTACCAGCATACTACTATCAGAAATATCGGGAGACTATGGATGGTGCATATTTGTGTGAAGCACGCCGCAATTTTTCTGCTACTAGCACAAGGGCCACAATCCAAACGTGCACGTTGTCCTGAGAAAGAGAGCTGCGCTTCAAGAGGTGACACACCACTGGCCCCATTGCATCCGCAGCACTGTCATCCGGGGTCGGATGCGATTTGTGATGCAGCGACGGACCCAAAACAGAACCCGCCCGCACCGTTGAACATGGCGACTTCCTTCCTGGACCTTGACATGTGAGCGGCGCAACATTGCTCAGAATCAACTTGAACTTTTGAAAGGCTTGAGGTTGCGCTGTGTATGGTGGTGAAGCCAAAGCTGAACTGGCGGCCATTCTGACTCTGACCCTTCAGGTCAATCTTTGCAGGGGCAGCAATGCACTTCACATTTCTGTCATCAACGGAGTCATGTCTGTTACCAACAGAAGTAGTACATATAAGCATTGACTTTGTATGCTGACAATTGCAATGGAGCATGCATGTATCATGTGGTCGTAGCTGAGGCTTGTGGCTTTAGTACATGATGACATTGGTAGTATTCTCTCTAAATCAACATGGTCGTCAGAGTTCTAATGCTCCCCTCTTCAGGCCATTGCGCTTCGAGCTCCCCTCTTCAGGCCATTGCGCTTCAGGAGGGACCTTGTACAAGCCAGCTTCCATGGCGTGACATGGCCTCTTTACTCATGAGTCACCACAATGAGTCACCACAAAGTGCCAAGAATTTCAGTCAGCTTGCTTGCATTTCAGCACCTACTAGCGCTGCTGTACAACCAGTGAGCTTAGCGTCCCTGGGTGTGACACTGTTTGCATCAGCCATGTGCGAAACTTTCAGCCATTGACGCGGAACCTTTTGCTGGCGGCTGTCGCACTTTGTCCCGTGAATTGCCAGCATCTATGGGCGCAATGTGACAGCTCTCCAGCGTTTACGCTCGTTCGAAGGCGGCAGAATGTGGATGTCAGACAACGACGACCTTCCGATGGAGGATGACGTCGATGCCAGAGGCACCAAGCAATTTCGAATTGCCGATCAGCGCAGCGCGCAGCTACCGGGGACCATGGCGTTGCACACGCTGCTGCTGCGCCAGCACAACATCTTTGCCGCTTCATTCGACACGACGAAGCTCCAGAGCATGGAAGACACTGCGCACAACAACACGGCCAAGCCGGGATGCAGCGTGTGCGACCCGAAGCATGACCCGGGCGCCCAGCCCAGCTCACGGTCTTGTCCCGTACTATCCTGCACTGAGGTGAGCGTGTTCATGTGTGTATACTGCGAAGTACATGCTCATAGTCTGCACCGAGGTGAGCGTAAGGCTACCATAGCCCACCGCTGATGACGCCAGCAGCGCTGGCAGGGCAGTGAGTAAGGCCACATGTACCGGGTGCGCTGCTGTATTACGTGTAACAAGTGCACCAAAAGCGGCTGGGTTGGAATGTGCGCGGCGTTCAGAAACTGCCATCAGCACTCATCAGCAGCAGCGTTCTACCTGTTAAAAGTGTTCAGCGATTGATGATGCAACTTCAAGCAAGTTGCCTGAACATCAGGCCAGCAGGTGTGCGCAGCACTAAGCACTAGTAAATAGCGCCAGCTTTGCTTCAATGCCCAGCCTGATGCGCACCTGCCCCTGGCTGCTGCAATGTCCCTGACCCCAACCTTGCCCTTCAGGTACGGTTTTGTTTTCACACAGTCGCATCGAGTAATAGCTACATCTGACCTAATTCAACGCAACCATGTCATCTTGTGGGATGCATTTGACTGCTGATGACGGCCAAGCACTTCTGAATGAGCCGGAAACTGTTGATAAGTTGCCTGCGCTGCATGAAGACAGAGGCGCCAATAATGCCGGATTTGCACTGCCCCTCTTGGATGCTTGTTGATTTCGCTGCAGCACGGTGAGTAGTAGGTTCTGACAATTGGCGCCGCCACAGTCAGCTAGCTGCCTCTTGTATTCACAAAACCACGATTGTCGCACTGTTTATTGTGATTGAGGCTGACATCATTCTTGCCTCACTGCATCGCTGCAGTGTGGTGCCGAACAGATTGCCAAGCAAGCATGTTTCATGATGCCCCCCACAATTCAGATTGAATAGTATGTAAAATCAAGGCAGTGCCGGCACTTTTTGCAGTGCCTTGATTGTGGTCTCTACGCTGACCCTCCACCTGTATATTTGTTGGCATATGCAGAATGTTTGAGTGCATGTGAGTATATGCTGTGTGACCTTCTTGCAGTTGCGCAAAAAGGACATCTCCGGTGCACTAAATGATGATCGCCCCCAGCCCGATGCGTATTGCGCTATGTCGTTCGAGGTTTGCGCTGATCTCGTCCTCTGCAATCGCATTGTCGCACTTGAGACACCGCTTTGCAGGGCTGCGCATAATCATACGCAGCACAAAACTTGCCATTTGTGTGGCGATTAGCAACTCATGTTGAATTCATTGTCACTCATTGCAAAACACACCCTGCAACAATTGCGTGTTTTAGCACACATCTGCGCCTTGCCATATGAGCTGCCTTGTTGTCCTGTCCCTGCTGCTTGCGTCACTCCGGTGGACCAAGAATCCCATGTTTCCAAGCAGCGCACTTTTAGCACAACCTGTGCTGCCTCATGAGCAAGCAGTGATAAATTCTCTGTCACTGTCACTCATTTGTGCTGCTGCAGTGGACTGATGAAGAAATATTCCAAGCAGCACGCTCCCTGACGACCGCCATGTTCCAGCACATTACGTTCGACTACTTCGTCCCGCTGACACTGGGCCTGCCCAGCCAAATCACCACCAGCGTCACCAACTACTACGAGGAGGATTTGGACCCTACTATGGACGCACTAGCAGCGTCTGCACTCATGTTTGCGTACACGGCTCTCGGCCCAGGTGCGTACCGACCGTTCTCAGTAGGATCATTCAGCCAAATTGAATCATTTTCGACCACTTCAAGCTTGTCCAGCTGACTCTGGTTGTACTCAGCCAGCACCAGTCTCAACGACTGCCATAACATCAGGAACCCTACTATAGACGCAGTAGCAGCATTTGCATTTTTTTTTTTTTTTTTTTTTTTTTTTTTTTTTTTTTTTTTTGCGCTGGCGGCTGCGCTTACTGCTCCCGGCCCGGGTGTGTGGCAGCCGTTTCTGGTGAGATCGTTCAGCCTATCACATTCGACTACTCTGCGATGACTGGGGTTGCCCAGCCCAAGCAGCGCCAGCCTCACTGACTACTACTGTGTGACGCTGAGATGGCCGCAACAATGGATGCACTAGCAGCGTTTGCGCTGACGTTTGCATACGCGCCGCGGCCTGAGTGCGTGGCGTCATTCTTGTAGGGCAATGAGAGTCATCCATCCACCGTCCCTAAGTGTAAACGGAACGCATCGACATGAGGCCATGTGCTTGACTGTATGCTTGCCAGAGCATATAATATGCCGCACTGCCAGTCTTGTACATGGCTTACGGCCCAAGACTCAGTGCATAGTCTGCAGGTCACCGAAGGTCATGCATATGTTTGGCCCGCATTTTTATTTTAGAAATAGTAGTCAACGCAAGACCTTGCACTTGGTTGTATGCCCATCTGCTCCAAAATGCATGATGAGAGCCAGAATGCCCTCACCAGCCAATATCACCTGCAGGCCATGAGAGCCCAATTCTGGGCGTTGTTGGCTGGCTCTGACGGTAGGGCATGCAAGGCTAGCGTTGTAAGCTGAGCTCTCGACTGATGTACGTTATTAGTGGCTTGAAACCCTCGTGGAAACTCTCTTTTTGCACTGCATCAATTCGCAGACACTTTTCAAAGCTTGCGCTCCCGCAGCCCCTGTAATGACAGCATGCGCCGCTCTGGTGGTAGCCATTGGATGCGTGCCATGCTGAGAAGCGTACAGCTCAGTGATGCGCTAACTTCAATTTGGCATTGTCGTTGCAGTCGATCGCGTGCTGGACGCGACGTGGACAGCCGGCTCTGCGTGGGACATGTCCCCCGTTGGCACTGTCTGTGAGCACGAGGACATGGTGTCCATGCTGAGCAACGGTGGCGTTGATGGCCTGCTGCGCGGCATGCTGCTTGCAGACGCAGGCGAGGTGAGCGTACATGCTGGAGCCTCAGGCACCAACACAAGCAGAGAAACTGAATTGTACATGCTGGAGCCTCAGGCACCAACACAAGCAGAGAAACTGAATTGTGGTTCCCCAGACGAAGTCCTTGTGCCTTCCAGCAGGTGACATAGATTATTTTTAATTGTCAGATTTGGGGTTGCGAGAGTAGGGTTATGGGTGACCTGCGGATCACCAGATCCTACAGTGCTCAACGTGCGAGTGTCCCCGTTCTACAGGCAAAGGCAGGCACACCTCTAGCTCAGCACAGACATCATCACGCACCACTGCGGTACCCTCTCAAGTGCACGTTCAATGATCAATGTTGGCCCCAATGCGATGCATGAGCAAGAAGCAGCTGCTTGCTGACATGACAATGGACGCAGTGCCATGTCCTGACTCCTACAGGCTATTAGTCAGTGGTGCTCATGAAAACCCTTACAGGATTCCAGCGTGTTGCTGAGCTACAACAACGCGAAGCAGTTGCCACTTTTGGCAATGAGCACTTCAATGGCCTTGGTATGCAGATGCATGCTGCAAAAGATGCACCAGGACGTGTGAGGCATGTGCTGACCACTTTTGCATGTGCTGCCGAAGTTTGCAAAGCAAATCACGAGACTAAGCTGCAAGCATGTATACGCAAACACGCTCACCATTTTCACTTCTCGTTAGGGGGCGGCTTGCATGGGACAGGCATGTCCCTGGCACAACTTCAAGTACATCTGCGTGGAGGTGTGGCGGCAGATGCTGTGCCATTCAATTCGTGCCAGTGCTGCGCACACCAGCACCACGCGGCTAGCACAGCAAGCCACTGCAACGCTGTGCACCGCTGTGTCAGCTCTGCGCTGAGCAGTTCTGCAGTGCGTGCCTGGCGGCGCGCCTGAATGATTAACGCAGGCGTCCGCTGTTGTCAAGTGTGCGCTATTTCGCAACACAGCATCTATTGCTGTAGCCTATGTGCTAGCGCTTGTATAGCAGGTCGTTTGTGTGCATACGCGACACTGTCATGCAAGCAAACCTGCCTGCCGCACTGAGCTTAGCGCCGATGGAAGTTTTGAGCTGAGTACTGACGTGTGTGTTTGTCTGCATGTACTGACGAGTCTTGAGCACTTAAGCACTGCCCTGTGTTCATTTGCACGTGATACCGTGATCCAGGGCAGACCTGCGCCTGCAGTAACTGCTGCAGCTTCACTGTGGTGAGCTCTGTGCCAAGCACTTCGATTTGTTTGGCCGTACGTATAACACTATTGTGTAGGTGGACCTGCGGCTGCCAGCGGGGGCGGCGGGAGCAGCGACGCCTGGGTCATGCCTGCACAAGCCGCTGAACGCCACTCTACAAGCTGGGCGTGACTTCAAGCTATGGAGCTACAACGACGCGCGCACGGCCTGGGGGCTGGACCCAGCGAATTCATTCGAAGAAATCGTCGCGGGAACTGCCAGTGTGTCGTCTGCATCATCAGTCGCTGCAGCGCCGGATGCAACGGCGGTTGCAGCAACGGCCACAACATTGAAGAATATGTATCACGACGTGAACAATGTGGACTTCCTTGTGGGGGGGCTTGCGGAGAAGCCGCAGGGGACGAGCCAAGTGGGGCCGCTGTTCAAGTGAGTTTGTCTGCGCAACCTGTGTTTGCATCGCAACCCTAATTTAGGGCTACCATGACTCAGAAATCCACACATGCCTGATGCAACTAGATTGCTGTAGAATGCATGCGCACTGTAGCTCAGGGGGCTTGGGGGTTTGCAGAGTGGCTGCGGAGAAGCACCACCTTCGATTCAGCCTTGAAGGCAGACTGCATCAACTTGAAGAGTATACCATGGACGCCAAGGTGTTCTGCAGTACTGAGGCGCTAGTATGCTTCATTTGTTGGTGGGGCTGTCAGGAGGCTTGCATGGCAGCCAGCTAAATAGCGGCGCAGAGGGGCAGCTGCTCAAGTGTGCGGGTGTAATGCCAAATAGCGTAACCGCTGATCACTGAGCACACATACACTGCTGCTTCCTTGATTCGTTGTTGGTAGACGGTGGCACTGTCGTTGTCTTGCCTTCTTCTTTCTGATCTTTTTTTGTGTTGTTGTGCGCGCACATGCAGGAAAATCCTCCTGTCGCAGCTTCAGAGGATCAAGAAAGCGGATTACTTCTACCACAACCATGCGGTAAGAGTGTTATGCAGAGCTCTGCTCCGCACCTACGCAAGCTATGAGATGTAGGTTCGGGCGCAATGACGTGCTTTCCACACGCTGAGCATGGTATGAGTGCAGCAATGCCGGACTAGCTGTGCAGGCCCCCAATCGGCGACCGCCTTTGATGTTGCACCACATTTTAGTCATGCCAGGGCACTCGCTCTCTTCAGTGCCGCACTGTGTGTTGCTGCTGATCCTTTTGGCAGCCACCTGCATTGTCCGCTGTTGCATTCACAGCTTCTGAATATGATGGGTAATACAAGAGTCCTTACGGTCTGTGTCAGGCATAGTGACGTTGGTATCTTATGACTTCACAAGCAGCGAAGGAGGTCCACCTGCATCAAACAGTGCCAATTTATCACACAAAGGCGATTTTGTGCTGCAGGCTTGCATGCGTTCGTTGGTGCTGCATTGGCCACTCATGCTGAGGTCTGTGTATGCTCGATATGCATTGCTCTGCGAGCGCAGAACGTGATCGAGGACTCTCGCCTTGTAAGCCTGCCAGAGCTGATCAAGAACGCCGTCAGAGATCAGAGGTCAGTGCGCTGCAACCGCCAACTGTTGTGCGGTATGTACATCACAACAGCAGCCGTAACACCCTCTGGACCTTCAGTGCATTATTGATGATTCACTGCAGTCACATGCAATACCGGTTACATTTATCTCAAACCTCATCCTGACCCCTCTGACCACCAGTCATTGCTGCTTGAATATACTCACACAACTGCTGCAAAATTTTGAAATCAGGTTGCACTGCAGCCTGGAAGTGATTAGCCTGCTGCCCTCTCATCTTCCTCGCCCGAAATGAAGATATCTTTCCAAAGCCTAGGGCTACCATGTGCATTACTGACCTACTAATAACCCTGACCGCAGCCCTCACCGTCAGGCTAATGGCTAGCCGTGACCTAACCCTAGCCCTACTGACCAGCAGCCACTGTTCTTGCAGCGGAGTGGGCAAACCCATTTCACTGTAGAAGTAGCTCGAATTTAGTGCGCCTTGGGGTATGTCAGCACAGCTGCCGCTGGTACTCAGCCTGAGGTTTGTTCCTAGTAGCATGCGTGCGTCTCAACAGTTGAGCCTGCAGCCCGCTCGAGCAGAAAAGCCACCCATGTACTAAGATTAGCGCATGTCCACCTAGCTTTGCATTCAATTTGCTATTTGGCAGAACTATCACCTCTCATCTGAAGCTTCAGAAGTTGCTTGCAACGGTTGCCGTCAACCTGCCACAGCATTAAGCTCCATTCTGCTGCACTGAGTACCCTCCATTATAGTCGCACGGCTCTATGTAACTTACAGTATATTGCACTGGCAGTCTCGTAAAAGCACTCCTAGACACTCATCTGACAGCGCAGGCGCAAGTTTGTAGGCCCCCTCATCCCCTTGCCTCCGCTACTACAGCTGCGAAGATACGCTCAACCATCTCATTGCAATATTGCACGCCAGCTTCCACCTGCTGCTGCTGTCTCTTGTGCTGGCCTGAGATTTGGGATAGGGATTAAGGTAAGGTTAACGTGAGGGGTGAAGAGAGGTCCACAGCAAATGTGCTGCAAGTACTCCATACAGCATAGTGTCAGAGTAGATTTTTTTTCCAATTCTCTACATGATCCTTGTCTCAATGATTAGACCAGAGGTTGGGCTGGTCCGCCAGTTTGCGTATCGTATATAGGAATCGCCTCTACATACTGCAGTTGTGCCTCAGACGCGCTGGCTGCTTGACAGCACAAGCCGTTGCTGCCAGTGGGGCACGCTGCCAACGACCATGATATGCAGGGGACTTGCAGACACTGGCAATGCCCACCACGCCTGCCTCGACCTCTTCTGGCATGCAAACCCATTCAATTGCTACATATTAGCAGTATACCAGTATACGTCGTATATCACTCTGCGTTGCTGTCTCTTGCTGCTAGCGCTCATCGTCTGCATGCACTGCTGCACTCCGGCCTTTGACAACCAGTGGCGTCAACAACACGGCGTATCCAGTCGACAGCTTCCACTCGGAAGGGCACAAGATCATTGACGGTTTCCTTGCTGCCAACGGCCAGGACGCAGGGGCCATAGAATTTGTGCAGGTACGTCACCCATGCCCTACCGCTGTCCTTCCAGTGCGATATGAAATGCACCTGTATTCCTGAATTTAATCAGCTTTGCTGTGAAGTACTTCAGAAGTAAAACGTTTTGGTAGGGCTTGGGTGGTATGATTATAGAGCAAAGCGCATGGAATCGTACCAACATGTGCGCCATGCTGTCATGCTGACTTGCATATGTACAGCGTGGTGCGAGCTGCTACTTCGATGCACAGCTGACTAACTTGGTGCGCTAGGCAAAAACATGTTGCAGCACTGGAAAAGCAGAGGGACACAAGTACTGCGTGTGCCAAGTGCGGCAACTCCATACAGCAAATGCAGAACGCTCGACACAATGACCATGCAGGGGCACTTGGACATGTCGAGTACTGGATTTTGCAGGTAGCCCATTGCCTGTCGTGCCCTGCATGGTGGTGCTGGTTGAAAAGCAGTTTGGGATGGTGTCAATACAAGCATTTGGGTTCAGCACCACCTTTGCTGGTGCTCCGATCTGAAAACAATGGCTGCAGCACAGCATAGAGTGGCGATCAGCAACCACATGCCTTCAGGGTCTCTGTAAGGGTTAAGGCAAATGGTCTGGATTGGACCCAGCTAAGCGTGTGTGGTGCACTGAGGCCAGCTTTCCAGCCCTGCTGCTAACGCTTGTCCTTAAACTAGCCCTAACCCTAACCCTCACACTGACTCAAGCGCGCTGATGCTGCTGGTGCCAGTGGGGGATCTCGACCATGCGTGGATTGTGATCCTCTTTTCTTAGCTAGAATGTCAGCATTTGAGGCCATAGATAACACACAACAGATTGGCAGCCACTCAGTGACTCACGGAGAGGCATCATGTGCTGTCAGTGGTTTTGAGTGGACCTACCGCGTTGAAGACATAACCGAGCATTCAACACTAACGCGGAGCTGCACTTTACAAAGCCATGTTCAGAGCCTTGGAGTTGCCAATGCGCTCGTGTGCTACTGCCTGCTGGGTGACTTTGCCATGACTTGCTGTAGCACTCGAGCTAGCGTAATTGCGCATTGCAAACAAAGATGAATTCATTAGTTCTGATGTGTCCGGGGCGATGTGACAAGGTTTGACATTCCGGAGTCCGGGTCCTGTCCTGCTGCTGCAGGGCGCCTACAAGGTGGCGTGGACTGTGGACAGCAGCAAGGGCACCATCACCTTCACGGCGACGCTGACTGGTGCGAGCGACACCTTCTACTTTGCGATCGGCCTTGGCGACAAGATGGTTGACGCCGACGTCATGTTTGTCACATACCAGGTGCGCCCCCTGCTGTGAGCACTATGTGGCACGTGCAGATTGCAGTTCTTGTGGTGTAGGGGTAATGTGAAAGTCATGCTGCAGATGCCAGCAGGCCACGATGATACACAAACAGAAGTCACCCCTGATATTGATATGGACAGCTCGTTTGTCTTCAGGGCACTGCAGTTGACATCAGAGCTACCAACTTGAAAGCAGAGCTAGGCGGACGACATGTTGCACTGCGCATCACTCTGCGGTTGCCGTTCTGAGACTGCATTAGAAATCCTGCTTTGGCTGCTTGCAGATCATAGTCCATTCCATGATGAGAAATTTTTCTCATCAATGAGGTCATCGAAATACCAGAATTTTGCTTCAGACTACTGGCTGCTGCAGCCTGGCACCAGCACTGACCCTGATGCGACTGTTCTGCCATCACCCCACACCATCATTACTTTATGTGTCCTTCACTCAAAGTTTGTGTGTCAACGGTTGTCTGCAATACTGGTGCCACAGCCACTGTCGCACGTCTGTTATACCTGGCGTCACTGTCGCACGTGTGTTTTACCTGGCGTCACTGTCATACAGGTGTGCTACCTGGCTTCCAGGTTGCGCTCACCAACACAACACCCAATGCATGCCGACAGTATTCACTAACTGCAGCTCTGGCTCATGCTGAGCTGTATACAGTCTCCCAACTGTTGCGTGTGCCCTGCTATTGTGCTGAGAATGTTGCGCTTCCATTCCACACACCTTGATGTCACGGTCACAGCACGTGAGGTCAGACGTACAACACATGTAATATTGACGTGTACTACGCTCCTACTCATATGTGCCTTGCTACATTGGCATGTGCTGCAACCCTACAGGCTAAATGTGACAGTGCGGAAAAGGCTTTCAGTGTCACGGATCGCTTCAGCTACAACAATATGGAGCCTGTAGAGGACAAAACGAACGATTTGGTGGTGGGCGACGTGAAATATGATTCTCCAACGCAGGCACGTGATGTGTTGAACTTGGCATGCTTCGTATGGAAGGGCGAGAATTATGCTGTCTGCAAAGCGTGCAGTAGATGTGACTTGCCAGTTTGCATAAAATACCTGCATTGTGTCGTGCTCCCAAAGCCTGCAGCAGCACATGTTTGTTATGTGGCATCGATGCCGCTTACCAGCATTTTTCAAGATACTGCCCCGAGTCCTTGCAATCTGTACTACACATATGCACCAAAGCACGTCAGAGGGAGGACACAATTGTCACATGCCACCTGTGAGGCTGTCAGCCCACTTTTCCAGTGTGTGAGCCCACTAGCTTCACAAGTACTTTGGAACAATGTGCTATGGTAGCTGCTGAGACCTGCCGCCTTGCTTTTGATGGTGTGCAGATTGCAACTGTGGAGTTCACCAGGAACCTCAAGACAGGGGACACTCAAGACAAGGATATTGACGTCGACGCAGACACCCCCGTCATATGGAGCTACAACATGAATGGTGTCACCCAGCACTCGTACCAGAATCGAGTTGAGTGTTGATCTGTGATTGAACTGTGATCACGTGCTTTGTGGACGACTTTGAAAGAGACTAAGAGCAGGGCGGCACATATACTGAAGATGTATTGGCTGTCCATTTGTGATGTGCACAGTTGCCAGTATAGCAAGGGCCTCTTCTCAGTGCACAAGAGGTAAACATGCAAAAGTAAGCTGGCATGTCAGGTGTGACACAAAGGCACTGCCGCGGTCACTTAGTCAGCTGGCAGTAGCATGCGACCAAGGATACCTCGTACTTGTACAGCGATGCAATCGAGTAGCAATTACCATGTATCAGTCGTCACAATCAAGCACTGCTTTGCGACCCAATATGGCATGCTGCTCCTGGCTACCCATCCGCTCAACAGCACCAGACCATCGCTCAATTGTGTACTCTTGTGCTTCACAGCGGATCAGCATCACGAGTCTTCTATATTTCCTGAACAATGACCCTGCAAGTTTGTGCCGTAAGGCCATGCCTGATGCCTGCGCTTTTGAGTTGAAAGGAGCAGTGAGTCTACAGGCGTCCAATGCAGTTTGACAAGCACTGGATGCCAGGTGCTCTCGCGTCTTTTTCATTTGTCCCAGCGCAGACATTGCCACTGCAAACGTCTCATTTGAATACAGACAAGGCCTCTTCTCGCCTACAGTATTCTATTTCATGGATGCTCAAGCAATTCATCATGACCCATGCGTCTGATGCAACTGGCTACCACTGCCTTCCAGTCCTTGCTATACCACGCTTGGCGGAACTCAGTGCTTGATCAGGCTCTGACACTATCACAATGAATGTCGTACTCCAAAATGCAGGCACCGCCATCGTCAATTTTGAATCTGGCACCACTCAAACCACTGATACCAACTCGAAGTCTGGGTTCTTTGCGCTCCATGGGCTGGTGATGCTTGTCGCCTGGGGAGTGTCTGCGCCATTTGCCATGTATGTAGTGCGATACAAAAAGGTGCGCAACGCAAGGAACGGTCGTCACTGCATAAAAGCTTTGAGTCGGTATACCTTGTCAAGCTCCTGATGCCTACTGCTGTAGCCTGTAGTACATGCAGCAACGTCAGGCACATCAAGTACCTGTACTGACTATAGTTGTGTAACATGTGATTGCAACGTTCTGGTTGAGCAAACAAACCTAGACAAATAGAAAATTTCAGACTAGCCTTTCATGCTGCCAGATATTCAAGTGCGCCATGCCTCATCTGGCCAAGCGCAACTTTGACAACTTGTTGAACTCAGGCTTTACCACCGTGCAGCTGCTGCGGTGTGCATTCTTATTTTGTGCACGCCCGCGCATTATGCTTGCCCTATTGCTGTGCGTCTTCGCTTGACAGCTGAGTGCATGATGCACACACCCTGCTGGCTCCTGTGTGTTTGAAGTTGTGACTGGCTCTGCCATATAATTTCACTTGTGACATTCAATGCCCTGCCGGTTTTGTTGTGCGTATTGTGGAGCCGTCAGCTCAGCGGACGCAAAAGGCATATACAAACTCAGTGGAAGTCGCGGTTGATTGTCTCGCTCAGGACTCTAAATGCTCAATAGCTCGTACCGTACCACTCTCGCACGCGTGCAGCATTGGACCAACTGGATGGACGTCCATGCCATGGCCGCCTCATTCACCGTGGAGGCCAGCCTCCCAATTGCTGTCGCAGCAATGGCTTCCACAAACCATAAGGTATGCTCCATCGGCCTCAGCTTTCTACCCTTTTGGAGTAGCGCGAGCTGCATTATGGAACCTGAGGCTTCAATGGCAACACCAGATTTGGCAATGAGTGTGCAAACTGTGCAGCAACTTGCCGTCAATTTGTCTCCTGAATGCCAAGCTTGCACCCTCACCTCGGACGACATCAGTTATCTTGAGCTGGTGTCGGCCGTTCAAGCAACTTGCAACTTAAACTGAACAAGGCTGCTCGCTGGCCCTGCTGTGTTGCAGTTTGCCACAAAGCATGGCAAGATTGGACTGGCAATGCTCATAGGCGTTGTCATCCTGTTCATCTCCGGCACAGTGCGCCAGATGGGTATCAGCAATCAGGGCACCAAGTACCTGGGGTCCAACTACGGAAGGCCACACCAGGTACTTCGTAATTCTTCGTCATAGTACAGCGGCCGTCTTCACGAGTGCCGCGCATTGCTTGTTGATGAGCACGTGCAGCATGCCGGATCATTAGTGGTTGTAGTTCCTTGCAGTGCGTCGTGTACATGCTTGCAAGTTGCCATCGCTTGCCATATGAGCGCCTGGCTTTGCACGCCTGCAAACGACAGCGTGCGCGATGGTGACATGGGGGCATTGCATCTGCCATCTGCGCACCAGATCAGGTGCAGCAGGGCAGCCATATGAGCACATAGAGCCACATGATGATGATCACCTGCAAGCCACAGCAAACCGAGCTGCACATCACATCATACTTGAAGTTGTGTGGCGCAGCTGTCCTTGTGTTGAGAATAGTGGCCTTGCAGTACACTAGCATTTTCTTGCCTGTTGCCTTTGACTGAGTCTTTTGACGACTTTGGGCCAGCAGGCACTGCTTTCAAAGAAAGGGTGGGGCATCATCGTGTATGGGCTCGGAACCACGTAAAAGAGCTCGCCCAATGGGCTCAATGATAGATAATACAGTGAAGCCTCAAAAGCACTTGTAGAGTGACAACAACGCGAGCTGACCTGACAACAAATGATGTTTGACGTCATGGCGGATGCGCACAGTGCTCAGCGCATCTAGATTGAATTCCTTCAAGTTGGCCGTTGCTGTAACAGCAGTGGCGCGTGCGAGTGCGGCAGGACGCGCAGCCTCATGTTGGACGGGCAAACGCACTTTTGTCAATGCGTCTCATACTTGTAAATGTCGAGCGTCAGCAAGATATATGCGAGAACAAACAATAAGCCAACAAACTAAAACATCATTCATTGCCCTGTGTGCACGCATTTGTCAGATCAACAAGTACCTGCACCGCTGGTTGGGGCGTGCAATGGTGGTGCTGGGCCTGTTCAACTGCTGCATGGGTCTGATGGCCATTACTGGCAAGAAGGGTGGCTACCAAAGCAAGTGGTTGTTTCCGGTGCAGGTGAGTTCTGATGTGTCGGACATGCATCATTCGACTCACTGAAGCCTTTCAAAGGCTTCAGCTGCTGCTTGTCGCGGCACGGTGCTCTCAGTAGAGGCGTGGGCATAGCTTAACAATTGTGTGGAAGGGCGCATAAGTGCAGTTACAGTCAGGGTGATGTTGTTGCACAGCAGTCTGACAGCGCACAAACCGTTGTCCTTGCGTAGCGACAGGCGTCCAATTCTTCTCGCGAGCAGAGGCGGCGATCCCGTTAGCCGACCACCAGGGTGGGTATTGGCGTACGTATGGGAATCATTGTGGGGATTGCGTCAGGAGCATCTTGCACGCCTTTTCTGATCATGCAAGGTTTGGAATCATCACGTGTCAACCCGAATTCCAACCTTGATTTTGCTGTTGTCCTTGTGCATTGACGCAGGGCCTCGCAGATAACGGCAGCGACTCGCTCAACCTTGCGGTGAGTGCATCCCTCAAAAACCCTGTTGTGTTGCGCTTACTTGCAATCTATGAATGCATGCGCAAGTCTCTGCGATCTGTGACAGGGATGAGTGCAACCCAAATACCTCAACCAGGATATGTACCTGCTCCAGCCTAGCTTGCTGGGGCCCCCATTTTGCACAATGCTTTTAGATGGGCCACAGCATGCCCGTGGTGTGCGCCGGCGCGGGTTGCAGAAGTGCTTAGCACTTTGAAATCAAGTTGGATGCTTCTCGAAAAGGGTAAAGCACTTGTTTTAGGCGGGGAATGGACATCTGTACTGCTGCCTGGCTGCATATGACCCATGAACATAGAACAGTCAGTAGCGCAAGCTTCCAGAAGCGCGCCATGGCAGTGACACAGCCTTAGCGCCCCTGCTGTTCCCGGAATGTTGGGGCCTCAAGTGCAACAGCCTTTCTTACACAGCTACGCATCCGTGTTCTCATGTCTGGTACATTCCCTGTACGCTTGCCTGCTGTCATTCCCGCCACAGCTGCCGGGCTTCGAGGTGGTCACGCATTACATCGGGCCCATAGCGCTGTTCCTCTACATCATCCTCTTTGTGACTGCGGAGATACACCTGCAGCTGGGGCGCCGGCAGCTCAACAATGCCATTACCAAGAAGCTCACGCTGCCGTCGTTCTCGCTGGAGCAGTTCAATGACGGCGTGATGCAGGTACATCCACCAACATAAATTGGGCAAGTCGTTTATGTATTGTGCTCCCATTGCTGCTGGAACTTCAAGGGGGCGCTGAAGTTGTGCAGGGGTGACGTTCTTCCCACCATTAATTTGCTGGCGAACGAGACAGGCAAACTCAGCAGTTCGCAACTCCAACGAGCGCCATGTGAAGCATTTGCCAAGATTTCAGAAGGTGCATTTGTGTCGTGCTGCAGGCTCGTGATGGCACGAGTTACTATCACCTTGCGGCTTGCACGCACGGCATGGCTTGAACACGCTGATGCTGGATCGGTACAGCCCAGCAAATTTGCTTCACACACGACTCGATGGCGAATAATTCAAGCCGCCCTTGTGCCGGCCCCTCATGACTAGGGCAAAAGTGGGGCGTTGTCAACGATGCGGCGGTGGACGTGGCCGACTGATTGCAAAGGTTGGCATCCTCATGTATGCGTGACCTCAGGTTGTTCACTGCAAGACCTCAGAGCTATTGCTCCTCGACTTCATGCATACCGCGCTTGTGCCATGCCCTCATGCCCAGGGGGAAAAGTGGGTCATTGTCAACGACGCTGTGGTGGACGTGGCTGACTATATGAGGGTGCACCCTGGAGGCTCCAAAGTGCTCAAGGACAGGTAATACTCAATGTCCTGGTGATCAGGGCATTGTCGGCACTGCTCAAATGAACACGGAACCAGTTCAAAAAGTTGGTTCCTCAGCATTTATCATGCGAGCACCCCTGTGTTTGCCAACAAAGTATGCTGTACTTCGAAGCACATACGGTGTTTTTTTTTTCTTCTTCGGTTGTGGACTCTGCAACTCCACGCAACGCAAGGTTATGGACAGGATCAGCCCTCAATGGTGAGGCGGACTCTGATGCCCCTCAGGCAAACATCGGCAAGGTGCAGTGCTGGCACGCCTGGCCCGACAGTTCTCTGTCAACTGCGATGTGCACGTTGAGTCGCTGAAAAGTAGCACTTTGTGCAGTTCTTGCACCTGACACTTGCATGTTGTGTCATTTCACCTCCTCATGTATGTGCTGTCCATGCTGAATACAAATGCTCGACAAACTTTGAACCAAGCACTCAATGACATGGGTTCATCTAAACAGCTATGCTGTTTAGCCTGCGTCCAGAGTTGTCAGCAAACGCAAAGATGCGTGCCAGCAGTGACAGTGCCCAGCGAGTGCCTTGTCAGTGTAAGGTCAACCTCATGAATGCCAGCAAGGCTGGATTGCTGACTCAAATCATCGAAGCAGTGCTGATAACCTCCAATTAACACGCATACTTTTTGGCTAAGTTGATTATTGTACTCTCCTTATTGCCTAGCATCGGCACCGACATCACGAAGGAGATCACTGGCCTGGAGGGCGTAGGGCAGGGCATTGTGCAAGGCGGCCACAAGCACAGGCAAGCATAACAGTAACACATGTCTACATGCATCCGTATAGACTCTGTGATTGTCTGAGAAGGCAACCTCACCGACGCAAGTGCTGATTGCATCACTGCCTCATTGCACGTGGGGCACATGCGTACATAGCTGTAGGGACGCTTGAAGAGGTTCCCTTACAAATTTGGGCTAAACTATAGGGTTTTTATTTGCCGGCAAGTCTTGAAAGTTCTCCTTAGTACAGCCGTTTCGGCACAATCTGAAAGTTGGAGAATAATCGCCACATCGAAAGGGTTCTGTAGACCCGCCCATGATTTTGCGGACCGTCGTGGGACGAAGTTTGCTTTGGAGCGACTGCTCGGGCCCCTTCCCGCCAGATCAGTTAGGGCCTCAGCACACGCGACCGCAGAAGCGAGAGCGGGTGCAATCGATGCGTCTTATTGATCCTCAGCGACTAAACGCACGAGCGCCAACGGTTCTGTACTCAGGAGAAACTTTCAAGATTGCGATTTTTTGGAGAAGTCACTGCAGCCACTGTAGCATCATCAAACTCCACACGTACCAACCTCATCAAACATCAGTACTTGGGGTGCTGGTGACAGGCAAGCAGCTAGCTGACCACATTGAAATGGTTTAACAGTGGTGAGCACTAATTTCGTATCATTATGAGTCTTGTTGTGGAGTACGGAAGAGGATGTGGTTCTGAAAACTACTGCACACCTGTGTCATCGGGGAGTGACAGCACATGCCAGTCTACCGGAAACACACCACATGCTTGTGCCCGCTGCAGACCTCACAATACGCTTCGACGCAAGTGTACGTCTACATGCATGTGTACCCTTCATCGGCATGGGATGTACTCCGCAGTACCTATATTGCGTCCACGCATGCAGCAGCTTCACAATCTCATGACGCACACTCACATGCCAGACTGCCTGCTTCAGGGCGTTTCATTGTCAACATTTGTGAAATTATTTGTCCTGTGGTGCGTCAAATGTTGCGGTTGCGGTTGATGCGCCAGGCAAGCGGAGGAGCAGCACGACTATCTCATGGAGATGAGCGAATTGTCGAGTGAGCCGAGTGAGCAAGAGTTGGGATGCTGACTCAGAGGTGTAGTTGATGGAGCTGCCACACATCACTCACTCATTTTCAGCTCTGCTCTCTGCTTGCTGCTGCTGCGTTGCAACAGTGACAAGGCTTGGATGGCCATACAGGCGCACATCATCGCCCACGTGAGTACAACGCCTGATGCAGCTGCTGCAACTAGGTGGTCATGTTCGAAAATCCGACGCGCCGAGCTGTCACCAGCCTTTACCTCCCAACAGCAGCAGAAGGACAACAGAAATGCTCAATTGATGCCCAGAATAGGAGGTTATACCAACAGTATAGCTGATCTTGAAAGATGGGCGCTGTGCAATTTGCGTGCCAGTGCGCGTAAAGTGACCATAACCATGACAACTTCAAGTTGTGTGCAGCCCTGTCCGCATCATGTCAAACTTGCAGGTATAAACATCTGGGTCTGTCGTGGCTGAACCTGCTACCGCGTATGCATTAGTTGCAGGCAGCATGCCACCTGCATGTTGTAAGGACCCTTTTCCTCACCAGAGGCCTCTTGGAAGTCAGACAAGTTCCTTGTACTGCAAGACACTTCGATTGTGCTCGTGGCTGTGACAGTCACAGCTGTTGCTGCTGTTCAGGCTCCTCTGACCGTTGACATATCACATGATTCCACGCAACTTTTATTGTGTCATGCATGCAGTAATGAGGGCGCCATTGAGGACACTACTAGTAGGGCCTGCTGGCTTAACACCAGCACTCTGCAGCATCTCTGAGTCAGAGTCATTTCTCAATTTGTCCCTCGATGTGCGCCTGTGGCTGTAAACAGGTGGATGTCCACGAGGAGGTGCTGGACTTACAGCCTGCTATGCTGGGCAGCAGGTGCTGACTCTAACCCTATCATCAAACCTGACTGTTATCCTGATTCTACTCCTGAGGCGCCTATGGAGTTTTCTAGAAGTTGCAAAGTGATATGCCCCAGTGCGTACGCTTGTGCTTGTACTGCTTGAATGGTATGATCAGATACGTCTTTTGCAAACTTCTAGTATTCAGGAGTTCTTGCACATGACGTTGTATGCAAACGTCCTAAGTGCAGGCATCTCTCTCACCTGTACTGACGTAACATAAATACAAGTCCATACGTACTGACGTAACGTGAGCTGTGATGAACTTGCAGCATAGATGGCTGCAGCAACCATCCGAGCTTTAAGCCTCACCTTTGAAACCTTGCCCGTCCGCCAGAAAAGAGTCTGACCCCTACTGAAGACAATATCAACCATGCACACAACAATTGATGTGTGTGCTTTAAGCATGCAGACTCTATAACATTCAACGCCAAGTACTCATTTTTGGAAACACTATCTCACTGATATGGAGCATGTACAGGTTACCCATTGCACCAGTAGCAACGGGCTCCTAGCGCACACTGGGTGCACCTCCTTGCATTCCCACTGCGCCCATCTGCAGTTGCCATTTCAATATTTACCACAACGTGCATTTCAATCTGTTGCATAGTTTTCCCAGCTGCTTGCTCCCCATTCCAGCAGCCCACCTATTATTTTGTTTCTACGCACCACGTCCATGAATTTGTCACATAAGATGATACAAGCCTCCGACCGCATGTGTCAGGCGGCCATGCTACCGGCCTCCAGCAGTTGCCGCCAGTTGGTGAAGACCAAGCAGCCGCCGCCGCCCTTCTTGTCACGCCACTGAGTCCACTTTTTAGAAGCAGTCCAGACAACCATCAGGCCTCAGCTAGCGCTCTCGCAGGAGAGGTTTCACACTGTGACGTTCAATCATGTTCTCGTGGAGTCGTACTTAAAGTACCAGTAGCTCGCCTCTGGCTGATGCGCCACTACTGCCGTGATGCGGCGCCTGCAGCAAACTGCCCTCTGCAACAGCGACTCCAGACGCCAGCGTTGGTGGCAGCAGCAGCAGCCTGAGGCGCAAGGCCATGGGCGGAGAGCAGCAGTTCCTGAAGTTTATCCTGAGGTGAGCTCGAGCTGTTTGAAATTGAGATTGGGCTTGAAGCTGGGTGATGGCACGCCACACTCAAGGATGTTGTTTTGCAAATCGCCACTCGGCGAATGCCGCAACGTGCATCGCTGCACGGCAGCAACACCGGCAGCACTGGCATGTAAGAGTGCAGAAGCCGCAGGAGACACAATGACCGTCTTCAGTTAGAGTAGGTACCCTCGCTTGCCCACACAAATATGTCCTGCTGCGCGGAGTAGATCATGTCTGCACTCTTGAGGCAGACTTGGCGTCGCCTGACACTGATGTCGATGACATGCTCCGGTGATCTGACCGTCACTACATCTGCTGAACTCTTGCCAGCCACTGGCTACAGTGCTCGACGTTGAGATGTGCTGCAATGCAAATGCTGTTGCCTGTATACCTGCAGGAGCAAGAGGCTGCTGAGTATCAACAGCAACAGCATCCCCGTCCTGAGCTTCATCTTCGAGCCCAAGGCAAGGCCATGCAAGATTTGGGCAGCCAAAGGCTGGAAAGCAGGATAAATGCCCTAGCAGCCCTCGTGGATAACTGCTGTGTTTGCGTGGCTGCGGGCGCCGCTGCTTGCATGACGTTGAGCATTGACCTTGAGTGCAGCATGAGTGTCAGCGGTGCGCTGAGTTGGTAATGTAGCTGCAATAGCATCTGCAACACGCGGAAGCTGATGGTGTTTGCTGTGTTTGCTCATTTGCCTTTCAGCTGTGCAAGCAGTTGGGCACAAACATTACATGTCCATGGTAAGCGCTAGCCGCTTCGCTGACGAACTCATTTGAGAGCCTTCAAGACCCAAGTTCTGAAGGCCACAACACAGTGGGTGAAAGATTCATGATGCTTTGGGCGACTGAGCTTGACAATCAAATATGGCCCACATACCAGAGTCATTGCTTTGCTGGCACGCAGCCCACAGACCCAACAGTGCCACTAATACACACAATTGCTTTGTGCCAACACGTCAAGCTTCTTCTGTTTTCTCTAACACTACAATGACACCTCATTACTGCTTTCTGCGCAGGATGACAGCGTGAGGGTGATGCCGCTTAACGTGGGCTTCTACCACAAGTTCAGGGTGGTGTCGCATGGGAGCGTCATACAGCGCAGCTACACGCCCGTTGTGCAGCACACCATGCCCTCCGGACGCCTTGGCTTCGAGTACTACATCAGGTGAGGCACTGCATTACCTCAGGTCGTCTGCATCATGTCTGCTGTGCTAGACAACGACACAACTCAGGCAGGCAGTGCTTGCCCAGGTCTCATCAACAGTGTGCTGTCATTTGTCAAGCGTCACGGCCACAGTTTTTGTGCTGTACTTGGCTTGTTGCGCCGGGACAGCCATTTCAACTGTGGCTGTGAAAGACGAGCAAGATTAGCTCCAAAATGGATGGCTTGAGATAAGCCCCGTGTTGTACAAGCAACCTTTGTCAAAATCACCTCGACTGTTTGCAGGTCGCCTTAGCCTTGAGTTTGATGTGCGTATGCTCTTGCGCGCAGGCTGTATGAGTCAGGGCAGATGTCTGTGGCGCTGGCACACCTGAAAGTTGGCGACACTGTGCGCATCCAAGGCCCGTTTGAGATCAAGGAGGTCAGTGCGCGTGATGGCTCTGGACGTGTTCTTGCCCATACGCTTTTGCTTGCTTGCTTGCTTCTGAAACGGCTCAGCATTGACTTTAGAATCACTGACCTGAGCATTCAACAGTACAACACGGCAGATGAATGGTGTCGCTGGGCTACTTGAAGTTCGGCGACACAGTGCGCATCCGGAGTTCAGGGGCCTTCTGAGATCCAGGCGGAACGTGTTGCTTCATGACTTTGCCTCAGTCTGACCAGCTTTGCCAGGAATGCGTTGCCGCCCTCGCTGGAAGGGGCACATTCTGCAGTGCGTGACACTTGGTTGTGGCCTTGGCTTGTGAATTTTGTGCTGGAGCTCCAGCGGTAAGCAGTTGTCATGTTGAAGAAAGCCATTTTTGTTGTTTTCATCATGTGACAACAAGCAGGAGGGTGTTCGTTGTGCTTTGCAGGTTTCTTTGTGTGTCAGTCATGTGCATGTACATCACTTCACGGTTGCCCAGTGCTGTTGTGTGGATCTTGTTGAGCAAGACTAGTGTGCTGTATTGGTGTCCTGCTGGTTGCTGTGATTTTAGTATAACTATGAGCTGCTATACAGTCTTTATGTCAGCCTGTACACACACATACATCTGACCAGTGTTGCGCTGAGTTGTAAAACTTTGTGCATGAACGTAAATCCTGCGATGGAGAAGCCGACGCAAGCTGCGTAAGCAGGCTTCATTAGCTTGCAGTTGGCCCTGTCAGGCTACCATCATCACCTTGCAACACTTGTGCTCGCCTGCAAAAACGCGGATTTGACTGCACGCACGTGCTATAGCTATACCTAGGTGCTCTGTGTATGGCTGTAGACACGCATCCTGGCCAGCTTGGTACTTTCAATACAGTAACTGCCATAAGGCGCTCAAGGCACATATGCTATGCTATCTATGAAGCCAACTACTTCATGCATATTGTACAAGATACAGCCCTCTTGTAGCGCCAACTGTTCATGCTGCGATGACTGCCAAGCTGACTGCGCGCTGTTCTCTCTGAACCGCAGATTCGCAACTGCCCACCGCACGTGTACATGATAGCTGGCGGCACGGGCGTGACACCCATGCTTCAGCTGGTCCGCTGCCACATCAACAGGCTCAATGCCATGGACGACGAGGCCAATGGGGTAAGACGTTGATCTTCTCATTTTTCCTTCTTGATTGTGCGTCTTGCTGCAGAGCATGCAGTGTTGAAGTGATTGGAAACCGTGGTGCTTGTTTGAATTCGGTGTCTGAGCTCTGTCCTTGTTGCTGTCATGTAGAAAGTGGTATGTATGTGTAGACGACCAATTGAACTGCCATCATGGTTGTTAATCATGTTGCTGCTGCTGGTGCAGTGTGTACATGCTTATCAGCATTGGACCCTCTGTTGTACTTGTGTCTTTACTGCTTGAGGGCAGACTCCTTACAAATATGCTATGTGAGGAACTGCACCGTTTGATTGTGCACTGTTTCAGAGCTTCACTGAACCGACAAATGCCTCTCTACTGCCTCCCTACCGCAACCAGGGCTCGGCGCAGAGCCTTGAGATGGGACGCACGCGCGTGGAGAACGAAGAACTCGTCGACAGCACCAATCGATCATCAGCGTCCACTTTAGGCAGCATGCAGTACAGCGGCAGCACCTCTCAGACTGGCTTGGGCGCTGGCAGCGGCGGCGGCGTCAGCAGCAGCGGCATGTCAGATCGCTTCCAGAGCTTTTTCAGCCGTGCGGCTGCACCTCCGGAGGAGGACGATGCACGCAAGGCAGCACGACAGGCCATGAACGCGCGCGCGACAACCGCAATGGAGCAGGCAAGTGCTGATGATTGACCAGCATGACTCGTCGGACGGTATTTTAAGAATGATAAGAGCTGAATTGCTGAATCTATAAAAAGTTTGAGGGGCGAACAGCTGCGAAGCATTTGATCAACGCAGCCGCAGTGCTTGGAAATGAGGATGTGGATACTGGTGCGATAATTTAAACAAGGAGATGTACCTAGATGGGGCAAGCTGGTGAAAAGCATGGTGCTCTGGACTGATGCCCACATCAAAATCAACAGTTGGTATGGGCTAAGAGTAATGCATGACATTGTGCAGTGGCGAGGATGGAGTTGTCAAATGTGACACATCGGTCCTGACGTAGTGGCTGATTTTCTGAAATGTGGCTTGCTGCGCCATGTCAAGTGTGCAACACCCAATTCAATTTGGTGGCATGCAATCTTTCTGTGCGCGCGGAGTCCAGGACAGCTTTTCGGTAAACAGCTCGTGCTGCCTACTACCACTGCAGGACATCAGCCGGCTCAACTGCGCAATGCATGAGTCTAGGTTTGTGACAAATGACATGCCTCTTCTGCTGCTCTTTCACTGCTGGTCTTCAGGCAGCAAGGGACGAAATGAGGTCTGCAATGCGGTCCATGACGCTGCTGTGGCAGACACACGACGATCTGGATACGTTCTGCGCGCAGGATCTTGATGCATTTGCTAGGAGCACCGACGCGCTGGCAGCCGCCAACCCACTCACAGCGTAAGTCACGCTGCTGCTATTGCAATCACACACGGATGGTACGAATAGGGGTGCCTGTGACAACTCGTACTTCGGTCGATAGGTGTTTTTTCAGCGGCGAGGCGCTGTGGTAGTCAGCCCAAAACTAAGGGTAAGGGTAGCGCACCTGCTTTAATAGATTTGTGGCACTTCAACTGCACCGCCTACTCAGGCCAGCATTGGCTCGTGCAGGCCTGCACTTTAATGTTTGGTGTCCAGATTTCACACTTGTTGGCAGCAATGAAATTCAAGCCCACAATCCTGCAAAGCAACTGCAAAATGCAAGTTGTGCTGCTGTGCTGAGCTATGAGTTCTTGAAGCAGTGAATGGTTGCGTGAGTCAGCAGGAGCAGACAACAGTATGCCCATCCTGGAAGCAGTCTTCTTACAAGTCATGCTGCAGCACAGGCGCATTGACAAATACAGGTGATATCTGATGCAGCCAAAATTCACGCAATTCGCGGCATGAGCTGACTCATAACCGCAAAGACTTGCGCATGGGACATTTCAGTAGCACAATGCATCGCTTCTTGCCCTCCTGTGGTCACAATGCATGTTCTACTGCAGTTTGTCTGCCCGGGCCTTGCCGTTGCAATCCCCTTCAACGTGTCCCAATTCCACGAACCATGATGCCATGCGGACCACCAAGATACTGACAGTACGCGTACTCACTCTGTTTGCTGAGCACATTACACCACCACCACAGTGGTTACT
This sequence comes from Tribonema minus, assembly GCA_017506865.1. Taxonomy (NCBI): domain Eukaryota; class Xanthophyceae; order Tribonematales; family Tribonemataceae; genus Tribonema; species Tribonema minus. The sequence goes on along the minus strand of JAFCMP010000335.1, from coordinate 126,449 downwards.
TGCCGGTGCCTGCGCAGCTTCCAGCTCCACTTGCAACATTGCGTGAAAAGGCACAACTGTGACAATGATTTTCAACCACCACCATGATCACGGCCAACTGGCGATCGACCCGTGCACATGCGGGCAGCGCTCCATACGCCTGCCGCTCAATCAATTTTCAGTCAGTGCTCTTTGCTTGATGCTCGCACTGCTGCCTACCCTCCTCTACTCCTGCCGCAGCCCCCAATTCTACTACCAGCAGTACGCCAACAAGACCCTGATCAAGACGGGCATCACGTCCCCAGGCGGCCGCCAGCATGCTACCTTTGATCAGTACCTGCGCGGCCGTGACACCTTTGCCAGCGCCCCCGTCGACAGCGCCTGTGGCCCAGCGGTGGCAGCGTGCTCCGCCTGGTGTGGCGGCGCAGGCAGCAGCGTGGACGCAGTCGTCGCTGCCGACGCCCCTGCCACTGCCGCCAAAAAAGCAGCAGCGGCGCGGAGCAGCAGTGACATCGAGGCACCTGCCGACTCGGAGGAGCACAGCAACGCTCAGCCTGCCACAATGGCCCCGGTCAGCAGCGTTCCGTCCGCCGCGGCGGCGATAGACTCTCTCGGCACGCCTGCCTTTGACGGCTGCAGCTACGATGATGGCGAGGACTCAGAGACGGCGGCCGACTCCACCGCCAGCGCTGCCATGGAGGCTACCAAGAGGCGGCACAGCAGGGCGCTGGCGCGCGGTGCGTGGCAGGCCTTCGAGTTTGTGGCGACCCTGGGCGAGTCCGAGTACAAGCGCGTGCAGGAGGCCATGCGCAGCCGCCGCGCGCACACCGAGGCCCTCGCCACGTCCGGCGCCAGCGCCAGCCTTGCCCCGAGCCTCCACCAGGCGCTCCTGGCGACCGCCGTGCAGATGGACTCTAGGCAGGGCGGCGCCGCCGCAAGCGCCCTGGCGCCCGCCATCCGCGTCACGCTCTCTCCCGACCCGTCGTTCGCGGCCGCCCGCGCAGGCGGCACGCAGGGACGGTCTGCTTCGCTGACACCGCTGCCGGCTGCTGTGCCGGTGGAACCCTCTGCGCGTGCCGGTTCGCGCCGCGCGGCCCTGGCCACTAAGCTCAGCTCGATGGTCACCGTGACAGAGTCGCCGGTGGCTTATGAGGAGCCGGTGAGGGCTTCAGGCCCAGCAGGGGCTGGGCGTGGTGGCGTTGGGCCAGGCGGTGCAGTCAGCACGAGGTTGCCCCACCACCACACCTCGTTGCAGGATCTCGCCACCATGAACCATCTGCCCGTCGCGCTGCCGTCCTCGGCGGAGACATCGCCGCAGCGGCCGCCGCTCAGGCCGCGGAGCCAGCAGCGGGGTCCGCCGCCGCATGGGCTGCGGACGCCGCCGCGGCTGCGCAGCGCGCCCACCAGCTTCATGCGCGGCGGGCGCAACGAGCTCGTGAGCGGCAGCATAGACGTCGCCGCGCTGCACATGCACCTGGCGCCGCTGCTGGCGCACCTCGCTGCGGTGGGTCACAGCGGCGGCAGCGGCAGCGGCGGCGAGTCGTGTGCCATTGTCGCCATGCCCGCAGACTTGGGGCCGACGAACCGGTCAGCGTGGGGGCAGCGCAGCAGCAACACGCGCATCATTGTGAGCGGCCCGCCGGGGTTCGTGGACACCATTGAGGCTCACCTGAAGGCGCTGGGGGTCCCTGCAGAGGTGGTCCTCTATCTGGATTGACGTGCATCAGGGCTGGGCGAGAGGCGTGGTGCGCACGAAGTGGGCTGAGCTTGCTCAACATGTCATGCATGCAGGAAGGTGCTTATACGTCCCATGCGAACGATGGCGGGTGGACTTACTCCGTCTACAAGACAATTTGTGTGTTGTATGTTGACACTGTCACTGGTCACCAAGGGTTTCAGATAGAGAGGCGCGTTCAACAAGGCTGAGCTTTAGGTCGAGATCTCTTTGCGAGTCCTGGCAGGTTCTGTCAAATTTTTGAGGAAGGTGATGCCACTGCCCATCATTTTGCCACCATGACCTTGGTGCAGATTGTGAATGACCACTCCTCTTTCGCACACACGACCAGCGCCTCTGCTTCCTTCGCTGCTACGCATTGGTATCCTGCCAGCTTTGCAACGGGCATGAGCTTGCGTGCTAGGACTGGTCATCGAATAGAACTCCTGCAACTGTGAACAGACCGCAAGTTATGTTGCATGGCGGCCAGGGCAGTATATACTTCAGAAGTACATGCCAACATGCTTGGGCATCCTGAGGATTACCCCAAGTATTGGGCAAGTGCATCATGATGCACCCTCAGGCTCTTGGAGCCAGCAAATCGAAACGAAAAGCAGCTGATTGACTCTATGACAATTGCGGCCACCACAAAGGCCAAGCTCAGAGATTCAACAAGATGCTACACAAAGGACTTGCCACCAGCATAGTATTGGTCAGGGCCTGACTGCAGGCAACTTTAAGCATGGCAAGATTGACAGGAAAACTACGTTGCCAGGACATGAAGGCTTAAAGAGATGTAGAAGTAGGTAGTTCAAAGTACTCATCGGCGGCTCCAGGTCATGCAGCGAAATGTACCCAAGCGCATGATACTTCGAAGTAGCTAGAAATACTGGCTCACTTTCTCCCTTGCAAGTACACTCACATTGCACCCACCACAATGCAAAGCCAGCCAGCAAAAACAATGTGCAGCCAACAACTGTGAGGCACCATGCTCACACATCACACATCACTTCCGCCTGCCATCTGTTTCGACTCGCGCTTCTTGCTATTGGCACGCATGCCATTGTTGGACCCTGCTGCTCGATGCTGCCTCTTTCCACGTTTGCGCCATCAGATGAGCTGCCGGCGCGTCATAACCATCTATCTCAACAGCGTCATGAGCAGGGCGACCCACCACCACCACCGTTGCTGCTAACGTCGCTGCCACAGAACACCACACTTGTGTCCAGCTGAGCTTCCAGGCACAAGCAAGTCCCACTCTGGGTATTCCTGCCCATTACCAATGCCGCCACCATCACCACGGTGATCGCTGCCGCTACTACCACTACCACGACCATGAAAACCATTTGCAATACCACGAACATCAATGCCACCATCACCACGGCCTTCAGGGCCAACACTACCACGGTGACCATCAGCACCACCACCATCTCCACGACCATGCTCACTAATGCCAATACCCCCCCCACCATTTACTTCACCATTGCTGTTTCCGCCTCCATCTTCAGATGCACTCTGCCTAGGCTTCAAAAGTTTCTGAGCTGATGCTGCTGCTCACGTGTACGTCATATGCTGGCCTAGGACAAGCTGGACAAGAGGACCTCATCCTCACACCGATGTCATCTCTGTTGTTAGCACCATCATCCCTGCAGCCCCACCTCCCATCGGCGGACAGTTCAAACAGACTTTCGTACAGCGCATCGCTTGCGCTTATTGCCCTGCTCAGTTCGGTGGCTGCGTATTCTGGCTCAGGCCATGCAGGTCTACTGCGTCCAGCACGAAGTGGTCGTCGCAATTGCCGCAGATCCACTCGGGGCCGACTCAATCGCGCTGCAACACGTGTGCTGACTTGCAAGTACCACTTCATCCACTTCACTGTCAGGTACATCACTCTCACTGTGGCGCGACGCTGCAGCAACAGCTGGTGGCGTCTGCCGCACTGCTGCAATTGTTTGCCTTGCAATCATGATGATGACGACACGTTCACTTGCTGCAATCACCTGCTGTGGTGCATGGCGCAGTACGTCAACTGCCCAACATGCTCCACTCTCCGCCTGCCGCGCCGCTGCTATTGTTGCCTCTGCTGCTGCCTCCACTTCCTGCAACTCGATCCGCTGTGCGCGTGTTGCACTTCGAACTGCTGAACGTGCTCCTGCGAAACGTGCGGCCTGCTGTGCTGACCGCCTTAGGTTATTTGAAGTCTCTGATGCTGTGACTGCCGCATCACGGGCAACTGCTGCTGCCTGCACCCCCGGCTCAGCTGGCCGCACGGGGGGACGCGCCTTGCCTCCTGATTTGGCTGAAACTATTTCAGAATCTCCTATGCTGGGATTGCCGTGTTCGCCTGCACCTGCTCTGCGGTTGCGCAATCTCTGACGGACTTCAGATCGCTGCAAAGCCCGCTGCGTTGCATCTGCTTCGATACGATCAAGCACGCGCTCATGTTCATATTGCCGCGGTGCGACTGACTCGTCACGTTAAGGCCCACTGGTGTCCAGGCGCCGACATCTGGCAAACTGTATGCAGGAAAATGGCCCCATGGCGAATAAGTCCTGGAGAAAGTCGCTGGTACTACGTCCTGGATCGCCCGCTCCATCATTCTCAGGGTTGACGGCATCGTCGCTACCGTTTGAAATCGCCCTGCTTGCCGAAATGCAGTGTTGTGCTGCACAGCACACAGGTGAGTAGAGTCTTTCGGAGGTGCCGCACTTGAAGCATGACAGAAATGCGAGCTCAAATCATTTGAGTTTCGGCACTTGCACTTCACTTGTGTTTTCTTGTGCTGCCTGGGTTCTGCACGCCAGCTGCCAGAGCCACAGGTCTCCCTATCGATGCGCTCGCGAACTCACCAGCCGCCGCGCCTAAATGTGCTGGTTAAACGCGGCCAAAATCTTCAACTACAACCACGTTGGAAAGTTCAACTGTGGTTGAAGAATAAACCGTAAAAAAAAGGAAGACGTATATATGAAGATTCTCGCCAGCAAGAAGACCAGCAGTCAGCGCTGCAGCACGAGTCATTGAGCAATGACGACGTGCTGGGCGACATCAGCTCTCATAGCAGGGATGATGGGAACCCTTACGCAAGGCGGCGCATTCATCGTCCTGACCCCTGTTTGCCGATGTGTTGCTGTCAGCACGCTTGGATGCGTCGCTGGTCGCACACCAGAGGGTGAGGGACACTGGCTTAACAAAATCATGTGCTAGCCTTCAATGCGGGTTCGTTTTTCTTTTATTTTCTTTTGCCTGTTACTTACTGTCTCTGTGCGTCTTATCTCTCCCAGTTTCTGTCCACATGGCGGCCTCGGATGATGGCGGAGACGAAGAGAAGCAGCCGTTCAAAGAGGAGGTCGCATCTCATGGTGAGCTGCACACATGCTGCCATATGTGAGCTGTACACATGCCGCCATATGCTGCCATCTAGCCTCTGGCCTAGATCATATGCTGCCATATGGCATGGGTGATGTAACAGCCGAACTGAAGCGGCCACCGGTGCCCGCAGTCACCATGCTCTCGACGCCGTTTGTGCTGGCGCTACTGCTGGTGAGCCGAGGTCATTCAAAGCCGGTTGCTGCTCAAGTCTTGTCAGCTGAGTTACAACGCCCGTCGAACAGCGCATGCTGAATCTCATTTGCAATCTTGCTGTTCTGCACTCTCCAGCCGCCGGTGCTCAGTATCAAGTGGACCCTCGCATCCTTCTGCCCAACTTCAAGGAGCTTACGCCACAGGAAAAGTTGGAGTGGCAGGTGGACCAGTTGAATACGGACGTCGTCATGGCGCAAGCGACACTCAATGTTGGCGGCAAATACCTTGATCTAGAAGGGCGGGAGCTTGCCGCGGACATGCTTCTTTAATCGCGGAGAGACAGAGCCTGGGCAAGCTGCGGGACAGGCTGGCAACTGCGGCTGATCTGGGGGTGGCTGCAGCTGTGCCCAGCACTGGTGAGTGCTGCGCAACCTCAACAAAAGTTCAATAAGTTTACTGTGTCCTGCTTGGCATGCATGAAGCGGCACCATCGTGCATATGCAGTTGCCGTTGCATGCACAGATCCGCCTGCATTCATGCGCAGCCCGCACTCCATGAATGTTTCATAAGTGTGCACAAACTGTATGCACGTCTCAACATCTCATCTGTATGCTTTGCTCATGTCAGGACTCCCGTCTTCCATCGTCCTGGCTTGAATGGTGGGGTCGAAGTATTGACCCTTTTAAATGCTACTTGATAATATCCCACCAGTTCCTCACTGCATTGCATACTGCACATGAGCAGCTCACCACTGTTCCGCTGTGCTGCAGCAGCGCTGAGTTGTGTGGCCTACTCCCAGCCTTCCTGCCTGCCAGCCAAGGCATGAGCCTACAGGCGCACACATACACAAACTCTTGACACAAAGCGTAATTGCGCAGCAGCCGTCAGGTCTTCAAGCACCGGTCACTTTGACTCCACATCTGTGCGCCCCCTCTTCTCCCCTTCTGCCCTTGTCTGGCCCCACGCCGCCTTGTAAGTATGGTGCCACATCTTTTTGTGTGCTTGGAGTGTGCGATGCGTACACAAGTCTGAGACCGTGGCAAGTGCCTGCAGCGAAGACCAACGCGTGAGGAGACTTTTGGCTGGAAAATGTGTGCGCGCAGACATTGAGGTCCTGTATGCAGGTGTCCACGTATGTGTATGCCCTTGTGTGTGTGTGTGTGTGTGTGTGTGTGTGTGTGTGTGTGTGTGTGTGTGTGTGTTCGTCAGTCTGTGCACGGCCATGCCGATGCGCATGCTTCTTCCTATATACATTGCAAACTCGTCAACGATGCTCTGCCTGACTTGAGTCGCAACCTCACACACAGCTCCTTGTAACCAGTAGCGAGTGCTCCTTCTTAGCTCTTCAAGTCTTCAACTTGAAGTAGAAAATGTAGGCTGGTGCTTCTCGATGGGTATCATTTTAATAATCGCCATACTTTGTGAGCAGAGGACATCAGTTTGTGCTTATCATGCATATTGTTGGACATGCTCAACATGCCTTCATGTGCCAATTGTTCACTGCGAATCTGCAACATCTCTCAATACTGCTTTTATGCCATTGATTGTGTATGGCTGGCGCTTACATAAATGCATGCTCTGCATATCTTTTGTTTCTCTGCATGCGGATGACTCGCCAGTCCATGCTGATGCGCTCTTCAAAGTCTTTGATGGCTCAAACTTCTCGAAGCAGCTCGATGTCCCACGGCTGCGCAAGCTTCTGAAACAACCACCTGCGAGCCCGGTGCCCGCACCGCGGCACAGCATGGCAACCCTTGAGTCCCTGTGGCCGAGCACTGTGCATCCTGATCGTCCGCTGTTTGTGACGGCCAAAGGGACTGAGCATCCGCGCCGCCTCCTCCTGCAATTGGAGTATGCTCTGACCGTTGAGCCCTTAATGGGGACGCCCACAGAGCTGCTCGATACAGCATTTTGGTATAACATCGGATGGAGCCTACCTGAGCTTGCAGGCAGGATGCTGTGCTTTGACGCTATCCTCAACAGGTACATGAGAACTCTGCAGGATGCATGCATTGCTTGCTGGCTGCACATTGGTCGTGTGTTGTTTGTTGCCTTGTTGCCTTCTCGTGTGTGTCTCGTGTGCTGCATCTATACGCGACTTCAACAGACAGCACCACCTTGATTCTGGCACACGTCTTCACCACCTTGATCCTGGCACACATGTCATACTTTGCCACGGGCTGTGCAGGGCCTCTATCGACACGAGCATTACTAAAAAGGACGCACAGCGTGACTACATGGTGCTACTGGACGGTGTGCTGTGCATCGGAGGCGAGGACAAGGTTCACATCTCGCAATATTTGGTGAGTGCAGGCTGATTGCGCCTCTAGGTCATCTCACTATGCAGCGTCATCTGTGATACGATGCAAGGGCAACAACTGCTGTTATCATGTCAGGTGCAACTGATCGTGCTGACCATATGACCTCCGAGCCTTATTCTCGTACTTCGAGGAATGCGTGCATGCATGAGGTGCTCTACCACGTGGGCATCTATCTCAATGGCAGCCTTGCACACATTCTCGTGTCTACTGCCAGCGTGCAGTCAATGAGTGCGGCGAGAAACACAAGGGCGCCCATGCAGCCATGTACGGCCGGCTGGGCTACATCCTGCTGGTCGTGGTTGCGGGGAACAAATTCGGCGTACATGCCATGACATTGGAGCCAAAGAGCAGTCCCCAGATGCTCGTGGAATTTCAGGTGTGTCAGATGTTTATGGCCGCTGGCCTCTGTATACCACCTCAGTAAGGCTGTCGAAATCGGAAATTTTGCAGAATTTATGCCGCAAGTTGAAAAAGTAATGTATCGTAGCGTAATCATAAGCCGTAAAGTGGCCTGAGCATGAATTTATGTCGTAGGTCGTAATTGTAACGTATCGTAATGTAATCGTAAGCCGTAACCTCATGATAGCCTTGAGTATACCGTAAATGTAGTGTATGTTACACCATAATCAGATATGATTATCGTGCATGCCAGGTCCTCTTATAAATGGTAACCAGCTTTCAGATAAATGTACATGCAAATATCTCAAGAGCACGTGTGCTGCGAGATCAGCCAGCATTTATGCAGCGGCAATTGTTTTTCACGCAATTGTTTTTGTTATATTTAAAATGTTGTGCTCGCCCCGATAAGCATGCCCTAATGGTTAATTGCGGTGGCGCTTCGCCCTGTTTCAGCTTGCAATCGGTGGCCCATGCATACGTATGTGCCATCTATGGCAACTTTTTAGGGTGATTTTGCATGCAGCATTGTTTTTGTGGCGTGTAAACAAAAACCGCCATGTACGACAATGCTCTGGGGGCACATTCGTACCTAGTGAGCCTCGGCCAAGATACAACTGGGCTCATCTATTTTCACGAAGCTTACCTAGGCCATTGAGGCCTGCTGCTGCGGACGTCGCTTTATGACACATGCAGCCAACTGCAAAAGTGTGCGCAATATGAATGAGGTCATTGCGGTTCATCGCATGGTTTGAGAGGCAGGTCTTGTCTGCCTGTACCAAAGCTTGCTTTAGAGTGCCTTCGCGTTGTCATCTTTGTGTGCAGTGGCAGCCAGATTTGTCACCATGGCAGGATCGCAGGGTGCTGAATATCTTGCGATTCACCATGGTTGCTTTGCTTCCCTGCACACTGTGTGTGTGTCTGCAGATTGGGACTTCGCAAGGGCGGCGAGATGCTATCCTCACATTCATCAACATCACGCGCTGGCTTCGCTCTGTGCACGAACTGAGCCTCCTGCCGCCTCGGCCATTGCTCACGTTGATGAAGGCAGTCACACGGCCTTCGCCACACACGCTCGGAGGTGAGAAGCCGATACAGCTACGGTAAATGCCCGAAGGTCCCTTTTGGTATCACAGCCTCCCTCCCTGCTCCCCCAACGTTGTGAAAGAGCAGTGATGTTGTCGAGGCAAAGTGAGCAACAGGGGGTTTGATCGCTGTTGTGAAAAAGGATGCCATTTGGCGGCGGCGGCGTTTGTGTGGTTGTCGTTACGACACTTTCAGACTGTCATACGACATGTAGATTACGGACAGCTAGATGCCAATCATCTGGGCTTTTTCGCGCCCTGAGCGAGAATTAATAAAAAGTACACATACTTCGCCCTCTTTTGAAGCCTGGATTAAATGTGGATTTCTCATCACGAGCATATCTTGCCGTGTCTCAAAAAACTTGCCAACGCCCACCACGCCTGCTGAACATAAACAATCTTGTAGTCACCATATGGCATTTGGGGTGAAGTCTGGCTGATTCCGATCGTCGATCATCGACATGGATATATTGCGCACACGGCTCTCTGCACAGAACTGTTGCAACTCAGATGTGCAGAGTGAGTGCATTTGGTTCCAGCAATGCCTGCCTGCTGTGATTGACAAATCTAAATCAAGCAATCGACAGCGCTGTGCGCCAAGGTTGCCTGTAGTGGCCTACCTCACCTTCACAACTGCTGTGGAGTGAGGGTCAATTGAGAAGCAAGATGATTACGGTCAGAGCAATCAGCGTACGGTGAGGCACTAAGTGCTCAGCGTAAGCCAAGGCGTATGCGGACGTGTGCAAGCGTGCCCTTGGCTATGCTTACTGGCCAGCAGCCTCTGGGATCATCACTTTCTGTGTTTAAATTATGCACGTCATACTGCTCTCAGAACACTGTGCTGCCGCTGGTTTTAGTCCTGATCAAATTACAGCTGGAACTATGATTGCTTGGAGCGAAATCGCAGCATCCTCAGGAGCACTGTGTTACGTCTACTGTGTGCTCAACATTGAAGCAGCCTGCTTCGTGCCAGACTAATGAGTAAGCATGCGAGACTAATGAGTAAGCATGTCCTTTGATTCTCTCACGTGCCGCTGCCGCACCCCTTTCTGAGAGCCAACGCAACTTGTCTCTGTCTGACAACCATGGTGCACATCACAGCATTCTGTCATCGGCCAACATGTATCTCTCGCATCTGCGCTTCATTTGTCATGCAGATGTGATGATGTCTGACACTGAGATAACGATGACCTTTCGCTTCGTGTCCAAGACGGTTTGGGTGCCAACCACCTACATTTACGTCATGTTGAAGGTCTATGGCATGCTCAATGCGGGCATTGGCGGTGCATTGCACTGCAAAAACATGAAGGTGAGATGGTCCTCTGACATCAGCCTGAGGCCCAAAGGCAATCATTGTGTTCCTTATTATGTCACATGTAAGCACGCATGAGTTACGCTTACAAGCTCCAATTACCACCTGCATGTCATGCCATGACAGCAGTTGCATGCACATCAGGTGTTATGCAGGCAAATGTATGGTGTCAGGCAAAACCAAGCTCATCAATTTGTTCACAACTTCAATGGTCCTATGGTTGCATCAGCCCTGCTTTTGCCTCAAGTCTGATTGGTAGTATCGGTAGTACGCGCATGGCACTAAAAGGCAAAATATGTGTGCCACTCGCCGGCTGTGCTGTGTCTACAACGGGGTCCAATGTTGGCACGGCTAAATGACACATGAACCATAGTGGCTGCCCACAGAGACGCTTGTATTGCTAGCACGTAGCAGAGACGGCGGCAGCAGAGTTTCTGGTGACATCTATCTGCAGCAGCAGTGACAGGTAGGCACTGGCAGTGAGGCTGTCGCTCGTCCTACCGCCCCTGTTTGTGGTGGGTTAGGGGTCCCCCATTCCAAGGATTGTTTGAGATGCTAGACCTGTGCTCAGGTCACATTGAAACAAAGGGTTGTACACTTCCCCAAGCTCAATGGTGTCTCGCAACTGTCCTCATGGCAATAGGTAGTCTCCCAGACAACATGCCGAACTGCTAGATGAAGTCGCATGCATTCAATGCTGTCGCTCAATCTTGATTGCGACATGAAGAAATGGACATGGTGTTGCTCTGAGCGGCATCTTGTACACCATGTATCAGTGCCAGCTCTTGTCAGTTAGCCAGTATAGCTAGCTATTTACGATGCACAGCGCACTTCCAGGAGTGAAGCATGTACATCAGATGCAATTGATGCTCAGCAGCTAGCTCACTTGATGACATAACCTTTCCACTCCACATCTAAACATGCCGCCACTTGTAGTGCGGTCAATGTGGCATACTACAAGCAGCTTTCGGAATGTAACATGTGTTTTATGGAGTTCTTTTGCCTCGTCAGGCACGACAGCAACATAATGCTCAGATAGAAACGGAGCTAGCACAGCAGCTTCGACCACAGTGTGCTCACTCTGATGCCAATTTAAGCTCAATTAATTGTCCATCCAGCACACACAGTGTTGTCTCGTGTCACATGTGCAGCTAGAATCTCCCGACGCTGCTAGTCTGCTCATTGCAGGCGCATAATGGCAATGGCCTATCATTAGGTATTGACGGCAGGCGCTGAGTAAGGCTTGGGCTATCCTCGCAGCTCATAATAAACACGTCTGCTGGAGTGGGTGGCTTGTCCTGGTTTCAACCTGTGCCTGAAGTCTAGCATAAAACTCGATGGTTCGCGTCTGTGTTACCACCTCGACTGACGTGACTTTTGCTTGCTCTATCGCCTGTTTTGCCCCATGTAGATCAACGGAAGGCGGATCGAATTGGAGCACCCGATGCAGCAGGTCAGCCTTACCGACAACACTTTTCACAAAGTGGAGCTGGAGCTGACTCCAGTAGGTGCAGGGTGGTATCTGGAGAATGAAGCTGCTCTATGGCGTCTGTGTCATGATGTGCTTACGGCTCTCAGCGCTGTGCATGAAGAGGGGTTTGTGCACAGAGATATTCGTAGTCCCAATATACTGTACCACACCAGCGGGTACTTCCTTGTCGATTGGGAGGTGGCAGGCTGCATCGGTGACAGTGTGTTTTGGCACGCGGTACCTGGTTACCTGCCTCCAGGCGTTCAAATCGGAACGGCCTGGCTGCCGTGGATGGACCTGTGTCAACTCGGCAATGTGATGAAGGAGCACTCATTTTTGCTTCCAGATGAGAGTGTTGGACGCCGTTTCATGACTGACCTTCTTGAAGGCACATACTCTACTGGCGTGGAAGCCTTGAACAGCATGTGGCCGGAGCCAGAGCCAGAGGAGTGAGCGAAGTGGCCATACAGTTGTACAAAAACCACACACACAAATCACATGTACACATGTACCTACACACGCCCATCCTCAGTGGGAGCCTCATATGTACGCCGTGTGCCACGCCTTACCTTGTTTGTCGACAATCGTTGCCGCTGCTGCACTGTGCACCTTGTGTACGGCATATGCACTCCAACCTATTGTTTGATGCACCGAACACGTGCATCTCACTGCTATGCAGAAAAATGACGAGTCAGTGCTCAGCAACCCTTATATATATATATATATATATATATATATATATATATATATATATATATATATATATATATATATATATATATATATATATAAGGTTGCAACCCTTATATATATATATATATATATAAGGGTTGCAGAGCAAATATTATATATATATATATATATAAGGGTTGCTGAGCAAATATATATATATAAGGGTTGCTGAGCACTGACTCTCAGTAAGGGTTGCTGAGCACTGACTTGTCATTTTTCTGGTGCGCGCATGCTCACCTTTGCCATTTGCAAAAAAAATGCAGTACAGCTGAATAGTGGTACATGGCTTGCAGAGTCGGCACACTTGCAGTTTGTGCAAACGGCACTCAACCTGAAGTGCGCATGTCGACCGCCAAAACCACCAGATACGACCATGTGCATGCTGTGCTACCGCCGAGACAGCCGCTGAGCAATGTCGCTGGGCGGTTGGTTGACGGTCATTGACCATCAAATTTTGGAGAGCCGCTCTGACGTCCTTTATGCTTCTCCTCCTGCTGCCCCTGCGCTGCCAACCGCTCGTCTGTTGAACTTCCACGTTGTTGAAAAACGCAGAGCCACACCGACCTGATCTTGCCGGAGAGGATTTTATTTGAATGTTTGGACTCAGTACACCACTTTTGGATATTGGTCATATTGGCCCTCAACATGTCCGGATAGTCGGTAGCAGGCAAGTTTGGACCGCGTGACGATGGCTATGTATGCAATGCAGGGCTACAGTACTACGCAGTCAAATAAACGCTTGCTCAGCTCCAAGCATATCATGCAGCGTTCGGGTTGCAGCACAGCACAGCAACTTTGAAACGCTTGCAGCCGAGCCTATGCTTAGTGGCAAGCAAGTTGAATGACGCGCTGAGGCGACGTGTGCTGCACGTGTATGCAGACGGCCTCTAGAGCTAGTGCTACATGCAGCATGTGCTTGTGATGTACGTGTCCGTTCAACGAAGTTCCAGCTGCATGCGCTTAACCACGCATGCTCATATACGCCTATGACTCCGTGCTGCTCAATGGGAGAGAGGCGTCTTGTAAAAAAAGACGAGACTGGTGACCAGGGGTTGCTGCTGTTGCTGTTGCATGCTCAGAATCATTGGCTTGCGCTACATGGCTCAGTCTTCACGACTCAGCGTGTCACGTGGTTTTGTCTGAAATCGTCCGCATGGATGCAAGCTGACCAATTCACCAATGTCCGGCATGCACCAGCGACACAATGTATCGGGCAGGCATACTACAATATGTGGTCACAAGCCCCATCACCATTGCCCAAAACGACACAGAAGCATTTGTGCAAACCATGACATGGCAAGGATAACAGTGACACAGGATGATCACTTCTCTACTTTCGCACCGGCCAGCGTCCCCTGCTTCCTCTGTTGCACTGGTAGCGTAGTGTTGTGCCTGCCTGCATAGCCCAGCTTTCCAACGGTCATGAGCCTTACGTGCACGGGCTGGTTGGCGTAGAAGTCCCGCTGCTGGGAGCAGACGATGAAGTGCTGCTACAGAGCGGTAGTATACAGGCCACGCTGCTGTGAGTACAGAACGCAACCAGGTTTGCCTTCCGGTCCAAAAAGTGCAGCCGAGCGCAGAAGCAGTAGCGGCAGGCCGGTGCACTAGGCTGTGCGGCGGCTTTGAAGTAGCTCGTTGCATAAACGTCACCATACGTGACAGCTCATGCCCCTCCCGCCTTCGTCAGGCTCAGGGGGGCGCGCGCGATGTGCAGCGCGTGCTGGAATCGGCTTCGCAGGAAAAGATGGACACATACGTAGTCTCAGGGGCCTTGGACCCCACTACTCATACCCTGTTTTCTGCAGCCTTTGACCACTTCGGCGTTGTCACGCGGCACCCAGGCGCTACTACATGCACTCGCCGAGCAGAGCTCGCAGGGCAGCTAATCTTGCGCAGCGCGTTGCCTTCTGGCGCCGCCGCACGTCCCTCGCGCTACAGTGCGCTCACACGCGTTGTGATCGACACCTGGATCGCAGTCATAGCCCCCTGATGGCGACGTCAGCGTCTATCGCGGCATTGCACTATTGCAGGTGCCGCGGCCCTCGCCGGTCAGCGCCAAACCGCCGCCCCCCCCGTAGATATAGTTATCGCACAGCCCGTGTAACGTGTGTTCAGCCTATGCGGTCCCAGGTCAGGACATATTTTTAATATACATGGTCAGTTTGCCAGGTCCAGGACATATTTAATATACCAGCAGGACCCCCCAGAGCGGGTGGGCTCGGGATCTCGGTCATCTCAGCTGCCCATTTCCTTTGCAATTGCGTTTATGCAGCTACCCATATCTTATTTTTGCAATTGCGTTTATATCCATCATTGTCAATCCAAAGATAAGCTGCGCTCAAAGCGGTGTTTGCATACAGCACCCCAAGTGGAATTTTGATTTCATGCAAGATGCGAACCTCAGAGTCTCCGGCCGCGGGGATCACTCGCCTAAAAACAGAAAACTTTGACAGAGGACGCTGTCGCCAGCACCAGCCTCATCCGTTGGGCGTTGCAGAATGGCCGACAGCCCGAGATGGCTCAGAAGGCCTGCATAAGGCGCGCCGATACTAAAGGCTTGCTTTAAGAGTCTGCGGCTTTCCGCTGATCGCCAACTGGCGGCACACACAGGCCGGTAAATGACGCCAATATCGCAGAGAAGGCGGTCGCAGACTTCCTCAGCAGCGGCAAGCTGTTTGAGTGCGCCAATGACACATTCGTGCAGGCACTCAAGGTGTCTCTCTTTCGTACTGGGCGCACCTGACACAGAGGACTGAGAGTTCAACTGAGCAACAGACTTTTAACAGCTGCTCAGGCCGCTGCTGTTGAACTCGCTGTTGCTGAGTTTAACTCCCAGTCCCCCCCATGTCACATGTGCCAAGTACGGAAAGACAAAGAGACAGTCTGAGACATACCAGGGCCTGATCTGCCTGCGCGGAGGCGTCAAGCAGCTTGCCGCTGCTGAGGCAGTCCACAGTCGCCTTCTCTGCGATGCTGGCGTCACGTCCTGATGTATGATGCACCTGAGGCTTGTTGGAAGACGCCCTTTATAGCTCTGTGGGCAGCCAGGTAGCCAGCGATGTTGGTGTTGCACCTGAGACACTCATGATGCATCTGGTTGAGCTGCGCCTGTTTGCTGTCGCAGTAAGCCGCCAGCGCCCTGGCGTCCACTGCATTCCCGCCTGCTTTGCGCCATCTCACCTACATAGCAGCAGCTCCTGCAACAGCCGCTTTATCGCCTGCGTAATGCGTACGTGGCCATCGCAGCGTACGCCTTCAATAGGAGCTTCTAAGTGAACTCCGCATGTCGGCAGTAGTGGCCGACAGCGCATCAGCGCCTTTCGTCTGACTGGTGAATGTTAGCTGCTCGTCGCTGTTGTCGGCGTCGTGCCGACATCGGCCGCCATTATCGCCGCCGCCCTCGTGTGAAGCGTCATGTCTGTGTGCTCGGTTCATGATAGCGTGCACCCACTGCAATGCTTGAACAACTGCTTAGCGGCTCGAATGCATGCAACAGTGCCACGAGCTCCGCCATGACACAGCCCGATTAGTAGACCCTTCGGACGCAAAACTTCACTTTGCAAGCGGCTATCTGGATTGCAACGTCAGCCGCAAGCTATTTGAGTGCGCCAATGATGCCTCTGCGCAGGCACTCAAGGTATCTCTCTTTCGTACCTGGCAAATCTAACCTCAAGCATTACAACTTCAAGCAAACAGAGAATAAACTATTTGTGCTGTTGCTTGCGAGACGACCGGGAGTGCTCCGGACGCCAAGACGTGTACCTGCAGCAGCTGAGTCGAGGCAGCGCGAGCGAGACAATGCAGAGGCTCGCAGGGACAACGGCCATTGTGCTTCTCAGCCTCATGCAGCCGGCCACGTGCTTCTATAACATCATCAGCGCAAACCATCGCCAAGTCTTGCACGTGGCGTTCGGGCAGCAGGGGCGGGATGGCGATGGGCAGCCCCAGCCAGGGGAGGACTTGGACAAAGAGCTGGAAGACTTTCGACGAATACAGGAAAATCCTTACTCTATCCGCCACCTAGTGCAGGATATGAAAGGCTTGAAGGACAAAATCGACCAGGACATTCAGCACCACTTGCAGACCTCCAACAACGACGTCGATGCCAGCAAGCTGGTCTTGGACAGTCTGCAATTCCTGCTGCAGATTGGCGCTGAAACCAGATATGACGTCACAATTGCTGGCATCAACGATGATCTCGCTGGCCTGAAGTCGGCGATGGGTTTTATCAAAGGCACACAAGCCGTCACGCTCGCCATATTGTTTGTTCTGATCATCGAGCTGTTAATCCAGCCCGATGAAGCCGGTGCTGCTGCGCTGCTAGTGCGCCATCTCGATGAGGTTGCCAGCAGTGTTTAGAAGATTGAGGTGAGTGCCGCCATGACCCTAAAGCGTTTACTGCTGTTGTTGGGGCCACGTTTGACCGATGCTGTTCCGTGTGCCGCTGAGTGATTTACTGGACGTACACACAGTAGTGATTCACTGGGCATATGAGTGTGCACACATATTGCCCCAGATCAACTTTATATTCATCATCAGTGGATGAGCCTTCGTCTCCTTTAAATGCACCTGTCACTCTTGTGATCAATTTGGCTCATGATAAACGATTGTGTGCCCCAGTATGGTGCTGAGTGATGAGGACAACAAGCATGACATGGTTCCTGTGGTATGCGACATTGTTTTTCCTGCATGTGCACTGTAGACTCCGCTCTCACGTAATTCCGATGCTGCCATCACAGCAGATGTAGGATCCTCGAGCTTGCTGCAATAGGAGGAGGCGCACAGTGTTTCATCGTGGACGACTGTTACAGCAGCCTGAGTGGCAGAAAGGCGGTGCTTAGGCATGATTGTGAGCAGCGTTGGGATGGCCTTCATCCTAAAGTGCTGTCAGGTAGTGCCAGCTCGTGTAGCCGCTGCATGCGGTGGAGGACTGAAACGCAAGACGCGACATACAAACGGTTGGACCATGGTGGCCAAATTTACATTTGTTGTGCTACTGGGTGGGGGGTGGTGATGAAGCGCCCTCAGCGTTCACCCTTGCGCTAATCACGCCTAAAGCCCCCCCCCCCCCCCTTCCCCCTTTTGCATGATCAAGAAAAGCAAGATTGTATGGGACATTATTGCGGGGTCGGCGTGGCTGTCACAGCTGTGCGGTGCCCCATGCCACTGCCTGCGCAGTTCCTGGCTTGTTCATAAAATGTGTTGCAGTGTGGCTTAACGCCCTTTACAGCAGGCAGGACGTGCACAGCATCTGCAGCAGCAGCAAAAACACTATCCATCGGCGTCAGTAGTGTGACTACTTCTGATGCATTCTGTACGTATGGACTTGTATTTATAAAGGCCCAAGGGAGGCCGGGTTGCCTATGCAATCGAAAAGCTTGCGTCAACGCAGCAGCCTAGTCTGCGCTGTGCCCTAGGAGCTTGGATACCGGCGCCGCAACACAGCCCAGCATTCGCGCTCCACGTGTGTACGCCATGACGCGCTCCGCCAACTCCCGCGCCAGCGATATGCTCAGCTCAATGAGGATCTGACGCCTAGCTAACCCGGCCTTGCGTAACACATCTGCCTTCCCCCCCCCTGAGCACAGTGCTGAGTGCATTGCCAACTCCTTAACAAAAAGGCTTGTCTGCTTGCCCAGCCGTCCGTACGACTCCTGCACGAATGGCACAAAAGCCCAAGATGACGTCAAGGTGCCGGTGTGGTGCTTGACCTTCGCGTCCTCCCCCACCCCAGCAGCATAGCCGTCCGTGTTCGAGGCATTTGTTTTGCCTGTCAGGTACGAGCTCGCTGTGGGCGCGCGCACACTTGTGTCTAGCACTATTCCCTTGTTACGGTATGCACTGCTAAAGTGCAGACACCCTGGGTCAATGACTGTGTCCGCCCGATACCCCGGTACCTTGAAGACGCTAGCGTCCTCATTGCGGACAATAGAGACATGGTGCTGTCTCAAGATGCGCTGCAGGCACCGCTTTTGGGCAGTGTGTGTCGCGTTGTGCCCCCGTATGTGCTGGCTGGGGCAGCTGATCGCATGCGTGGAGGTGGGGCTCACATCACTGCACCGCCATGGGCACACCTCGCCCTGTATGCCCCACCCGTCTATGAAGATCGCAATCAAAATCATCGTGGCTGCTGCCATACTGGACATGGGCGCCGCACCCGGGCGGTCATTGGCAGTGGGTGGCACGCTCATCCACGCCATTGCCCCGGACGCACGCTGGCTGCGCAGCTGCGCCAGGACCCGTGCGCTAGCCTGTTGGCGGCGGCGGCTGGTGTCGCGCGAGTCACCAATAGGTGCAGCCTGCGTCGGCTTGCCCACGGCACCAGCCGAGGCAGCCTCTAGGTCCTCCACCAGGCATTCTGTACACATCTTGGTTTGAATTACAAAAGCTTGCTCATCATGTCAAATGAACACTCCTCTGCTCTGCAAACAATGTGGCTATCATGGCAGTGTATGTGTGTGCTGCTGTCGTTGGGATGTGCTTTTTATTGGGATGTACTTTTATTAATTTTGCTTCGCAAGGGGCGCGAAAAGCCCTCTCTTTGGATGTGCACTCAATGCAACATTCCTTCTCCGAAGAGAGACTCAAACGCAAACAGGCTTCCCCCTCTTCACACTACCACCAACACCCCACAACCAAACCCTACTTAGGGTTGCCCAGCCGTGAGGCACACTTGTCCCGTCTTGAAAAAGATTTATGCAGGCCTGGGTCGCCTTTGGCAGCGCCCAGAACTGAGGACCATGCTGACATGTCTGAATCACGCCTCTAGGCAAAATGATCACTGGGCACCAGGCACTGGTGCTAAGGGTATCAATGCTGTTGCTACGAAGAGTCCAACCCAACCCCAACAAACCCCACCCGAACCCCGATCGGTCCCCACTATCATGCTGCACCAAAGTGCCTAAGCTACTGCCTCTACACGACCAGACCCACTTTGAGGCCTCCCGTGTCTCTGCCAAAATGCTCCTAACCGTGAACAGCTTTGTGCAGGCCTGGGCTACTGGTAGCAGCGCCCAGAACTGAGGACAATGGTCATGGATCACTAAGTGCCAGGCACTGGTGCTGCAAAGGCTGATGCTGTCACTCCAGCAAGCATATCTACTAAAACCCGCCCTTCTATTTGCTAGTGTTACCCCCCCCGGTGTCCCCGGCCGCACACTGGAACCCCTGCTGCGAACTCCTTCCTCCTGCTGCTCCTGCTCCTGCTCCTCCGCGCCGCTCCCGCCAAGCAGCTGCCGCCGCCTGCCCCGTCGCCGCGCACAGGCGCCGCTCTCTAACCACATGCCTTGGACAACACTCCGCAGAGTTGTATGACTAACAATCAAGGGTGCCGCGAGGCCCCAAGATAGTGTCCTTGTGTCGGTTGTGGGTTGAAGGCGTGCGCCATCGCCGGCGGCAGGGACGGCGGCGGATAGGCTCCGGTCTTCGACGGCGTGGTCGCAGGTGTTGGTGTTCGCGTTGATGATCTTGGCGCAGTAGGCAGCAGGCTTGACACTCTGTTGCTGCGTCGGCGTATGCCACCAAGCAGGCGAAGCCGCCACCTGCCTGCGCCGTCGCCGCATCGCTGACCCTCCCCACGGACAAGACTCTGAAAGAGAGTGTGTAACAACAATCAAGGGTACCGCTAGGTCCCAAGATAGTGTCCAGATGTGAGGTGCTGGGGCAGCAAATGCGGTGTACGGCGGCAAGTGCTGGTGGAGGCAGCGCAGGTCCGATGTCCACAGTCGCCGATGCAGCAGTCGGGGCCAGAGGTGCCAGCAGAAGCTGCGGTTTGCCGCCACACGAACAACACTCCATAGGAGTAGGGTCAACAATCCAGGGTGCCGTGAAGCCCCGGGATAGTGTCCTTGGTGGCGAACTTCAAGCGTGGTGCAGGGGTGGATTTTGCTGGCGCCACGTTGGTGACTCCCACCCTGTGTGCCTGCTGTTCAGCCAACGCTCGGCACCCTCCACGAGGGGCAGCCGCCACCGTGTCCCAGGGGCGGGGCAGGGCCCGCCCCATTTCAACTTCAAGTCGTTTCATGCCATCCGAAGCGATGGAGGTGGTGCTGCCAGCGGCGACTGGCGACACGCCAGCTGGCCCAAATGGTCGCGCGGCCACCCCTCCTAGGAGAGAATTATTTGGGGCAATCCCTGGATACTAAAAGGCACCACAGGACATTAATGCAATGATCAAGTTGAAGATTGCACAACCATTTGACCGAACATCAACAGTTCGCTTCAGCTCGCTCTGCGGATGATGGTGCAATCTTCAAACTTCAAATTGGACAAACTTGACTCGAGACGCTACTGTAATTGAAGTACAACTTCAAGTTGAAGTTTAACATCAACTGTCACGCTCAGTATTGACCATCAACTTCAATTTGAAGTTTGACGATTGCATCACCGTCCGCACAGCATCCTGAAGCGAACTGTTGCTGTTCAGTCAAATGATTGTGCAATCTTCAACTCGATCATTGCATTAATGTCCTGTGGTGCCTTTTAGTATCCGGGGATTGCTCCAAAAAATTCTCTCCTTCAGGACCTGCTGCTGCTGCCTCGTGGGCGGCCAAAGCCGCCAAAACTGCGACAACACCCCCGTCGCTTACAGCGAAGAGCAACCTGCTTCGGGAGGAGGCACGGCTGCTGCACGGCCACGATGGAGCCTACTTCACTCCCCGAGGCAGCTACACGCCAACCCCAGCCCCATCCGCCCTCACTCCAGGGCAGCTAGACCAACAGGCGAGCGAGATGTTCCACGCCGCGGAACAGGAGCAGTACTTCTTCGTGCCCCCCGTTGTCGCGGCGGTGGGGCGCCAGGGTGGAGCCGCTGCGGGCCGCCTCATGGCGATGGCGGCGCGCGTGCAGGGCCGTCCGACAGCGGAGGGACAGCCATTTGTGCCGCCGGCGGCGGCAGCCGGCACAGACCTAGTCTCGTTTACGGTGGATCCAGTCACCTGCTACACCCAGGAGCACTTGGCTGCCTTGCCGGCCAGCGTCCGCGCACTGTTACCAGAGCTCGCGCCGGCCCGTCAGCCTCACGAGCGCGAGCGCAGCACCCCTGCGGCGGCTGCACAGCGCCGCGCCCGACTCACGCGGGGGCGCCAGCAGCTGCTAGCGGCGGCGCTCACGCACATGCACGACGCGGCGAGGGCCGGCGCTGGAGACGCTGCCTCACTTGCGTCCCTATTCAAGGGTGCAGAGACGCTGGGGCCTCTGTCGCCTCGTGATGACTTCCGCGCGCTATGCTTGCGGGCGCCGGCCGCGCTCGTTGACGCGGCGCTCGGAACGGTCGGCGACTCCGCTGACTTCAGCTTCAGCGGCTTCCGCCTGCGCATCACCCGCGCTGGTGACATGAGCGCCCCGGTCACGGTCACCGTGCGCGGCGCGTCGGCGGCGTGGTCTGCAGCGCAGCTTGCAATGCTGCTTGCGCCCACACTCGCAGCTCCTGGCATGCCCATCGCGCCGGTGCGCTTGCGGGCGGGCGGCGGCGGCACTTCCGCCGCCTTTCTGCTGCTGGCCAGCGCTCTGAAGACCTGCGGCGTAGGCATTAACGGTGCGGCCTCATCCGCGGCGCCGGCGTCGGCGGCATCGCCAGGCGCCGCGGGTGTTTGGGAGCTAACAGTGGTCCGCGGCGTTGCGCGGCGACTCGCGCACTCGGTCCTATGCGCGGCGGACGGCACGGAAGTAGCGCTGCGGCTGCAGGGCCCTGACAATCTGACAGCGTGCCCGTCCTGCCTGCGACGGCACTTCACGCGCCCGGGTCAGCAGTGCCGGGCAACGCGCTGCGCGCACACCACGCTCCCCGCGGCCTGCACCACGCCAGCCGCCGCCACTGGCACAGCCGCCGGTGCCCCTGCGGTAGCCACGGCTGCAGCCGCCGCGGCGGCAGCCGCCGCGACGCAGCGTGCGCCCACCGGCGCCGCCGCCTCGCACCCCCCAGCGCCGGCGGCGACCGGCGCCGCCGCGACGGACGCTCCCGCCGCCTCGACGCTCGCGCTGGCGAGCGCGTCGCCGGGCGCCTCGCCGCCGCCGGCGGCGGCCGACGCGGACCCTGCGCAGCTGGGCCAGGAGCAGCGCATTCAGCAGCTGCAGGGGGCCATCCTGGAGGGGAGGACCGCGCGGAAGGGGCTGCAGCAGCAGGTCAAGGCACTGACAAAGCTGCTGGCAGCCTCCGAGGCGGGAAAGCGGGCTGCTGAGGCCGATCGCGACCGGTCTCTGGCAGAGCAAGTTCGTGCGGAGCGGCTGGCGGCGCAGCAACGGAGCCTGCGCGAAGGAGAGCAGGTGCGCAACGCTGCGGCGACCGCTCGACTCGAGGCGCAGCTGACAGCGGAAGCGGCGCGCGCTGCGAGCGTGGCGGTGCCGGTGGCGGACGCCGCCGGCGCGGTGGCCACCACGCCCGTGGCGGGAGACCTTGAGGCTAGCTCTGCAGCGGCTGGCGCTGCGGCGGCGGTGGCGGCGGACGGGGCAACGGCGGCGGGCGCGGCGGCGGCAGGCGCGGCGGCGGCGGGCGCGCCGCCGCCTGCTGTAGGTGCTGCCAGCGCGGCAGCGGCAGCGGCCGCAAGCGCGGCAGCGGACCCCGCGGTGGCACGGGAGGCAGCGGCGGCGCCGCGGCAGCCGCCGCGCTCTTGCTCACGCGGGCGCTCGCGGTGTCGGCGCGCATCGTCGCCAGCGGCTCGGCACGGCAGCGACTGCAGCGCCTCCCCCTCGCGCAGTAGGCAGCCCCCCATGCCTGCCAGTGACAGCAGCGCGCTTATGTCCGACAGTGGCACACCCCGCGCCAGCCGCAAGCGCACGGCTGCTGAGCGCACGCCGGGCTCGGCGGCGGAACCCCCCGCTGCACACCCCGCGCTCGGGCTGCCCCAAGGTCAGTCCGCCGCCGACCGCTTCCTCTCCACCTCGACGGCCCAGCCGCCGGCACCGGAGGGAGGCGGCGGCGCCTCGGGCCTGTAAGCCGCCGGTGCGGCGCTCCCCTCATCCACCGTAATGATGTCTGACTCTACTTCAGGGGGAGCCGCACCGGCGGCCATTGCGGCAGCTGCTGCTGCAGCAGCGGCTGCCGCGGCGGGCATAGACCCTGCGCAGCCTGAGGCAGTGCAGGCGCCCGCTCAGCCTGCAACGGCTGCCATCTATCCGCGCTGCCCTTTATATGACACTGGCTGCCTCTTTCGGGTGCCAGCGCCCAAACCGCGCCTCCGCCGGAACGGGGAGGCGCACACGCTCACGGCGCAGACGTCGGCGTCGCTGGCGCTGGCGCGCCGCATCGCCACGACGCTGGCGGATCACCAGCGCCGCGAGCATCCGAATGTGCCTGCCGACTTTCTCGCGCGTATGCAGGCGGTCGACGATGAGTGTTTGACTCTCCACCGAGCCGGCGCGGGCACCTACTACGCCGTGGAACCCGAGCTGCTACTCTGCGCATGCGCCTCGTGCGGCGAGCCAGGGTGCGTGCGCACGAAATTGCACCAGCGCGACCACCTGTACAAGTCCCGGGGGGGGGCCGCAACGCAGCGGCCACACGGGCCCCGCGTCGCGCCTCTGCCCCCCATCCTCCCCCTCTCTACAGCCAGCGGCGGCGCGCGCGGCCCCGGCGCCCGCGCAGCTGCCGCTGTGGCTGCGGCAGGGCCAACATGGCGCAGCGCGCTTCCGCTCTGGACGCTGGCGCCGCTCTCGCCCGCGCGTGCAGCGCTTGACGACCTCTCCTTTGACTATGTTCTGCAGCAGCAACTGGTGGTCGGCCGCTGCATTCGCCTGGAGCACCGCTCGGACTTCACAGCCGCCTTGACGGCCACGCTGGCGGGCCTCCGGGAAGCGCAGACGGCGGTAGCGCAGGCACACGGGGTTGAGGCAGCGGCACAGGCGTCCGCCACAGCCGGTGCATGGTGCAAGCTGCTGCATCTGCTGCCGTGCCTGCTGCTTGTACCCGACGGCTCCCTGCCGCGGGCGCACCGTTTTGCGGCCTTCGTGGCAGGCGACCTGGACCTGCTCACGCGCACAGCGCTGGCCTTCTGCCGCCGCGGCGCCGCCCGTGCGTGCACGCGCCGCGCTAGGTCTATGACGGAGGCGGCGGCGGCAGTGCGGGAGCGCGCGGCGGCGACGGCGCGGCAGCCGGGCGGCGTCGGGCGCGCCGCGCGGCTGCTGGCGGAGGGTGCTGACACATCTGCCCCCCGCGACTCCGCTACCTTGCATAAACTGCAGGCTAAACACCCAGCTGGCGATGCGTCTGCGAAGCTGGATGCCGCGGCATCGCGGGCGCGCAGCTTGGTGGCGGCGGCGGCGCTGGCGGCGCCGGCACCACTCAACTGCGCTTCATTCACGGCGGACGGGCTACGCGAGGCCATCCTCGCCGCCAACCCTGACTCGGCCGTCGGTCCCTCTGGGCTGCGCAACTCCCACCTCCAGCAGTGCGTCCGGCACACGGCGCACACGTCGGGGCGCACGGTTGACTGGCTCCTCGAGCTGCTGGCGTGGCTGGGTACCGCGGTGTACTCCACCCCCGCCGCGCTGCCCGCCCCCTTTTGGCGCCTTCACGCGGCCGCGCGCCTCAGCGCTGTGGGCGAGAAGGCGCGCCCCATCGCGTGCGGCGACACCATCCGCCGCCTGTTCGCCCGCACCTTCTGCACGGACACCCGGGACCGCATCTCCGTGCTGCTGGAACCAATTGGCCAGTTTGGGGCCGGCGCGCGGGGGGGCGCATGAGAGTGGCGCTCATGGCGCAGCTCACGCATGAGTGCGGCGGCGTGCTCCTTGCCATTGACGGCAGTAATGCCTTCAACGCGCTGTCGCGCTCGGCAGTCCTCACCGCGGTGGCCGAGCATCTGCCTGGCCTGTACGGCTATGTCGAGCACATCTACGGCCCCGGCCGGGCCCCTTGGCTACAATTTGGCCTAGATGGGCACGCCGACGCCGCCATCATCCTCTCCCAGCAGGGCGTGCAGCAGGGCGACCCATTGGGGCCGCTGCTGTTCGCGCTGGCACTGCGCGGCACCATGGTGGCTGCCCGCGCCAAGTTCCCGCAACTGGCGCTTCCGGGCTACCTCGATGACCTTACCATCATGACGCCCAGCTGTGACGCGCCGGTGCTCGGCCACGTTGGCCGCGCGTTCTGCTTCATACAACAGGCGCTGAGCGAGCTCAACATTCAGGTCAACGTCACGAAATGCGCGGCGCTGGTGCCGGCCTCAGGCGGCGCCCGCGAGCGCGCCGCCGCCGTCTTTGCCGCCGCCAATGTCCCCGTACCAGTATGTGACGACGGCATCACGCTGATGGGGGTGCCGGTCGGCACCGAGGGCTTCGTGCGCGCGCAAGTGGCGGCGACCCTTCGTGCCCCCGGCACCGATCGCCTGGTTGCGGAGTTTGTGCAGATGGAGGATGTGCAGGCTGCCTTCTCCATTCTGCGTCTTGCCGTCCCCGCCCGCGCAGGGCATGTCTCGTGCAATACAGCGCCATCCCTCACGCACGAGGAGCTACGGCGCTTCGACGCCATCACGCTAGCGGCCGTGGCCGCGCTGGCGCAGGAGCCATCGGCGGGTCTTATGCCGCCGGCCCACCAGGGCGCGCCGGCGGCGGGTGACGATTGCCGCGGCCCGCCGGCGGTTTCGGCGGCGGCGGCGCCGCCCTCTCTGTGGGCGGCGGCAGTGGCATGGGTACGCGGCGCCGACTGGGGTGGCTAGGCCCCAGTGACGCTACCAGCACATCAGCAGGTACGCGTGCATCTGCGGCTGGGGAGTGGTGGCTTTGGCGTGCTGGGCGCGGCGCCCCGTGCATGTGCCGCACTTGCTGCACGTTCCCTCGAGTGCATGGGGCCGGCACTGGCGGCATTTCCAGTCGCGGCACGCAGCCGCGTCCTAGAGCATGCCCGCTATGGCTTCACCTTCACCCAGATAGCTACCTGCCTGCAGCAGCTGCGCAGCGGCAGCGATGAGGCTGCAGCGGCCCTCGCACTGCTCCTGCCCACGGTCTGGTACCAGGACTGGCGCCAGGACGACGGCGCATGGCGGGCGCTGCGCAATCTGCTGCAACGGGCAGGCGGAGCTGCGGGGCCGGGCATGCGGACTCGTGCCGGCGCGCGCCGCGCTGCTGCGCCAGCGGTGGCGCGCGAGCCAGGCTCTGCCCAGGCCCCGCCGGCCGCCGTGCTGCCGCGGCGTCAAGCGGCGCTATCACGGGTGCTAGACGCAGCGCTCGCCGCCACGCAGCTGCGTCGGCTTGAAGCAGCAAATGCGTTGGAAGCAGCCGCGGCGTGGCGCAGCGGCGCCTCTAAGGGGGCCATGGGTTTCTTGGCGCAATTGCCGAGCACTGACCCAGCGGAGACCATGTCCCCGCCGGAATTCCGCGAGACGCTGCGGCGCCACCTGGGCGTGGAGCGCCCCGCCCCCGCTGCGGCGCGGTGCCCCAAGTGCCATAGACCAGTGGACTCGGGTGCCCACCTGCGCCGCTGCACACAAGGGCTTAACGTCACGCGACACAACTTGCTCGCAGACGCGCTCTTTCAGCTGCTCAAGCAGGTGGCCCACCTCCGCGGTCTCGACCGGGACACCCTTGCCCCCTTCCGCCGCCACGCGGCGCGCCACGGGTTCAACAAGTTCATGGACATCGTCTTTGGCAGCAACCAGGTCTGCCTTCCAGTCCCTAAAGTGCAGCCGAGCGCCGACGCGGTAGCAGCAGGCCGGTGCACTAAACTGCGCGGCGGCTTTGAAGTAGCTTGTTGCATAGACGTCACCATACGTGACAGCTCATGCCCCTCCCGCCTCCGTCAGGCTCAGGGGGGCGCGCGCGATGTGCAGCGCGTGCTTGAATCGGCTTCGCAGGAAAAGATAGACACATACGTAGTCTCAGGGGCCCTGGACCCCACTACACACACCCTATTTTCCGCAGCCTTTGACCACTTCGGCGCTATGTCACGCGACACCCAAGCGCTGCTACACGCACTCGCCGAGCAGAGCTCGCAGGGCAGCTACAATCTCGCGCAGCGCGTTGCCTTCTGGCGCCGCCGCACCTCCCTCGCGCTACAGCGCGCGCTCACACGTGTCGTGATCGACAACTGGAACGCAGTCATTGCCCCTGATGGCGACGTCAGCGCTTACCGCCGCATCGCACTGTTGCAAGTGCCGCGGCCCTCGCCGGCCAGCGCCGTACCGCCGGCCCCTCCGTAGATTTAGTTATTGCAAGCCCGATTTATCGTGCGCGCAGCCCATGCGGTCCAGGACATAATATACAACTTCAAGCGCAGGTTGGTCGGCACATGGCAGAAAAGGCACGAGCCCTGGCGACGGCCGAGCAGGCGTAGTCTGCAGCAGCTGCGCACAGCTGCATGAGCCCCACTCCTTTTGCTTCAGCCACGGATCAGCTCGAAGAGCAATTGGTATGACAATCAACGGTGCCAAAAGG
The DNA here is from genome assembly GCA_017506865.1 of Tribonema minus. Taxonomy (NCBI): domain Eukaryota; class Xanthophyceae; order Tribonematales; family Tribonemataceae; genus Tribonema; species Tribonema minus. The sequence goes on along the minus strand of JAFCMP010000335.1, from coordinate 98,551 downwards.
CCCGTAGTAGTACCCCCCCCGGGCCAGCTCGCCAACATCGAAAGGTGTGGCAGCGCCATGAAGTGGAGGGTGGGGGCTGCTTGTCTGGCGCGCCTAGCATGTTTCACCAGCCATGGTGCATCTGGCGCGCCGCAGCAGCACCTGCCACATTTCAGCCGCACATTTGGAGCCCCTTATCACACAGCACCAGCAGGCCAGAGGAGCATTACGTTCGAGCTCGCGGCATCGGCAAGGACATGGAAAGCTTTGCAGTTCGCCTCTCAAGCAGCACGAGCAGCTACTTCCCTCCTGTACATCTTGCGTACATCTTGTGCATCGGGTCTCTGCGTCTTGATAACCAGAGCCAGAGATTGGTGGATCCCCGGAGAAGGAGTATCTGTCAACTGAGTAAACAATATATATGCTGGCGCGGGAGTTGGCGGAGCGCGTCATGGCATACACACGTGGAGCGCGAATGCTGGGCTGTGTTGCGGCGCCGGTATCCAAACTCCTAGGGCACAGCGCAGACTAGGCTGCTGCGTTGACGCAAGCTTTTCGATTGCATAGGCAACCCGGCCTCCCTTGGGCCTTTATAAATACAAGTCCATACGTACACAATATTTACAAGCCACTCTTTGCAGTGGATTAAAGAGCCATCAATGGCTTGATTGCAGATGCATTGCATTTGCTAACGGATTGCCTGCCGTGTACTTGACCTTGTCCAATATTGGTTAGGTAACCAGGACAGCAGTCTCCAAGGCGCACCTGTCAAATCCCTTCACGGCGGGCCTTGCGTGCGCATTCCGTCAGCATAGCAAAGTAAACTTGTGAGTTGAGAGCGTCTCAAGAAGAGCACAAGTATCTTTGGACAACAGCCACCACATTATCATTCAGATACTCACATCGAGACCTGCACAAGCTTAGCCGCACTGATGACAAGCGCATTGCAGATTTTACTACTTGTGTGCCAAGTGAGTTCGATCATACGGTCCGCGACACGCCATTGAAGAACCCCTGCATGGAATGAAGACACCTGTACTACATCATCATGTTGACCAAGATGCGCAAGTGCGCCGTAAAAACATATGAACTCATTCTTGTGGAATGTAGCAGTCCTCAAGCATGTCATATTTGCATCAAGAGCCTGATGCTGCTGCATTAAGGCCAATTGCTTGAAGTTGGTTGTGCTGTGCACCATCACTTAATGGTAATGGCTGGCAGGCGTGGAGTGGGCAGCAAGTAAACGCGCGGCAGCAGCAGGAAACTGTCATGCTGGCATCACAGGTTCTCAGGATGGCATAAGAGACTCTCATCATAGTCTACGTTCATGGACTGTACAGCTCCCAGCATCGGACCGCGACTTGCGGCGGCTGCTGCCAGAGCGAGTCTGTCAAATGTACACCTCTTGCCAAACGCATGCTTCCAACAGCAAACACATGACACCCCCCACCCCCCCCTCAACTACCACGTCCATTGCGCCCAAGGCTGCCGCACCCCCCCGCCCCCCACCAGAGAGCGCTGTGCCCGTTCTGCAGCGTCGCGGTATGTATGTATGCATGCTACATCACACATGGCTGGGCTCATGGTCGCCCGGCGCGGCGGGATGCGCCCGGCCCTTGGCCCGTAGCGCGCGGCGCATGCGGCGGCGCGAGCGCGGCCCCGTCCAGTTGCTCTGCTGCTGCTGCTGCTGCTGCTGCTGTCGCCGCCGCTGCTGCGCGTTGAGGCTCTGGTACCGCGCCGCCGCGCCCGTCGCCGCCGCCGCCGCAGCAGCACCTGTCGCCGGCGCCGCAGCAGCAGCAGCAGCAGCGGCAGCGGCAGCGGCATCGCCGTGACTGAGCGGCATCCCCTGCCAGAATGGCCGCGACAAATCCACGCGCCACTCGACGAACGGGTGCACGCACCACAACTGCCACAGGAGGTCGTGCTCCGTGTCGGTCTGCAGTCGCGTTTGGTACGCGTCAAACGCGTCCACAGCGTCTGCCCCCGGCCTCCCGGCCATCTCACTGCCGGGCAGCGCTTGCTGCGCGCCGCCGCCGCCGCCACTCCTGCCGCGCAGCGCAGCGCCCGCCGCCGCCGCCAGCTTCCTGTTCATGGACGTCGCCCAGTCCGGCGCTCGCCCACCGCTCAGCAGCTTCTCTCGCAGGAAGTTCAAGTCCTTGAAGTTGCTGCTCCTGCGGCGGTGGCCGTTCCTGTTCTCGCGCATCATCATCTCGGCGACAAAGAGGTCAAACAGGAGGTCATCGTCGCCGCCGCCGCCGTCGCCATCGCCGTCCTGTGCTGCTGCGTCCGCGTCGTCAGCGCTGAGATACTGCAGCGCAGGAAGAGATGTGACCGCGGTTATTGGTGTGAGGCATTCCATGTGACGGCTGACCACACCTTGTCACCTAAAAGACCTCTACAATCTTTTTGATGCGTGTCCATTTTCCACATGTGTGCGGAACGGAGGACGCGCGCAGTGAGAGGGAGGGACAGCTGTATGCACGTTGTGCAGACAGCGCGTTGCGTTTTGAATGTGATTTGTCCGCATTCAAGATGAATGCGGCGCCGCTGAGAGCAGTGTGGCTTGAGAGCGGTTGCGATCGGCCAGTTGTGCTCTGCTGACCGCGGTGTGGCTCGCAATGTTGTTAATCACTGCGATCTGAGGCTCTCACTCCCGTGCTCCCCCGTGAGGACCCCAAATCCCACTCACTCACGGCACTCACGGCTAGGGGTTGAAGTTGACGTCAAACCTACTTGAAGTTCATATCCAACTTCAACTTTTTCCTCAACTTTCTCTGAACTGTAGTGGAGCGAGCGGGGAGGGGCGCGCGCTGGTGGAAGCGCTTTGCAAGCATGCCTATGGAAGATGAAAGCGCCTTGTGGACATTTGCACCACAAGCGCAGCTGATTCGGTGCGTGGCGTGCATCTTCTGCGAGAAACAGCAGCTGCATCGGCTGGTGGAGAACAGCAGGGCACGTGATTAACAACACTGGTGGCTCGAGGGCGGTGGCGCTCTGCTGCGTGGCAGCATGCATGGGTGTATGCATGCATGTATAGATGTAGGTATAGGTGTGCAGGCCGGCATGCCTCGTGTAGTTTGGCATGCTGGCTACACAAAACACCCACAGCTGAGGCACAGCGTACAGTCGCAAGATGCACAAACCCTAACTTCATGCTTCGCTTCATGCAATCGACCTTGAGCACTTCTGGCAAAAGCGCCTCTCTGCCTACTGTCAAAAGATGTCGTGCAGCCGCAATGGTGATCTTCAAGTTGAAGTAAATGCGACCGACATCAGCCGCGCACCACTCGCACTGCACCGCTGCGCTAAAATCCCGTGCATCCCTTCTCCGGCAGAATGCCAGGTATACTCTGGTTGTCCTACACTAGTGTAACGGCACACGACTCAGATTCCACTCGACTCTTGACTCACATAAAAACCAAGTGGCATTGCTCCGCGTTGACCGCCTCAATGGCATTCATACATGCAAGCAGTTCGCCTCTAGCACCCTAACCCTTACCCTCTTCTGTTGGCACTAGACCCTATCAATGCCAAGTGGCCCGCTCCTTCTTGACAACATGGCAATAGCAGTATAGCCGCAACAGCCACCGCAGCTCTGTCTACGCATAACAGCCAAATGGCCGAGCTCCGCCTACGCATAACAGCCAAATGGCCGAGCTCCGCCGCTCCTTCGCTTCAATACCCTCCGCGATTACATACAGATCAACACCTCTACACTTGGCATGACTACGCCATCACTGATGACATCATTGATGACACCACTCATACTATCACCCATGCCAATAGACGACACATGACACGCGGCACGCTCCCCCTTACCTTGACAGCCTCCATCGCCTCCTCGAAGTCATCATTGTCGAGCTCCCGTAGCACATCGTCGCCCTCCTCCATGGCGTTGAAAAAATCCTCATCGTCATCATCGTCATCGTCGTCATTGTCAAAATCGTACTCGCTGCCGCTGCTCGAGTCGCTGCTCACGTCGCTGTCGTCGTCGGACGAGTCGTCGCTTTCGGAGTCAGAGTCCGAGTTTCCCTGCTTTGTTGTTGGCGCGGCGCAGCGGCGGCGGCGGCGGCGGTGGCGGTGGCGAAGGAGCGGCGGCGGCGGCGGAGGAGTGGCGGCGGCGGCGCGCACAGACATGGTCGACCAATGTATTATTGACCATCAGCAACACTTGATGTGTCTCATCACGATGGAAACAGAGCGATCACACAGGGGTTGTCTAGCATTGAAATGCATTATGTAGTGGGTGCACAGACATGGTCAAAGAATGTGGTTTGGACAGTCAGCAACACGTGATTTGTGCCATCAAGATGGAAACGGAGCGGTCACACAGGGGGCTCAGTCTAGCAATTGAATTGAGTTATGGAGTGGTTGTGAGGTGAGAGAGTGAGCGCAAAGGTGGGGGCACTGACTTGTTGCCTCAACCGACAAGTTATTGAGGCGGAGTACAGCCCGAGGAATAGCCAAGATAGATGCTTTAAAGCAACACAGGGCCTCCGGTACTCATACCATCTCCACCAAAGCAGATCCCGCTGTCACATCAGCAGTACACGCACGCACCGTCTACCCTCATCAAAACCAACCACAGCACGTGCACAACCGCACCTGCATTTTCGGCAGCGAGACCACAGCACTGGCCAGCACCGCCAGCGTCCGCGTCAGCAACTGCAGCTCCTCCACGACCTGCGGCGACAGCGTCACAGGCATTGCCGCCGCCGCGCCCATCGCCGCCGCCGCCGCCGCCGCCGCGCGCCGCTGCCGCACCTCCTCCCTCCTGGCGCGGCTGCCGCTGCCGCCGAGGCTGCGCGGTGCATGACGACCTCTGAAGCGCCGCTGCTTGGCTGTCGCCATCTCCGTCAGCAGTGCGCGCAGCAGCACCGTGTGCCGGCTGCCGCTGCTGCTGCGGCGGCGGCCGTGGCGCCGCCGCGCGGTGCCGCCGCCGCTGCCGCCGCCGCCGCCGCGCGCCTGACCGTAGACAGGGGCCAGCTGCCGCTGCCGCAGGCTGACGGCGTCGTACAGCTCGCGCAGCACGGACGATGACATGGTCGCGCCCGGGACCTGCAGCAGGTCGCTAAGCACCTGCAGCGGCGGCGTGCAGCAGAGCAGATCTTCAAGTTGAAGATCAAGTTGTAGTGCAAGAGCGGGTGTGTGGCGTGTTGCTGGCAAGCGTGCGCGCGCGCCCTTGCTGCGATGGTGCTGTGGGGATCAGCGAGTGCCTGCGCGATTGCAGTCTGGCTGTGGACATGGCCTCCTGAAGTACAGTATGCAGAAGCACTCTGACGACGCAGTCAGGCTGGCTGATTTGTACAGCTCGCGTAATCAGAGCGTAACCATAACCCGAACCCTACCTTGCCCTAAAACCTAACCTGACCACCTCGTCACGTACCTACTGTATGTGCACGATAACTGAAGCCAGACACCGCTGACCCAAAAGCTACAGCAGCGCGCATGCTAGGATTGGAGTAAGCAGAGTATGCATGCTCACCAAGCAGCGCACCAACATGCTTGTCGAAGTATGCCAGAACGACAGTTGAGCAACCGCAGAGGTCCTGCTGTCGTCCAGCTTCCGCCACTCAGAGATGTAGCCTCAAGATACCTAACCCCGATGCTCGTCTCTACCCCTAACCTCACACCTTACCATGGTCTCAATCTCTTCAGCTGCAAATAGCAGCCAGGGGAGCAGAAATACGGCAAGATCGCATTGGCCTGGCACCTGGCTCAGGGTCCTCAAGTGCCTCAGTAAAGCAGGTGGCGGCTTTCCTCAATAAGCGTCAACTCGAGGGCTGACACCGCAGAGCCTACGTCTTGTCAACACTTTGTTTGGCCTGCCCACTTCATGACGAGAATCAGTCATCCACTGCAGTTGCAACTGTAGTGTACTTCAACTGCAGAAACATGGCGCCGCCTCGCCGAATGACTGAGGCGTCAATGACCTACACAGGCCAGGGACCATCTGATTCCACCCAGCACCGCACCATTCCTCTGTCCACCACATGTCTGTCACGCGTCATTACGTGCAAAATACCTACATACCTGCAGCGCCAGCCTGAAGTCCGGCGTCCGCGTCGCAATCCGCAGCGCCGCCTTCCACGTGGCCGCGTTGGGCACAAAACCCAGCTCCTTCAGGTACTCCAAAACCCTGCTCATGTGCGCGGCAGGGTTGCCGCCGGCGGCAGCGGCAGCAGTAGCAGCGTCACCGCTGGCGCGCCGCAGCAGCGCCGCCGCCAGTGCCTCCGCGCTGACTAGATCCACATAGACGCCCAGGCTGCGCGCCTGGTCGAAGACCTGCATGGCCGTTTCGACGTCGCCCTTGCGCGCCGCGGCGTCTATGACGGTGGCGAACGCCGGCTCCGCGCCGCCGCGCGTCACGCGCGTGAGCATGAGCAGAATGTCGCTGGCCTCCGTCTCTCTGCCCAGGTCGCACAGGAGGCACACGAGCTGCCACAGGCGGCGCTGCGTGAGGGGGCTGTCGAGCTTGGCGATGGCGTCGAATGCGGATATCGCCGCCGGCGCGTCTTTGGAGCGCACCGCGGAGTGGAAGTGGTTGTGCAGGCCCATCTCGTGTGAGCCGGGCACTGCAGAAGTGCTGCTGCCGGCAGCGCTGCAGTGGCCTCCAAGTGCTGTGTCACTGCCTCCATCGATGCTGCTAAAGTGGCGCCTGTAGCTGACTGAGCGCGCCAGCCCATCGCCACGCTGCTGCTGCTGCTGCTGCTGCAGCGCAGGTGCTGCTGCCTGGCAGCATGCTGTGCGCTGTCGTCCGGAGTACCTCACGACCGCCAGAACTGAACGCATTGTGTCAGACCACAGACAGCTCCGACAGAGTCCTGCGCATGCAAGGAGAGAATGGAGGCCAGTTGAATCCGCACTTCTTGCGCTCGCTATGAACAGAGTAGGGTACTTGCCTCTCAGATTCCATGCAAGCGTGTTTCATTTTCTTCGGCATTCAGCGGCATACCTGAGGACTCAACGCCCAGGGTCAAGCGCGCCAACTGCAAGGAAAGTGGCTCTAAACTCCAGCAGCAGCTCCTTAAGTCCTCTCCCCACCTCACCCAACTAAGCTTTTTTCCAGGGCTGAGCACCTCGGAAACTTCAAGTTGAAGATTGAATTGAAAAAGGTTTTAGAAAACCTTTGTTTTTTTTTTAACTGGGAGAGATTGTTCAAATGATGTGATGAAATTATGGCACAGACAGTGATGTTGTGATGCATCTAGTAGGCCACAGCTGTCAACATTGCTTCACCACTGCCTTCCTGATGAACTTGCAACAGGTTAGGCGTAGGATGAGGTAGCTTACCCCGCCAATTGTTCACCTGTTTTCTAGTTTGTGTGGTAGACCAAAGACAATGCTTGTAACATGGCTGCCAGAGAATGAGCGACCATGGAGTACGGATCATACGTGCGTGTGCTGTTCACCCCGAATAACCAAACTGTGCTCATGCGTCTGCTGCCTCGAACAACGTCAGCTGCATCCTGGTGCAGAAGCTGCAATTGCAAGATGCTCTGCATAACAGACTCAATGATGACGGATATTGGGATAAGAAAGAAGTAACACAACTGAAAGCCGAGCAGATCAGGTGATTGCGGCAAACTGCCTCTGTTGAGAATAGTGGCAGTCACCGGTTGTTGCCAAAAAGAGTTCGGAAGCAATACAGTCGTCCTCAGATGTAAACGCCTCTCAACAGCTTCTTTGAAATGACAGAGGCACTTGTGTGGCACACGGTCCCAAGGTAACAGACAAGCTCATCTCAACGCAGCAAGAGCAATGACATACCGCAACCTCAGCACATGGTGGGCACCAACAAATGGGCATCACAACTTGAAAGCACCGTCAGACCACGCAATGTATCATTCACCAGATCATGCGTTATTCCAGAACCTGTGGAATTTATGGTGCCTGGAGAGGCTTGCCACACGCCAGATACATATGCAGCATACGCGAGCATTCCCTGCGCCCGCTGATCATATATATACACGTCTCACCGAAAACCAGTACCCCCCCCCCCCCCTCCCCCTGCGTCTAACGCCCCGAGATTTCTTTGTTTCAAGCGACCGTCGTGAGTCTACGTACATGATATGCAACAGGCAGCACAGGCCACGCGGGGTTGCTCGTTGCTGCCACACAGTATTGTTGAGCGCTGCTGCACCAGTGCTCAGCGGTACTTTTTTTTCAGGCACACAAGTGTGCTCAGGTGGACCTGGCAAAGCCCATGCGCTTGTTCTCCATGTCGAAGACGCTGTACATAAAGGGGGGAGGGGGGGGAGGGGCGGGGGGGGGGGGGGTGCAGGCAGACGCGCGCAGGTTAATGTGGCGCACACTGAATAGCGACCGCTGAAGGACGGCAGTGGCACAGAAACACATTATCAGGCACATGCATGCAAATGAGTTCTTGAGCTATTGACAGCACGCAATGTGGGGTCCGCCTCGGCGACCATATACATTTGGGGACGAGGGAAAACCATGTCAACATGGAATGAATACCACAGGAAGGTGTGCTGAGATTCTGGTGGTGCGTTCAGATTCTTTTAGTCAACGCAGCTTCCTGTGGATGCCACAGAAAGGTGCGTTGTGAATCTGTTGGCGCGTTCAGATTCTGTCAGTCAACACAGCTTCTTGTGGTATTCACGCCACGTGGACCTAGTTGTCCCTGGTCCCAGAGGTATGTGGTCGCCGAGGCAGACGACACTTCGCCAGCACAAATGAGGTGGTGCCGGATGGCCACACTTGAGTTTTTCGCATGCAGGAGGTGTGTGTATGCAGTTGCTATGCGAACTGAGAACATGGCCCTGAAAACATGGCGAGAGAGAGATGGCACACCCACCGCCAAGTATGATGATTTGCCCACTACAGCAGCAGATGCCTCTCTTGCTGCTTCAGTGATGCGATTGCATCATGATATTCAGTTTGATAGTGGCAGCTGTAGTGCAATGGACACAGCAGTCAGAAATGTCCGACCGCAGCTCGACCACCACTCGAAGTCTGTTGTCATTCCATATGAAACAGAAAAGTACTTCGACATACTTTGCAACTACTTCATGCGAATACTACTTGATCTTAATTTGATTTACGGCAAAAGCGCATAATCCTGCAGTGCTAATTGAAAATGCAATCAGGGAAAGATGAGCGTATGCGCACGCGCCTATCGAAAATGACAAGATAGCAACTTAACACTTTAGGCCGCGTCGGCGAAAGTAAAGCAGTAGGCGCACACGCACCTGTAGTACTTCCTCATGAAAGTATCGCCGAGGATCCACATGGGGCCTGCGGGCACGTCGATACCCATGATGGCCAGCAGGCAGATGCCGTTGCCCGCGTTGATGACGTATTCGTCGCCATTGAGGGGGTAGTCCTTGCCGTCAATGGTGAACGTCAGAGTGGGCAGGGGCATGCCGCAGGGAATCACGTACTGCGCCACAGGGGGACGCGCAAGGGGACAGGGGGTTTGGGGGGGGGAGGGGGGGGGGTGATGAGTGCGAGTGGGAGTAATGTGCACCAGTGGTCTGTGTTCATGACGTAGCAGCCACTTTAATTACACATTAGTAGGTGATGAAAGATTCTTCTGCCCCTGATGTGACCAGAGCCGAGTTGGCCGCTGAGTGCAGGCATGCAGCACAATGTTAGCAGCGCTCACACAATCATGCAACAAAATTTCAGTCCAAGACCACTCAGTGTGTGGCCTTCACCACCGGCATGGAGCCCTCAAACCTACGACTACACCTTGCGCCATTCTCGTACCTTCTTATTGTTTTAAAAAAGTGCAACGTGATGCTTACACAGTGCGTGGGCTCAGATCACTTTAGCTGAGCTCCCACAGCACTAATCCAGAGCAGGATGCCTGAGCGCTGGTGCCAGGCAACGATACACACATCGCTGCCATCTAAGTACATTCTTGTTGTTTATGGGCAGCTTGATGCTGACACAGCGCGTACAGCGCGTGGGAACATTTGAGCTGAGCTCCCGCAGCACCTATGTGGAGCAAAGAAAACCTGAGAACTGCTGCCACGTAACCGCACGCACCTCGTCGTTGATGGGCAGCTTGATGGCCCCGACCTGTTGGGCCATGCAACCCTAAACCTAAGTACCTTCGTATTGTTTACGTGCGGATTGGTGCTTACACAGCGCGTGGGCTCAGATCACTTTAGCCAAGCCCCCGCAGCACAAATTCGGAGTAAACAATCCCTGAGCGCTAATGCCATGTAACACAACGTACCTCGTTGTTGATGGGCAGCTTGATGGCCCCGACCTGCTGGGCCATGGCCGCAACCTCCGCAGTGGGGCCCGCCAGAAGCGATGTGCCAGAGTCGATGATGGCGGCCTTTGCCTTGGCAGTTTCGCTGGCGTGGTAGGTGGCGCCATCAAGCGTCACGCCATCGAGACCAACCGTCCAGTACGTTTCCGACACCTGCGGAGCGTCGCGCAGTGAAGTTGGAGAGTCACAGCGTGAGGTAGGTACGCTTGGGGAGGTTGTGGGTACAGGCAAATGCGGCGGAGTGCACTTTGAGGGAGATGGCACATGTAAAGCGCATGGAGCGATGTCGCCTAGCTGAACGAAAAGCAATGCGCAAATAGACCCAGTGTGGCTTCTGATCACAGCCGCCGGCACCTAGTGTGAACTTCAGCTGGTTCTTGGTCGATGCATGTTTGAGAGTGACACTTGCGCAAGCGAGCCGGTGAGACTGACACGTGCGCATGCACCTGCTGGCTTACGTGTCACCAGAGTCGACAATCACATACTTAAAGCACTGCAAATCCAAAGAAGATGATGATAAAAACAGACCGAAATATGATCAACTGCCACAACTCACCAGGTCCACCCAAACAATGTCGCCCGTGTTGTGCTTAGCTTGTTGGCATGTCACCAGAGTCGATGAACACATACTGCAAGTACCCAAACTTCAAAGTAGATGATGACTACAGACCACCATGAATGCTACCACTCACCAGGTCCACCCAGACAATGTCGCCCGTGTAGTGCTTGGGGTCCGTGCCGCCGAGCACCAGCTCACCATCCTTCCCATCCGCCCCACCCAGGTAAAACGCAAACATGCCGCTGTTCAGGCGGCCCTGCGCCATCAGCTGCTGGAACGGCGTGGGCGTATTGGCCACGCTGATGGAGTCAAAGCCCATGCCGAGAATGCCGTCAAACTTGCCAATCATGAAGGCCAGGCCGAGGCCCGAGGCGTCGGTGACTTCGGCGAAGGTCTGACCCTCAACCGTCAGGCCGCCCAGGTCCAGGTCGTCCGTGGAGAAGTAGCCGGAGACGGGGCCTGCGATGGGGAGAGGGCGTGCCCACGTGAGGGTATGTATGCATCAAGCAAGGGTAGGTAGGTATGGGATGCGCGGACAACAGACTCAGACACACAGTACATGTGTTAGACATGTTCTCGCTGAAACTCCAAGACAATGCGCTCTACCCTTGCCGGCATGCAGACAATGATGGCGCCTCCGATGCCTCATCAGATAGGCCTCTAGTACATACATAACATATGGCGTGGTGACGCACTACGTCCTTGGTGATCCGATGTAGTGATGATAAGGCACGTCATTTGACAACAGGTGTGGGGCACTTGGCATGCACAGTCGATTGATGCCCAAAATCCAGGCCTGCTGCCATGCAAGCAACTGCAAGGAGAATCAGCACCAGGGTAATGAGAGACGCTCCAAAGGTAGGTAGGTACTGACCTGAGCCGTACTGTATGTTGAAATCAGTGTTGTTGGCGACGAAAGTGTGGCTCTTCTTGGAGTTGTAGCGGTGGTGCAGGCCACACGAAAACCAGCACTTGTAGCTGGCCACCCACAGGTTAGAGCTGCCTGTGTCGAATCTGTGCGGGGCAGGCAGGTACAGTGGAGAGTTAGGTGTGCAGGCCTTCTGTGCCAGTGGGTGTACGCCCAACACTGCAGTAGCACTTTCCTAACCCTAGCGCTAACCCTAATCCTAACCTAACCCTAAGTGATTTGCGCACGCTACCAAGCAAACACCTCGTACGCAGATCCAGCTGATAATGCACCGAGAAGGTCTAGGCACACTGAATCCATGACATGGGGCGGAAAGAATATGAAGCGGTGATCTCTTTGTTGCTGCCATATGTCTGTGATTTTGCAAACCATCGTGGCACAGTGCAGTGCACAGTGCAGCACAGAGTACCGTAGGTTTCCTACAAGAAACAAGTGCCGCTTCAAGTTGCGGCTGATCCAATTAGGCGTTGGAAGAGCTGCGTGGGCAGCTGCTGCGTCGCCAGAAGTGCATCAAGAACTCATCAAATGAGGGTGGCAAAGTGCAAACTGCCAAGAGATCCAGTTGTGACGAGTAGCCTGTATATGGCTGTGGTTTGCATGACCTATGTGAATAATCCACATCCAAGGATGGGAGAGCAGCAGACGCCCAACCAGCGCACACAGGTCAAACGCGACGCTGCTCACGTCGGCACTGGCTGGCGCTACACACAGGAGGCCAGCGATTGCGCTCACGACCGCAGAGACAAACATAAACAACACCAGTATCGTACATGTGACTTGTTTGGTCATTCAACCTCACCAGTGATCCTTGCCCTGAACGAACTGCGAGGTCTGAGGGGACTTCCACTACGACCTCTTGCTGACCCACGTGGCAACAGATACAGCAGCTGTCATATTCATGGGAACGAATCAAAATATCGTAAGGCTTTAGGTGACAAGGTGTGGATAGCCAAATGCCTTCCACCAATAACCGTGGTCGCCGCTGCTGCGGCAATTGGGCACGAGTCAAACAGTGCTACCATCTCCACAGGAGCCACAAGACTTCTGTGTGCCCCTCGTTCCTATTCATCACAGCGTATGCAAGGTGCTCGTGCGTGAAGCTTACATGACATCAAAATTCTGGTTGCCGCCCAGGGTGATGGTGCCGTAGTATTGAGCGTTCTGGTAGTCCTGTGAAGAGCAAATAGCGACAGCTTGTCAGGCATATGAGTAATTTAGAGTACACACGTACAGATCATGCTGCAGACTGCTGCGAGGACTAACTTGATGCACGACTGCTCATGACAATGATGGATTATTAGTAAAACATTATTGGTGATTACAGTTTGCGTGCCTGCAATGGTCATTGCAGTTTGCGTGCCTGGATCTGTTTTCATTAGCCGTGTTGAAGTGGGCCGTGGGCAGGAGAAAAAAGCGCGAGCTTACACAGCTGAGAGCTTGAAGACTCAACATCCGGAAAAACATGATGTAAAGTACCAACAATCCAGCACCACGCTCTGACGAGAAGACCGCAGTCCAATTGAGCACGATATCTGCTACATGTCAGATTGAGCCGTACTTTTGGTCCTACCGCCTCACACACTCGCCTTGACGATGATATTGCCAGGCTCCTGGCCAGTGCTGATCTCGAAGTGGTGTCTCAGGCTCTCCCTCAGCACATCTCCATCACTGGCCTTGAGTTTCTTCTCAACAAAGTCTCTATCGGCGACTTTACTGAGGCCTATCTTCCTGATCCCATCCTCGGCGAGGGAGGGCGTCAGGTATAGGGCGGCGGCGCAGACTAGTGAGATGACAGCGCGCATGATGTACCACCAGTCTGCGCGCGACACAGCTCCCCAGTCACTCCTGTGTGCGAGATGGATCGTTCCCGAGGGGAGCCGGGGGAAAGCCGGGGTGTTGATCATTGTGCATACATGAACGGTAGCCTTGAAACGCGCGTTTTTTCATACAGATGTTGACATTGTATACACCTCATTGACAGGCTCAATGCAGAGCAGCATGAGCAGATGCGAAATGAACCGTTTAGAATGCACACAAGCAGCAGGAGGTGCTACACGCCACTAAGCCAGCAAACAAAGTCCTAATCCATGATGGATAATCCATTATCATGTGGCAACGCCTGCGGACGCAGACTTGCGCGCCTCGGCCAGCTCCAAGCTCTTGAGGGCCATCGCAAGCGCCCCCTCCCTGCTCTTGTTGCCGCCGATGAACCCATTCGCGTGCACAAACACGCACCCCGGTATTCCCGTCGCATCGCTCAACTTGTCATCCCTCACGCCCCACCACGCGGGCTCTATCGGCATCCTGTTCTCGAACCCCGTCGCCGCCAGCGGCACCGTCTGCACGCGCCAGCCGCCGCCGCTGTCCCCATACAACACAAACTTGGTACGCCCGAAGATCCCCGCTTCCCGCTCCAGATCGTGCAGGTGCTCCTTCCACGGGCAGAACTCGTCGAGGATCACTACTTCGCCCGTTGCGTAGACGTCCGCCGCCTTGCTGAGCGACGCCGCGATGATGCTGCGCGCGGGCCACCACGCCTCCGCGAGCGCGCGCACGTGCGCGGCCAGCTCGCACAGGGTCAGCGCCATGGCGGACTTGAAGTTGGCGTTGGCGGCGCCCGGCGAGGCGTCGCCGTTCCAGTCGGGGTTGAGCCGTGACACGCGCGCGCCGAGGGCGCTGGTGACCGTGTAGTTGGGCGCGCCGTCGAAGGCGTTGACGCCGTTGTCCACACCGTCCACCTCCTCGATGAAGTTCTTGTAGACCTGCATGGCGGCGGTGGCGGCGGCGGCGCAGCGCGGCGGTGTGGATTGTTTCAGGCCGGAGGGGGTCGCATGGCGGTGCATGTGTGTGCTCCTGCTGATGCAAGAAGACAGAGTATTGTGATATATCAACCAGAAGACTGGTCAAACAAAGCCTGTGAATTTGCACCTCCTCGATGAAGTTCTTGAAGACCTGCGCGGCAGCAGCAGCGCCGTGTGGCGATGAACACATTTGGTGGTGTGCCAAGCTGAGGCCGCCTGGCGGTGCATGCGCTGCTTTTCAAAGGCGACAGAGGTAGGAGTAGGTTCATGACCGTATGAGAACAGGGCGCTTGTCAACATCAAAGCCTGTGATGCTGGTGCCATTGTCGACATCTTAAATCCCCCCTCAGGGATGTCAGTGGCTGTGGTGGCGATGCAGATGCCATGGTGAGGCCATGCAACATGCCATCACAATGATCATCGTAATCACTAAACAGATCTCAAAAAGACAAAGCTGCGCTCACAGCTGGCTCGTGAACGTCGTTCACGTACAGCAATCGCATCTGCGCAGGTGCTCGTCGAAGTGGCTACATTCATTTGCTTCAACACAGTATGAGGGACATGTAGTAAAGCTTGAGAGTTTGTGAGGTAAGCATGCCTCAACACGAAGTGTTTAAGTTGAATCCATCCGCGTTTCATTGCGCTTGCATGCTTTGCTGGGGTTTTCTGCTGGTGTTGCAGAGAAAAAGGGAGTCAACTAGTTCTATCAGTTTTGAGCTGGTGATGTGAAGTAAACACTCCATGCATATCAGATGCGCAGGTTTTGTTGCGCTCTGGAAAAGCTAAATCCTTCAAAAGAGTAGACAAGGAAAGACAACAATTTACCACTGCATCAGGGCTGTGTGAATCTCATGCAACACATGTGCATGAAGTACAACTGGCCAAAACACCAAAAAATCAGCTCTGAAGGAAGCACAGGCGTGGCGTTGTGGCAACCTCATCACAGTGCAGGTGCAGAGTGCGAGTGCACCAGCGACACGCTTTCGACAGTGCGTGAAAACAGTGCGCAGGTACAAACATGGTCCAACTTCGAAGGAGATGATACATACCAGCCCACACACCTTCTTGTACTGTGAGAGTGCACCAGTGACATGCACTCATCAGTCCATGAAATCAGTGCGCAGGTGTATGTATCCTTAATAGGGTTCAACTTGAAGGAGGTTATTGCGCACATACCAGTCCCACGCACCTTTTTGTATGACGAGAGTGCACCAGCGTCATGCACTCGTCAGTACATGAAATCAGTGCGCAGGTACACAACATGGCAACTTAACTTCAACAATGACGTTTTGATGCATACATACCAGCCCCACGCACCTTCTTGTACAGCACCTTCTCCACCACCTCATCTGGCACCGCCCCCTTAAGGCACTCCTTCAGAAACGCCAGGCCAAAGTGCCTGTACACGAGTCCTGCACTAGAGAGTCGCGTCTTGAACCCCAGCTCCGCCATGGTGTCCGTGAACGTGCGCTGGTGGTGGTCAAACAGGAGAGCCTCCGCATCGTATACGCCGCCCACGTCTACGACAATGTCGCATTTGGCCAGCTGGTCGGGGTCGCGGGTTCTGCAAAAGATACAGCAGCAGCGGCAGGTGTGTGGCGCGAGTAACGAGTGGTGAGTCAGAATGTCAGGGGCGCCTGAGAGAGTGACTTGCTTGTGTTATTGGGATGGATCGGTATGGCGCACTGTGGAGGGCAATGTGCCTCTGTTGGAGAAGGTTGTGTGTGTGGGGTCGATGAATGGGTGTTGATGCCCTCACGGTTTGAAAGTTGGGTTTTATAGCAATGCAATGCAGCAAAACAAGTAGCTCAGCCTCGTGGAGCACGCCAGCGTTATGTGCATGTCTGTGGACATGTACCGGGCACTTGGAAACACACATGTATTGGCTCTCAGTACATCTACGAATAAATACATGCAGTTCATAGACGCCAGTCACTGTTGTTCTCGCCGTCACAACAGCAAGCAGCATTAGGCGCCAAATACGCGATTACTGCATGTTGCGGATGCAATGCTGGGCTTCAAAACCAAGTCGGTCTTGGCCTCTGCTGCTGGACAATTGACATGGGGGAACTGGCAAAACTTGCTGCTGTTGCATTCTGTGTCGAGCTGCAACATTTCTAGCAGGTTTTTCGTTGCTCTTGAGCCTGATTCGCCTTCAAAGCGCTCCATCAGTGCTGCAACGCACGTACAGGTTGTGTCGTGTTCAGCAGCTCTTTCGACAGGCGCGTCCACAAGATCATGGATGATGTGCACAAAGGCACTGTGCCCGACTTACCTGACAACGACAGCATCTCGCCATTGAGGCAGCGACTTCAGTATGCCGCAAGCCAGCGCCTCGTCGCAATGGAATGTCCCATTGTGCGTGCCTATGCATTTGTGGCCTGCTACATGCTCGGACTCCACGCTCCAGCTTTCAGGGCCCGCAATTGTAACCGTACAGTCGGTCATGGCGCTGAGGGACGTTTTCTGCCTCTTGTTGGCTTGTAGAAGGTTGGCGTGCAAGAGTTTGGCTGTGAGCATGTGGTGTGGGCTGCTAGTAGATCTTGTGCTGGATCTGCTTCTGATCGCGAGGCCGAGGATGTTGTACGCCAGCGTGCGGTGAGGCTGCACTGTTGCAAGTAACACAAGTGGCACACGCACCAGCCGAAGTACCATGTACCAGATTTGCAACCCTTTTTTGTTTTCCAACACGAACTTCAAGTCAGCAGTTGCAGTTTGCACCAAAAGTTGAGTGCACCTGATACACATAGGGACGGCAGGGCGCCAGACGCTGCGCCGAAATCAACAGGCAGGACTGCTTGCTGTGGAATCCAAGTTGCTGTTGACGCAGCGAGCCAGGGGCGCGCCTTGTAGCGTACTTCAACGCGACCGTCCTGGTTCAATCAGAGCGATTGGGGATGTTCCTTGAGCTGTAGCAGAAGACGTTAGTTCAGGAGTTGCGCATCAATGACAGCGCCGGAATGCCGCGTGTTGGCCGTGCTGTTATGGCTGGCACAGGCGGCAATCACAGCTGCGCTTATCTCATCCCCAAGCAGAGGTCCCAAGACGACTTCAACCGCGCTGTACGATCGCGTCTCACACAGCTCCATGCCGGAGACGACAGCAGCCAAGCAACACACCATTGATCCGCCATCGTCGCATGCCAACGACGACCGGCCCTCCTCTGTGTGGTTCAAGTTGCCCATGCCCGACGAGCTGTGGCAGCAGGCCGACGCATGGCGAGAGCACGAGCTGGGCAAGCTGATGCAAGCCCTGTCCTCGTCCTCAGCGCAGCAGCTGCTGCACCTGCCGCACCTGAGCCTCACCAACATGACGCGACCGCTCGCCCTCTGGCTCGACCCGCTCGCCGCAAGCCACGGTAACTCCTCCTCGGCAGCAACCGATGACCAGGCGGTGAACCTCCTGACGGCGCTGCCGGCGACACTCGCGCCGCTGGTAGTGGCGCCGCCGCTGCCGCCTGCGCAGGCATCTGGCAGGTGGGCGCTGCGCCGCAAAGGCCGTTTGGAGCTGCTGGGCGGCGCGCTGCGATCCGCGCGCGTCTCCATAGGCATGCGCCTCGGCATCGTCAGGAGACCGGCAGCAGCGGCGACAGACGCAGGCGCCAGCGGCGGCGCTGCTGACGCTGCGAGCGACGTCGCCGCAGCGGATGAGCGGCAGCGACCGGCGGGGCAGGAGGTGATAGATACCAGCCTCAACGCCATGACGGAGTCGAAGGCGGATGCCAAGTTTTCGCTGCAGAGCGGCGGCGGGCGCGGCTTTGGCTTGCCTCCAGACCACATCGACGCGCGAAACGCTACAGCTGCCGCCGCAGCGGCAGCGGCGACTGGCGCAACACCGAGTGGTGATGGCGGCAGCAGGGGGTGGGTGTCGAGCGGTGACGCGGGTGCAGCAGCAGCAGCAGCAGTGGCAGCAACGCCGGCGCGCGTGCCTAAGCACCATGGCATCAGCCTGCCGTGGCAGCAGCATGCTGCGAAGGCTCCCGTGACGCAGGTGCCGCCCGCCGCTGCTGCCATAGAGGCAACAGCGTCCGCGGCCGCCGCCGCTGCCGCGGTCAGCGCACCTGCTGTTGCTGCGCAGCAGGCGCCGTATGTGCCGACGCTGCCGCAGCCACAGCAGACGGCGCAGCCGCCACCAGCGGCAGCTGCCGCACGCAATGTTGGCAGCGCACCTGCAGCAGCAGCCGCTGCGCGCCAGCAACAGCAGCCGCCTCCCGTGTCGCCACCGAAAGCTGCGATGCTGCAGCAGCAGCAGCAGCAGCAGCAGCAGCGGGCGCAGCAGCAGCAGCAGCTGCTGCTGCAGCAGCAGCAGCAGGCTCAGCAGCAGTATCAGCAGCAGCAGCAAGCGCAGCAGCAGCAGCAGCAGCAGGTGCAGCCGGAGCCGCAGCACTACGCGGAGGCGGTGGACATGGTGCAGGCCATGCGTATTCCGGCGCCGCGCAGCATGGAGATCACTGTGAACAAGCAGTACCCGCCGCGTGATGTCGCGGGCGAGCGCGGCACTGCGGAGGACTGGGTTGACCTGCAGGTGAGTCATACTTCAACGTGAAGTACATATACGAACCATACCATGCCTACCTGCACTGTCCTGAATGAACTTGTAGTTTTCGAATGATTGGTTTCCAGCGAGCGCTAGTCGCCAGTTGCGCGTAGGCGCATGCTCGTGTGGACTCATTAACCCTAACCCTAACCCTGACCTGCATTTACGTCCACTACTCCCACTTGAAGTGTCTACATGATGAAGACAAGCAATCTATCTAATGCCATGCCCGCCCACTGCAGGAGGAAGGCGAGGTGCTGCTGAGGCAGCTGCGGGCGGACAGGATCAGGCGTCAGGCGCTGGCGAGCACCGCCAGGTTGCGCGACACCAAAACGCTGGACTCGCTGGCCGTGGTGACAGCGTCCGCCGTGCGCAGCAAGCAGGACGCGTCGCAGTTCAGGCGGCAGGTGAGCGCAGCGCAGCGACAGCGTTTGCCGTTAGTGTAGTGGCGCATGAGAGCAGTATAGTAGCAGCGACTCAGCGCGCCAGCACAGCACAGCAGCAGCGTGCGCCGCGCGCAATCAGCCGGACTCATCGCAGTGACTGCATTTGCCATAGGTGCAAGCGGCGCGTACTTGCGGCGCAGCAGGGTCAGGGCTAGGGTTAGGTTGAGTGTTGGGCTAGGGTTAGACGCAAGGCAGGGTAGCCTCAGCGTCTGCTGTGCGCAGCAAGGCAGGGTGCGTCGCAGCTCAAACGACACATGAGAGCGCGCCAGCAGCGTACATAGCAGCAGCTTTCGCTGTGCGCAGCAAACAGAACGCATGGCAGTGCGGACGACAGGTACGAGCGGCGGCGGCGGCTCCGCAGCAGCCGCGGACTGATGGCGGCTCCTTGTCGCAGCGGTGCATTGCGCGCGTCAACTCTGCATGGGACCTGGCTGCTTGCTTTGAGGCGTGCATTGCAATTGTACTCAGTACTACTGGTAGACACCTGGTGCGGGCTGGTCTTCAGGCTTGAAATGGAACGACGGCATCATGGGCGCATCCACAAGAGCGCCGCCCCCTTACTCATCACCGCCCAACTTCAACCTCAACTCTGCAATACTCAAAACTTCAACTCTGCGCACCTTCGCCTCTCCAAACTCCTGTGCAGGTGGGGCTCGGCCCGCTGCTGGAGGTGCTGCAGGCCGGCGCAGCGCTCGGCACGCGCACCGACGCCGCGCACGCCCTCGCGCGCATCGTCGCGCTGAGCCCGTCCGCCGCTGCAGACGCTGTGAAAGACGGCGGCGCAGCCATAGAGGCAGGCGTCACCGCCCTGCTGCGCGGCACCAGCGGCGCAGCGGCCATGGCGGAGGGCGGCCGGCGCTGGTGGCGGCGCGTGCGCAACGCGCAGCTGCTGGGCGGCAGCGGCGGCAGCAGCGGCGGCGGCGCGGACGACGCGGCGGCGGCCGGCGCCGCGGTGGGCCTTGTGCACGCGCTGCTGATGGCGAGCGACGTCGCGGTGCGCGCGCTGCAGGGCCAGCCCGCGCTCATCGCGCAGCTGCGCGCCGCCGTCGCCGCCGCCGCGCCGCCCGAGCAGCAGCAGCAGCAGCGCCGCCTGGGCGCCTTGCTGGCGGGCGCGCGGCGGCGGCTGCCGCCGCTGCTGCCGCTGCGGCGGCGCCTCGGCGGCGGCGGCGGCGGCAGCGGGAGCGGCAGCGTGGTGGCCGCGCCGGCGCTGACGGCGTCGCAGCGGCTGGCGCACAAGTGCCTGGCAATGCTGGGGGCGACGGAGTGGGTGCCCAAGACGCGCGGGCAGAAGGGGCTGCGCATCCTGTGCTTTGACGGCGGCGGCACGCGCGGCGTGCTGACCATTGCCATGCTCAAGCGCATCATGGCGGAGGTTGGGCGCGAGCCGGCGCAGGTGAGGGGTATGTAGGTATGTTGGCGCGCTAAACCTGAGCGTGCGGACCACCGCCATGCTCCAACGCATCATGTCGGAGGTGGGGCGCGAGCCGGCTGTGAGGGGTATGTAGGTATGTTGGTGCTCTAAACCTAAGTGTGCTGGTGCTTAAGCGGACCATGGCGGAGGTCGGGCGCGAGCCGGCGCAGGTGAGGGTCGCGCCCGCGGCGGCGGCGGGGTATGTAGGTATGTTGGCTCGTTCACCCTAGGTGTGGGGTTGTCTAGTATGGAAACGAATCAAACAGGAGCTGCAAGCATGGCGTGCAGTTTTCACCATTGTAATTGTGTTGGATGCAGGTAACGCCACTTAGTGACTGACACAGCAGGCAGGCCTGCATCGCCATGTGAGCCATGGGTCACGAAGCGGGGTTATATTGTCTGCTTACCTAGAAGGTCCAGTTGCGGACAACACAAAGCGCCATTGCTGCATAACGTCAGCATGCATTACACGCCATACCTATTTACTTCACTTGCGCGTGCACTCACACCCCCTGACACCGTCACATTGCCAGCAGGCCAAGTCTTGTCAGATACAACTTGTAACATACAATAGGACGTGCATTGGCTGAGGGGCGAACTAGTCACGCTTGTGAGGCAGGTGATGTAACCCTAACCCTAACGCACAGTGACTGCTGGGCCACAATGCCTTTCATGCATGGCGGTGAAGCAAAGACAAGTAGTTGCGATTGTGGCCATGGCAGCAGGGAATCATAAGGAAGCCAGAAGCGGTGGTTCCTTCACGCCTGCTGACACCTTCCCATGCACAATTACTGGCGTGATTATTGCGCAGGTCTTCAATACTGTGGTCGGGACGAGCACGAGCGTCATAGCGGCAGTGCTCGCGGTCCTGGAGGTGGGAGGGGGGATACACACCAGCCATTATGCACCAAGGGCAGTAAGAACAGGAGGTCAGAAGCAGTAGGCAGAAAGAGGATTCAAAAGTGCTGATTCCCGCCCGCCTGCTCACACCACACTGCAACCATTCGCATATTCAACGGCGCAGGTCTTTGACATCGTGGTCGGGACGAGCACTGGCGCCATAGTGGCAGCGCTCGCCGGTCTCGAGTGCTTCCCGCTAGCGCAGTGCGAGGCCATGTACGACGCGCTAATCAAGGACATTTTCCAGAAAAGTCCCAGCGGTGGCGTGAAACTGGCACTCAAGCAGGCCTTCTACGACGAGGAGAACTGGATGGCAATCCTGCGGAGCATTCTGGGGGACAAGGCCATGATCGACTACGCCGACACGCCGCTCGCGCCCAAGGTCGCCTTCCCCAGGTATGTATGTACGCAGCGTACTTTACTTCAAACATGAAGTACAGTACTTGAAGTATCACCGCGGGCACGGCGCTCACGCCCAAGGTCGCCTACCACTAAACTTCAACATGAAGTACAATGTTACCGCCGACACACCGCTCGCGCCCAAGGTCGCCTCGCGCCCAAGGTCGCCTTCCCCAGGTATGTACGTATGCAGCATACTCAACTTGACCATGAAGTACAATACTTGAAGTATCACTGCAGACACGCCGCTCACGCCCAAGGTCGCTTTTCCCTGGTATGTACGTACTACGCACGCAGCATGCTAAACTTCAACATGAAGTTCAATAATATCACGGCAACGTGGAATGGGATGGTCCCGTCAACCGAAAATGGTAGCATTGAAGGCTACCACAGTCGTAATTGCGTGCGCGAAGGACACACCACTCATTCACATAAACTCGTCGTGTAATTACCTGCAACTCAAGTACATATGCGTCAATGTAAGTAGACTTGAAGACTCTACAGTCATAGGCGCACGTGATTTGGATGGCAGTGTAGCGTTGCTCCTCAGCCGTGATTGCAGATGCTCAAGCCCGGCCCTTTGATCACTGGCGCAAACCTACATGCCTCGAAAATGGAAATGAAAAGTAATCATGCAAGATGATCATGGTCACCACCACGCTCAAAGACGAGGTTAACATAGTCTGAGCACCATGTACATTACGCATGATGTCTATGTGGACATGTAGAGTTTAAGAGCAGTGTGTTCTTGCCCCATAGCCGTATACGCACGACTCGCTCTCTCACAAGGCATCTGAACCTAACACTGCTGGTGCACTTCGCGCTCCCCGTGTGGCGCCCGCAGCACCGTCATCTCCGTGAACCCCAGCAAGCTGTGGCTGTGGCGCAACTACAACTACCCCACGGGACACGCCGGCCGCTACAGCGGATCGTACAGGCACACCGTCCGAGAGAGCCTTCGCGCCACCACTGCCGCGCCCACTTTCTTCAGCCCCCTCCTCATCAACGGAACGCTCTACTCAGGTGCTTACTTGGACTACATACTTCTTTGAATCATATGTTCATACGTGTCCATGCATGCTATCATATGGGTGTGCTTTTGCCCCTGCACACTCATGGCTCCGCGTTGTATGGACGTAGTCTTTGTGTCAAGTGCCTGTCGCGAGCTCATGTGCTGCCAGCAATCTGCCTCAGCTGCCCCATTGCCTCAGCTGCCCCATTGCCTCAGTCCTCCGCTGCATGTATGCTACTGTGAAGTATGAATTTGTGATAGTCTACTGAAGTACACACACCACCAGGGCTTGGCTAGCCCTAAACCCTAACCCTAACCCTATTACCAGGGCTCCGAAAGTAATCTAGGTCAGCCTCTTCTGAGATGATCAACGCTCGCGCACCGAGTGTCGCCACAGCCCCACATGTGCTTGTCGTCAACACCCCCAGCACTCAACAGCTAACTAACGACCCACCAACTGACGTGGCGGCAGCGCCGGAGTCCAAGTTGTTGCACTTCACCACCAACTGTGTCAGTTAGAAGTTGCAACTGAACTGCCACATGTGGCCACAGCTGACTGACACGGCTACTCACTGTTGACTTGCTCCTGACAGATGGTGCACTGATGGCCAACAACCCCACGGCAGTCGCGCTGCACGAGGCCAAGCACATCTACCCGGGCGTGCCTGTGGAGCTGGTGGTCAGCCTCGGTACAGGCTGCTTCTTTGAACAAGCGCGCGACTTTTCTGACCCTGCCGTCGGCTGGTGAGCGCTACGAGTCACTCACTCACTTGACTCATGCGGTGTTTCTGACTCGGCCGCGCACGCTGCACAAGAGACCTGAATCTCGATGATGTCTCATTTTGCAATATGCCGTGTGCCTGAGCTGTGCCTGCCACCGGTCGTATGCCATGTGCCCAGATCGATGAAGTAACTTGTGAGTTCTTGACTGCAGTTACCAGAATTGTTGTTGTTGAGCATGACTAGCAGCAACGTGAAATGCTGTGTGCTGGAAAGCCCTCCAGCCACAGATTGTTCAAACTGTTGACTTTTGACTTGCTGAGGACACCGGCCTCATTTGTTCTTCGAAGCTGCGCTCACTTGCAGCAATACAGCTGTTGTACGGACACCGAGCAGATTCCAAGAGTTTCCATGTACTCATCTTCACGCAAATTCGGCGGTTCACCTATTACAGTGGTCATGCCGACGACGCGTGGCAATTTTTTACTTAAAAGTATACAAATGCCACATTGTGTTGGACTCAACTTTTGAATCGCCTGATTGTACTTTCATCCAGCTGTGAGTGGCTGAGTCGCGGTGATTCATCATGAGCCCTTTCTCGATGTGAACCCCATCTCCACTGCCGTGCTGCCGATGCTGTTGTCGATGCATGCAGGGACGGCATTGTGAATCAGCTCATATCCAGGTGAGCACCGAGTTCATTGATGTTGATGTTGCGGTATTTGTTTTCAACGCTCAGCTCGCTGTGGCACCATCACCATGCAGGTCGACAACGCCTTGCGCATGTGGGACAGTGGGTAAGATTTTCTTGCGGCAATAATTTGCCGCATTTCAGAGCTGTATTGGAGGTCTACATGTACTGTGCTCCATTGGGTCAAGGCGCTTGCTAGACGTAGAAGATGTACAGTACAGCAGCAATCGGTGCGCAATGCCCCACTTGTTTGAAGCAACAACGGCTGCCGATGCAGCCTCACATGCTCAATGACACAGAAGCGTCAACTCTCTACCAAGGTGCATGACCGCGTGCGCCATGCAACACGCGTCTCAACCATTGACCCATGACCTACACACACGCCGCAACAAATCAAACTCAACATGTGCGCTTTGCATAATATCACACGCGCGCAGCACGCGACGGAGATGGAGAACACCAATGACAGTTTCATCCATTTCCCACCACATGACCTACACACACGCCGCAACCACTCAAACTTCACCTTTTGCATTTGAACTTCGCACAACTTCACACGCGCGCAGCGCGATGGAGACGCAGAACACCAATGACAGTTTCATCCATTTCCCACCACATCACCCTACACACACGCCGCAACAACTCAAACTTCACATTTGTACTTTGCACACAATCATGCGCGCAGCGCGACGGAGACGGAGAACAGCAACAACAGTTTCATCCATTTCCCACACCACCCTGTACAGGCTTCCACAACTCAAACTTTAAACTCGCTTTGCACAACTTCAAACACGCAGCGCGACGGAGACGGAGAACACCAACGATATCATGAGCGACCTCGTCCCCGCGCAGCAGTACTTCCGCTTCAACCCGCGCATGACCGACATGGCCATCGACGAGACGCGCCCCGAGCGCCTGGCCTTCCTCAAAGAGCTCTCGGACCGCTACTTTGAGGAGCCTGCCACACGCGCGCAGCTGGATGAACTGGTGTCGCGGCTTCAGAACCCGCGATAGTGAGCCGCGGCAGCGGGATGAAGCGGTGTGTCGAGACTCGGCGGCAGCGGTGTTGCGGTGCTCGCGCGGTGTCAAAGCACCCGAGCGCCTGGCCTTCCTAAAGAAGCTCTCGGACCGCTACTTTGAGGAGCCAGCAACGCGCGCGCAGCTGGATGAACTGGTGTCGCAGCTTCAGAACCCGCGATAGCGGGGTGCGGCAGCGGGGTGAAACGGGGTGTTGAGGCTTCGCAGCAGCGGACTGGTGGTGTTGCGGTGCTCGCGCAGTGTCAGGATTGTGTCGCATTGGGGAGGAGGGATTTGCGAGCGTGTGTGTTGCTGCATCGGTATGTATGCTGCGCTGTTGTGAGGGACGGCCGGGTGTGGACGCTGTGCTGCCGCATTCCATACGTATACTAAAAGCGCTGCGCAAGTGCGCGCGCCTGGCCCCTTGTGTGCGCAGAGGCGAATGCATTCGCTTCAGCTGGATGTATAAACACACAGCTATACATAAGGGCACCCCTCCGCATAGCATCTTTCGACTTTTAGGTGGGTGGGTGGGAAATATTACATGCCGTTTGGTGTGTTTCGTCACCGCTGGAGCATAGAGGTAACCTTGTCGCGAGCAAAGAGTAGATGGCGTAGATGATAAACGGTTATGTGCATTCTAGATGATATACCATCACATACACATCATCATCATCAAATACAACACCATCAGAAACGTTTCTCATCCATGTCTCGTGTGTTGTACGCTGTGAAGCACTGCCTGCCTGCATGACCGCACGACACCATCACAATCTGCACAGTTGTTCACTTTATAAGTCACATTCAGCACAACTGTTTTGTTTGGTGCAGATGCACTGCGTTGCAATCTGTGCCCCAGATCGTGCATGGCAATTGGCGCAACCGCAGTAGAACTATGATTGAGTCAGGACATCAGACAGCCGATCAATGTGCAGCAAGCACACACACAGCTTTCAGTCGGGAATGGCAACTGCTTACTGCACAGCTGCATGACCAGTGGCCATTGAGTCGACGAGGCATCTGAAGCAGTTGCTTGGTGTGTGTGCAGCATTACCCTTCGGTTCTGACAAGTGCATGGCAAGCACGCAGCAAGCATCTGTGAGGCTCAAGCTCCTCGGCTTGCGACATCGTGCCAGTCACACAAAGAGTGGCAGCATCAATGCTGGCACTTGCATAAGAGTGCCAGCATGCATCAATGCTGGCAATGCAGGCAGTTGCACGACAGTGCCAGCATTTGTCAGACAACATTGCGCCATTCACAATGTGACAGAGGTCTCTCATCTGAGACCACGCAAGATCAGGGTTGGAGGCTGAATGTGGCGGTGAACCAGTACAGCAAATGCCACGGAAGCGACGCCCCCCCTGCTATGAGAAGCTGAGTGTGGCTGCACAAGCTTAATTCAACGCTGGCTGCAACAAGAGACATACAAGCGGGCTAGTTGACGCTGCTGCAACAGATCATCTCAAAGAGGCCGTGTTGAACAGCGCCGTGCAGTGCAAACCACTGCAGCAATCGCGCAGCTGCAACTGCCACCAGGACCTACCTTGTGTAATGTTGACACGGACCAGATTCGCATAGGACGAATCTGGCAAACGCAAGTATCTGACAGTAGCATGTTCTCAAGCAGGCCAGGCTCAGACATCAGCAGCATATGGCTCTCCCACTTGGGCTCAGCAGCACGCGCAGGCGATGAAACTGTCAAAACAGTAGGGCACCGTGGGAAAGGAAGAACGCGCATGGTCGCTTGGACTCAAAAAGGCGTGGGTACCTATTATATGCAAAAATACGCTCGCCAGCTATGTGAGTGGGATACTACTAGGTCCGTGGCGGGCATCGGCCACGCCCATCTTTTTGTATGTATAGCTATGTATATCTCCGACGACACAAAAAAGAGATGTACAGACAACTATGACGAGCAAAACTATTGGTACCAGGGCATGGGAGCTAGGTCAGCCCAAGCCTGCACCTTGCCTGGAACGACGCCGCCTGCTTTTCTGATCACCTCTCGCCGGTAGAGCGCATGTATCTTGCTCTCGAGCTCCAGGAACGTACTCAAGTCGCCGCCCGTCAACAGCGACATCTCGTCCAGCAGGTCGAAGGCCTCCGGCCATTGTCGCCCCATCGCCAAGCTCTCGGTAACGGCGGCGTAGCCCTTCAGGGACACCCGTCCCTGTGCCTGCCTGAGAAGCGACAGTGCCTGATTCCATCGTCCGCTCTGGCAACATTTACGAATTGCTCGATCGTAGTCGAGCCGAGTGGCACGTCCCTCACTCTCCAAGGCTGTCACTCGCTGTACCGCCTTGAGCCAGTCCGAGGGATGTTGCGCGGCCGCGCTGCCGCCGTTGCTAGAGGCGCATAGAAGAACAGTTGGAGATGTGCTCACTACTCTCTGTGCGCACGCCGTCGGCAAAGGCACCGCTGGCAGGAAGGCTGTACATGAGCACACAGACGCCAACAGCAACACCGCCGTCTTCATCTCGACTGCTTGCCTGTGTCCAAGTGGTGAGTTGAGAACACAGAGTCGCTTGATTCGCTCAGGAGTGGGTTAACATTCGAAACATGTGAATTTGCTGAGCATCGTCGCACGTGTGTTCTTTGGCGCTTAAATATAAAATCGAAACTTCACAGTTGGCAAAGAGAACCGGAGGGAGCGGCTGTAGCAATCTGCGCAGATGCATTGATTGAGTGAGCAAGGCTGCAGCGCAGCCATGAGTGGTTCAGGCAAGCCAGCATCCCAGAACATCGCATCCTTCTTCAAGCCTCGCAAAGTTGCGCAATCCTCAGCGCCAGCACCACCTTCAGAGCCAGATGAAGCACAAGCAGCGCCAGCAGCAGCTCAGACTGGAACAGCTGCCGCTGCTGCACGTGCACCTGCCAGTGAGGTTGGCGTTGAGAACGCAGCGGAGGCCCTTACAGGGTCAGCACAGCAACTCGATAGAACGCTGACCTCGGCGCCTGCGTCTGTGGCAGCACCAACTGCCAAACTGGCGTCCATTTTCTGCCCTCGCTCATCAACTGCGAAACATGACAGCAACGGGGTCAGCGCCATAGGCAGGACACCATCGGGATCGGCGCTGCAGGCTGGGAGCAAGAAGCTTGGCGATGGCGGAGGCGCTGCTGCTGCCCCTGCTCCCGTCGTCAAGAAGAAGCGAGGGAGGCCCAGCAAAGCAGACCTGGCAGCCAGAGAGAAGCAGCAGCGATCAGAGACGTCGATGAATCCCAAGCTGCCGCTAGCACAGGCCGCCGCATCGTTGAAGGCATCAGCAGCGGCGGCGGCAGCAGCGAAACCAGCAGCGGCGAAACCAGCAGCAGCACCAGCGGCAGCGAAGCCAACGCCTTCAGTGCCCCCGCTGCTGCCTGCTGCAGCAGCGTCCGTTCAGCCATCGACAGCAGAAGCACCAGCACGAGCAGCTGCGGAAGATGCCGTCCACATCAGCATTGTGCACGAGGACAGCAGCGACAGCGACGTGGTGCGCACAAAGCCGCGCAAGCTGCGGCGCCGCAGGCCTCCCCTTGAAGACTCTGCAGCCGAGCCTGATGCTGCTGCTGCTGCGTCTTCACCCGCAACTGGTGCTGCTGCTGCTGCTGCGGCGGCGGCGGCAGCTGCTGCTGCTGCACCCGACACCGTAGATCAGTCGGCGGCACCTGCCCCCGCAGGCATGCAGGGCAGCGCTACCGCCACAGACGCTGCACCAGCGCGCGCAAGCACGGAGGAGCACGCGCAGAACCTGCCGCGGGTGCGGTTGAAAAAGGTGCCTGCGGGCGCAAAGGCGGTGCGCGTGCACGCAGGCAAGAGCAGCGATGATGCCGCAGGCGGCCAGCAGCACAGTACTCAGGTCAAGAAGCCAAAGGCGCGCAAGGACACGGCTACAGCGGCAACAAAACCCGGCAAATCAAAGGCAGGCCAGGCAGGCGCGCCAAAAGCAGTACCAGCAGCAGCAGCAGCAGCAGCAGGAGGAGGTAGCAGGGCAGTCATTGAGTTGCTGGACGTGAGCGATGACGATGACGTCATGGACGTTACAGGCGAAACTGCCGCCGCAAACGGCGCTGGCACAGCAAGCAGCACCGTCACCAAAGGCGCTGGCGGCGGTGGGTCGGCCGCATCGGCTGCTCAGCTCCTGTCCGCCACCAACACCTTCTTCATGAGCAAAGCCGACAGGGCCAAGCTCAAGGCGCTGCAGCAGGCGGCAGCAGCGTCGCCACTGCCCTCAAAGCGCTCAGCGGATGGTGCCGCCACCGCTGCTGCTGCTGGTGCTGGTGCTGCTGCTGGCGCGTCCCAGGCAGCATCCTTGGCTTCCATCTTCACCAAGGCGCCGCGGTCCACACGCGCGCCTGGTGATGTCAGCGGCGATGGCGGCCGCGGGAGAACGCGGCACGGCGGCGGCAAACCTTGGGTGCTGGCGGAGTTCCCTCTTGCCATGCACCTGCTGCCGGTGCCAGGCAGCGGCAGCGCAGTGCCGCCAGCCTCATGCCCTCGGTCCGGGGAGCCACCGCTGGAAGCGCAGCCCTACAGGCTGTCGGCCGCAGCGGCTGCGGCGCAGGGTGCAGCCACCGATGAAGGCGCGCAGCTGCCGGTGCTGCCGCTGACACGCGCTGCCGACTCCATCAGCTCCGCGGAGCACTGGCTCGCTGTCACATCCCGCAGCAGCGGCAGCGGCGGCGGCAGCTGCGCCGCGGGCAGCAGCGGCGCAGCGGCAGCAGTGGAGGCAGGGCTCGACCTCTGCGGCGACGCCGCGGCGCTGTGGCTCGCGCGCGCGGCGGGCGTCTCCGACGACGATGCGCAGCGCGGGCTGGTGGAGGCGAAGCGCGCGCTTAGCGAGGCGGAGCCGGGCGCGCAGTGGATACATACCTACCGTCCGCGCGCGGCGCGCGACGTGTGCGGCAACGCCGGCGAGGCCGCAGCGCTGGCGGCGTGGCTTGGCGAGTGGCGCGCGCTGCGGCAGCGGCAGCGCGGCGGCAGCGGTGGCGGCGGAGGCGGCGGCGGCGCAACGCGCGGCGGCGGCGACGTGTGCTCGGAGGAGGAGTCGGACGGGTATTGGCAGGGGTACAGCGATGACGGAACGGAGCGGTTGTGCAACATGGCGCTGCTGTTTGGGAGCACGGGGGTGGGGAAGACGGCGGCGGCGTACGCATGCGCGGAGGCGCTGGGGTTCCGCGTATTGGAGGTCAACGCCTCGCAGGTGAGCACTGCTGCTAAGTCATGCGTCATGATTGTGTAGGCACTATTGGTTGGTCCTGTGTGCATTAGTGCTGAGCGCACTGGGCCTGACAGCGATTTCGTCATTAGAGTGGTTATCAGCAGGGTGCGCGCTTCAGCATGATGTCAGCCGCTGCCAATTTTGATTCTGTCGCCGCGTGCCTCAGCAGCATGATGCAATGGGATGTGCTGCAATGACCTGGTGAGTATCAGATCATTCAAACACTGGCTGTTTGTTGCTCACTCATATGACCCGAGATCAATAAATTGTGTATACCTAGCAGTGTGTAGCTTTATCTTGTGCAGAACATGCTTGGGCATATCTTGTCAATAGCATACTATTATCAACAGTTTTTCAACGATTATCATGCCATGTGCATTTGCAGCTGACAGGTACCAAAAACTATCAGACCTATTTATTGTCGGTATTGCAAACCCTTAGACTACCCAATACCACTGCCGTCGGCGAGCTCTCTGCGGTAATTTTCGTTTTTTGCCGTCTGGAGGTCTGAGCCAGTATTCGTCAGCACGCCTAATGTCCACTACAAACATATTCTGCGCACACAGGCGCGGGGCGGCGCGGCGGTGCGCAAGCTCTTCAGCGAGGCGACGCAGAGCCACGCCATCGCCACCACCTCCAAACGCGCAGCGCCAGCCGCCGCCGCTGCCGCCAAGACGATAGACCTGTCAGGCCCCACCAAACCCGCCAAGAGCAAGGGCCAGGGCAAGCTGAAGAGCGGCAGCGGCAGCAGCAGCAGCAGCGACGAGGCAGCGGCGGCAGCGGCGGCGGCGGCAGCGGAGGCGGCAGCGGCGCTGCGCGCAGGCAAGATGAGCGTCATCCTCTTTGACGAAATCGACGTCGTTTTTGAGGAGGACGCGGGGCTGCTGGGCGCGCTGCGCGAGCTGCGCTCCACCGCCAAGTGCCCGATACTGCTCACAGCGGGCGCGTGGGACGGCGCGTACGCGCCGCTCGACGCGCGCGCGCACGCGCTCTGCAAGCCGCGCCTCGCGCAGGCCGCGCACCGGCTCGCGGAGGTCGCCGCGGCGCAGCGCCTCGGCGTGCCGGCGCGCGTCCTGTGCGCGCTCGCGCAGCTCACGTGCACGGACCTGCGCCGCGCCATCATGGCGCTGCAGTGCTGGGCGACGTTGTCCGCCGGCGCAGGCGCTGCTGCTGCTGATGGTGACGGCGTGCCTGAGGCGGGTGCCGCTGCTGCTGCTGCTGGTGCTGCTGCTGCTGCTGCTGCTAGTGGTGGTGGTGGTGGTGGTGGCGAAGCTCAGCCCGCTGCCGCCGACGGCAGCACGTCTCAGCAGGCGCGCTGGGCGGCGCTGCTGGCGAGCGCGTGCGGCGCCGACGCCTGCGGCGACGCGCCCGGCCTGCCCCCGGAAGTGCTGGTCACCTTTGACAGCAGCGAGCTCTTTGGCAGCATGGCGGCTGCTACCGACGCCACCGCGTTACCGAGCGCAGCAGCGGCAGCGCCAGCAGCGGCGGCGGCATGGCAGTGCCCGCTGCTGACGCGTTCGCCGATGGTGTCGGGCGTCGAGCCTCAAGGCGTCGCTGTGGACCTGCCGCACCCGCTGCGTGTGCTCATCTCTGGCACCGGCTTTCTGCAGCCCGCCGCTGCGGCGCGCGCCGCCAGCGCAACGCCAGCAGCGGGAGAGGCGTGCAAGGTAGCAGCAACGGCGGCGGCAGCAGTGGCGCCTGTGAGCGTGCGCTTCGGCACGGCGTGGTCGCCGCAGTGCAAGGTGCTGTCGGACACGCTCATAGAGGCGCTCGCGCCGCCGCAACGCAGCAGCGGCTGGGTGGAGGTGCTGGTGTTCCTCACCGTCGCCTCGGCGCCAGTGACAGGCGACGCGCGGCAGCCAGCGCGTCGCATCGTCCTGTCTAGCGACGTCGCGCCCGGCGCGCGCCACCGCGTGCACTTCCGCTACTGGCGGCCGCTGCTGCAGCAGCTGGCCGCGTCGCCGCGCCGCCGCGCGCAGCACAAGCGCCCGGCGCTGAAGCGCGGCGGCGGCGGCGGCAGGCAGCTGAGCAGGGCGGCGAGCGCGGGTGCCGCGCCGGGCGGCGGCGTCAGCGACGAGATCACGAGTCCATGCACGAGCGACGACGACGACGACTTTGAGGCGCCACCAGCAAAGCGGCGCGCCGTGGGCGCAGCGGGCGGCGGAGGCAGCGGCGGCGGCGGCGGGGGTGGCGGAGGTGGGGGGCGCTGCATCCGCGAGGATGCGGAAGGCGAGGAAGAGGCGTGCTTCGAGGACGACGGCGGCAGCAGCAGCGCGCTGGCTGCAGACGATGACGCGCTGCTGCCGGTTGCGCGGCGGCGGTGGCGGCTGCAGCGGCGCGCGCCGTGCCTCAGTGATGGCAGTGGCAGCGACGGAGAGGACGGGGTTGAGGGCGTGCGCATGATGGAGGTTGCGGCGGACGGCGACGGCGACAGCGGCGCTGCTGCTGCTGCTGCTACTGCCGCTGCTGCTGCGGTTGCTGATGCTGCGGCGACACCGGCGACGGCACCGGAGGAGGCAGCGGCACCGGCAGCAGTCTTTACGGCAGCGACGCCGGGTGATGGCGGGAAGTCAGCTGCGGCAGCGGCCAGGGACGAGCAGTCACACACGGCGTTGCTGTCGGCAGCAGACACGGCAGCGGCGGCAGCGGCGGCGGCTTCCAAGACCGCAACGCCGAGCAGCGGCGAGGAGACGTGCAGCGAGACGCCTGCAACGGGCGACGGCGCCGCCGCAGCAGACCTCGAAGGAGCCGCCTGCACTGGCGATGACAGCGCTCAGCAGCAGCAGTGCCACCCCGCTGCCGTCGACGATTCCGAAGGCGCGCTGCCCGATGCTGCGACGACGCTGTCTGACGCGCCCGCCGCGGCGGCGGCGGCGCCCTACGCGCCCATGCCGGCGGCGCTGGCGGCGGCGCAGGCTGCACTGCTCGGGCGCCTCGCAGAAGCAGCAGCGCTCATCGAGGAGCTGGCGGCGGCGGACGTGTTTGCGGCGCACTGCGGCTGGCAGATGGAGGGCGGCGACCACTTTGTGTCGCTGCAGCCGCCGCTGCCGCCGGCGCGGCAGTTCCGGCTGGGCGGCACGGCGGCGCTGCAGGCACCGTGCCCCGCGCCCGCCGATGCGCGCACGCCCTGCGGCGTGGCGGTCTCGCAGTGGCAGGCCGGTACGATGCGGGAGGCGGCGCCCGTGTGCGATTCCGCGCTGCGCTGCCACCAGCGCCTGCTTAGCCGCAGCCACAGCGTTGCCGACAGCTGCAGCTGCGGCAATGTTGCGCTGCGACAGCCGCTTCCGACGCCGCCGCTGCGCGCCGCGCCGCAGAGCGCGCACCCATCAGGCGATACGCCGCCGCCGCCGCCGCTGCCGCCGCTGCAGTGCACGGCGCTGCAGGGCCTGAGCCTGCCCTTTGAGCGCAGCGACCGCGCGCAGTACCTGAGCTCTGCGGCGGATGCGCTGGATCGGCCGCTCGCCATCCGTGGCCCATGCTCGCTGAGCACTGCGCACGCGCTGGAGCTGCTGCCGGCTGTCAGGGAGCTGTGCCGGCTGGAGGCGGGGCGGGGGGCGCGCGGCGGGGGGGACGCGGGGGGGGAGGGGGGCCGGCGCAGCCGCCGCCGCCTGTTCGATGCGCAGAGCCACCACTACCTGCTCACGTCGGGGACTGTCAGGGGGAAGGAGGGGCTCGCGACGGTGCAGGCTGCGTTCGAGGTGCAGACCTGGTAGAATGTGTGTAGTCGGGGGTTTTGCTGCAGCTTGAGGGAGCTGGCGGCGACGTAGCAGATTTGATAACACACTTTCGAGGAAATGACCTTGTGATGATGATCAGCAGCATATTTTGACAAATTTGTGCCTTGTTGCTTCTAAAGCCTTGCGGTACTGGTGCTGTTCGCTTGCCGCAGAAGAATTTGCCTTGCAGGTACTGTACTGCAACTGTGTGCATGCAGCAGTAGAACTCGCCTTGAGCACCAATGTACTGTGTCACAAGTTGCAGGGCCACCATCTAGGGTTGGGTCCCGGTCCCCCTGTTCGGTATCGGGATGATGGTGTTCGGGAATGCACCGGTATCGGGATGC
Organism: Tribonema minus; assembly: GCA_017506865.1. Lineage (NCBI taxonomy): Eukaryota > Xanthophyceae > Tribonematales > Tribonemataceae > Tribonema > Tribonema minus. Next base: position 63,644 of record JAFCMP010000335.1, on the reverse strand, counting down.
AATACTGGTATACCGGTTAGGCTGCGTGGCATGGACCGGAATGGACCGGGATTGACCGGAATGACCGGTAATGCCGGCTTCCGACCGGTATTTATCCGCTCTTACGGTTACACAGCAACGGTTCCTCGCGCACAGCAGCAACAACAGCAGAACGACAGCAGCAAGTGACAAGCACCCATCTTGAAGGCTCAGTAAAGAGATCCAACCTTCATTTCTGCGCACCAAAACGTACCAACAGCAGGGGCCTCTGAGCAGCAGCAGCAGCAGCAGCAGCAGCAGCAAAAGCAACATGGCGCCACTGCAAAAAAAAACGCTAGCTCATGCTGCCGCCCGCTGCTTCTGCTTCTTGCACCAATCATCGACTGTGTCCCAAGCTTTCTTAAGCCACACCAGTAGGGTGACTGCCTCGCCAACAAGGCGATTGCGGTGCTTAGTCGCAGTCAAGCCAGCCGCAGAAAACAGCCGCTCAGAGGGAGCTGAAGTGGCAGGGACACAAAGCACACGGTGTGCGAGCTTAGACAGGTGCGGAAACTGCACCATGTGGTCGCGCCACCAATGCAGAGGGTTTGAAAGCTTCTCCCCCTCGTACATGGCCAGAATGGGGAGGAAAGAGGCTGGCTCTTAAACTGCTGCACGGTGTCCTTGCACGCCCCACAGACAACGTACTCGACCATGTCGGCATCAGCATAGTTGTAGAACGTGAGCCCCACGTTCCACACTGCCGACATGGTCTTCGTTGTAGTCTTCTTTAGCAGCGCCCAAGTAGTCAGACGCTGCCACTTGGCCTCCATGTCTTCCTTTGCCTTGGCTTTGCCTGCTGCTGACCGTTTTTTGGACCTCGCTTGAGGCTGGCGAGCCTCGTCCTCATGATCAGAAGACACCAGGTCGACCGCTCCCACCTAAGCGTTACTCGCATCGTCAGCCATACTACCAGGCTGCACACTACAGCGATCTCACAAGCCAAACCCAAGCCACAGGCGGGCTTTTTCAAAAATGGACCCCAAGGTGACCGTTTAAGTAACCCTGTGACGTGATGTGTGGTGTTTGAGGGTGCAAAGCGATCATAAATGCTGTGGAGACATGAAAGAGTAGTGCTGAAGTGACAACAAGTCACTAGGGGGCAGTTTGAGGCTGTTTATCACCAAATCCCGGTTCAGCCACCTCCCTCGACCGGTATCGGGATCGGGATGACCGGATTTCCGGTCTGCGACCGGAAATCCCGGTTCCGGGACCCAACCCTACCACCATCTGTTTGCGCAGTAGTGATGATCGCTCGTTGTTTGTATGTTGACAGTAACTCATCTAATCCTGATGTGCACATGCATCTTTGGCATGAATTTGTTGACATGGTGTACCTCAGCACTCATTCTGGTATGTGAGACATGAGCAGCATGGTATCGGACCGATCAATCATGCAGTTTGGTGAAACATCACACCATGCATGAACAGGAATTCATTGTACAGCAGCATGCAGTCAATATGAAAGTAGCGTGTGCGTTTGCCAGGAGTTCAATTGCAATTGCCAACTGTGCACATGGTGGGTACTGATGACGACCAAAGTCACCAAGCCAATTCAAGACGTTACAACAACGCAGTACATTCGTCAGCATGCACTGCAGGTTGTACATACTTTGCAGTACATGTATGCACGCACTGAAGAGATTATCAATGCCCGCACGCTGGAACGCTCGCTAAGTCACCCGCAGCCAAAGTCTGCCTCATCGCATGCATACCCGCAAGCACCCACAACGAACACCACAAGACCTCACACAACACGCCCTTGCTGGACCTGAAGCTGCGGTCTACTTGCGGAAACTCCTCGCGCACAGCAAAGTGCATCTTTACGCTGCGCATACTTTCTTTGCATGCTTGAAGCAACCACAACAACAACCGCAACAATCACTCACAACATAAGGGCATTTGGAACATAACTCAGACTCCGATCCTTTCACGGCAACTCTGTGCAGGGCGACGCACGTCTTGACGCTGCACGCCCTCGGATATTCGCAAGCAAGCACACACAACAACGACCGCAATCATCACACGACTCAGGGGCGGTAGACCTGGAACCTAGATCCATTTACGGCAACCCTATTTATGGCAACTCTGTGCGCACGGCGACGCGCATCTTGACGCTGCGCGCCCTTGGATTGGCCTCCAACTCCGCCTCGCCAGGCACGATGGGCTTGCGCGTGAGCGCCTCCCACGGCGCCACCTTGTTGCCGTAGACGTCGCGCGAGAGCTGGTTGCGCAGGTTGCCGCTCGCCAGCACGCGCTTGACGCGCCTGTCCTCTAGCGAGTGGTACGAGAGGACCACTAGTCTGCCGCCGGGTTTGACTAGCGCGCGCGCCTGCGCCAGTCCCGCCTCCAGCGACTCCAGCTCCGCGTTGACCTGTGATCATAGGGTGTTGCGGCGGCGGCACGATGGTGCGGTTGTGAGCAGTGTCGTTGGCACAAGCTTCAACACGTTCCATGGTAAGGGGCGCGGTCATTCGGCTTACGTAGCGTGATGCAATAAGTGTCCTGCTTGGACGACGACATGGCGTGCAAGGGCACAGTCGTGAAGCGTCTCACTCTCCTTCAACATCTCATCACGTTGAGCTGTGACCATTCGGCCAGGTGGGATGCCACGCGAGCAGGGCGAGCGCCTAAACTCCAACAGCCTTGGCGCAACCTAGACGCAACCGACACTTTAAGTTCAAGTCGGGCGCAACTAGTTGTGCTAGCCGCAACTGGCGCGACTGCTATCAAGCTCGTAGTGCTTCCACAGTTCTTATGATTGCCTCTACTGCTCGCATAATAGCTTGGGTCAGGGTTAGAGCAGGAGCCAGCCCTAGTCACGACCTCAGACGTCGGCAAGACTCGTGTGTGTAGGCTTGAATTGACTCGTGACCAACCTTGATGCGCAGCGCCTGGAACACGCGCGTGAGCGACTTGCGCTCCTCCGTGAACGGCACCGCAGAGCGCACCGCCGCCGCCAGCTGCGCTGTGGTCGCCAGCGGCCGCGCCCGCACAATCGCCGCCGCGATGCGCCGCGAGCGCTTCTCCTCCCCCAGCTGGAACAGCACGTCTCCGAGGGCGCGTTCGTCGAGCTCGTTGCAAAGGTCGGCGGCGCTGTGCAGCGCTTTCACGGTCGCGCCCGCCATGCGCATGTCGAGAGGGCCGTCCGCGCTGTAGCTGAAGCCGCGCGCCGCGGAGTCCAGCTGGTGGCTGGAGACGCCCAGGTCGAGCAGCATGCCGTCGACCTGCGGCGGGGGCATCGACTCTTGAGGTTGGCCGCTGCCACTTGAGGACGGGGAGCTGCTGTGCTGCTGCAGCAGGGGGCACGACTGCAGGGCCCTCGCGGCGCCGCTGAAGTTTGTGCGCAAGGCAGCGAAACGCCCAGCGTCGGCGTAGGATTTCAGCCGTTCGGAGGCGGCAGCAAGGGCCTCTGGGTCTCTGTCCAGTCCGATCACCCTGCCGCCGCTGCCTAGCGTATTCAGCAGTGCCAGGCTGTGGCCGCCGCCGCCCAACGTGCCATCGACATAAATACCCTCTTGGTCTGTAATCAGCCATTCCAGCACCTCCATACATAGCACTGGAACGTGATACTCTGATCCGAATGGCAACTGATCAGCGCCTGGCGCTGTCCTCGGGCTCGCCACTGGTTCTATGGCGTCTGCCTGCGAGTGGAGCTTAAGTGCCGAGGCATAGAAGGTACAGGCCTGGTGATGTTCCTGTCGTGCTGCTCTTCTCAACTGCTGCAACGCCGTCTGCACATGAGCCCGCCTGCAGCATGGCAGCAGCGCTGATGCAGCCTGCTGTCTCAGAAGCAGGGTTGCCATCATGACCGCACAAGGTCCCCTCCTAGCTGAAGAGCGAGCTCTGCTACTGGTTCTGGCGGCTTTGGTACGTGGATATTCGAGACCAGAAGCTGATGCTAGGCCACCATCACTCATCACTCACTATCCTCACACTCTGCAGTTTTTCAGCCTCCCACACTTCACCTGAAAGTTGAAGGAGGAGCGTCACCACCACAGTGAGTTGCTACAGTTGTTACTGCGTTCTGATCCTACCTGGCGCCATATGCAGCATGAGTCGCTGGTGTGGTATGTGCGCATGAGGGGGGTAGATCAGCCAGACCGGGGAAGGGCGAAGGAGGGGAAGGGGGGGGGATGCTCTTGATATTTGCGCTATGCATTTTGATGACCGATGAGCAGGTTGCTCCTGCAACAAAGGAGCCCTGCTCAATCACAGCACTCCTGCGCACATTTGTGAGGCCTGCCGTCCTTTCAGCTGCCAAACGCACATTTCTGCGGATTTGGCTATCACTCACCCTGCATAATGACTCCTGAGGTACGCATGCAACAGCGAGCTTGTGCAGTGCATGACGCATGTTTCAACATGGCGTGAGTGCTCATGTAAGTATACTACAGTCCATCGTCAATCATTTTTCAAGATACCCTTCTTCAATATCACTGTGCAGGCAGCACTGAGCATCCTGGGATTCCGGGCCATGCTTGCAAAGCCCTGTCACCCATTGGTAATGGGCCAGGACGCATCCACACCATTTGTGCTCCATGCCTCTCCCATATGCATCTGGGCCTATACATTTGACCGGGCAATGAAACATTGAAATGATGTTTGGTGCTAACTACAGCTCGTGTTGTCCATGCCTACCAGTGTGGGTGCCGCAACGCCCCATGACGCACTGGCACTTGCACAGCACATACCTTCCTCAAGTGACACACCTTCACTACTATAGTCTCTGCTGCTGATCACGCTGGCAGCAAGCCCAGGCAGGTGACACTTGCCAGGTCACTCTGCACACTGCCGACATGCTGCCACCCCCAGCCGCTGCTAGCCCCACATTCATCCAAAAGCCCAGATTCGTCAGTGTGCTGCTGTGCACTGCCACCGCCGCCGTTGCTGCATCTCCAGACCCTGACCACCCTGTCCCCCCCCGCAGCGGCAACCCAGCAGCCGCCGCCGCTGCTGCTGCCGCTGGCATCAGCAACGGCAGCGCACGCGACGATGGCATAGTAGTGCGTGGCGCCGCGTGACTCGCCCTCCCACTTGCGGCTCGCGTCAGCGCTGCTGGTGCTGCTGCAGCCTGCCGCTGATCCGAGTGCGAAGCTGCCGCTGCTGCTACCGAGAGTCGCGAAAGATCCGCAGGGGCCTGCACTGGCTTCAGAGCTGGCGCGTGTGCGGCCGGACTGTGCCGCAGAAGAAGGGTCCTGGAGCGTTGCCAGAACGCGCCAGGTTCGCGTGTCATGCACCAACAGATGTCCGTCCTCTCCGCCAGATATGAGCCAAGGGGGGGGACTTGGTGCGGTGCTGCGGCTGCACGGGCTGAATGCCAGGCACAGAACTGTGCCTTCGTGCTGCTCTGAGCAGTGCACCGCGTCACCGATGCGCGTGTCCCACACCAGCATCTGTCGTCACGAAAGTGCAGCACGTGTGCTGTGTGAATGATCCCGTCAAGCACTACAATGGGCAGCTACCCTTGCATGACCATGGTTGTGAGGCAGGGTCGAACATGCCAAAAGCCTTGTGTGCAATGTGGAGGCAGCATACCATCACACTATGTGTTAGCGAATGAGTCACTGTGATACGCCGCCCACACGGTCGTGACTACTTTCAGATGGCATGAAATCGAGCTTGGAGTATCGTGACCAAGGAGCTGGTCAGCAGGACCCGAGTGCCGCATTCAGCACCTTTTACCAACATGTTGAACAACGCATTTCAATCCTGTGCAAAGGCTGGACACAATAGAATGCATCGAGAAACCAGCGCCCTTTGCACTTATCACCATAGGTTGAGAGGAAGTGAGGCCTCTCATCTTCCATGAACCGAGTCCACAAGATGTGCTGGAGCTATTGCACATCATGTGGCATCAGCGCTGGAGAAAACCAAATGTACGAGTGTGCTGCCACATGTGCAACATAAACATCAACAGCAACTGAGGCAGCGATTACATGCAAACTTGCAGTGACTCAGTGCAAGCATTACCAGCTCACTTTCTTGTCTTCGCCGCCGCTGCAGAGCATGTGAGGGTCCCCTGAGCATGCTGCCAGTGAGCGCACAGGGTAATTGTGACCGTGCCACCCCACCAGTTTGGCCTGCTCCTGAGCAGTGTGGACATCCCACAGTCTCACCTACATGTGCCATCAATCGGTGGGCACAGCAAGGGCCACATGAAGTAAGCAGGCACATTAAGATACTTCAAGTGTACTTCTGTTCACTCAGTGGAGGGCAAAGGTGGCTGAGCAGGCATAACCACTGCCAATCGGGTGGGCTGGGGTGGGAAATGAGCACGCGTGCTGCCTGCCAGCTGAGCTTGTTTGCTTCACACAGAGGATTTACGTGCAGTCACTGCTGCCCCAGTGTGGACATGAACTGCGCAAGCGCAGGTTCATCAGATGATGTCCACCAGTTTTCACACATCCAGTTTTACTCGCTACAAGTGATGGTGCTTGTCTGAGGCTGGTGGTGGCGGCGGAGTGTGCCTCAGGGCATGTCAAGTCACTTGTGCCGACGTGACTGTCAATTGCAGTAACAAGCCCTCTGATTGAACTTGCAGTTTCTGTCACCAGCGCTCACCGACCAGTCGCTGCCGCCTGTAGCGAGCAATTGCTGTGACCCATGCAAGGCCTCGCTGCAGTTGATGAAGTCCGATGAGCCGTGGGCGCCGTGCACTGTGCCGGCAGATTTCCATGTCTCTGCTCAAGGTTTTCCAAGGGTCCACAAGAACGCAGCTGTGGCCTTAAGGTGGACATGAGGGCTGATGATGATTATCCTGAAAACCCCGAATGAGTGTGCATGCTCCTCAAGAGAAGATTGACAGGCACAACATGGGCGGGTGTCAGAGCGTGTGAATGACATCAGGGCATCATGGTTGGAACAATGCTATCACAAGTTGAACATTGCAAGAGAATGTGCAGAGCATGAGGCCTCACCAGGTGCTTGCGCTGCATCGCGCCGCAGCTTGCCCTCAGCCGCAACGCTGTACGCCGATGTTGCGAAAGCGGACACAGACCGCGGTGCCCAGAAGCGCAAGCTGCCCTCTCTGCCACCCGAGGCAGCCCACAACCCGTTCTGGCCCAGTGTCACGCACTTGACCCAGTCGCTGTGGCCTGACAACTGGCACAGCCGCTGCAAGCTGCCCGTAGCAGCAGGTGGCGCGCTATCGCCGTGTGTGTCGGTTTTGCCGCCGCTTGAAGTGCCAGACGCGCGCGGGAGGAGCCACAAGTTGGCCTTCTTGTCGGCGCCGCCGGTCATCACCAGCGTGCCGCTGCGCGCAAGTGAGGAGTCGGACGCACATACATGAGAGCTGCAAGTGAGAGGTACTGCCAGTGGACATCAGAGCAACTTAAAGGAGTCAATGTCAAGGCTGGGATGGTGGCAGCACAACACACCTGGCGATCTGAATCGAGGAGAGGGGCAATGTTACACACAGCGGTGATCACACCAAGCGAGCAGTATGATTGACACCAACTTAATGATGCTGGATGCACTGCAAACATCTGGTAACACCAGCTGGACTGAGTCCATGCACTCATCATCAAGTAGGACAGGTTTCTACAACAGCAGGCCCTGGGTTGGAGTTGCAAATTGATGGCAGGTGAAGGAAGACGAGCGATATTGTTGGGCTGTTGCGGCCACCGTGGCTTACCTGGCATCACAGGCAGTGCTGATGCTGCTGACAATGCCGTCATGCGCTGCCGCCACGTGCTGCATTGCCTGTGCACCTAGCCCTCCATTGACTGTAGTCGATGCACCAATGTGCCACGTTTCTAGGCTGCCGACATTGGTGATGCTGCTAGCACTTTGACACAGGCCGCCTGTCAGCATCAGCGCTGAACCCCATGACTGATGACGGCAGCGCTCTGCTACGGTGACAGCTTCAGATGCACCCTGCAGCGTGGGAGGCTCGTAGCCTGTACAAGCGGATGTTGCAAAAGTTAAAGTGCACATGTCAGGGGTGATCATGATCGTCCATTCGGTGATTACCAGCACTTTGAACACGCCACCTTTGGTATGCACACAGGCAGCAACTTTTTGTGCACCAGCAACATGGTCACGCATTCAACAAGTACAGGGGTTCGAGCTGATTGACCTTCAAGTTGCTCGTGGCGTAGCACTTCATTGGCAAATGCGTGCCACTGGGTGCTTGCGTTGCTCAGACACGGAGGGCAGCATGTGCACTGGCAGTGTGTTGGTGCAGCTCTACCCGAGTACCTACTTAGGTCGGCACGCACTGCATACATGTTAACCAACCTTCGTGATGCCATATGCTTGTAGCACTATGCAAAGCATGCGATGCCTGAAGAATACAGGTATACATACGTGAAACTTCAAAGGCCGACCATGCGTGGGCACTTACCTCCGTGTGGCATCTGTTGTGCTGAATTGTGTGCAGAACGCCTTTGACGCTCAGCTACGAACCCTGCTGGTGGCTGGCGATAGATCCCGCTTGATGACAGCTCGCAGGTTTGTGGGGTAGAGATTGACTCGAGTGTACCTGCCATGACAGTTACGGTGCATGCATGCTCACGACATCAAGTCATAGCCATCATGATGACTCTGTTCAAAGTGCAATGTGTGGACAGGTGTTCTGCAGGGGGAGAAGGACTTACAAATGGTTTGACTTATCACTTGTTGTTCATGATGATGACTTACAAATCCATCATGAACAAGTTAGTTGACCCAACAAATTCACTTCATCCGCACAAGGAAGCCTCATGTCACCTGAAGTCACTGTGGCACCTACTGAACCATATGCTGCCAATGCACCAGCAAGGCGTCGAAGGCACAACACCTGGAATATGCTACTTGCTGTACGTATTCCGGATGCATGACAACTTTCTGTTCTGTGCGTACTCCAGATGCATGTCAACTTGTGATCTTGACGCATGTCAACTTCGGATGGGCTGTGTTGCCATCATACCGAGGCTTACGTTGCGGTCTTCAGCGGATCCACCAAAGCAAGCTGACCATGGCGAACGAGCAAAAGCTGCTGAAAAACCGACACCTTGCCTCACCTGGTCGCCGGAAGCTGGTAGCAACCGCGGTGTCGCGTGCACGTTCGAAATTCAATGAAGCCGGTGGATCACTGCCACTCGTACTTGTGGACAGCCAGCTGGAAGGTGCTATCTGCAAAGTGGCGTCGTACGTTTCGAGCTCGTAGGATACGACGACGGCCTCGGCCAGAGGAAGGTCGTCATCCGCGCTATTTGCAGGTGCTGCATTGATGCCTTCTAACAATGGCGTGCGGTCGATATTTGACGGGCCGTCCATAGCGACCGAGGCGTGGTGCGTGTCAGCGCACGCAGCAGCAGCAGCAGCAGCACGCCGCCAGCTGCAGCAGCACGCGTCCTAAAAAAATATGTTTTAAAACTTCAAGCATTTTCCGGGAACCCCCCAGGAGTGTCCCCTGACCAGCAATGAGTGACATACACACGCAGAGAACGGCGCGTTCACGGCTTGCGCCAGGCATCAGCTTGAGGCAGTTTCCCTGAAGCAGGTGCTGTTGCACGCGCCGCCCTCCAGCAGCAAGCAACAGAGGCCCCAGCAGCACACACGCCTTTACTTCAACAGCATTCCTTGCACTCGAGCGTAGCCACCACACCGGCAGCACAGCGACACTAGCACCAGCAGCAAGGCGTCTCTCGCTGCTCGCGCCGGCGCCATGGGTAACTGGTGAGTGCTTCAAGCGCGCGTCAGATTGCTCAACGCAAGTTTTGCGGCATGATTTGTGCAACTAAAGTCATGCAGACTCAACGGCGACACCGCGCACCGGTACATAGATAGAATATGCTGCTGCTGTCCTTGATAGCTGCGCTGCGTGCTTGAGCCAGGTGTGCATCGTTGCCGTTGTCCGGCTGCATTTGCCAATTTGACACGATCTCGCCCCATGTCCGTTTATTCTCTGTGTGCTGCCTGCAGCATCAAAACCCCGCCAAGCCAGGCTGCTGTAATCAGCGGGCCCTCAGGCACTAGAATGGTTATCGGGCGGTGAGTTATGACACACCATGCGTGGTCGCTGGCGCTGCAGTAGCAGCTTTGTTGCATACGACGCATTTAGGAATGAGCTCGCAGCACAAGCATGTCAAACGGACTGTCCGAAAGTTAATGCGTCATGCATCTTGCCACTGTTATCATGCGCCAGTGGAACTATACACCTGCCCTCTCTGGCACCAACGACACTCGAGACTGCTAAAGCAGCTGCACCTCTGTAGCCGTTGCTGGGATTTTGAGTGCCTGACGAACTTGAGGTTTGATAGGCCAGCTTATCTATGCATCTCAAATGGAAATCAAACTCGAAGAAGTTGACTGTCAATGCCATGAATGACTAGACTACAAAGAACGCTTGCGGTCATTGCTTTGACGAGTTCTCGGCCTGATCGTTGATGGTCTCAAAGACTCAAGCTGAACGTTGCGACGTGTTGTGCTGACTGGAGCTTGCTGGTTTGTTTGTTGCAGCTCTGCGTGGGCTTGTTACTGTTACGAGAGTGTCGAAACTCTGGACCTGGACCTATTGACGCTAGAGGTAACTTGCGGCCAGCAATCGCACATGCACTGCTGGTCAATGGTCGCACAGTCGGGCTTGCTCGTTTAGCTTTGCAAAATCAACTACAGATCTGTGAACGCAGAATTGACAGATGCCAGTGATAATTGTGTACTTCGAAGTACATGAAGTAGCTTCACACAATTGCAGGCTCAGCTTGCTGACATGGTGATCACTGTGACATGCAATACGTTGAGAACTCAGGCTTAGTGTTCAATGTTCACTGGTGGTGGCACGTGGCATGTGTCAGCAGCATGCGCAGTTTTGGTAGCAAGCGTAGCGGGGCAGCGGTTGCCACCGACGTGAGCATTGCTGCGACACTGCATTGCTCAGCTCTAGCCTGAAACCACTCTGTGTGCAATGTGCAGCTTTCCGCTACCAGGTCCCCTGATATAGCATGTCATAGATGCGTGATTGGCTGAGAACTGCGGTGCTACCACTGCTGTCTGGTGCACGCGTCCCTGGGCAGGCCCATAATATTTTCATGTGGCGTGGCGTTGTTCTGAATCGCATGCGTACCACTGTCAACATGAAGCACCACAGCTGTGTATAAATGCTGTGGAAGCATCTGCCATGCCTCAAAAACAGCGCATGCATTAATTAGACGCCCTCTGTAACTGCAGGTCAAGTCCAAGGAAGCCGAGACAGTGCGCGGTGTGAGAGTCAGCGTCAACAGGTCAGTTCATGACAGCGCCTGAAATGTATGACATAATTAGTGCGCTCATGTATCATGATGCAGACAATGAGCATGTCAATGGGTGAGATTAGTCAGTTCTGTTGGATTGCTGTAGGATGTACTCCGTTGTTGCGCTTGGGGTGTGCGGTGGCATGCCTGATGCGACTGTTGGGCTTGTGAATGCATGCCATCAATGTGTCAATATGCGGCCCTGCATATAAGGCCCAAGTGTGCCTGTTGGCACAGAAACACACCAGCCTAACCCTAACTATACCGCTAACCCTAACCCTGAAGCAGCGCTGCAGACCATGCTACGGCTTGAGGTCAATGTCCGTGCAAGGTCCTGTTTAAAAAAAGAATCTGGCGGCCACTCAGATAGGGGGCGATTACCATGCACTGAACTTGCTGTTGGTGCATCTTGAAACGCGCCACTTGCAAGGGCTTTACAAATGAGTTCTTCAAAAGCGTTGCAATAGTGGGCCTCACTGTGCATCCCTCCTTACCCCCCCCCCCCCCCCCTTGCGCCCCTGCTGCTGTCCTCAGCATCTGCCAAGTAAAGGTGGATGCGTACGAGCCCGTGGAGGGCCACGAGGAGCGGGTCCTCAACAAGAAGGCCGTCAGTCTGGCCTGCCAGCACTTCCTGGGCCGTTCCAAGGAGGACATCAAGATGTCCATCCTGTCCACTCTTGAGGGACACCAGGTACACTTCTCTACAGTAACTGCATTAGCGATTTGTTGGTTTGTTCATTCAGTGTGCTTGTTCGGGCGTTAGGAACTGACGCTTTTGAATTGTTTATAATCAAGTATGTAATGATGGTTTTTCATGCAGCGATGGGCCGTGGGGGTAGGTGGGTCGGAGGGGGGGGGGGGGGGCAAAGCGGTCTCAGGAGGGGGGGCAAGTTTTGCCTACTCTAACTTGCAATATCTCAATTGCGGTCTCCTGCACGCGCTTCTGTGCGTGCGCACCACTCCCTCTTGAAAGGCAGACAACAACAACTTGAAGGATGGCCTTGCAGTCACGAAACTGTATGCTAAATGCAGATGCGTTCATTGTGCATGTGCATTTATGTAGCCTTGCAATCTCAACCTCTCAACTACCTCAACTACCATCATCGCCAGCGCTGTGCGCCTGCGCGCCTGCAAGGTTGGCGCCTGCCTCTCTGAACCTCATCGGTGATTTTGCAGCACACGCTGCCAGCACTGTGCTCCTGTGCATCCCCAAGTTTACTTCTGCCTTTCTGAGCCTGGTCTATAGAATGCTGTATTCGCCTCATTTGCACCACAGTAACCCTAACCCTAACCTCTTTGTTATCACTGCAGAGGCAAATCCTGGGCACGCTGACCGTAGAGGAGCTGTACAAGGACAGGGCTGCCTTCTCAGAGCGCGTACGTGAGCACGTATTTGCCGACATCAGCGCCATTGGCTTTGTGCTCGTCAGCTACACCGTCACCAAGATCAGCGACCAAGATGGGTGAGTGCCGCCATTGTCATTCAAGTTGATTGTCATTGTAGTTGTTTGCGCTCCTCTTGCGTGGTCAATGGCGGGGTAGGTATATGCTATATGCAGTGCCCTGGGGAAGCACCTGTCGGCTGTGCAGTGCGACATAGAAGTATGATGAACACATGGGAGAACATCAACATGCTGAACACGCCTGAGATGCAACAGCCGATAGGTACCGGCATATCGACACGTGCCTCGCCCACACACTTGAACTTCTAATAATCAAACGCGGCATACTGTGGCCTAGCCCTCACTGTTGACTCCCACCTGTAACTCTAAGCGAATGCCTACTGTGATGGGAAATTTGGGCGGGGCACCTCAGCAGTGAGTGGAAGGGCACGTATCAGGTACAACTGCAATCTACAGCTCCTGCCATACCGGCCGCACTGAAGTGCTCTAGTTCAATCTGCAGGGCATCAATGTTGCGCGCGTGTAATTTCGTGGCTGCGCACGTGTGATGACATGGGTGCTTAAGTTCAAGTTGCTGAGCATGGAAGTTGCTCTGCGTGTGACTCTCTCCAGGTACATGATCGCGCTGGGTGCCACCCAGACGGCGCTGGTCATGCGCGAAGCTGCTGAGGGCAAGGCCAAGAACGACATGGAGGCCTCCAAGGCCGTCTCCCTGAGCCAGGTGATGACGCTATGATAAAAATGACTTTATGGATGGACACTGTATGAATAGACACTGCTGTTGGGGCAGCTGCTCATTTGGAGTTTCAGGGCATGCTTGGCGCACCCTGATGCAGAGATGACCGTCTCACCATAATGACCACGATGTTGTGCGCTATGTCAACAGTTATGAATTCGGAGCAACGTGCACATTGCGCAGTGCATGCCGCTGCCATTGCAAGTGTTGCCAGCTTGGCTCAGACGCGCGCTGAGGCACTCTGTCGCAGCAGCGCTCATCACTGTGTCGCATCAACGCTCAACACTGTGTCACACCAAAGCTCAACACTGTGTCACAGCAACGCTCATCACCGTGTCGCATCAACGTTCAACACTGTGTCGCTCATCACTCTGTCACATCGCTCTGTGCAGTCCCTGGGGACGACGGCTGAGGCAGAGAACAGGGCCAAGGCACACGTCAACGTCACACTCGCCAAGACCACCGAGGCACTGGCCAATAGGGACCTGAACATCAAGGCAAGTGCAAACCAGCTTCACCTCGAAGGATTTGGTGGCACCTGACAGTACACCGTGTGTGAAGTTTGGAAAGCTGGCCCATTCCCTTGTCATTTGACTATTTCCGCCCCATACCAACATGGTGAAGTACGAAGTAAGATCTTGTGCTGCACCTCATCTGGGTGGTAGGTCGCAGTGAAGGCTTCACAAAAGTTGCAGCCAAAGCTTCTTGAAATTTCATCTCAAACCCAAAGTCAATGCGCACCATGGCTTTTCCGCTGAAATGTGTGTTCAATGCCCAGTATGGGTTTCCTCTGATATGTATTGCATGTCTGCAATGTGATTTCCCTTCATTGAGGCTCTTGCGATTCAACTCACCGGTGTGCAAGTAAAGTCAGGCTGCTTAAGCACTCTCGCGTCAACAGCAATGCGGAGGTTCACGTTGCTGATTGCGTTTGGTATATCATTTGAAGTGTGTTCTGCAATAATGAGCAGATCAACTGAGGAACCCACCCGATTAGAGTACACCAAGTGTCACAGACACGCAATCTTGTAATGTCGTCTCTTCTGCTGAGGTTTGTGCGACCACTATGCAGACCTCTTTGCGCCGTACACAGCAGCACCATCGAACGCATACATCATACACCGAAGTATGTAAGAAAAAGCACCCGGCTCTTGCTAAAGCACCTGGATCTTGTTGGCATGCGCAACTGCAGGAGGCAGCATACCGAGCAGAGATCAACACGTCACAGGCCAAGGCGGAGGCGGCCCGCAATATTGAAGCTGCCAGGCAGCAGCAGCAGGTGGTCAAGGAGCAGGCCATGCAGCGCGTCATTGAGGCCAAGACCCTGCTGGAGTATGAGGTGAGGGGTAGCGGTATGTATGGTGGACAACAAGGCTGATACCTACCCGTACCGGACAACTGGAATATTGGGTATCAATTGAGTAGACTATTGCTGTAATGAGTGTGAGCATATTCTCATGTGTGTATACATTCATCCCTTGCTTGAGTCAGCGCTCGGCAGGTCGTTGCCCATCCGCCGGGTCTTGAAGCGCGTGTCTTCCTATGTGGCAAGTGCATTCTTGGCAATGCCAACCATGATACGTATGCAGACACATGCCCGTGCATTTGTGCTTCACATGCCACCACCACTAACGTCATGTGCATGTGCCATCTGCCCCTGTCCACGGAAGCAGCATTAACACCAGCCGTCTACATAGCTCTAAATCCTATCATGCTGGCCCCTGATGTATGTGCAATGTTCAGGACAACGAGGCCCTCAGGCTCCAGAAGAAGGCAGAGGGAGAGTCACTGGCCCAGCTCATGGCGGACGACAACAAGGCCAAGGGTGTTCGCATCAAGGCAGCGGCGGAGGCAGACCGCGTGCGCGATGTGGGCAAGGCAGAGGCAGACGTACTCATTGCCAAGGGTGAGGCTGAGGCCAAGGTGCTCAAGCTCAGGGCCGACGCTTACGCTGCCTTTGGACAGGTGAGGTTCTGACATTGCCGTATGTCACAACTGCAGTGTGGTGCATACTTGTATGCAGGGGAGCAATGAGGAAGTACTGGTTTCACTGACTGGTCTAGACGGTTGAATGCTGGTGTTGCAGTTGTGACTGCTACACCAGTACTCTGCATGCTACGTAGCATGGTGAACCAGCTGCACAACTAGTGTTGAGGTTAGCTTGCATGTACATGTGCGCTCTACAGCCGTACTCTGCTGAGGTGTGCAACACGAACTACCCTTTTGTTGGTTTTGGGCTTGGGTCATCTCACAACAGCGCGTCTGCAATCTGTAGGGGGGGGGGGGGGGGCTTTTGTTGAGTGTTGACTGCCTCCGACACTTGTCCTGGGAAAGACACAGTGGCAATTGGGTATTCTGGTCACAGTCATGCGCTGCACGTTTGTTCCAGCGTGTCAAGGTCTGCACGCACAATGACGTGACAATCTCACAGATGCCTGATGGCATCATTTCAGTGACCAGGTGTCTGGTGACATCATATCAATGTCCACTTTGCTGGTGACCAACCTAACCCTAACCCTAACCCTGGTGACTAATGACCTAACCCTAACCCTAACACTTCTATGTATGCACTGCCGGTAACCTGCACGTATGTGCTGCATGACTGGCATGCGCGGGTTTTAACCTGAGTTCTGTTCAAATGATGCCTTGCAAGCTCCACTTCAATGTCATAGCGGGGGTGTTTGTACACGAGCAATTAGCGCATTGCTCGAGCTGACACAACACACCTGTTGCGCTGCAAGCACTCTCACCATGCTAACTGTCCCTGCGTGTTTGTCTCTGCTCTGGTGTGCTCTTACAGGCTGCCATCACCAGTCAGATCATTGACAAGGTGAGCTGCTGCTGCTCAACACAGTACGCAATGACCAGTATGACTGCGCCCTGTGCCATGACTGTGGTGATCACGCAGCACCTGATTGATCAGGCTCTATTCTTGCCCTGCTTTTGTGTTGTCGTCACTACATGTTTGTTCTCCGTCAATATCATATCACGATCCGCCTATATGTTCTCTTGAGTCTGATCGGCTGCAGATCATCGTAAACTGGCATGCATTGCAAAACGCAGATGAACATATCTCACCGTTGGTGTCACAAAGCTCAGGGTTAGGCTTCAGCTCCCGCCCTTGAACAAATTGGCATTGGCCACTTGCGTGATGTCATCTGTTCAATGCCGTGGACATTGCTTACCTCAACAGGACCTTCAAGGTACAATGCAATAATAGCAATGTTGTTGAGAAGTGATGGTCAAGTGCATTGCATGATCTATTGCAGTACATTCAGGGCGAGGAACAGCCCAGATGCTGGATGTCAAGCTTGTTGCTGGAATCTACATACATATACCTGTGGAAATGTCCTCAATGCACTTGACCATCACTTATTCCAGCAACAAGCTTGACATCCAGCATCTGGGCTGTTTCTTGCCCTGAATGTACTGCATTAGATCATGCAGAGTACAATGCGTTACAGCCACAAGTGGAATATAATAAAAGTACAATGCGTCTGGGCATGTCATGCATCCGCCCATGTGCCATGCCCCCCGGCTGGTTACAGCACTTGCTGCTGGCCATTACTAAGTGCAACCCTGTGCTGTATGATCACACAACTACACGACTACAGCGCGCAACAGAGTAGACAAACCGTGCTCACGCCCCGCACCGCCCTCCCTCCCCCTTCTCGTGACTCGATTTGACCTGACCTTGCCCCCCCCCCCCACCCCCCCCCCACCCCCCCCGCCGCAGCTGCCTGAGATTGCCAAGGCCATAGCGGCGCCCCTCGCCAAGACGGACAAGATGATATTTGTGAGCTCAGACGGCGCCGCAGGCTCCAAGCTCACCAGCGACATCACCACCATGATGGCTCAGCTCGGCCCCGCCGTGCAGGGCCTGACCGGCGTCGACATTACGCAGGGCCTGCAGAGGCTTGTGAGCGGCGTTTCGGGGGCTCCCGCCGCTGCCGGTTCCAAGGGCGACAGGGAGGGGTTGAACGGCGACGTGAGTGCAGATGATCCCAGCATTGCGCCGGCGTTCACGACCATGGGCAGCAGCAGCAGGAGCAGTAGCTTCAGGCCCCCCGTTCACAACCGGCTGAGGGCTTCCGGGCCTACCCCTGTTAATGGGCTCTAAGTAGAGTGCCTGCTGGATTGGACACTGCCTTGAGGGGCAAGAGCGCGTTTTCAACGACCAGAGATGTGGATTGCGGCAGGGGAGTGCCTGTGACAGCCTCATCAGCAACACAAGCTGGTACATAAGTAGCACAGAGTACTACTAACAGGAAGGAGGGGGGGGGATGTCAATCAACAGCTCCTGCTCTTGGCACTCATGGCAAACTCGGGGCTGACTTTCAAAAGCAAGCAAGGTGTCGTGGTCTGAAACCACCATCAGCACGGAGGTTCCCGCGCTTGATAATCTCGATTGATTGCGGTCGAGTGACAGGCATATGCGGCACTTCAAACACCGCAGCAATGTGAAGTACAACGGCCTCAAGGCTGAGCGGCCGTATGATCCAACGTAGACCGTGATTAGCCTGCAGCTCACGGCAGCATCCGCACGATTGCGTCCACCATGGCTTTGAGTCCATAATGGCTCTGGGCATTGCAATGATGCCTTTTGCGGAACGCTGAAGGCTCTGATATCTCTGCACGTCTCAATGCGTCAGCAGGCACGCCTGAATGTACTTAAAAAAAACGATTTGTGATTTTCAATGTCAACTGCCCCCCTGACACCGTTTCATGACACTGATGCATGGCTTGTAAGGTGCTAGGGTCCTGCAGGGTTAGGGCTAGGTCACATTTTCATGACCTGATGCATGCCTTGCAAGGTGCTACAAGCACTGCCTCACCTCATCGAGCACACGAGGGTGGGGCAAGTGATTGTTACGTAGCACGGACTTGCACTAGCTGTTAGCAATGCATCTTGACAAACGCACTCTGTTGGCGGCACGTTGCGTGTGGCAGGCACAGATTGCATTGAAGTTGTACATTACGCACTTATACAGCAGCGGTGGCGCTACTCCAATGGTCACACTGTAGGCGATGCTCAGCAAGGCTGGCGTGTTAGTCAATGCTTTGTCGCAACCAAGTTGTGCACAGCGTTGCAGGCACTGTTTCTTGCAGGTAAGCATTCATTGAGGTTGTTGCCGGCGTTGGTGACAGGGTGCGAGCAGTCAGTTCTTCAACATGAGCCTTACATGCATGATTTACTTCACGCAAGCACTATTTGCTGCAGGTCAAATTTGTCACCATCAGAATGCTGCAAGCACCGCGTGGGCAGAGCGTTGTGCTTTTGATGCAAGCGACATGCAGCCATTCATTTACCTTTTGCACGCATTGAGTAATGCAAGTCAAGTTCTAGGATAAAGGTTGTAAAGACCATCAGAGTGTCACTGTGCAGGAACCAGCAATGAATGCATCACATGAGTGCAATGGTCATGTGTGGTTCCGTGCAGATGAGAGCACAGTTGCGATTGCTAGTATTGAGTGTCACACGCATGTTGTGTGTCAATCCGAATGCACGGGCAGTGCGTGTTACGCGCAAGCATGCGCATTGCAAGGAAGCATTGTACATGACAAGCAACCTGCAAACAATAACTTGAAGTTGCATTACGTTTCAGCAAGCCTCATGGCAGCCCCCACCAAGCACGCATGCCACCCCCTGCAACCGACGGCCCTTGTGGGGCGGCATATATGTATATCCCAGTAGACAGATGGGAGTGATGTACGCATCCTAGGGTTACATTAAGGGTTAGGGTCCACCTCCTGAGGTGCATGCCCTGTGCCAGTAGCAGGCTTGCTTTGTGTGAGCTCGTCATATGAGAAAACGACAAGCCTTAAGCCCTTACCCTAAACCTAATGCTTTGCTCAACCAGAGCCATCATCATTGTGCACAGGTCTCCCTCCTCTGACAGCTGCCACACGCACACCAGGGGTCTGGTCATAAGTTCTTCGCATTCAACATCCTCACCGGAGGCCTGCTCTGCGCTCCCATGCTGTTCTGCCCCTGTGAGCGACACTTGGTAGGCTAAAGGATATTCGAGTGCTACAAGCTGTGCTGGAACAGTGCAGGGCAATGTGCGAGCAAACAAAACGGAATGAAGATGAACTTGAAGTTTGCTGCCGTTGAAGAGAAAGTTGCTATTTGTAAGGTCACCACAATGATTTCCAGATCCTGTTCGACACACGCTTTGCATGTTGCGCTCTACACACTTCAACATACACATTACAAAGCACCATACAGCTACAGTGAAGGCCGCCACAACTTGTTGGAACGGACCCCACACACGTGTATGCTCGCTGCCTCCCCTTTGTCTGCTTTCCGCTTATGATCTCGTGCATGCAACATCATGTGTATCACAGCACAGCATTGCCCTCAATGAGCCTCCAGCATTGCTGCACCGCAGCCCATCCGTCAATCCAGCCTTCTTGCCCGCAAGCTACTACATACGATGACTTGCAACAGCTGCAGCCCAGTCGCCACGCACAGCAGCTGAGCCCTGACGCAGCCCTCCTTCTGCTACGCGCACTGACTGATGCTTGCCGCTGCGCATTGCTGCTCACTGCTCGTTTTCAAACTGCGCGTTCAGTTGTGCGCAGCCGCCGCCGCAGCCGCAGCCGCGCGCCTCTCCCGCGCCGCCCTCTTCTGCGCGGGGGTGCGTCCCTTGGCCGGGTTCTTGGGCACGGGGGCAGGCGCCCCCTGCTGCGCCGCAATGGCGGCCCTGATCTGCTGCGTGAGCATGCGCGTCCTGTGCTTGTTGCCGTTGCGCTGGACCTTGCGGCGCAGCGCAAAGAGGTGCTGCAGCTCGGGCGTCATCACCCAGCCCTGCGCCTGAGGTGTGGGAGAGAGAGCGGAGGTTGAGAGGTGTCAGCGACCGACTGCAAGGGCAGCACCATGAAATAGCCCACACACGTCCGTCACAGATGAATCACTCATTCATGGGCCACAACCACCTTTTGCTGCAACAACAGGACCGTGGATGATGGTTTCAAGAGGTGATCTGTCATGGCATACATATGTATCCTGTAATGGCTCGTCACACATACTTCAGACATACACGCTATGTATGTTGTTGTCACCTCAGCGCCCTCGCCGTCGCTGCTGTGCGCGCTGGCCTCGCTGGCGTGCCCATCACTCGACTCATCCGTGCTGCTGTCAGAGTCAGAGTCGTCGCCCCCCTTCCCCTCCCCCTTGGTCACTGCCGCCGCCGCCAGCTGCGGCGCAACCACCACCGTAACCGCCGGCAGGTCAGCGGGGGGTACGACCGGAATCTCCGGGGCCTCCGCAGGCGCCGCTGGCGCCCTCTCCTCCTCCTGCTTCTGCGGCATGTCCCTGGTGAGCGCTGCGATGTCGCTGGGCGCTGCCACGGCGGCGGCGGCGACCCACGTCACCGCGGCGAGCCGGAAGGACCCGCTGAGCTCCTCTTTCAGCGCCTCCACCAGTGTCTGGCCAAAGTTCTCCAAGTAGATGTCGGCGATGCGTGCAACGTCAGGCTTGTCGTTGGAGCCCAGGGCGCGCGCGACGGCGGCGTCGTCGGTGCCGAGGCCGCGGAAGGCGCGCTTGAGCGCTGCTGCGTAGCCGGCGTGTGGCGTGCGCAGCAGGGCGAGCAGCGCATTCTCGGCGTCGCCGCGGCTCTCGCTGCGGATCGCTGACTCCAGGGACGCCCCCTGAGGCATGAGCAAAGAAGCGGTGGCGTGAGACAGAATATAGGCAACTTGGTGCTGCTGTGTAAGCAAGTACCCATAACTACTGGTGTAATTGTGATACTGCCAGTGTTGTGGCCATTGTGATTGATACGGTTTTGGCTACACTTCAACTGCACCCCTGACCGCAGATCTGCCAAGTCAACAGGAGGGTACATGAGCTCACTGCGCACCAGAAACCAGAAGCACTTGCGCGCGTAACTGAAAGAGGCAATTGCCGTGCCAAGCGCCTCTGTGGGACACTGGTAAACTGTGCCAAGCAGCGGTGGTTCAACAAAATCAATTTGGTCTCTGATGCTCAGGTAAACAAAATCAAAACTACCACAGATTCAAACTTGCAATCCAATAAATTCACGTCCTGTAATACGCATGACACAATCACCACCAAGATCAGGATATTCACCTGTGCGCGCTCATACGCGGCCTTGATGGCCTGCACCTGCTCGAACGAGGCACGGGTAAGTATGCTGATGAAGGTCTCCTCATCAGTACCCAGCCTGCCTGCGCCAGCGGCGTGCAGCTGCTCGGCTTGGTTTGCCGCCAGCTCTGAGTCTACTGCAGAGCCTTCGTCCCTCACTGCTCGGAGCAGTGCTACAATCACCGTACGCAGGGTGCCGCTGAAGTGGACAGACATGTTGACAAAGCCAAAAACAACGACAAGCGTACATTTGACAAGGTTGTCAGAGATCCAAGCAGTGCAAATTTCAAAAGTGATTTTCAAAGGTTGCGTAGCTCTATTGTTTGGCATGCTGCCAGATGCAAAGCGGCGGTGATATGCCATACGCCTGTACAAAGAGCAGGGTCCACCAGGGTTCACAGCAGTACACATGCAAATAGAAAAAAAAGGGTGGCAATGCTCATCTTCAGATCACCTTTACCCTTAGCCTGAATGATCCTGCATCAAGACCGTGACATCTCACTTATACGTTCAGTGCTTACCATAGGCTTTGAATGGCTCAATGGACCGACCAGCCTATGCCTTTGCAGCTGACAAAGTACTGGTGCGGCATAGCATTGCCAAAACGCGAAAGCTAGCGGTACCCATATGCTCACATGCAGGATGTCACGCCACTGTTTCATCAGAGCATGTGCAAACGTGAAGTATTGCTTCTTGGGTCCAACAGGTAGAATTGAGGGAAGCGTGTCAGACCTTGTTCCAGATGCCAGCATGCATTCATGTTCATGTACTGGAGACATCTTGCTAACCCTAACCCTAAGTGAGCCAGGGTTAGGGTTAGGGTTAGGTTTGCATTGAGCTATACCTCAGTCACCTGAAGACATTGGGGCAGTCAAGAGCGACTGTTCGCAGTGCTGACCTGAGCTCGCTGTTCATCCTGTCAATGAGAGGCTGGCCATACTTGGCCTCAAACTTGGCCTTCAGCGCAATCATGCGAGAATTGCTGAGTGGGGCAAGTGCCTCCACAAGCAGTGTCTCATCCGTGCCTGACGAGCAGCAAGCAGGCAGCGGTGTCAGTTCAAGAGCACGTCTGGCGCATTGACAATACTTCAAGAAAAATACACTATGCATGCTGTGCTGGCAAAGTGTGCATTGCTGAGCACGGCAGCCGATTTAGGGTCAGGGTTAGCTGTTACCCTAATCCTGAACCCTAACCTTCACCCTAACCCCACGTCTGCCGACACTATGCTTGCCACTTTCAAAGGGCTTGCAAAGCATGTTGTGCCCGTGTGATCGGGGGGCAGGGGAGCATCTTCACAAGCAGCGTCTCCATGCTGCCTGTTTTGCCTGATAGCAAGCAAGGCTCATACACTGCTGTCTATGTGATCGCCAGGTTTGCTGATACAGTTGATGGCTACAATTCACAGCATACCTCATCACGAGCGAAAAGTTTGAAGCACGCTATCTCGATAATCATCTTTGACGGTGTGAAGCAACATGCTCGTTGGCGATTCTCGACGTTGCAACACGAATCAAGCTTTTATGACCATGAATGAAGGCGCCTTGCTTAAAAGGCTAATCAAGTGATGAATGAATGTGAAAACCACAAATGCACACGTATCACCAACAAATATTCTATGCAAATAGGTGGCCTGAGCCACGGACAGCGCATACATATGGAGCCTGCAAAACACTGTGGCAATATAAGCACTGTCATCATCAGGCGCGCGCATTGCCTGACTGCGTTTTATCTCACCGAGACCATCGCAGGCCTGCTTGACCACCATAGCATCCAGGTCATCAGTGGGCATGAGGGCATACTCCATCAGCTGCAGCAGGCATTGACAGTACATAAAGTGCACAAGGAGCAAGAGCCGGCCGTATCATGTGTGATGTTAGCCGTTATGCCAGGCATCAACATAAAGGCCATTGCCATGTACTGGAATGAGTATACCTATGAAGCGTGTGCATATATACCCATTGACAGCAGCACTGGCAATATAGCTAGTCAGGCCACTCTGTTGCAGCGTGCTGCATGTACCTAGTACATGTTAACACAGCAGTGGCGTTGACCATTGTCATTATGGATTCAGACACCAGACAAGTATGTGCTTACAGACTTGTCCGCTGCAGCAACTCCGTCCACACACAAGATGGGGTATGTACAGTACATATTGTAAGAGCACTGACAGCGCCACTTGCTCTATACTGTAATGGGAGAGGTTGTGGTGTATCACCGGTGTCTGGCAGGAGCAGCGGTAGTACTGCTGCTGCAACTGGGCCAATGACACATCCGCATGCCTGACCTACGTGTAATACTCAACTGTAGTCAGAATATGTTGCAACGAGCGATGTGCATTCGCACCATGCACAGCCACGATTCATCATCATCGGTCCGATCGGGCGCTCGCTGTCACGGCCGGTAACTTAATCTTGAAGCTGCACCACAGCAACGCTCAACTCACCTGTCTGTAGTACCCGGTGGTCTCGTCGTGCACTTCCGCGAGCAGTGACGTGCCAAACAGGGAGTGGTAGTAGGCGTTGACGCGCTTGAGGTGGTCCTTGCTGCGTGCGCACAGCACCTCAATCAGGGCCTTGTCTTTGGTGCCAATGCCCTTGCACGCGCGGCGGATGGCCACCGCATCCACCTGAGTGGAATTCAAGACAAGTTGCATGAAACAAGATTTCAGAAGTGTTGAAAGAGAGGATGGCACATGCAGAAAACGGTGCAGCGCAGTGGCAGTGTGCACCACGGGTCGCATGGAAGGCTTGGCAATGAACCTGAAAGTAGCCTGTGAGCGGCACAGTATCGAACAGCACATGGGAATCGAAGGAACGTTCGTGCAATTGCCACATGTAGGACCAAGTACCCACAATCACTTCCCTCCATACAGATCGGGAGCATCAGCCATGGCCTAACTTGCTGGCACTGTGCACTGTACGACGGCAATGACAGTCAGGCAAGGCCTTGCCTGTGCGATGTAGTCAGTCAGGGCTGCGCGCTCGTTGAAGAAAGCCTTGGCCACAGAGCGTGCGTCGTCACCACCGTCCTCAGGCAGGCCCCTGTTGGCGTACTCCAGCCCTGCAGTGTGCAGCGGATGATAAGTTCAACATTACTGTGTGTCAGGTGCAAGGCGGTCGTGCACACAATGCACAGAGCAGCGAGCAATAACTCTTCAGGGCAGCACTTCAATGATCGATGGTGGTCTTGTCAACAAGCGCGCATTGCAGTGGTGAAACCATACGCTTTGCATGGCTCACTCTGCACATAGTGATTCTTCTCACGTGTGACCTTTACAAATGCAAGGGTGACGCGCCAAAGCAGGCCCCTACTCTTGAGGTAACTGACTCACTGCCAATTAGCACAAGATGCCACCATGAAACTCTAATGACACACGAGGCTCGGCAGGCAGTGCCCACTTGCACAGCCACTGCGCTGCTCACTACTGCCACCATTTCCATGGCAGTCAACAATACGCACCACGCATGCATACAATCTGTGTCGAGCTCAGCACTGCCACGACACCTACGACTCCAGTCCCACCCGCATACATACAAACATATGTGCATACATACATATGCATACGCATGCATACCTACCTACATGTCAACTATATACATACATACACACACACGTACATGCATACATGCTTCCACATGCATACTTTGAAGTGAATGCATTCATACGTACCCTGCGTGGGGTCCGTCGCGGCCACCCACGCCACCGCCGCGTCCTCAAAGCACCCGCTGAGCTCATCCCGAATGGCCTCCACCAGCGCCACGCCCCAGGTGTCCACGTAGTACGCGCACACGGCCGCCATCTCGGGCTTGTCGACGCAGCCCAGCATGCGCGCGACGCGCGCGTCGTTGGTGCCCACGCCCTCGAACGCGCGGTACAGCGCGGTGGCAATGTAGGCCTCGCGCGACGGCGCCAGCAGCGCGACCAGGAGGCGCTTGAAGTGGCCGTTGCACTCCTTCTCGATGGCGCGCTGCAGAGAGGCGCCCTGAGCGCGCTCGTACGCGGCCTTGATGGCCTGGATCTGCGCGCGCGAGGCCTCGCCCAGGATGCGCGCAAAGGTCGCCTGTATGTGTAGGGGTGAGGAAGGCGGCACATTTGTATGGCAGGTTACGTATGGCGATGGTGTGCGTGTGGAGGGTTTGCCGCACGCATCTATGCTGTGCGTACAAGGGTGTTGGGTTGCGCGGGTGTGTGATACGGGTGCAGGAGCTGGGGATTGGGATGCCCTGCAGGTGATATCGTCCGTATCTGGTGCGCTAGCATGATACTGGTGGCGCTGGCCATGTATTTGGAGCCATGCGTTTCCAGCTGCATGTATGCTGCGTTGCTCTCCTCATGGATACTGCGCCCCCTCTTCTCAGATCTCTTGCTGTAACATCAGTCAAGGCACAACAGTGGACACTTTGATTGTGGTGTATGATGCTGTTGGGGCCCGTATTGTGCAAGCCACCACTTCAGACTAGCGCAGCAGGGCTGCAAGTTTGCAAACTAGACTGCCTGGCCCCCCTCACTGCAAGCCATCTTCAGCTCAAGAGCACTCCATCTGCCACCGGTCCAATCAGACATGGACATCATCTGTTTTTATCATCAACATGACTGTACTTGCCTCATCTGTGCCGATGCGCTTGCCAACACCTGCCTGCGGGCAAGAGACAAGCATTGCAATGGTGGCCCACTGGCTGTCAGCCTCTGCGATGCGAATACGAAGCCTTGGGGAACTGCGTGCCTGACAGCGCCGCGTGACCTACAACATCCCTATGGCATCATGTTGAACAGAACACAAAAGATACAGGCGACCAACGGGAAACGCCCTTCAATGTCATGCGCACACCTGCTGGCACACCCCCTTTCACCACCCAATACAACTTGCTGTACTGAGTACGCTGCATCTGCAGTGCAGATGTGTCATGGCACATGCGTGATGCCACTCTCCAGTCATTCTGTGGTTACACTGCTGCAGCAGGAGGTGCCAAAGTAACTGCATGTAACCAACGCCATACGGTCAAGAGACAAGCCAAGCTCCTCGCTTCACCAGCTTCAACTACATGCGAGCATGCATGTTGGCAAATTCAACTACGTGCAAGCATGCGTGTTGGTAAGGCTCAGTGGTATGTACCTTGTACAGCTCAGTCGCCTGCTGAGCAGCCAGGTTCTCATCCACATCGGTGCTCTCGCTCTTGCAGCCCTGCAGCAGCGCGGTAATGAGCGTTGCCAGGTTTACAACATCAAGTCGCTCGTCAGCTCGAGCATTGGTCACAGAATGGACATGTTAAACTTCGTCACAACAGATAAATTGCGCATCTCAGCACCACAAATGTGACAGTCACACGCATTACCGCTTTGAGGCTCACCAATGCACACTCTTTCAAGAGTGTGGGTTCTGAGCAACCATTCATCAGCATGGAATTCCAACTGCACGCGTGCCACAAGTATGGAGTGACACCATTGGGGCAAAAATCTTAACGACTTACTGCATGATACCTGTACACACTTCTGCCATCTGCTACTGCGGTGTACACGCGGGTGCGACAACTTGAAAGTGTCTGCCAACTTGCAAGCATATACAGGGGCAAGTGAGGCTGCTCACGCACCTGGAAGAGTTTGATGACGAGTTTCTTGAAGTCACCGTCCAGCTCAGCGTTGATCTTGTCTATCATGGGCTTGTCGTTAGCAGCGCTCCAGTGCGCCTGGATGGCTTCGAGCTCCTCATTGTTGTGCGTGCACACCAAGTCGATGACGACGCTCTCATCGCACCCGACCCCAGAGCAAGCTTTGGTAAGGAACAGGCTGCCCAGTACGTGCTTGGGCTGCAGAGCATAGGACACCATGTCGCCGAAGTGTCCACCGATGTCGCCATCCACCACCTGCAACAGGCTCTTCTCGTAAAGTGCGTGCACAGCACGGTCAATCCTGTGCATCTGCGACTTCGTCCTGTTGCAGAGGATACCGATGAGTGCAGTCTCGTCAGTGCCTAGTCCCGAAGTAGCCTCCCTGATGTCGTTTGCATCACGGTAGGCGACAAAAGTTGTTAAGGTCTCGACTTCGCCTGCCAGCACCTGGCAAATGACGCCGGGATCGGTGCATGCCTCAATATCATGAAGCGAGGATGCCACCGATGAGTTCATCTCGAAGGGCGTTAGCCTGCTGTGGCTTTCTATGCAGCTCCTGTGGTGTCTGACAGCTGATCTGGCCAGCGACTCCCTGCGCGCCTCCAGACGAATTGTCCTGACTGGATTCTAAGGATAGATTCCCCAAATAGAGTCAGTAAATACAAACTTACGGCATATGACAGTTACATTCCAGCCGCGGCATGCCAAGCCAAGCGTGCCTGCAGAAAGAGAGAACTTGGACAGTTTCAGAAATCAGAAAAACTTCAAGTTGAACTTGAGACAGAAGTTGGGTAAACTTTAGGAAGGCACACATTTGTGAGCAGGGTCGTTTGCCCGTTGCTTTGGGTCATATTGCTGATGCTTAGACGAGTTTGCCACGATGGCGTGGTCGGCGCGTCGAGTTATGGCGTTCTTTGTCGGTCGAAAACTGCAAGTGTGCACGTTCTTAGCGCGCGACGCACAGGGAGGCGAGGCTATGCGAGCGTGGCTTGGGCTTGAATTTGATCATGGCGACTGCCTTGAATCGACAGGCGAGCTGCTAGAGGCGTTGGCCCCCGGGTCTGCGATCCGTGAACTTCAAGAGCGTTTTGTGTGGGCGACGAATGTCTCACGCTGGCGATGGCGAGGGAGCTGGCGAGAGCTGAGATACAGTAACGATAGCACTATTGCTGGGGATTTATCAACCCACGGACGCAATTTTAAATCACCATTACCATATCACCATTGACTGTACGGAACACATTTTCATCAAGCTCTTGTGTATTGATGCCACAGTGACAGCGCAGACACAAGGTCATGCATGGTGGCGTGTTGCATCATGTGCAGGCAGACGTGCTCTCATCTTGGGGTTACCCCAAGCTCTCTCCTGTTGTGTGCTGGCTGCGGGACGCTCAAACTCAATAATACAGGGTTTCCGAAATGTGGTGTACCCATGCAATGTACAGCCTGTTCTTTATGATGTTGCTGGATGTCGTGTTTGCAAAGTGCTGCATGGGGACACAGCCCGGGGTTTTGTACGCAGTCAACATGAAGTGTTCTAACAATTGTTTTAACAACGGGGATCTGGAAAACAGGAAAGAACCCCGGAAGGCGCGCTGAGCCTGTCAGCACTATGCTGTCACGCGTGACAGTGCACAAGGAAAGCCTGCAGAATGTATGCTTCCCCTCAAGTAGCGTGCAAACAGGTGTCACTTGAGTACAAACTGCACGACACCCGATGGCGTCCGTTTGGGCCAGCCTTTGGGTCGGATGCACACAAGTGGCATGACTTCTCGAGAAAAAGTCCCGGGTGTTGAGAACAAGGGTGGCTGTGGCGCCTCTCTGTGCAGCTGGACACGAGCTGCTGTATTTTTGAGGAGCTGCATACGGCAAAGAACTTCGTTGATTGCGGGAGAGGACCCACTGCGAGTGGGTCGAGTCCTGGGTACGTGAACGGACGTGAACGTGCGAGAAGGAACAGTTCTCTGATCTTCATACACCGAGGGTGTGCACCTCATGTGATGTAGTACGCTTGAGTGATGTACGAAGCAGCACCTTCATTCACTCACGTAATTAATTCACCGTAAACTCGTGATTTGCAGCGTCTGCACCGCTCATGCACCCCCCCCCCCCCCCTCCGGAACGGGGCGGGGAGGGCCTTAACTTAGCTCGCATGCGCTTTGAACCAAATTAATCGATTAATATGGTTCACGCTTTACCTGAAACTAAAGATATGTTATCCACCAATGAGCTGACAAGAATAAGGTTTGCCGTGCCAGTCGGACCCTGCCTAGAATGTCCCCCCCCCTTCCCCCCCCCGTGTGGGGGGGGGGCCGTCTCGCTTCGCGCACAGCCACGGCCTGCACAACAACAGCTCTTACCCACAAACACAGATTTCAAATGAATGCGTGCTTGACCGCTCAAAAGGTTAGCCCCCCTGAAGTCAGATGTGCTGTGTGCGGGGGCCTAACTACTAGCCTAAGGTTTGCCCCCCCCTTCCCCCCCCTCCGGGACGGGGCGGGGGGGGGGGGATCGCACGCAGACATGGTCTGACAGACTGCGCTGACGACCAGATCTGCACCTAGATGTCTCAGAGGAGACTCCTTGTTACAGTTTTGGGTATGCACCTTGGTTAGCAAGGGTGCATACCACCAGGGAGTTCTGAGTACCAGGGGGTGCTTTGTGATGTCACTTGGGGGTATTCTAGGGGATTGTCAAACCCTAGCCCCAGGAGCTTCTAGTCACTCAGATTCACTTGTCTGGTTGGCTGGAAAGCAAGACTGAGAGCATCCTCCCACCACATCCTGGAGTATCTACATGGAGCTGCATACGGCAAAGAACTACGTTGAAATGCAATATCGGCACACTATGAGTCAAAACTGGGCGAGTCTGAGTCTGAATTGTGAAACTGGAAAATCTGTTGGTTGCTGGCAGTAAAGCACATGGCGAGCCAGGCACGTCGGTCTGTGCCGTATGCCGGAAGCAGTTCTGAGCTTCAGCAACCATAAGTGGTGTGTCGCAAGAACCATGGTTAACCAGCAAGGCTGAAGAGCAGTCAAAGCACACTGTTGGAAAGGCCGACCATGTCAGCGGTGCATGCTGATGGCACTGACGACGAATTTGGCCTGATTAAGACTCGTGAAAGATGTAATCATCAAGTCGTCCAGAGCGGACGGCGCACGCACAGGCTGGTGGGGTCAATCAAGAAGCGATTGCGCTACAGAAGCTCAGACTTGAGTATCCATATCCAGAGCCACAGCGTCTCGACGCCAGCAAAGCAGTCTTCACCTGCGCAGCAAAGAAAAAGCTTTGGTCAGGTGCTGCATGCCGACCAGCAGAAGCCGGCGTTACTTCCTGGCCCCTGTCGGGAGCTCTTCAGCGCCAAGGTGACGCCGCATTGGCACCAGCACCACTCTGACCAGGAGCATCCCCACAGTATCAGAGCAGCACTACCCTCCGCACCGGCCTCTGAAAACCCCATGGCCTTCACGGCGAAGCATCCCAAACTCAACCTAGTGTGGTCGTGTCAGCAGCAACACCAACATCAGCAGCGGCGGCAGCAGGTGCTGCACTGGATGTGCAGATCAGGAGTGGTGGCTTGCACCTGCATAACATCTGCGCTTCTGATTGCAGTAAGCCTCTGGCGCCAGCAACAAACACGCCTTCGACAAGCTGGCATGGGCTGGGACAGTGATGACGCTTCTGACAATATCAGCACCCGCCACGATAGTACCAGTGGCACAGGCGTCTGCAGCAGGAGCAGCATTGCCACCGACAGCGTCAACGTCAGCACTGACGCCGAATGGCCTCTGTTTTGCCACACCGACGATGATGGCAACAGCTGTACTGAGGGTCGTAGAAGGGCACATACAGCTAAAGCTCAGAGTCTCGCCACTAGTGCCACAACCCTGTTCAGTGACTCTCCTCCGGAAGTTGCAGTACGCACGCCCACGGCCGCCATGCTCAGCCCAGAAGCAGGGTCAAGCCGCACCCTCTCCAAGGCCGAGATCCACACGTACTGGGCGCAGCTCAGCTCCCTGCTCACGGCAGACGACGTCGCCGACTGGGTCACCCACAGCGTGCAGCTCCCCGCCGCCGCCGCCGAAGCCTTCCGCGCCAGCCAGATCTCCGTCTACGACTTCCCGGAGCTGATGGCGGACGGCGGCGCGCTGCTGGAGACGGAGGTGGGCATTCGGCGCGCAGCCTTCAGGCGGCGCCTGCTGCAGCGCATGGAGTGGAGGGTGCGCGCCGCGGGCAGCACGCCGCCGCCGCCGCGCAGGGTGGCGTGGGGCGCGCCGGCGCGCGGCAGCGGCAAGGCGCTCATCTCGTGGCAGCGCTCGGCTGTTGGAGGCGCGTCACATCGCTCAGTAGGCAGCGACGGCAGCGACGACGGCTGCTGTGCGGTTGCGCAGCGTGGTAAGCTCGCGACTAGCGGCGGCAGCGGCGGAGGCAGCGGCGGCGGCAGCGGGTGGTGCAGCTGCGGCGACGGGGACAGCAGCGACAGCGATAGTGACAGCGAGAGCGATGACGGCGGCGACAGCAGCAGCGACGATGGCTGCCATTTCACTCACGCGCACGCGCTGGAGAGGCCACCTTCAGTAGGCAGCTGGGCAGGGGTGGAGGGGCTGTGGCCAGAGCAGCGGCTGCACTCCAGTGCGTTTCCCGTCCACAAGTACGTGGTCGAGCGGCGACCTGTTGCGGAGCCGGCAGCAGGCGGGCGTGCGGTGGCGGTGTGGGGCACCAGCAAGTGGACGCTGGTGTGCGAGGGGGCCGCGCTCGCGTGCCTTGACAGCGGCCTCGCAGAGGGCGTCAACTACGAGTACCGCCTGCAGGCTTGGAACGCCATCGGGCACAGCGCGCCTGTCACATTCGAGCTGTCCCTCGAGGCCCTTCGCGGCATGCAGTGGCAACACGACGCCGCGCAAAAACACGCTGCATGGGGCGTGCTTGCGCTGCCGTTGCTGGACTCATGGCAGAGGATGCCGTCAGACCCTGCTCACGGCGGCACGGCAGCAGTGGCGGTGGCGGTGGCGTCGGTGCTGGCAGCGGCGACGCTGTACGCAACGTTGCACGCCTGTATCAGGAGACTCCGCAGCAACGGCGGCGGAGAAAGAAGCGGCAGCTGCAGCGGCGGAGGCGGACGCGGCAGCGGCGGCGGCGGCGGCGGCGGCGGCGGCGGCGGCGATGGCAGCGGCGAAAGCGGCGGCTGCGGCGGCAGCGGCGGTGGCGGCAGTGACGGTGGCGGCAGCAGCGGCAGCAATGGCGGCGGCGGCGGCGGCGGCGGCAGCGGTGCTAAAAGCGGCAGCACTGGCGGCGGTTGCAGCACCAGCGGCAATAGCGATGGTGCACACTTGCATTGTGCCCCCCGCACATCGCCGCCCAGCAATTGCGCACCCAGCACAGCTGCCGCGAGTTGCTGCACGGCATTAGATGACAGTGATTCGGTGCCCGATTGCCGCCGACTTATCGTGTCGCCGCCGCCAACCACAGCAGATCACCGCACGTTCACAGCATTCAGCAAGAAGTGGGCAGCGCTACCATGGAGCAAGGGTCGCGCAAGGAGTATCGTCGCCGCAACGCGCAGAGCAGCAGCAGCGGCGCCTGAGGAGGCAACGACTAGGGCAGCAGGAGCAGCAGCAGCTGCAGCAGCAGCACCCGTTCCAGCGGCAGCGGCGGAGGCGGCAGCGGTGGCGGCGATGGCGGTGGCGGCGGCGACGACAGCGTCCGCAGCTTTGCCAGAGGGGTCCTGGCCTGGGCATGTCGAGGACACAAAGCGCTGTTACGTCTGCGCGGCCGAAGGGCATTGGAGGCAGAAGGGGGGCTCCAGGCGGTACTTTGTGCGGCACACGTGCCAGCGCTGCACACGCCCGTTCTGCAGCCGCCATGGCAGCGTGTGTCACATGCTCCCCGTGTGCCCCGTGGGTAGCAGGTGCTTTTGCCAGGGCTGCGTAGATGAGTTACTCAAGGGGTGCATGCTGAGCATCACTGTAGATAATCTCCATGTGCCGGCATTTGCAGAGACGGAGGGCGACTGAGGCGGCGTAAGCTGTCTCAGTTGTCTGATATTGCATGTATGCACCCTCATGCAGTATACTGATGCCCTTGCATCGTGGCACACACAAGCGGTGCTGCTGGTGATCCTGCATCTCTGGTACGGCATCACCTGCTGCCCTTGAGGGACATGCCATGCCCATCAGCAGACTGAGATTTGCGGTGATGTGCCATCTCATACTAGTAGCCTGATTGTAGACTGACCAGTTTGACCCGCCAGCACCTGGTGTATAAGCTGTGAGAGTTGGCAGGCGTCAACAATGTCTTGTTGGTTCAAAGTCTATGAAGCCAAGTCAGGTTAGCTTGACGACCGATACCATTAGCAAGTAGATGCAGGTTGCTCAGGCGTTCACAAGGAGGTGCAGTGTGCTGTTGTTAGGGCTCAGCGTCAGCAATAGACACAAGTGCCAGATTGTTGTGGATGCGCGGTGCTTGATGGTTCTGCATTGTCTTTCGTGCTACTAATATGGTTCATGTACGCACTTGCCAGCTGTGCGCCAATTTTACAAGCTGTGAATGAGTTGGCCGCATGTACTTGCATTTGTTGAAGGCGATGCTGTATCCTGCAGCTGACGGCACCTCAGAATATGCGCATTGCATGCAGCCTGGATTTGTGCCCACTGCCACCGAAGCTTGTGGAGGCATATACATGCACTTTCACAACCATTAGTCAAACATGCCATATAATGTCACATGATTAGGCAATTCCATTTCTGTGCTGCAAACAGATTAGGTGTGTACACAAGACCTGTAATCCAACAGTGTCGTGTATGTGTGTTCCGATACCAACGAATGCTGCATTACAGCAACTTGGTGGGTGTGCGCTCTGGCCTAAATGTAGTGCATTGCTGTCATGCTACTCAGAGCCACCTTAAGCCTTGCATAGCTTCAGAGGGGAATCGTTGTCTGAGAGGGAGAAAAGTCATCGAGCCTGATGTCTGTGCATTTGCCAAGTACACATGCAGTGCGCATTGATACACTGTCAATGTGTGTACAAGCCACAGGTAGATTATGGTGGCAAGCTGGATATCCACCATCTGGGCTTTTTCGCGCTCTAAGCGGGAATAAACAACAAGTATACACAATGTTTTTACACATGCCACCGGACAGTTCCAGCTACAGGAGCACTTTAAGCCTTTGCAATTGCAACTGAAGTTGTTACTTCCAGCGCCGGTCTCAGCAGTACTGCCAACATTGCCTTCCCTGAAATCACATGCAGCAGCACTGAGGGAGTTTTCCTTTGAGATCTCAAAGGGATACTTCTATGTCCCAGTGCATGCATCTGGTCAGCATCAACTATGAGCATTGCAGTCCGCAATGCAGCAGCCAACCTGATGATGGAGGGACGTGTTGAGGAGCAAACGCTTTGTGGTGATGACTTGATAAGTCTCAAGCTTCGTGCCACGTTGCTGCTTAACGCAAGCAAAGCATGTGCATTGAAAAATACATGTACCACCAATCAACATTCACCGAACAGCTGCGCGTGTTGAAACCTAATCGGGAAGCATAATTGTAGGAAACGCAGCTTAATCTGTACCTGATGCAATGATGTCAACACAATGAGTGTGTGCACGAGTCCATGTCCTGGGCACGAGCTACTGTTATCACCAAGTACAGTTCGAAATGACTGTGAACATTGTGCACGACATGAACACATACAGCACGCATCGATACAAAGACGCCCTAAGACGGCGCAGCAACGGCGCGCATTTACATTGGTACTTCAGCATCTCCTCCGGACAAGCAAGAGCCACAGGGCTCGCGCAAACGTGGACTGTTTGACACCTCCAGAATGCTGCCGCATGGCCATCGGCACACCTAAGATTCGCTGAAACTGATATGCACCTCCTGCACATGTACACGCTGCGCGATGCGACGCCATTGTATCCGGCGCACCATGCGCATGCAGCACTGCAGCACAGAGGCCTGCGGTCAATGTGCGCAAGTGCAGATTGTCACCTACAGCTGTTGCCCAAGCGCAGACTGCAATAGCGTACGCCAGCGGCAGCAGCACTGAGCGTAGTACTCTGTTCATTGACGCCTAGCCTTGTCTACAGACCCTCCGAAACGACAGACAAGCACTCGGCAGGCAGAGTGATCTTGCCCCGTCACCTACGGTGTAAGGTCCCCCACCGCCCGAGTTCACGCCTCGCTCCCTGTGCTGCTCGTCTCTCCTTCTTCACCGATGCGCACCCAGAAATCACCGTAAGCGGGGCGGAACCCTGGCAGCTGCAGCTCCGGACGGTTGTTGTCCGTTGAGCACACGGAGTGCAGGCTTGCTGGCAGCACAGGGGGGAGTTGAACTGTGCAGCGGCGCACCTCAAGCTGTTTCAACGTTGACGGCAGCTCCGGTAGCGGCCCTCGGTAGTACTCCAGCGACAGGTGTTCAAGCGCTGGCGGCAGGTCAGGCAGGCTGCGCTCGTAGCCGAGGCATCCCATGTGAAACTTTCGCAAGCTCTGTGGCAGTGGCGGCAGCTGCTTGTTCCGGTGATAGTCTAGCTCCAGCACCTGTAGGTGGGGTGGCAGCGCCACAAGCTTGGTGAAGCTCATGCCCTCTTTGATGCGCAGCACTCGAAGCGACTCTGGCAGACCTTGGAGGTCGACCAGGCCCGAGCAGTCCGATGCGGGTATGCTGACCTCAAGGTATTGCAGGGAGGGGGGCAGCGTGCCCAGCTTCAGTATCGCACATGTGTCAGACATGTAGCTGAAGGCAACTGTAAGGGACTGAAGTTCAGGGGGCAGAGCTGGCAGGCTTGCATGGATGCTGTCTGGGAATTCGCTGTCGGCGTCGCTCAGCTGATGTATGCTCCACTCCTCGATGCGAAGAGACATCAGTCCCTTGGGCAGCACTAGGTCCGCGGGCACATGAATGCGGTAGAAAGTCAGATGCTGCAGGCCAGGAGGCAGCAGCTGCTGAAGGGGGATATCCGCCCGGGGTCAACCTACTCAAGAAGTCGTAGGTGGTAACCCTCAGCTCCAAAGACACGAGCTGATCGAGTGCCACTAACGGCAGCATCAGCGCCTGAGGCACAGCTTCAGACAGACGCACGTGGCAACGGCTGCGCACTCGGACAAGCTCCTTGTTGATAGCCCAACCCTCTTTGGGCAGGAGGTGGAGGGAAGCAGCAAGGCGCCACACTATCAGCACGGGCTCTGCAGCATTAGTGCTGCCGCTGCTGGCGCGTGCTCGCTTAGCCGCATCTCCTGCTCCTGCTTCCTGGTAGGATGCCATGGTGTCTGTCTTTGGTGTGATCAAAACACTTCCTGGTGGGATGCCATGGTGTCTGTCTTTGGTGTGATCAACGCATCTTCAAAGATGTTCAACTTCAAGCATGAAGATCGAAGAACCCAGTGATGGTTCACCATCGCTGCAGCTGCTCGGAGCAAGAAGGATGGTGGTCACCAAAGAATAGGGCCCGTGCCTGGGCTCTTGCAACCTCTTGTGACGCCAAAGCGGAAGCGAGCCAGCAGCAACGCGGTAAGCCGTGCGCTCAATATCCATTGTGATTTGCGCGAACCTCGCTCTCACCTTAGCATTCATTTGCTGCATGAAGGTAACGATCCGCACATGTTGGAGAGACGTAGTCGCGTGCAGCAGCGTCTGAACCTTTTTACTACCTCCGTTCGCTTTCGCCCTCAGACATGTGGACAAAAGTCTTCGAGTTCCTGCCGCGTGGACGCGCTACCTCCAGCTTGCATCAGTGAGCACGGGGTGGCGCGCGCTGTACGCCAGTAGCATGCAGCACAGGGGACAGGCCTTGTCACCGATAGAAACGGCTGCGGAAGCGATGGTCGCAACAGTGCCCCTGATACAGTGGCAATTGCAAACGGTTGCAGTGTAAACTCGAGGTTGCTGCACCACGCCGCCATGTTCGGTCCTCTAGAAGTGGTGCAGCATCTACATGCGATTGACGTGCAGCGCGGCATGGACCTAACTCAAAACGTAGCAGTGCGCAAGGCTGCAGCTGAGCGCGGGCACAAGGAAATACTGCGGTGGGCGCGCGCCTAAGGGTTCAATTGGAACGCAAGCACGTGCGATGCGGCGGCGCGCAGGGGGCACCTGGAGGTGCCACAGTGGCTGCATGCCAACGGGTGCGACTGAGATTCCAGCACGTGCGCTGCGGCTGCGCGCGGAGGGCACCTGGAGGTGCTGAGGTGGGCGCGCAGCTCTGGATGCGAGTGGAACGCGGAGACATGCAAGTGATGCCGCAGCAGGCGGCCACCTAGGCATCCTGCAATACGCGCGGAGCCACGGCTGTCCATGGAGCAGCATGACACCGTACTGGGCAGCCCACAACGGCCATATCCAGCTGCTACAATGGGCGCACACAAACGGCTGCCCCGTCAGCGCAGGCCTGGGCTTATACTCGGCGGCTGTGTACGAAGGCCACCTGCACGTGCTGCGGTGGCTGCACGACATAGGCTGCCTCTGGGACCAGTCAGAGTGCTCATCAGCTATCGCTGCAGGACGCCTGGGACATACTACAGTGGCTGCGGGAGCACGGCTGCCCATGGAAGCGGTTGTGAGATTGGGTAGTGCACCGGCAGCGGCAGGCACAACAGCACTGCTGTTCTCTGACAAGGCCGTGTCTATACTTCGTGCTGCACGCAGTGTCAGCACGGCCTGTACTGATGAGCTGCCGGGCTGAACTTGCACAAGACGTGCGCCCAGGTGTTGGCGATGCAACGCATCACGGGTTCTGTACGATCGTTGCAACGCATCTCGGTCTCTAATGAGTCTTGCTTGTGGTTTACATGGGTGCAATTAATGCGCGCTTGTCATTTGATCAGGACACAGTGTGATGTGCAGTGGCACTCTACATGCATTCACAGCGCTGGCAGGCTATTATGACAAATGTTTGCAGCAATCACAGCAAAGCAAGCTACTATGCATAATGAGGCAGATGCCTTCCGTTGCATTTTGTTTGTGTACTCTCATCAGGAGTATCCACATACATTACTTGGCTCAGGAGTATCACTTATCCACATACATCATCAAAGCGACCGATTTAAAGACAGCTTTACACCTGTACCATGGTGGCAAATGATCGTTATTCTTGTGAATCCAAATGTTGAAGGCACTAAAAATACTTGTACATGGCTCTGTGCTGCTTCAACCGCTTTGTCAAGTGTCGTTGAATTGTCATGTGTTGCAGGCGATGCCATTGGTGCATACTAGCTGCATTGTCTTGTCTCTACGCGCTTGGAAGCCGTGCATTCATGACTATCTCCCAGGTCGTCTCGCTATTGGGCAAAACAACGTGTTTGCCTTCCAGCGCCCGAGCTGCATCCATGCACGCATGTGCGCCCTCTACATCACCCTGCTGGTGGTAGTGGAGCTGCACAGCCAATGCGCGGTGCACCTGTATGTCCGCTGCTACGGGTTTTGGCGGCACGCGTGAACCGGGGCCCCGCAGGACTGCTATCTGGCGGTGAGCCATAGCGCATGTGCTGTCCCCTGTCGCATCTAGCACCTGCATGCATAATAATACGCACAAAGGGTGCGGTCAAGACATGTGTCAATAGCCTGTACTGTGCATTGAGTGGGTGTGCACTGTGCTGTTAGTGTGCTACTGGTGTGACAGACATGTGTCGATAGCCTGTACTGTGCATTGAATGGGTGTGCACTGTGCTGTTAGTGTTCTACTGATTGACAGACATATAGTGCTTGTGTTGAGCCCACAAGGCGCAACAACGGCGCCCTGCACAGACGGAACCCTTGCTGTGGCAACAAACATAGTCGTCACAGGATGCCTGTGCCAGCTAAATGTGATTTTGGCTTCTCAAGGCGCACAAAAAAGGGGGAAAGGGAGGGCGACCACATGAACAACAGGGCAGATGAAGGCAAAACGGCAGTACAACAATGGGTGCTGACTACACGGTTAGCCATGCATGCGCACCACTCACAGGCATGCAGTCTCAGGGCTCAGCGCATGTGTGTGCATTTGACAGCAATGGGGGGTGGTGGGCAACAGGTACATATATGATGCAGGTGTTCAACTGGTTTTGAGGCTCTCGGAGCTCAAAAGAAATGTGATCACTACACAGCATGTGTGTGTCTGCAACGAGTACCTTGCTTGTTGATCAATAGTGCAGACGGCACATGCTGACGAAAGAGCGTGACCTGTGGCAGACCTCAAGCATATGCCATGTTCTTGCCAAGCTTAGGTATGCTTTGAATGGAATTAATTGCGCAGTGCGTTGAGATATCATTGAGGTTGCACGTTGAGTGATGGCATCTCGTCAATGCGCGCTGCTACCCCAGCTGCTACCATGCAGAATCCAGTCCAGTTGATTATTCCATTTGGCGAATAGTGAATGAACTTGCAAACATAATCTACAGCTGTATCAGCTAAGCTTAGTAAATGGCGACACAGCAATGATCATATATCATTCTCACTTCGCCTGGCACTTCATCAATGATTCTGGGGCAACACATGCAGCATTTACTCATAATAATTGGAAGTCGCCATGCGCTGGATGTACCCACCTTTGCGAGGTTCCGATGGGCGCGCGCATCCATCGGAGCCAAATGCACAGCTTGACGCGCATGTTGTAGAGCCTGAACCAGCATTCCTCTGCCGAAGTACACTGCTGACATGTTGACATGCGCCGCTGTGAAGTCTGGGCGTTCTCGTGTCACCTGGACAAACGCGGCGAGGGCGGCTTCCCACTTTCCTAGCTGCCACAAGCATACCCCAATATCGTTCTTGGAACTACAGTCAGCAGGATTTAGCTCTATGGCTCTCCTGTAATGGTGGATAGCCTTGGTCAGCTGACCCTCGCTAACCAGCAGCGGTGCAAGGTTGCGGTGATAGGAGGCGTTGTCTGGCGCCTGGCGTAGCTTATGGCGGAAGTACTTTAGGCCTTCCGCCTGCGTCCTGATGCTTTCAGGTTCGGAACAACCATCGGCAAAGTCCCAGCTTGCCATGGCGCATGGCAGGCGAAGGCAGGCAGGCAAAGGCAACACACATCAATAGTAACTTAATCTCAACTTCTGGTAACCGCCGCATTGTTGGGGTCCCCGGCAGCCGGGGGGGGGTGGGGGGGGGGGGGGGGGTCCTTCGCTGGGGGTGGTACTGGTGCTAGCCCCAATGATGACCCCACCTCAAAGCGTTCATCAGGTGCATATATATATATAGTGAAGCAAATGATTGTAACCGCCAAACATCAGCGTCATTGCATCAATGGCAGCCTCGCAGGCCACGACGAGGCCCCGCGGGATGTCGTGGCCAACCTGCAGGCTGCAATGCAACAGCCAGCCATGTTGTCAATGCATCACAATGTTGAGCATGCCAGCGCAACCTTTTGCGTATCTGCTGAGCACGTCAGTGCGCCTTCGTGGTGCTCGTAACAGAGAGTATAACATTTTGATATCGTGCTGCACACACAGCACGGCGGCTGATGCCGTTGTTCATCAAGCACCATAGTTTCTATCTTGTCTGATGCTTTGCAAAACATTTCTGAGAGAGATACAAGCTTGAAGAAGCACTTTTGTCATGGAGTGAGGCATCAGCTTGAAGTCTTAATGTCATTAATTGAACACCATCAAAGCACAGCTGAGCCATGATCACACACATGCTGCTCACGGAGAGTGGTACACGCAAATGCAGCTGGATGCACATGCGCAGCATGTTTGCTCATGTCAGATACCATGTGACCAGGTTCATCGCGTATTTGTGCTGCAACAGACTGCATTTCAGCATACAACGCACAGCCATAGAACTCAGTGCTCAGCTGCACTCACACGACTACTTGGCGCACAAACACGAGGTAATGTTGCCTTGCACAGACCATACGCGCGTGCATCTCGCAATCCAGCATGGCAAGCGATGGCATAATGAGAGCTGCCAACAATGCAACACACACTGGACCTGCAATAGCTTTCACAGCACCCTGCACTACTTGCCGCCAACAGAAGCAACAATTGCTTGGCAAGCAGCAATGCAACTCATGCATGTGCATGACAAGCAGATACAACAGAAGCAAAGCATAAGGGCAAAACAGCATCAACGCTGAGCCAATGAGCACGCACACTGTTTTCAAGACCGTATATTCAAGTCGACATCAAGAGGTGTGCAAGGCAGAGTCATGGCAACCAATGCGTCATCCCCTCGGCTGAATCGCAAAGCTCGGCATGTGCCCCAGAATCTAATGTGGTACAAATCAGTCATCGCGTCTATACACAAGGTGGCCGTGGTGTGTGAGTGTGTGAATGGGGGGGAGGGGGGGGCTGTGGTCTGCAGCAAGACTGCCAGTTGGCGCAACGGTGTGTCGTGGCGCTCTGTCGGCCAGCTTTGAAACGCAGGTGGCACACATGATGTAAGAGAAAGGGGGAGAGCAAAACATGCAGGCCCGTAGACTGGCCCGCAAGGCGAGGCAGTAGTGCAGCGCGGGGGGAGGGGGGGGTACCAAGCCACGCGCCAGCGTATGGATACAGACACATGGCGCATGGTTGTGGCTAGCCCGCGTTGCACTGACCTAGGGCTAGGTTATTCCTGAGCCCTAACACTAAAAGTGAAGGGTGTGGCGCAGCGGCAGCAGCATGAGCACTGCTACTGCCGCACGCAACAGCTCGATGCACACACTCGCGCCGTTCCAAGCGAACAGCGGAGCACTACCCAAATACCAATAGCGTAGAGGGGGCGAAGTGAGGGGGAGGGGGCTGTGTGCGCGTGTGCACGGAAGAATGGCCGAGCTTACGCGGTGTCTCGTCGCCTCTGTGATATGGAAGGCGGTGGCAGCAGCGGCGGCCATGTGTGACACACGGGAGCCGCAACCCAGGTACGCAAAGCGGGGGGGAGACGGGGGGAGCACTGATGTGGCAAGCCGCACGCAGCAGCCAGCTGAGCACTGTGCCGCCGCTAACCCGCCTAGTCAAGCCACGAGCCGTCCATCATGTCCTCCTCCTCGTCCTCCGTCGTGCAGCACGACGAGCCGGCGCCGCCGCCGCTGCCGCCGCACTCGCTGCAGCAGCTGTCCTGCGACACGGTGCGGCCGCGAGCGCCGCTGCTGCTGCCGCGGCTGCAGCGCCGCGCGCCGCTGCTGCCGCCGCTGAGCGCCGCCGCCAGCCACGGGTGCTCGAGCGCCTCCGCCGCGGTGATGCGCGTCGCGGGGTTCGCGTCCATGAGCGCTGACACAAAGTCCTGCGCGGACAGGCTGACGTCGCACCAGTCCGCCATGTCAAAGTCAAAGTCGCCCGCCTTGTTCTGCGCGAGCAGCTCCGCGTCCGTCTCGCCGTAGAACGGCTCGTAGCCGCACAGCAGCGTGTACGCCACCACGCCCACGCTGTACGCGTCCACATTGGCGCCGTACGGCTCGTGCGGCCCCGCGCGTAGGATCTCCGGAGCGACGTACCCCGGAGTTCCGCAGCGGCCGCGCAGGCACCCGTCAGCGCCGACGGCGCCCGCCATGCCGAAGTCGCCGAGCTTGACGACGGGGGCGGCGGCGGCGCAGCCCCTGGAGCCAGCGCCGTCGGGGGCGGGGCAGAGGATGTTGGAGAGCTGCAGTCAACGCACACACAGAGGACAAGAAGAGTGAGGTGATGAAGTGATACGAGAGCCGGGCAGAAGATGTTGGAGAGCTGCAGTCAGCGCACACGCAAAAAGAAAACAGTGAGGTGATGAAGTGGAAACGGTTTGTTCAAGTGGGATTGTCATCATCGACGTCGCATCAAGGGCACTTGAAGGCATCCAATCATGTCGATGCTAGAGCTAGGCATCTAATCATGTCGTTGCTAGAGCTAGCTGGGTGTCTGCAAGCAACAATGCAGCTACAGCAGCATCAAAGTTGACCTTGATGTCCCGGTGCGCGATGCCCCGCGCCTGGCAGTGCGCGACGGCGCGCAGCAGGCACTGCAGGATGGGCGCCGCCTCGCGCTCGCTCAGGACGCCCGCGCGCGCGAGCTCGTGGAAGAGGTTGCTGCGCGACATGAGCTCCATCTCCACCACAAACGTGTCGCGCGTCTCAAAGACGTTGCGCAGCTGCACGACCGTGTCGCTGCCGCCGCTGCCGGCGCCGGCGCCGCCGCTGCTCGACAGCGCTGCCTGCACCGCCGCCTCGCGCACGAGCGTGTCGGCGCGCTCCTGCCCGATCTCCACGCGCCGCCAGAACTCCGCCTTGTCGAAGATCTTGACGGCGCACGAGGCGCCGGCGGCGGCGGTGGCGGAGGCGCACGAGTGCCGCGCGCGTGCCTTCTTGACGCACGCGAAGCGGCCGTGCCCGAGCGTCGCCTGGCTGGCGCTCTCCGTCAGCGACGGCCGCTCCGCGTCGCACGTGCCGTCGCGCTCGAACTCGTACATGGCCTCCAGAGACAGCTGGGCGGCCGCCGTGAGCAGAGCCTGCCATGCGTCCGCCTGGCTCTCGGTGGATGCGCGCACGAAGAAGACGGAGGCGCCGGCGGCGTCAGCGCCAGCATGGTGCTGCTGCTGCTGCACGGACGGCCGAAGCTCCACCCGGATGATGCGAGGCTCGTAGCGGGAGACGCAGCAGCCGCTCAAGCCACCGAAACCGATGGGCTCCCCCGCCGCCGCATCGCCCCCAGACCGGTACTCCAGCAAAAAGTTCTGCCTGAGCACCAGCGTGCGCGCTTCCCACCGCCGTGGCCGCGAGAGCTGCGCCGCTGCCACCTGCACGCCATCGAGCTGGTACGAGCGCGCGGGATTGAAAGAGGCTGCGTTGAGGCACGAGGACTCAGGGCCGACGGCTGCTCGAGCAGGAGGGAACAGGCCCGCGAGACGAGACGCCAGGCAGGGCGTCACCCATCCCTCGCAGGCGTGGTCTCGACCCGCAGGCAGCGGCTTGAGCACGCTCTCGCCCTCCCGCTGCATGATGTACCCCCATGCGCTGCTTCCCTCCCCCTCGCTGCCCTCCTCTCGCGCCTCGTAGCCCAGGCAGTAGTCGTCGTCCTCTGCGCTGCCGCACGGCTGCACGGCGGCTCGCTCCAGCGCTGGCGTCAAGAGAACGCCGCAGCTGGTGCTGTGCTGTTGACGCTTCGCGGCTGCCCTGGCGAGCATGGA
Organism: Tribonema minus; assembly: GCA_017506865.1. NCBI lineage: Eukaryota > Xanthophyceae > Tribonematales > Tribonemataceae > Tribonema > Tribonema minus. Next base: position 19,509 of record JAFCMP010000335.1, on the reverse strand, counting down.
CGACTCATTGTGAAAGCTGAGCTTGTCGCCAAGGAAGGCGCTGGAGTTGCCGCCGAGGGCGCCGTTGTTGTGGTACTCGGTGAACGCCAGCCGCAGCAGCCTCTCCTTGTCGGATTGGCAATCCAGCAGGCTGGAAACTGATGGCGACGTCCCGATTTGCGACACACTTGAGTCGTCGCAGTCCAGACAACAGTCCATGCTGAACACGCCCTCCATGGCCACGCTGCCATTGCTAGGTGGGGTCAGATCCTCTCCGCCCTCCCAAGCTCTAAGCGAACATGCCTGAGAGGCATTGAGCCTGTGTAGAAAGAAGGCGAAATGGCGTTCCCATGTATGGGCATCTACAACTGCTCTGTGATCAAGAGAATCGCACCGCCTGCTCCTCTCACCGACGCCACCGCCACTGCATGTACATGCGCTGCTGCTTCTGCCGCATGCGCACTTGCTAGGGCGCCGCCGAGACAGCGCTGCCGGCATCCAGCACGTTTGGGAGTTGCTGTAAGTGAGACGCCAGCAAGCGTTGCGAGCTCTAGCTTGGTTCCATAGTGCTGCCGGTGCGCGCTGACAAGCTGGCTCAAGATCCATATGCAGCCTCGCCTGGCCTTGCTACGCGCTTTGATGGTGGCTTGATGCCGCGCTATAGAGTAAGTCGCTGGCGTCATCCTAAAACGAGAGGTCGGCATGTGATTGGTATAACGCTAACCCTAGCCATTTAAAGGGGATTAGCTGATCTTGTAAATAGGCAGGTTTAGGCTTCGTGACTTGTTCGCAATGACATTGCCGTGATTCTAGCCCTATGCACTGCTTGAACGTTTTGACGACAACTAACACACAAGTATGAAAGCAGCAAAGTTTCCGGTGGCATTGCTTGCAGCTTGACATTCATTAGTCGGTCTCTGCCGCGCCCAACCCGAAAATTACTGCATGAGTGTGTTCTTGGAAGAAAGTGAATTGCCCGGATGACAGCCTCAGGAGCGATAGGTGCGGCATACAAAAGCGCTCAGTGTTCTCCATGGGCCTGCCATCGCTTTTTCTAATTAAGGCACTTTCAGAAGAATGAAATCTGGCATAGGTAGGTATGTATCACACACGCCCGGACAAAAAAAGCGTTGAGCAGAGAGAACAGATGGCGGCGTGAGACCAGACCAGACTGTGTATTCTCTCAGCAGACGGACGATTTGTCAATCGAGCATCTACTAGGCGCTAGTTTGGAGCGGAGGTCTGAGGCACACCTGGGCCTCTGATGGGCAATGAAAGTAGTGCTCCCAGCACCAGCGGGAGCTCGGCAGGAGCGACTGCTGCCGCAGCGAATGGAAATTATCCAGGTATGCTCATGAAGTGGTGTCAAGGCTCTCATCGATACGCAGGACCCTTGTCTCCGTCGCACAGCGGGTGATTGTTGAGTACTCGTGAGGCTTCTGTCTCCTCGTCGCTTGACAATGCGATCATGATCTTGCCGGCATCAACTCAGCCTGCAATCATGATTATCTTCATTCCATGCATCAAGGACGTCGCGACGCTCGCTGTCGGCACTGTTTGGCACAGCATGTTTCCGGTCAGCTGGAACTGCAAACGGACAAATAATGTTGAATTAGTACTGAAAGCAATTGCAGGCCGCATTCCACTAGTGCTTCGTTGACGCGCAGTGCACCGTCGCTGCTTATTTACAGTTCAGTGATCCAATCGAAAAACTTGCATTTCTTGAAAATCATTCTGCTTGCGCATCATTTGCACACCCTCACTGCCACCATTCCAGGAGCTGCTGCCGCATCAACAGCCTCTAGCGGTCGACAGAGCACCGCAAGCTATCCACGCCAGCCCGGCGCGCCCCCTCCACCGCCCCAACCCTCTTCTGCACGATTCGGACCCGGTGGCCCATCCCCTGGCCCCCCAGCAGCGCGACAAGGGTCCACCAAGGGCCCTGACCACGGCCGGCCTGGAGCGTACACCGTAGCAGGCGCGCAGCACAACCGGCCCGCGAACGAGGCGGTGCCGTACACGGTCGTGGTGCCGCGCGGCGTGCGCCCCGGGCAGCAGTTCCCCGTCATGGCGGGGGGTGTCCCCATGATGGTCACGTGCCCCCCGCACGTGCGGCCGGGGGACCACATCATGGTGATGGTGCCGCGGCAGCAGCCGCGCCCGCCCCCCACCAGCCAGGTCTACACGACCACCGTGCCGGAGGGCATACAGCCGGGGGGGCAGTTCAGCGTGCTCATCAACAACCGCTCGGTCAACGTGACCTGCCCGCCCGGGGTCCGGCCCGGGACGCAGATCAGAATCCGGCTGCCGGAGACCGCGCCCAAGGCGCCTGCGGCGAACAACAGCACGCTGCACCAGACGTTCGAGGTCACGGTGCCTCCAGGAGTGCGGCCGGGGCAGCCGTTTGCGCTGATCGCCAACGGGCAGCGCGTCATGGTGCACTGCCCTTATGATGCGCGGCCGGGTCAGAAGATCCGCTTCCAGGTGACTACTTCAATCTTGAATTTGCATGGTATGGTAAGGACGCTCAATGTTTTGTGGCTGTTCGATGTTCTAGTGTACAGCACAGCACGCCCATGGAGGGTGTCAAGCTACAGATAGAGCCTTACAGAGCACTAATTCCATGCATTAACTTTGGCTTGTTTCTGAACTGTTGCACTCGGTGTTGTTCTTGAGGAATGCCTGCATTGTCATGTACGGTGGGTCAAGGCGACTCAGGAAGCACATATCAATGTGCACCTTTACAGTGAGTCAGGAATGCTATCCTCGCAAACTCTACATCCCTGTTTATACGAATGCGTTTGAACATTACGCGAGCGCATGAGCACGTTGAACAATGTAGGCCTGCCAACTCGATCCACGCTGCGCAAATCTGCTCACGCCCCTTCTTCTGCCATTGTGTCGACGCCGCACTGCAGGTGCCCATCCAGCTGAGCGAGAGCGAGCTGAAGGCGTACAGCATCAACTACGAGCAGGAGGGCTGGGTGCGGTGCGTGGGCACGGACTTGAAGTTCCACTGGGCGCGCCACGACGGCGCAGCGCCAGATGGCAAGCCCTCGGACACAGTTCTCGGCGGCCCTAGCGTGGGCTCCCTGGGCGCCAAGGTGGAGCACCTGGGGTCGACATTCAACGTCGCGGGCAGCGCGTTTGTGCGGCGCATCGGCAAGGATCCGGAGACGGGGCGCCCCATGGTGGATCTGGTGAGGGCGGAGGAGGTGGCGCTGGACGCTGCGGTGCCGGAGATCAGCGTCAACTTCCAGCACCTGAGTAAGATGTCGTCGCGGCCGTTCCAGCAGAAGCTGGCGTGGTTCAGGTGAGCAGGGGGGGGTACGTATGTATGATGGCAGGGTAGGTTGCATTTTGCACCGAGGGGGTATGTATGTATAGTGGCAATGCAGTGTAGGCAGGTAGCACTTTAGGCTCACTGTTGGCGTCTGAAGTTCTAGCTAATATGTACTGCCAGCGGTGCAGCAAGGGCAAAGGTATCTGGGAACTGTTTGCTGTCGAGCAACTCAAGCAAATGCTGTTGTAATCACTTGTTCGAGCCAAAGCTAGCATAGCTGAACTAGGGATGGGGGGGTGGCGTTGCTGTGAATGTTGTGCCAGGGCTTGGCTTGTGCGAGCCATGCATCGTCGATAGTGCTGCAGTTCAGAACGAGTCCGCCAGTTGGCATAAGCATCCATACGATGCAACGACGGCTCTGAGAGAGAAGTGGTTGAGTGCTGCCAGCTTCGACATAGATATTGAAAGCGTTTGACTCTCATGCCATGTGTTGTGAGGCGTGCGTAGTATCAGTTGATTGGAGCTGGAAACATAAGCACAGTCACCTTTTGAGACGTTTGGTTCTGAGGCAATGCAGTCTGCTGCAGATGCTGTGTATACCGGATGCAAGGTAGGCTGATGTGTAGCTTGCGCCTGCGGCAGCCTTGAACGCACCGCGTTTGGGGGTGCTGCCATTGTTGAAACTGACATGCGTAACGGTAGATTGTGTTTCATCGCTTGTGCGCACATTTCATCGCTTGTGCGCACATTCCTTTTCAAAAGTCAATAGCATAGCCTATATGTATAACTGCAACTTTGATTGAGCCCAAACTCTCAGGTCTGCTACTGGTGATTGGGGTCACGTGGCTGTGGGGTGTCTTTTCAATGCATGCAGCACGCTCTTCGCTAGTTTAGTGATGATACTTCGTCTTGGCTGAGGCGGTCATTGTTATGTGATGCGCCCGATGAGGAGCTCTTGACCATGTTTTCAAGTAGTACAACTTCAACTTCAACAAGACAATGAGCCGCCCATTACCAAACGACCTCCGCGCTGAATGCAGGACACAATGTGACGGGCTGCGTGTGCCGTGGGAGAGGGAGCATCAGCACCTTCGGCTGAGGCGTGAGGTGCTGCTGGAGGATTCGCTGCGTGCCATAGAGTCCATACGCCCCGCTCAAATGCGCGAACGCTTCAGGTGCGATGAAACAGAAAGTGCTTTCATACAGTAAGAGAATCAAAAGGCGTAGATCTGCACATAGTGTGTCAGCATGCTCAAGCCTTAGGGGTCTTGCACACCAGGTTTGATGAAATGCGAAAGCGAGGCAGGCGTGATAACTGGGCTGCCGGCTGGAGTTGGCCTACCGAACACGTGAGACCTTTCTAATACTGAACACCCATGCCTTGGACGCTAAAAGCTTGCACACAAAAGTCTTTTTTGACTGGTGGATACGGTGGTACTGTTTGACTGGTGGCCAATTGCTGCAGCAGCGGCGACCACAGTCATTGGTGGAAGGCACTTGCGGCTAACCATCCCTTGTCACCTAGAGCTCTACGATCTTTTGATTCGTTTCTATATATACGTTTGTAGCACTAACCTTCGTTCTTAAGCAGCGACTGGTGCTGGTCTTTCACCATGTTCTGTCCACAGCGCCAACCTCAACACTGGTCAGCGTGATCTATATCGTGACCGGGGCAGCAAATGTGGGGCTGTGCAAGGGATCAAATCAGAAAACTGAAACCTTACAACTAGTGTGTCTCAAGCACCAATGCACACTGAATGTCTCACTGCGCAACAATGTGCTAAACACGGCAGTACTCGCAGCTATTTCCACCCGGGAGGATGCCGTCCTGCGCTGTTTTCAGCATCACTTGGTGTTTGCAGCATGCCTGGCACTTTGAGGGGCAGAGTGCAGGTAGTGACTGTTAGTGCAAGCGTCACACAGGAAATCAACCTGGAAGTGGAGCGCTATTTATAAGGCCCTTGCATTCTGCTTTCTTGAGGTGTTGATTCAATTGACTTTCATTCGGATCTCTTTGACCGAGGCTATGATCAACCCGCGCATTACTTCATTATGTAATCCTAATTCCAGGGTTTCGTGTGCTGCACCAGCACACTTCATCATATTACCCTAGCTCTAGGTTTTGTGTGCTGCTTTTGTATGCGCCATGTCAGATAAGAGACCGTACCCTAACTTCAACTTGAACCTGGACTGCCCGCTTTCTTCAACTTTTCCACTACTGTTGCGGTTAAAGCGAAGAACTGGGCAAAGACGGGTGTCTGGTGAACGCTAACCCTAACTTCAACGCTACTCAATGATAAAGGATCAACAAGTTCTGTGCAAGCATGTAATTGCTTTGCAACTCAAATTGCATTCAGCTAACTGCAGCCCCTGAGTTTGTTTCAAAGCATTGGATGTCGACAACGCAACCACTAATGCACTCAATCACCTCCCCCAAGGTTTGCTTCCAATATTCATAGGCGAGCCGGGCTAAGGCCAGACGCGCTTGGATGCAGGACAACAAGCCAGCGTTGCACCTGTCCTTTTGCGCTGGATTCTGACCAAGCAGTCGTCTGCTGCACACATGTGATTACACACCCACCACCTGCCGCGCAGGTTTGAGTTCATAGGCGAGCCGGGCGTGGACGCGGGCGGCGTAGCACGTGAGTGGTTCCAGCTGGTCAGCGAGCAGCTCTTCAACCCCGACTTTGCGCTGTTCCAGTACAGCTCCATCAACCAGATGTGCATGCAGGTGAACCCCTCTAGCGGCGTGGCGAACGACGAGCACCTCGACTTCTTCCACTTTGCAGGGCGCTTGCTGGCGAAGGCGCTGTTCGACGCGCAGCTCGTCTCGGCGCACCTCGTGCGCCCGCTGTACAAGCACCTGCTCGCGTGGCCCATCGCATTCAGCGACCTCGAGCACGTCGACAAGTTCCGCCACGACTCGCTGCTCAAGATGGTAGACATGGAGGACGTGAGCATCTGCGGCGTGGACTTTACGGTGTCGGAGGAGCGGCTGGGGGAGAACACCACGGTGGAGCTCGTGCCTGATGGGGAGCAGATCTCTGTCACCAATGAGAACCTGGGCGAATGTGAGTGTGGGGAATGCGCACTTCTGGTTATCTCACGCCATAATACGTACAAGTACACTTCAACAAAGTAGCAAGTGTGCACGTGAGCTGCGGTTGCGCTCATCGAACATTATCATGGGGGCTGTGGGTAAGGTTAAAGGTAAGCTTAGGGTAAGGGTTAGGGCTCCATGGCGGGATGACATTAGTCACTCACTTGAACCCCCAGAGGCGACTGCTACTGCACTAAGTGTGCGCTGCTTGGTCATAACACGGAATACCTACCATTGCTCGAGTCATCACATTAAGGTGTGGCAGTGAGCAGGATGATCTTGACAACAAAGGAACAATTGCCTCTCTACTCTTGGGTCTTTAGCACCTGACCGCCGCTGAGGCGCAGAACTGCCGAAAGCAAGCACTGTGCGCACCCAGCATAAAGCCACTGCAGTGGCCACTGCGGAGCAGATTTCAGTATTCTGTTGGTGTTGGGTGACCGTAAAGATGTCGGTATCCAGGTGAATGGTGGTGGGCTGGGTTAGGGCCAGGGTTAGGGTTCGGCCTATTATGGTTATTAGTGTGAAGGTTAGGTTAGGGGTTAGGACTTCCCCCGTTAGGGTTGGGGGTTAGGGTAGGGTTAGGCCTTACCCTAAGGCCTAATCCTAACCAAACCTTAAGGCCTAACGTTAACCTATCACCTAACCCAATTTGTGTGTTGCCTTCCAACTTCTCACATGACGGCAATGAAGAGTCGAGCATGAATTCACGTGACGTGTCAGTGAAGTTTGCCTTTCAGAAGTAGCTCTGTTAAATCCCCAACTGTAACTCTAACACCTTAGCCTCATGTGGTACAAAGCAGTAGTAATAACATGTCAATCCCAGCATGTTGCTTGCTACAGACGTGCGCATGCTCGCATCGCGTGGCAGGCGAGAAGACTACTTGTTTGTATACATGCGGAAATGTCGATGTTACCATGAGAGTACCGGCCTACCTTTCCTTTGACCTCAACTGACTCACCTTCACTGCAACACACATGACTGAGCAAACACAATTCCTGACATATTGCCCTCTCAAGGGTTGCCTGCATGGGTAGACAACCTTGATGGAAAGCATCACTAAGCATGTGGATTCAGTCCAATCAAGATCACTGCTGGTCTCGCCGCATTGAACTGCTCGCAAGAAATCAAAGGTGTTGGGCCAGTCTCATTCGCGCATTAGCGCAGTGTTCTCTGAGCACCATCATATCACCACCACACACTTTCGGTGCCCCGCTGCTGCTGATGCACTGTTGTGATCCAACTTGCAAATATGCTATGCACTGGTACAGACATGGAGCTGGTTCTGAAGCACCGTATGGTGGGGCGTATTGAGCAGCAGCTCCTGCACTTCCTCCAAGGCTTCTATGAGGTCATTCCAGAGGCGCTTCTGACCATCTTTGACTTCCAAGAGCTGGAGCTCCTCATGTGCGGCCTGCCAACCATTGAGCTGGATGACTGGAAACAGGTTGGTGGCTGAAAAGCAAATAGATGAATTGTCGTTGAGTACTCTTATACCATATCTGTCTGTATTACAAGGCACAGCAGAATCTGGTGGTCAAAAAGCTATAAATGAAGTGGTCGTTACGTGGTCTTATACCACTTTTCTTCGTTCCACAAGGCACAGCAGAGGAGTCCAGTTGCTGCCCACAAATTGTTAGATGGTCTCAACACTAGTCTTCAGTCCTGCACTGCCTGATGCTAACCAGCACTTTTGGAAGCTGTAGGCCCATTACTGAGAGCATTGTGGTTTTGAAGAATCACATGCGGATGATGGGATTTATGTGTGATCTGGAAGAATCACAATGATACTTGTGCGTATTGCGCCAGTTCGACCTTAGGCTAGGATGGTGCGTCCTCATGCCTTCATGTTTCAGTGTGACTTGGAATCATTGACTGCCGTGGTGCATCGGACAATCACACCTATTGGGCCAGACGTGTTGAATGCCCTGCTAGATTACAACTTCAGGCATGCAAGCAAATTATTATTTGCGCTAGTTTAAGAGACAGGCCTTGCATTCAATCACAAGACGCTTTGCACCTTGATTCAACACCGCGTGACGCAGTATCGCTGCCACGGTTGATTTGAGCTTGCAATGTGATCAACATGGCAGGCGCAACTATGTAGGCAGATAGCTGCACAGAACTTCTGAGCTTGAAATGTGTTTTTATGTCTTCTGCAATGTCTTTTCCTTTTTCTCCCTTCTCCCCAATTGTAGCCTGGCGTAGCTGTAGAAATGCAAGGCAAACTGTGTTTGCGTTGAGATGTGGCTCAAGCAGTTTGCCCCAATATAGAGCCTATATATACACATTACTCAGTATCATGGGAAGGCAGCACGTGCATGCTCCCGTGCTTGTGACAAACTCAAGCTTGCATTGATAGCTACCGATGCCACACACGCACCTGCCTTCATCACAGCAAAGACAGACTGGCCTTTACAATCGTCACAATTGACAACTGCCACCATTCCTAACCATTTCCTATATTTTGTGATTGCCCGCGCAGCACACGGAATACACCGGTGAGCTGGAGTCCAAAGGCGCTTCGCACAAGGTGGCCAAGTGGTTCTGGGAGGTCCTGGAGGAGTTTGAGTCGGATCAGAAGGCACGCCTGTTGCAGTTTGTCACGGGCACAAGTGGCGTTCCATCGCAGGTACGCTCTCAGCATGTGCAGTTGTGGGGACCTTTTTTCAGAGTGATGTCAACGCATACCTATGTTGGTATTGGTGTGTTTTGTACTACTTTAGTAGTACTTTGGAAGTATGACTCCATAGCAGCACGCATCAGCAACCTCCTGTTGGAGCCGCTGTGGCTCCCAGAGCGTGCAGACACACGGTGCCTCGCTCAGGATGGGATATACAAGTGATTTTGTAATTACCGCTGCTGTTATTGGCAGAGAAGCGCAGCGTCAGCTTGCATTGAATTTGATGCACTTGAATCGAGCTTTAAAACATCAATCCATCAGTGTTCAGATGCTGAGTGCACAAGCTCGAGTAATGTGCACGCCGTATGTCATGCATGTGATCCTGAATGCTACGCATGGGTCTGTGTTCCGTTCCCACCTCTGGGCTTGTGGATCGTCAGGCTGCATCAGTCCTGACGGGGTACCTCTTGCTGCTGCCGATCGCAGGGCTTTGCTGTGCTGCAAGGCAACGACGGCAACATCAGGAAGTTCACCATCAACGGCTGCGGCCTGGAACATGGCCCCTTCCCCCGGGCGCACACGTGCTTCAATCGCATTGACTTGCCCATGTACGCAAGCAAGGCGGATCTCAAGCAGTACCTCAGCCTGGCCATACAGATGGAGTGCACAGGGTTTGGAATAGAATAGCGACTGCGGCAGCGGCACCGCCAGCTTCGCAGCAGCGTTTTGCGGCCTCCCATGTTTATCAGCTGTGTGCTGCTTCCTCGCCATAGCCCCTGTGCATAAGCTCATTCGATGATGCGCGTATCTGTTGACAATAAAACAAGTGCAAAAGGTTGCTGGCGGCTCTACGTTGTGCACATTTTGCTGTTTTCTGACAATGTGCCTTTGTGACATCAATGCTATCACTTCACATGGCGAACATTTTGTGTGCAGCTCCAGTTTCCGTGCGTTGAACTGATTTGCCTCAGGGTTAGGGTTAGCCATATATGTATCAAGGGCATTGAACGTCTCTCGAGGAAGCGCAATAGTAGAGACCGCGTCTGCGCCCACACCACTCTGTAGCTGCTGCAACCACACCCAATCTGGACTCCCCATAGAGATCAGAAATTGGGTCGTGCGGTGCCGCACACTGCGCACCATCCCCCGTGGCAAGGTGTCATGAGAGGCACGCTGTTTGTCGTTGACAAGGCATGAAATGCTGGGCTATTGCAGAAGTTCGCGCCCTGAGCGAGAATTAACTGAGCGTACTGCTGCTGCTGCTGATGTTTCTAGTGCTGTTGCTGCTGCTGCTGGTGGTGTTGGTGCTGCATGTAGCCAAGTGAAGGCTGTGAAGCTGCATTCTTAGGCTGGTCAACAGGCTGCCTCCCGTCATCTCCCCAGCTCCCTCTCCCCCCCCCCTGGCAGCCCGACTGACTCCCCCAAAGCGCTTTCTGCTCTACTCCTCATGCATTCATACCTAGCCAGCAATTGGCAGCACAGCAACAGAGTGGAGCGGTATCCGCCTCCAGGCTGCAGAATGTTTGCCTCAGAGGTCGCCTTGCCACAGCCAGACATCCGGCAGATTTCAGGTGGGTGCCCACTCCACAGCATCAGCGCCACGCCGCAGAAAATGCTCTCAGAACCACCGTGGTCAAAGTCGATTGCGATAATGTCGCACCTCAACTCCTTGAAAACCTGAGGCCTCCTATTTCTACAAGGGGGAAAACCCTCGAGCCTGCGACGCTGCGGCGCAGGGGAACCCAAGTCTTCAGGCATGTTGTGTACGCCGGAACGCGTCATCACAACCGTCGGCTCCAGGCAGACGAGGTGTTGTATCAGCCGCTTGCGGGCGATGGGGCAGCGGAAACTACTTTCAAACTCTGCCTTGTCAAAACACACGATGCTGCGCGCACCTGGTTTGCACGGTACAATGATGTCGCCGGCCATGCGGGCCACCCCCACTCCTGTGCGCGATCCGAGTTGCAGGCCGCATGCGCCACTCCCAGTTGCAGTAGTGTCGTATGAGCACTGACAAACGTGTGATAGGTGACGGCGGCAAAGTTGGCTGGCTCAGCGACGGCGGCACTGCAAAGCCTGTTGGACGTCTCTTTTGTGACTACGCCTGCGCCGCGCGGAGCTGCTGCTTCAGGTGTTGTCGACACATGTGCCATGCACGTGTCTCGGTACCTGTACGACATGCACACTTCCTCTTAGCGCAAAGTAATGCCGCGGTTCTTGGCAAGCACCCAAAGCTGGCAAGCGCACAACATCGGGCCGCGGGGGGGGAGGGGGGGGATGTTGCAGTGAGCCTGTTGAGTTTATATGGCTGCAAGCCACTGATGGCATGCAATTACATCAGAAGAGATGTCACAAAAAAACCACTTGTATGGTCAACTGCTCTTTCATGTTGCAGACAGAAATTGGCCTGCATGCACCATGTCCCTGCAGTCACGCAATGCAGTCGTGTGTGCCAGAATAATCTGCCACATACATGTGTAGCTCTGAGTGAATGGTGCGCTGCCAAGTCATGACCAAGCAAGTGCACATCATGACGAGTGCACAACGAGTGCTCAATGTGCTGCCTACCCCGTCATTTGGAGCGTACGATGCAACTTTTAGTCGGCGACAATCAGACTGCAGCGACAGCATCCCGGCAACCCGAATTCAACTCGAGAGAATAAACTGCACTTCAAACTTTAAGAATGAGAAGAGGACAAGACAAGACAAGACCCCAATGACAAAGCGCAGCGGCGGCCTGAGGTTGTGCGACGGGCTGTTGTGGTGCTCCATATATCTTGCCGCCACAACAACGCCACAGCAACAACGACAAGGTAAAATGCCCCCGCTAAAATAATCGATATTATTTAGTTTCATCTGCACCGGCGCCGTGAGCTGGCGTCCGCGTGCCTACTAGGCATGAGTGCGCGTATAGGCTTATCTCCGCATCTCCACGGCTGCATATCTTCGACTTCAGCAAGCGACAGCGACCGTTCTTGCCGCTCTCCTGCGGCGTACATTAGGTCTGAGAGCCGCCTGGCGGGTCTGCGGTCGAGCTGCCTTCCTTGGCGTGCCGTTCGTAGCGGCGGTGCGCGGCGCGTGCGCGCTGACTCCTTCTGCCTCGAGTTTCTGCTGGAGCTCAGAGAGGTTCGAGGTGAGGCACTGCTGGCCGCGTGCTAACGAGGCATGCGTGTTGCAAACCGTTGATTCCAATCCTGCCGGACTTGTTGTTTACACAATATGTAGTGCTGTCTTGACTCAAGACAGTGGATGCCGGGGTTTGCAATTGCATCAATGAACAATGTACAGCCCATTTGTGATGCCCTGACTGATGTTTTACCTGTGCTCGTTGCCCCTTCTGTTAGACAACATGATGTAAAAGAGGGTGTCATGTGCAACTTCCGTCAATCATCATTGCAGATGGAGGGAAGTGCAGCTGCTGACTGTGCACTGTCATCTTTCGCTTCTCGAAGCTGTTTAAGCGCTCTGGTGGCTGTTCCGCATGCATATTCCTGTTTGAAGCTATATACACGAAACAGCAAGCACCTCTAGCTACACTAAACAGCAAGCACTGCGGCTCCTCAGCTCTTTTTCAATTTGAAACAATCATACTTCGAAGTAGACACATCAGAGATTGGTCAACTTCAAGTTGGCTGTATGTGCGGTGGTTGTGGTCTACTTTGCATGCATGAACTGTCATGTATTTTTCCTGAACCTGCAATTGTCTAACCCATACCTGCAATGTGTACACAAGCTTTTTATCATTCATCAATCACCCTGATAGCTGCAGCGACAGGTTTACTGTGCTGTGCAACCGCAGGCACAAGTCATGGCCGATGACCCCAAAGTGTTGTCCAGCAATTACAATATCTACATGGTACTTTTGCGGATACAAGAAGATTTTATCATACTTGAGTAGAAGCCAATTTGTGCAGAAAATTGCAAATGTCACGCAAACCGTGGAAGCACACCAAATACGTGGACTCGTTCAAGGTCTTCATAAATGCTTTTACTTGAATGCACATGCTGGTACTAAGTAGAGCTGTACAGCAGATGGTTTGCAAAACAGTGCATACATGCCACTCCGCCTTTGCACATCACAAAACACCATACCATGGCAGAGCCTTGTTCTATTAAGGGCATTGCACACTCCACCCCCGGAGGAGGCAGAGCTCAATAGCAGAGACCGCGTCAGCGCCTACACTGGTTATAGCTGCTGCGAGGTCCAAGTCCAGTTGAGTACCGGGCCCCCATAGGGATCAAGGTTAGGCAACGCACATGCAACACCGGGCGTTGCCCGCAGACGCTGCACGCCGCGCGCCGCGATGCCGCACACTACGCGCCGTCCCCCCGTGGCAAGGTGTCATGAAAGACACGCCGTTTTGTTGTGTGTGTGTGTGTGTGTGAGGAGTACCGCTGCTGGTACTGATGGTTCCGCTGCTGCTGCCTCTGCTACTGCTGCTGCTACCACTGGCTACATGCACCACCAACTGAGGGCTGCTCAACAGGCTACCCCCCCCCCTCAACCCCCCCTCTCTCTCTTCTCCCCCCCCCCCCCATGGCAGCCTGGCTGATCTACCCCCTCTCCGCCCCCCAAACCCCACATGCATACATACCCCACAGCAGCAGCAGCAGCACGCGCAGAAAGGCGCTAGCCCGCGTGCGGATTGACCCAGACGTGGGCCTGGGAGGCCGGCCGCCTTGCCACAGTCAGGGCCGCGGCGAAACTCGGCAGGACCCACCCCCCCCAGCAGCATCGCCACGCCGCACATGAGGATTTTGTCAGCCCCGGCATGGTCGCGGTCGATGGCGCCTACGTTGCACCGCACCTCCACGGGGACATCAGGCCTCGCGTTTGCACAACGAAAGACCCGGGATCCCAAGGCGAGGCGGTGCAGGGGCGCCCTATCCTGAGGGCAGGTAATGAAAATGCGGAACTCATCGGTCAGGACCACCGCCGCCAGGCACGCGAGGTGCCGGATGAGACGCTTCCTCGGGATGGGGCCGCGGGTGTTGGGATAGCAGGCTCTCATAGGTCTGCTGTTATCTAGGTCATGCAGGGTTATCACTGGCTACAGTTATGCAGTGCAGGGTCACAGCATATTCTTCAGATAGTTCTGGGCTTCCCCATATTTTCTGGCACTTTCCATGTTGCTCTCCAGAGCTGGTTCCTTCTTAGGACATGCTTTGCTTGCCCAGCTATCCTAATTCACTTCACATTCTCAGCAGTGCGACTCTCTATAGTCTCTTCTGTCTTCCCTGCCTGTGGGCGTCCCTGACCGGTCACTTCCTCATTCCAACATGGTCACACCGACTGGTGTCAAGGACGTCCTACGGTTGCCTCAGTTCAATGGCACTTCCACCAACTGGAGGCAGTGGTCAGGCAAGTTTCTCGCTAGAGCAGATTTGATCGGCACAGATGCAGTGTTGACCAGTTCATTGGCCACTGACGTGCGCGACGCTCTCAGCGAAGATGACAAGGAAGCGCGCTTAGCTTTAGAGAAGCGAGCATATGCCGAACTCGTCATGAGCTGTAGGGAGGGGGCATTTTACCTCGTCGACAGGATACCGCATGGCGTTGATCGTGCGGCTCGCGCATGGACAGCCCTCGTCAACAAGTACGAGGCGAAGTCATCATCTCGCAAGCATGAACTCAGGCGGCTCTTCGCAGCTGCAGTCATGTCTGCGGATCAGGACCCTGACGATTTTATCATGGGTCTTGACTACATCAAGAGGCAGCTGCTTGACAACGGTGTTACCACCACCGACGAGGACTTCAATTCTCACATCGTCAGCAAGCTGCCCATGCTCTACTCCGAGGTCGTCACTCAAGTCGAGCCGGAGCTGGACAGCATCTCCCTAGAGGAGCTACAATTTCGCCTGCAGGCATTCTACAGGCGCAGGGTTATCCCCTCTGGCGGCAGCAGTTCGTCGCAGGCCGCCCTTGCCGCTGGCCAGGAGAAGCCATCTTGCACTCATTGCAAGAAGTTGGGCCACACGGTCGACAAGTGTTTCCTTCTTCACGGCAAACCTCCCGGTTGGACCCCGAGGAGCTCCAGGAAGGGCGGCCGCCATGGAGGCGGTCGTGGCCACGGTGGCGGCAGAGGGGGCAAAGGTAGCAGCAAACCCATTGTTGGGTTCATGGCGGCCATCATGCCGCAGACGTCCTCCTCTGATGACGAGGATTGGACTGTCGATTCTGGCTGCACAAGCCACATGACCTCCTCAACAGCGGGCATGGTCAAAAGGCGGCCGGCCGTATTCAGCCGCCGTCACCACCATGGGCGGAGTAGCTCAGGCCACCGAGAAGGGCGACATACCCGGTTTTATCGGCGATCAGCCCGTCACCTTTTACGACGTTCTCGTCGTGCCCAGCATGGGCTCGGTCAACCTCTTCTCAGTCAACAAGGCCGTCGCCCGCGGAGCCGAGTTTTCCTTTGGCAAGAACAAGGCAGGTGCGAGCCTGTGCGATTTCTTCTTGCCCTTTCACAGGAACGCCCAAGAGCTGTGGGCTTTGACCTTTGTCCGCACGCAGGAGGAGTCAGCAAACCTCGCCATCGACGTCAACCTGCTTCATCAGCGGCTTGGCCACATTGGCCATCAGTCAGCACTGCAGCTGGCGCGTCAATTAGATGTCCCAGTCACGGGCACGCCATCAGACTGCGCTAGCTGCGCGCTGGGGAAGAGCCGCCGCGCCGCCATCAGCAAGTGCACAGACTCACCAGCCTCGGAGCCGTTGGAGCTGGCTCACTCCGACTTCATCGGGCCATTTTCCACGGTCAGTGTCGGCGGAGCCAAGTACGCACAGATTGTCATCGACAGTTACTCGGCAGTTGCAACTGTGACATTCCACCGCACCAAGGAGGCGACCTCTGCACGTGACGGCCTCAACTGCTTCATCAAGCTGCGTGTCGGTTCCTTCGGAGCTGCCGCTCAAGGCCATTCGCACGGATTGCGGAGGCAAGTTCGAGGCGGCGTTCGACGATCGTTGCCTGGAGCTTCGCATTGTGCACCAGCTTGCTCCCTCGCACACGCAGCAGCTGAACGGCAAGGCGGAGAGGGCGTTGCAGACCATCGTTCAGCATGCCAGCTGCATGCTTCAGCATGCCAAGACCCCGCTGTTTCTGTGGGCCGAGGCAATCAACACGTCGTGCTACCTATACAACAGGACTCCCCACTCGGCGCTGGGCGGCCTCACACCTTTCGAGGTACTCACCGGCTGCAAGCCCAGCATCGACCACCTGCGCGTGTTCGGCTCGACGTGCTTCCTGCACGTGCCCAAGCCGCAGAGGAGCAAGCTCGACGCTCGCGCCATTGAGTGCGTCTTTGTCGGCTATGCGGTTGGCAAGCCAGAAGGGACCTACCGCATTTTCAACCCCAAGACACGGCAGGTAACCGAGTCTCTGCACGTGGTGTTCCACGAGGCCACACTGGGGAAGGAGCAGCTCCAGCCTGGCGATCTGCTGGGTGTCTTGGAGCAAAAGGGGGGCAATTCAGATGAAGATGACTATACCGCAGCAACGTCAACTTCAACCGCCGCACCAGCACCAGCACCAGCACCAGCGGCGCCTGCGCCGCTCTTGCCTCCCTTGCCTCCTGCTGCTGCGCCGCTCTTGCCTCCCTTGCCTCCTGCTGCTGACAGGCGCTACCCCCGCCGCGAGACTTCGCAGCCCGTTCGCTTTCAACCTGTGGCCAACCTGGCCATAGAGGCGACGCCGACAGAGATGGCATTCCTGGGCGCTCAACTCGGCGAACCAGCGTCTTACAACGAGGCCATCGTATCGCCAGACAGCGACAAGTGGCAGCATGCCGTCCACGAGGAAATGGCAGCTCTCGTCAACAACCACACGTGGGACGTAGTCGAGCTCCCCTCCGGCCGCAACGCCATCGGCACCAAGTGGATTTTCAAAACCAAGGTCAACTCTGTGGGCGAGGTTGTCCGCTACAAGGCCCGCCTCGTCGTTCAGGGCTTTACTCAGCAGGAGGGGGTCGACTACTTCGACACCTACGCTCCAGTCGCCACCATCACCAGCGTGCGCACTTTGCTTGCAGCAGCGGCATACCACGACTGGGAGCTCGAGCAGCTTGATGTCGACACGGCGTTCCTGAACGCGCCGGTCGACGAGGACATTTACGCCGCCATACCACTCGGCTACGAAGAGACATCTCCCACAGGCAAGCAGCTCGTAAACAAGCTGCGCCGCAGCCTTCACGGCCTCAAGCAGTCTCCCCGCAACTGGAACTCTCTCCTCACCACATAGCTTGAGCAGGCTGGCTTCATACGCTCAGCAGTCGACAACTGCCTCTACAACTACAACGGCATCGACGGCTTCATGATTGCCCTCGTCTACGTCGACGACATCATCCTTGCCGGCGACTCAGCTGAGCTGCTTGGCCGCTTCAAGTCAGCCCTCGGCAGGGACTTCAACATCAAGGACCTGGGTCAGCTCGAGTACTTCCTCGGCATCCACATCAACCGCGATCGCTCGCGCTACCGGCTCACCATGGATCAGCGAAACTACACCATTGCTATCATCAGCAAGTTCGGCTTTGCCGACAGCAAAGCGGTTGTCACTCCTTCCGCTGATGCGCCCCTCTCTAAGGGCATGGCGCCTTCTTCAACAGGTGACGCAGCTTTTATGGCGTCAGTACCCTACTGCAACGCAGTTGGGTCGCTTCTCTACCTGGCGATCGCCACCAGACCCGACATCAGCAACGCCGTACGCGAAGTGTCGCGCTTCATGCACAAGCCCAACAGGGCCCACTGGCAGGCGTGCTCGTGCATCTTCCGCTACCTCAACGGCACCGCCAACTTCAACCTCAACTTTGACTTTTCGGCCACGCCCAGCCTAGATCTCTTTGGCTACTGCGACGCCGACCATGCCGGCAACGTCGACACGCGCCGCTCCACGACAGGCTACATCTTCCTACTTGGCGCCGCCGCCGTTTCGTGGTGCTCTCGCCTTCAACAGTCTGTGGCACTGTCGTCCACAGAGGCGCAGTACATGGCGCTCACAGAGGCCGCCAACCAGGCAATCTTTCATCGCCAACTGCTCAAAGACATTGGCATTCCTCAGACGGCAGCCACCACCATCTTCGAGGACAACCAAGGCGCAATCAAACTTGCCTACAACCCCATGCGCCACTGCCGCACCAGGCACATTGATACCAAATATCACCACATCCGCCACCACGTCAACCACGGCACCGTCCGCCTGGAGTACATCAACACCACAAAGCAGCTGGCCGATAGCTTGACCAAGGGTGTAAGTGGCGGTGTGCTGCGCGAGCTCACCGCTGCCATCTTCACAGAGGGGTAAATTGGGGCAGTCAGTTGACAATTTTTTGTTGCTATCAGGCTTACAAGGCTTGTAGTTTCTATCATTTCATCAGGCCTCATTTTGGCCTGAGAGGGGGTATGCCACAGTTCCACAGCAGTGACTGTAGCGCCAGTTCCACCTGCAGCAGTGCTCACACACACGCTGCTTTCTTTTTACACGCTGCTTTCCTTTTCAGCAGTCCTGCAGCAGTGCTCATGTGTGCTTTCTATATCAGCAGTGTCACTTGACTTGCAGCCCTCATTTCGGCCCGAGAGGGGGTGTTGGGATAGCAGGCTCTGATAGGTCTGCTGTTATCTAGGTCATGCAGGGTTATTACTGGCTACAGTTATGCAGTGCAGGGTCACAGCATATTCTTCAGATAGTTCTGGGCTTCCCCATATTTTCTGGCACTTTCCATGTTGCTCTCCAGAGCTGGTTCCTTCTAGGATAGGACATGCTTTGCTTGCCCAGCTATCCTAATTCACTTCACATTCTCAGCAGTGCGACTCTCTATAGTCTCTTCTGTCTTCCCTGCCTGTGGGCGTCCCTGACCGGTCACTTCCTCATTCCAACAGCGGGAGCCATTCCCGAACTCCGCCTTCCCGAAGAAGACGACGCGATGCACGCCCGTGTCGCGCGGTCTGATGATGTCCCGCGCCACGCGGGCCACTGCCCGCTCGCGTGCGCGGTACGAGTTGAAGGAGTGCATCCTTAGGGTTAGGGTTAGGGTTAGGGTTAGGGTTAGGGTTAGGGGTTAGGGTTAGGGTTAGGGTTAGGGTTAGGGTTAGGGTTAGGGTTAGGGTTAGGGTTAGGGTTAGGGTTAGGGTTAGGGTTAGGGTTAGGGTTAGGGTTAGGGTTAGGGTTAGGGTTAGGGTTAGGGTTAGGGTTAGGGTTAGGGTTAGGGTTAGGGTTAGGGTTAGGGTTAGGGTTAGGGTTAGGGTTAGGGTTAGGGTTAGGTTAGGGTTAGGGTTAGGGTTAGGGTTAGGGTTAGGGTTAGGGTTAGGGTTAGGGTTAGGGTTAGGGTTAGGGTTAGGGTTAGGGTTAGGGTTAGGGTTAGGGTTAGGTTAGGGTTAGGGTTAGGGTTAGGGTTAGGGTTAGGGTTAGGGTTAGGGTTAGGGTTAGGGTTAGGGTTAGGGTTAGGGTTAGGGTTAGGGTTAGGGTTAGGGTTAGGGTTAGGGTTAGGGTTAGGGTTAGGGTTAGGGTTAGGGTAGGGTTAGGGTTAGG